>JAZKJV010009794.1:0-625541 GCA_037367405.1 Ottelia alismoides
TAGTATTGGAGTCGTAGTGAATCTTCGTTTTAGTTCCTTAAAAGTCTGCAAACATTTTTTTTGACCACTCAAACCTCACATCCTTCTCGTCAGCCGATAGTGAAATCTTCGAGAAGGCCTATCACGATAGACGTGAATCGCCGATAGTATCCAATCAAACCCGAGAAGCAGCGAATCTCAGAAAAATTTTGTCGGGCTAGCTCCAGTTCACTACCGCTTCCACCGCTTGGATATGACATGACCCAGAAATGCTACTTTTTCTAGCCAAAAGTCACACTTCTAGAATTTAGCATCAAGCATGGTGCTGACGTAGCGTCTCAAGTACGATTATGAGATGTACTCGGTGCTACTCTAGATCAAGGTGAGTATATTAGAATGACATCCATGAACACAATCACGAACTTCTCAAGGTCTTCCCTGGCCTATTCATCAGTTCCATCAAACCATTCGTGAGACCAAAAGGCATCACTAGGAACTCGTAATGCCCATATCTCACACTATATATCCAGGCAGTTTTAGTAAGATCATCCTTTATTCTGAGCTGATGAAAACCTGACCGCAAATCTCTTGTAGAAAAGCAAATAAGATAATAGTGTTTCTTACTGATCGAACAAGTCATCAATCTGGAGATTTATTTTTCACAGCACCTTATTCAAAGTCAATGCAGAGCCTCAGTTTACCGTCTTTCTTCTTCACGAAGAGGATAGGTTCTCCCCGGGAGAAAGACTAGGTTGCAAGAACCCCTTATCAAGTTGTTCTTGCCTTTAGTTTTTCAAGTTTTGACTTCAGAGCTCAGTTGAGAAAGTGGTGCCTGGTGCCGCCCGGTAAAACATCAATAGAGAAGTCCTCCTCTCTCTTAGGAGGTAGACCTGGAAAGATATCAGGAAAGTCCTGTACAACATCAAAATCTTCCCTGAGAAGACTCTGTGCTAATTATACTAGCTAGGTATGCGGTACAACCGCAGATGTCTTGCATTACTAGATTGGGGCTGAGATAATCACTCGATCGCCTCGTCGAAGGCCATGGATCACCACCATCATATATTAAGCGGTTAGGTCTACTATGTCAGGACCACTTTCTTGTGTCTACAATACACTGCAACATTTTGTTCCCATAACCCCCAATATGACTAAAAAGTCCTAATATATGATAGTTGCAGAATTAGGTAAGCAGTAAGAACATGCTCCTCTACTATGATCGGTACATCATTCAAGTACATACCGGTAGTGACAATCTCACCCATAGGTTCAGTAGCTATTAATAAGAAAGAAATGTGTATGGTCATATGTTGAACATTGCATTTATTAGCAAATGCATGTTTTATGCCAGGAAATTCAGTGTGGAACCCGAATCAAAAGTACAATCAAACCTATTATCAAATGATTCACAATCAAATGTCAATCTCGAATAACTCAAACATGATCCCATAAGCGGCATCATCGACCTCATCCTTTGTGAGAGCAAATATCCTCCCTGCAACCTTTTTCAGCCCCAACCCGTCTCATTCCTAGTCTAGTCCCTCCTCTACCCTTTCACATTTTTCGTGCGCGAATTACTCTCTCCAGCTCATATAAATGTCGAGCGAGCTTTAAAGTGAAGTGCCCACCCACTATTGGTCCACTCACAAGAATCCTCGAGGTCCTCGAGGATAGGGGCCGATTTCTATATCAGTCTCATTGTCGAAGATAGGCGGCATCATCATCTTATAGTGAGATTGACCTATATAGTAGCTTGAAAGGGAGAAGCAATCGACACATGACAGAGTAAGAAGAAAGGCATTTGTTATCGGCGTGCGGGTCTGTTGGCCGTGTTCAACTGTTGTTAGCTTGGCAGTCGTGACCAGCTTGGGATGTGCGATGTCACCCTAATGAGGAGCTGCTATAACCTTCTTTGAAGAGAGGGGAAATGGAGACGAATTTGGAGAATCAATTTCTTTATCCTCACTAATTTTCTATATTTGATAGAGGAAAGACAGAATTTTTGCACAACCTGGTTGGAGGGTAGGCTCAAAATGGGGAGGAAATAGCAAGAATGGCTGCGAAAGCCTGTAGGCTGATTGGAGACAACCAACTTGACAAGTTTGCCATTAACCCATTGATTCTGATGAAGGCGGGAAATCTCTATTTCTCATTCACAAATCCATCCTTGTCTATGCTGCTCACTCTCAGTTTGGTCTTACTGATGCTTGATTTTGTTATGAAAAAGGGAGGGGGAAAGTTAGTGCCAAATGCTTACAATCCTTTGTAGAGCTTATTCATGATTTCGTGCTGAACTCGGTAAATGAACAAATAGGCGGTCTTTTAGGAAATGTGAAACAAAAGTTTTCCCCTCGCATCTCAGTCACTTTGACTTTTTCGTTATTTCGTAATCCCCAGGGTATGATACCCTATAGCTTCACAGTGACAAGTCATTTTCTCATTACTTTGGCTCTCTCATTTTCCATTTTGATAGGCATTACGATAGTAGGATTTCAAAGAAATGGGCTTCATTTTTTAAGCTTTTTATTACCCGCAAGAGTCCCGCTGCCGTTAGCACCTTTTTTAGTACTCCTTGAGCTAATCCCTCATTTTTTTCGTGCATTAAGCTTAGGAATAAGTTTATTTGCTAATATGATGGCTGGTCATAGTTCAGTAAAGATTTTAAGTGGGTTTGCTTGGACTATGCTATGTATGAATAATCTTCTATATTTCATAGGGGATCTTGGTCCTTTATTTATAGTTCTTGCATTAACCGGTCCAGAATTAGGTGTTGCTGTATCACAAGCTTATGTTTTTACGATCACAATTTGTATTTATTTGAATGATGCTACAAATCTCCATCAACTCTGTTATTTCATAATTGAATAAAATGATCGATCAAACTCTTCTGGGAGGCCAGACAAGGGATTGCCTTTCACCCTTGGGGATTTTGGGGGGTTTGGGGGGCAGGAAAATGGTAATATTAGCAAACAAGAATATGCGGGGCAGAGGTCTAATTAGCCAGTTCTACTTGAGAAGCCAAGGTGGGGATGAGGTTAGGAGAGGAGAATGATGTCGATTGAGGCAGATTCTAGCACGTGTGAATAGGCGAGTCCTCTGGTGTGTGTATGTGTGTGTGTGTGTGTATATCGCGACGCTGTCTTCTTTCCCTTGAAAAATGAGACTACATCGCTTAGGTCTCACTTGTGGAATTCTACTACCTACGAAGGCCATCGACCATACTTCCCTACCTTCCTGACCTTGTCCGCAGTGATGTTACCTTCTGGGAAGAGGGCTAAGTTGAGGATGATACCTGAAAGAAAGTGCCAAAAGGGGTTCCATATCTCAAATGAAAAGATAGTCTGGCAGTGCAGTTTGTGCGGGCTTGGTGACGGATGAGATATTCTCTTTGCCCTAGCTTTTCTTCTCTAAAGATAGCTGACCAGTGAGCGCTAAGATTTTCGTAGTCGACTTCTTTTGCATGCCTTTCCATAGATAGAATAAGAAGGGATTCAGACCTATCCACAACCCAGATATATAGTAGTAGGAAATCTAGTCTTCTTCGACAGGTAAGAGCTGCTCTCTAGAGGCGTCGAGTCGTACAAGACTCGCTATCGCTCGAGCAAGCCCCCAAGCGTGCCGCCAACACATGCTCACTACCGTTCCGCAACAGGGTGGTTAATTACAGCTATCGCTACGCACTCACTCTCATTCGCAGCTGTCGCTACATGCTCGCTGTCACTCGCTCCAGCAGGAGAGATATGAGAGTCATGAATCTTTCGAGCGGCCTTCTTCAGAACCAAAGCCTCAAGTCAAAAATGACTCTGTTTGAGTGGTCAAAGTTCATACCTTTACGGTCCCAAACTATCCTAGTTAGACTCAGTCTGTGACCATCCAGTATATGAGAAGCTACTTAGCTGGGGGGGGTCTTAGTCAGAGAACTCAGGAGCGGGGCACATATCTCTTTCAGGTCTATCCCTTTCTCTGAGAGTGAGAAGAACATAGTCCCTGGGTAGAGCGAGCGAGTCCTAGGGTTCTGACTGAATGTGAGATGACATCTATATGGCTAGTATACCTTTTCCCTTGCGTGTCGGGGACCCTAAACACGAGGGAAGTCTTTCCCGCGCCTCAGTCAATCACCTCAACTGACGTGAATGTTGCCTTAGATATTGAGATATATAGTAGGACTCGACTTGTCTCACGCTTTCCTAACCTGTGACGAGTGAGTCCTAGGAAAAAGCACTCCATCAAAGGCCTGGTCATACCTAACTAAACATAAAGACTTCATGGACCCTCATCACATCTACTATCTAGAATCTGCACTGAGGCTGACCTTTCCATCAGATCATTGTCAGAGGAGGGTCAACCTTGCTAATCATTTCCAATAAGCCAATCAATAGAGGAATTCAGTACTCGCCTCGGTACGTAGTATATTGTTGGAGGAAGAAGACCTACTCCCCCCGAGGATGCTCTCCAACTAGAATCTCTGATAGCTTAGCTGCTTCGAACCTTCAAGAACTACCGATCTTTAGCTCGAGACCATGTGGACATAGATTTGAATAACTGACAGATTCAAGGGTTGATTTGAATGAATCATCACTTCTATGATCGATCGAAACCTCACTATATCCCTTTCTTCGAATTTGACCTCCTGAACTCCTACTACTAAGCTCTTTGACACACGACCTCTTTCTATAACTCGCTCTTCTACTTATTACCTGGCGGATCTCTTCTCTGTATAGCATTGGCTTGGGGTTGCCCCATCCATGCTTGCTTTCCTATTCTTTCTGCTTGGAAGACATAGAGGGGGTCCCCAGGGCGAGTCATCGAGGGATGCTCTGTCTTTTCCAGGCTGGATACGAGATCTAGTCCTAGGCTTTTGAGGGGGTGCGTATGCCTTCTTTCTTCTTTGATAGCTTTTCCACCTCCTGCTTTCCAGTGTCCAAAGTCAGATAGATGAGGTAGAGGCACCAGGAATTCCTTGCTTTTGTCTGCAGCACCTTCAACCTCGACTCCCCCCCTTCTTTTGCTATTTCCTCCTCGGATGCTACGTTGTCGGTCATGATGGGTCCTCATGATGCTCTGACGGGGAAGAGAAGGCCGATTTAACCTTCGGGGATGGTCAGGAAGATCCTGAGTGGAAAGTGCTGTGATTGAGCTCAAAAGAAAGGTCTTCCTGTAGAAGGGCAAAGAGAGAGTGGAAAGGCCGGAAAGTGAGGATGACAACCGGGACTCATGCCTTGTCCTAGTCACCCTCGCTCGATTGCAACGCGATCACTAACCTTCAATCAATTACAGATAAAACATGAGAATATGACGGAAATGCCTTGTCTTTTCCCTGATTAAGATGTGAAAGCGCTTGAACCAGTGGATTAGAGAACTGCCCTGATTCTTCCACACTTGACTTACTGATGCATTGACTTTCTTCTGCGCTTTTCTCAACCCTCGAAAGCTGTCGTCATAAGGGGAGCTCTTTTGAAGGTAGACCAGTAAGCTCGTATGAGGCCTATACAGGATTACATCTGCTACCTCAAGCTCTTGGGTTCTTTCCCCCTCTCTCGCCTCTTCTTGATAATCCCTCTCTTGACTGATGCCTATGGGAGACCAGTGTCATTTTGCAGTCCTTCGCCTTCGTCCTCTACCTAAGACTCAGGTCAGACAGATGAACTCTGATGCTACCTCGTAACGTGATGAGCGCAAAAATCCCACTTATCCGGATCAGGTAAAAATATCACACTCAGGTCGTTGCGACCCAGATCGATAGAAATCTCGGCTCAACAAGAAAATAAGGATCAGACCACCAAAACAATGCAAAAATCAATAGAAATCAATAGTGGCCCAGGCTATTGGATTAGCCTGGTATAGCGACCAGGGTCGGACTCAGGGAGCACGTGATGGCCTTGCGGCCTACGAATTAGTCTAAAATAAAAATAAAATAAAAGAAAATGCTTTTTGGTGGATTTTTAATGATTTTATAATTTTTTGGATTTTTAATTAATAAAAGAAATAAGAGAAGCAAGCAAAAAACAACTACAAATAATTATTTAACTACTCAAAAATCACCCAAAAATGCAAACAAAAATGTTTTTATGTTTTTTATATTTTTCTCTGTTTTGGTTAATTTTGGTATTTTTCTGATTTTTAGGGAATTTTATAAAAATAAAACAAGGCAAGAAAAGAGTGCTGTTGTCCAGTCAGACTTGGAGGGCTAAAATAAAATAGATAAAGCTTTATCAAGGTCTGAAATAATTTTCCTATAAAGTATGAAATGCAAGAAAAATTTAGGCACTGGTTTTATTAAATTTTGATTTCTCAATTATTTATTAGAATTTTTATGGGTTTTAAGGGGTTTTGTAATTTTTACAGGTTTTATAAATCCAAAAATGACCAAACTTGGTCAGAAAATCAAACAATACAAAACAAACAATATATATTTTTTTGTATTTTTTAGAGTTGTTTTAATATTTTTCTGTGATTTTTAAAACTAGACAGTAAAGAAAATGCGTGTTTTTGAATTTTTAAAAATAGTAAAAGGGTCATAAATGTCTCCAAAATTTAGAGAAAATTTTACACCATGGCAGGAGCCATGTGTCCAATTTTACACCATGGCGGGGCCAATGAGCTCCGGCGGAGCGACGACGATGAAGCTCGATACCCAGTTCCTGTGCGAACTGGGGTGAATGGAGGGGGTGCAGAAGATGCACAGGGGAAAGGTGAAGGTGGTGAGGCGATCCGATGATCGAGATGTGGGCGAGGGTGGTCGGAATCGGGGCTCGTCGGCGACGGAGCAATATGGGCGAAAAGGCAAAATTAGCTAAACAGAGGAAGAAAGAAGGCTACCTGCTGGATGAGATCGACTGGGGAAGAGCTGGGGAAGCTCCAGGTCCTAGCCTCGAGGGCCGCCGATGCCCGAGGCTAGAGCACCACGCAGGGGCGGCGCACGGCGACGCAAAGTCGCCGGATCAGTGGTCCGGTCCATCCCTCCTCGCTGCGACACGGCCGAACGCAAGCTGTCACTCTCGCGGTGGCTATGGAGGTCCTAGGGTGGAGTGAAACGATCCAAAGATGCGAGAAATGGAGGCGGAACTCAGGCTATATACGAGTGCAGGTCCGAGAAGAGAAGGTCGGGCAGGGTTCCACGAGGCGTGGATCCCAACGCGGATGAACGGGCGTGGATCTCGGATGCACGAGAAGAAGTAGAGCCCGGGATTTGCGGATATGGGCGTCGGATCGAGTGTAGAGAATGTCAAGAAATCGGGTCGCGGGCTCGGATCCGGGGTTCAGTGTTCAGGGGGGGAGTTGACTGGGGGGTCAACGTCCCCCGTGGACCAATCAGGATAGGCCACCTCAGAAATAATTGGAAATCCAAAATAAAATAATAGATGGCCGATTTAGTAAAAACTTAAAATGTGAAAAATGTTTATTTTATTTTAAACTATTTTTTTTGTGATTTTTAATTAATTTTTCGAAATAAAAATGGTATTTACAATATAGTACTATATATAGGTATATATACAATATGGATTTTTAATTTTTGATTTTTAATTAATTATTTTTGTACATTTTTATTCCTATTTTATATTTTATTTATTTATAGCATAAAATTAGGAATATTTTGTTATTTTTATTTTTATTTTTTATTATTTATATACAAGGGGTAAATAATTAGATATATACATTTATATACATGGTATATAATACAATGTTCTTTTTGGTTTTTATTTTTGTTCTTTTTATTTAATTTTTATTTTTATGGTTTTTATTTTATTTATTTACATAATAGGGTAAGGAATATGTACAAGTTTTATGGGAATTTAATTTTATTATTTACAAGGTGAAATAAATAGGGATATGTGTTCTATGTACAAGGTGAAATATATACAAGTGAATATTTTTATTTATTTTTTAATTTTTCTTCTTTTTATTTTGATTTTATATTCACAAATATATACAAGTATTTACACACTTATTTTTATTTTATGAGAGGAAAATATTTTTATTATATTTACAGGTATATGTACACACATGAGCTCCCTATCTCTCTCTACTTTGGCTTTTATGCGGTCAGGCCCATGCTGAGCCCTCCCTTGGGATTAGGTTGCTCAATATTTATTCTAAATATTTCCCTCTTTTTCTTTTGTTTCTTTATTCTTTTATTTTTGCACAAAAACATGCTAATTATTAGTTTTTACACAATGCATGCTTTTTGGTAATTATTTGTATTTACACATATCTACATGTATTTGCAAAGGTTTTTGTAGCTAAAAATATAAGAATAAAGAGTGATGAATGAGTATTCATCACCCCCTATTCTTAAGTTTGCTAGTCCCTTAGCAAACACTTATTTGAAAAAGAAGTGAAAAAGAGAAAGAAAAAGAAAAAGAGGAGAATGTACATGGATCAAGGTTGATTATTAAACTTGCCTTCATTAAATTGAAATACGGAGCTCGATCAGATCTTTGGATTATTTAATGTGTCGGAACCTTATTTAGACTTAAGTTTAAAACTCAACAGCCCTCTAAGTTCCACTATTCTATAACCAGGACTCCTCAACAATCCAGATCAGAACAAGTCACCATACACAAACCCTGAAGACTTTGAATCTTCCCCTTGTACTATAAATGTGAAGTATAAGCTCTCCACCTCAGAAATGGCAACTTGACAACCCTCCCCGACAAGGTAACTCTATGACCCCAATCTGGCCACTCTTTCCTCGAGGAGCGGGTATTCCCTTCTAAGTTCAAGTTCAACCGGCTCAAGAAGAGGGGGAAGAAGAGAATGGACCATGGCCAGTGTAGCCATGTATCCTTGGGAGCTCAACCAGTGTAGCCAAGTCTCCCTGCTGCAAGCTACATAAGGTGGGACATGAATCTCAAGCTTTGCTTATTTGCACTCTATATACATACTCCGGTGGGATTATCATTTTCTATCAGACCCACCACTTTTTTGGAGTTATTTTCTTTTTGCATTTTTTTAAGTGCATCTATACAACATATACCTGTGCAGCATATATACAAGGAGTTTTTTCTCTTGAGCCAGTAGACTATCCCTCTTTTGAAGCATTATTGCAACCCATAACTCCTGTCGTTAGACCTCATGGCAACCAGACCAAGTTGAGACGCACTTCCTTCACTAAAAGAAGAGGAGAGGTTCCACCTAGAAGTACTACCCTCATATGCTACCCCAAGTCAAGGAAGACTGCCTCCTCACCACCTCATCCGTAGAGAGCTCGGTGCAAAGTGCGGTGTCCAAGTAAAGCCATTGTCTATATGAGTCATGTGTGTGTTGTTAAGTGCTCT
Organism: Ottelia alismoides; assembly: GCA_037367405.1. NCBI lineage: Eukaryota > Viridiplantae > Streptophyta > Magnoliopsida > Alismatales > Hydrocharitaceae > Ottelia > Ottelia alismoides. The sequence goes on from JAZKJV010009794.1 coordinate 9,258, forward strand.
ACTTAGGCTCATTGAGATGACATGTGATCATAGCCTAGTGGACTCAAAGAATTAAGTCACCATGGACCTGAAAAGCCTTAACCCTAAGGCCTATAAGGTTCCTCTTAGAATTAGGTGGATTAAGATCTTAATCAAGCTCCATTTCCCAATTCAATTCCAGGCTAGTTTAAATGTCAACTATAATCCGGGAAAAACTATATACATATATACACAGATGCTATTTACACAATTTTTACAAACATGCAAAATTTTTGAAAAATGTTTTGAAATCATGGATGTATGATTGCATGAATGCAAGTTTTGCAAAATATTTACACATATTTACACAAGATTTTTGCAAACTTTTGGTTTTCAAAACATTTTAGAAAATTTTGTACTATATACATAATTTTGTTATGAAAATATTTAGAAAAGCTTTACACAAAAAGTTTTTGAAAACATTTTTACAAAAATAATTTGTATAATGGCTATGTATGTGCAAATAAAAGAATGATTATTTACAGGAAAAAATTTTATTTTTTGTGGATTTTGGGTTTTTAGCCATTTTTATTTATTTACACACTCACACAAAGTACGAGTTATGGCTAAAGTATATATGCAATATGTACACACCCCCCTATAGTTAGCTCGAACGATGTCCTTAGAGTCAAGAGCGATGAAGAAGACATAACTCGTGCTATGTATAGGGAAGCGAAAAGGAAGGCTATATACAAAGAGGAATGAATGAACAGAAAATCAAGAGAGTCTCGGGTTTTCCCCTTATACTTAGGATCAAGTAATCCTAAGTATAGCAGGCTGTACTCAAAGGGAAAACCGAGTGAAGAATGTACAGGGTCTACCCCCCTATACTTAGGGTGAAATATCCCTAAGTATAGGCAGCAAAACAGGGGTAAAAAGAATCAAAAGAAACACCCAAAGGTCCTACATCCCCCCTATTCTTAGGGTAAAGTACACCCTAAGTATAGCATAACAAAGATGACAATCGGGATGTGGGACTAAAGAATTGAATGATATGGACATTTGGATCTATACAGGTCGGAAGAACAGTGATAATCAGGCGTGAGATGCAATAGATGTGAGAGAACACATCTCACGTAAAATGAATAGGGGTAACATCAACGACCCGCGGCTCATGATCTAGAAATGGCTTGAGCCGCTGGCCGTTCACTCGAAAGGTACTCTCAGAAGACAATTCAGATATGTCAATGCTACCATTGTTGTGTACCTTCCTCACCAAGTAGGGTCCCTTCCATTTGCTCTGTAGCTTCCCTGGAAATAGACGAAGCCTAGCATCAAACAGCCATACTCTCTATCCAGGCTCAAATTGCTTGTGGCTGATATGAGAATCATGCCACTCCTTCACTCTCTCCTTGTAATATAGGATGTTTGAGAAGGCTGTATCTCTAAGCTCCTCCAAGGCTGCTAAATCTGCCCTCCTTTGGTCTCCTACACTATCTGGATCCATAAGAATATCCGTGACTGCCCAAAGTGACCAATGTCTCAGCTCAACAGGTAAATGGCACGGCTTACCATATACGAGGCGAAAGGGAAATGTGCCTAATGGTGTCTTGAAAGACGTCCTATATGCCCACAAGACCGAGTTCAAAAGCTGTGACCAATCCTTTCGGTCAGGGCGGACGGCTTTCTGCAAAATAGTCTTGATCTCCCTGTTCGACACCTCGGCTAGACCATTTGTCTGTGGATGGTATGGAGTGGCAACTCGATGGTCTATGCCGAATTCGCTAGCAAGGGCCTTCACCTGGTCGTTGATGAAATGAGACCCCCCATCTGAAATCAATACTCAAGGTACCCCGAACCGCGTAATGATGTGCTTCCTCAAAAATTTGCAAACTATCCTGGCATCAGCGGTTCGGGCGGGGATAGCCTCAACCCAACGACTCACATAATCAACGGCCAACAGAATGTACTCAAATCCCTGACTTTTAGGGAATGGACCCATGAAATCGAAGCCCCATGCGTCAAAAACCTCACAGAAGTGAATGGGCTGCATCAGCATCATATCACGCTGTTCCCACAAGTGCCCATCCTCTGACAGTCAGTACACCTCTTCACGAACTCATCAGAGTCGTTGAAGAGGGTAGGACACCACAAGCCGGATTGGAGCACTTTCTGTGCCGTTCTCCTCCCAGAGTGATGTCCTCCTGCCTCAAGCTTGTGGCAGTAAGTGAGTACGCTATGGTGCTCCTCCCTGAGGAATGCACCTACGCCAGACGCTATCCCCTCCTTCGTGGTAAAGGATTGGATCCTCCCAGTGGTAGGACCCGGCCTTCGTGAGGAAGGTCTCAAGCCTCTGCCTGGGCGAATCTTGTGGAACTTTCTTAGCAACAAGAAAGTTCACAATATCGGCATACCACGGGAGTGAGGCGATAGCAAGGATCGCCTCATCTGGGAAGGTCTCACAAATAGGATCGATGTGCTCAGAATCCTCAAGATGCTCTAATCGGGAGAGATGATCCGCCACCACATTCTTGACTCCGGGCTTATCCTTGATCTCAATGTCGAACTCCTGGAGTAGAAGGATCCACCTAGTCAGTGTGGCCTTGGCATCCTTCTTTGAAATGAGGTACCTGATGGCGATATGATCAGTAAACAGAGTCACTCTAGATCCAATAATGTACGATCTAACTTATCTAGGGCGAAGACTACGGCTAGCATTCTCCGTCTCAGTGACTGTATAATTCCGCTGCGCGGAATCCAATGTGCGGCTAGCGTAGTGAATATCAAAATGGAACTCCATCCCTCCTCTGTCCCAGCACGCTCCCCATGGCAAAATCGGAGGAATCCGTCGTGATCTTGAATGGGAGAGACCAATCAGGCGACTGGAGAACAAGAGCCTCAACAACACTCTGCTTGAGAGTCTCAAACGACGAAAGACACTTGTCATCGACAAGGAACTCGGTGTCTTTCGTCAGCAGGTCAGTCAACGACCGGGCAACCCTACTGAAATCATGAATGAATCATCGGTAGAAACCGACGTGCCCCAGGAATGACCGTAACTGCTGCAAATTGGATGGCGGTGCGAGTTTTCTAATGACATCTACCTTGGTCGGATTCAACCTCCATGCCCCTGTTGGAGATGATGTGGCCAAGCACCGTCCCTTGAGTCACCATGAAGTGACTCTTCTCCCAAGATAACACCAAGTGAACCTCTATACATCGCTGAAGTACTTGGTCTAGGCAGTCAAGACAGGAGTCGAATCCATCGCGTAAACCGAGAAATCATCCATGAAGACCTCCAAGCACTCCCCTACCATGTCCGAAAAGATCGACAACATGCTTCTCTGAAAGGTCACAGGGGCATTGCATAGCCCAAATGGCATGCGTCGGAAGGCGTATGGCCGAAGGGACAACTAAAGGTAGTCTTGTCCTGGTCCTCGGGAGCGATGGCCACTTGGTTGTAGCCCGAGTACCCATCCAGAAAACAGCAGTGGCTCTTCCTGCAAGTCTCTCAATGATCTGATCTATAAAGGGCAGGGGGAAATGATCCTTCTTGGTGGCCTGGTTGAGTCTCCTGTAGTCAACACAGACCCGCCAAGAAGTGGGTACTCATGTAGCAATCTCCTCTCCAGACTCGCTGATCACTGTAGTGATGTCTGTCTTCTTGGGCACCACATGCAAAGGGCTGACCCACTTGGAGTCGGAGATGGGGTAGATAAAATCGGCGCTCCACCATTTCGAAATCTCCTTCACGACAACCTCTCTCAGATTCGGGTTCAGCCGCCACTGGAACTCACGCGACGGCTTCGCCTCATCCTCGAGATAGATATGGTGGGAGCACAGGGCCGGACTTATCCCCTGGAGATCCTCTACACTCCATCCCTATCGCCTTGCGGTTCTTTTCAAGAACCCTCATCAAACGGGATTCCTGCTCTCCAGTCTGATCGGCGGAGATAATGACTGGGTACATCTCATGCTCACCCGCAAGGAACATATACTTCAGCGATATTGGAGAGCAGCTTCAGCTCTGGACAACTGGGTGCTGGTGGGTCTGGCCTCTGAAAAGTCTACGTGAATGCTGCCAAATCTGCATGGAAGAACTGAACTCTCTGTCAATCTCAGAAACTGGAGAAGGCTGCCCTGATGAACTGTCTCTACTCGGCTCGTCATCTACCTCCTCCCTAGCTGTAGGCTCAGGTGAAGTCAGGTCTGGCATATAATCATCACAATCTGCCCAGTCAGACTCTAACTCCGAGGGATCTGTATCATCTAAGGTGGCCTTAGTACAACCATCATCACAAGAATCAGTCTCACAGTCAAGAACCGGCTCTGCTGCCTATACGGTATCCTGAACCAGTAATGTGCTCTCCAAGCTCTCCTCTGCTGTCGTCTCTGCATCAGCGGAATCTGAAAATGAGAGGATGGCCTGTGCTGCTGGGTCTGCCCAAACTGCCTCATCGTCTGTGATCACAAAGTCCCAATCCTGGTGGATGTCTAGCCCTGCATCTGTCAGCTGCTCTGTGTCTGAAGTAGTCTTTGAGCATGCTCTGTCTCTAGCTCAGCTATCCTCGACCGTCTCTATTTGTACACTTTCGCCCTCGACGCGAAAGTATACCTTCCCGCTATCGTGGTCAGTCACCGCCTTGGCTGTGGCCAAGAACGGACGACCGAGAATGATGGGGGTATCAGTCACGGACTCAGGGATCTCCATGTCCAACACTACGAAGTCCACGGGGAATTGTAGACCCTGAATTGTGATGACAACGCAACAACCCCTTCGGCCTCTTCACAGATCGATCAACAAACTGAAGGACTGTCCTGCTCTGTCTAAGAGTGGCCAACTCGAAGCGGTCGAGAAGGGCTGCGGAAGTAGGTTGATCGACGATCCGCTATCTAATAGAGTACAGTCGAACCTCTGCTCTCTGATGTTGCATCTGACATATGGGGCTCCGGAATCTGGCCTCTTGGCCGGCAGATGGTTCTGGATCGCGAAACACATGGCTTTTGTCAGCACATGGATCTCTGAGTGATGGTTCCACCTCTTCCTCCTGACTGTGGTCCTGTCTCTCAGTGAACGCTGAAGAAGGGGGATGTGCTACAAAGCCTCCTGAAGAGTCAGCTGAATATGGAAACGATCTATCATCTGCTGGCTGAACTCTTCCTGCTGTCTCTTTTTGGGATTTTCATTTTTCTTCCCCTTCCCCATCTGAAGGGCTCTAGGGAAGAGGATCACAGGGTCCTTCTCAGATGAAGGACTAGGAAAGGGTCTAGACGGCTCGACGGCCGGATCCATACATACATCATGCATCATAGTGGGACCAGAAAAAACCAAACCCTTGCCTTTATTCAAAACAGTGTTCCGAGATACATCAGAAACATGAAGAACAACAGGTCTCTCAGAATGAACATGGGTGGCATCAGCACCACCATCGGCTGGTAGACAGGCGGCCTCAGTACCGCGCTCTGGCTCGGCAAGATGGGTGGCCTCAGTACCACCTCCTCCAACTGGTGAAACGGCGGCCTCAGCACCGCCGGTGGAATCAGCATCCTTGGTCGCATCAGTACCACCATCGTCATCTCTAGCGGCCTCAGTACCGCTCTCCTCCTCCTCGTTAGGCGCTCTGGGTGTATCCTCATGGTGTCTCTCAGACGAGGTGCCGCCTGCTGGCATCCTACTGCTCCTAAGTATGACAAAATCAATATCAAAAAGGTATGCAGACTATCATCAAATGTATCACTAGGAGTGGCATACTCAGTACAAGCTACCTGCTCAGATTTCCTCTTCAGGTTGTTGGGGTTCGACTCAATCTGGGCAGGGATGGCAGCCTTCCCTCTCACGATGTCCCGCATCTCCTGGCGGAACTCGTCCATCTCCTGTTGAAAGGTAGCCTACTGATATGTGAGAAGGCGGGCTATATCATCCAAGGCGGGGCTCATGTAGGGTGGCCCATGAGAGCCCAACGGGTAGCCTCTCTGGTAGTGAGGCTGCTGGAACTGGTGCTGTGGCTGAGAGGGGTAGGGGTGTGGCTGCTGCTGCTGTTGGTGAGGCTGATCACGCCTCCAAGACTGTCCGTGCTGATAGGGACGAGGACCATACTGCAGCGACTGCTGCTGCTGTTGTGGTGGGTACACTGGGGGCTGCTGCTACTGGTGGTGATCCCTCTGATGGTTGTACTGGCCACCCTGACCTGACGGCTGCTGCTGGGGCTGGGCACCTCCGGTTCCCCAACGGAATCCGGGATGGTCTCGTCGGATACCGGGCTGGGGGCGGTCATACCAAATCTCGTTGACATCCATCAATGGCTCTGTATCATACTGGGGTGGCGGGAGCACTGCCAGAGGCTGATCCGGCTGGTATACCACCATCTGAGTGTCGGTAGATGGTGGTGCCTGGTAGGTGAGATGCGGCTGCTGGTACGGCTCTGCCTGTACAAGATGAACCTGTCTAGGCTGCTGCTGGGAGCTGGAGCGCTGGGACGAGCTGCTACTGCTGTCTGGATCGCCTCGTGACTGAAGACGGGGCTGGGAAGCCGTCTGTGCCTCCTGGAGACACATGAGCTGGGTCTTCATGTCACTCAAAGTCTGTGCCATCTGCTCCATCTGAGTGATGCCCTGGCACTGCTTCTTCTCGATCAACTCCATCCGGTCCAGCTTCTCGCTGATGATGCCCATGTCTGCAGTTGTACTCTCTGCCTGTGCTGCTGCCGCTGACGAACTGGAAGGACCAGCGTCGACCCGTGCTATCCTCTGGTACTGCACAGGTTGTGGCTGCTAGGGTCTGCCCTGAGTGTATAACTGAGTCTGGGACATCACCATGTAGTCCTCAGCCATCTCCTCGTAGATGGCCCAGACCTGGTCGTGATCCTTGGTGAAGTAAGACCCACCACAAGAAGTATTCACCAAGCCCTGAAGCTCTGGTGTCAGCCCGCTGAAAAAGCTCTGCACGAGGTTTGGCTTGGAAATGTCGTGGTGCGGGCATCTATCGGTCAGCTCTCGAAACCTCTCCCATGCCTCATGAAACTGCTCGTTGGGTAGCATGGATAAGTTGGTGATCAGGTCTCTCAAGGCATTGGTCCGCCCGAGTGGATAGTACTTGTGCAAGTACTCAGTGCAGAGCTGCTCCCAAGTGTAAGCAAACTTCCCCATATGCTTCAGCCAGGTGGCTGCTCTATCTGCTAAGGAGAAGGGGAAGGAAATCATCCTGATGGTATCCTGGTCCACCTGACGGTCGTGGACAGTGCTGCAGATCATCAGAAACTCCTGGAGGTGGAGATGGGGCTCCTCTGTGGCGAGCCCGTGGAAACGGGGGAGGAGCTGCAAGGTGTTCGGGGGGAACTTGAAGTCCCCCACGATGGCTGGTAAAACAACCCAGTGATGCATCAGTATCGATCCGGGGTTGTGCAACTCCCGCATCGGTCTCAGTGGCTCTGCACCTGCCGTGGCGGCTATCGGTGCGGCTGCGGTCGCTGCAGCTACTGCTGCTGCGGCCTCATCTGGGAACCTCGGCCCGTCTCTACGCTGCTCTCGCTCTGCTCTCATATGCTCCATCTCGCACCTCATATCCAACATGAAAGCTCCCTGATCCCTCAGCTACTGTTGTACCGTCTCAAGGGAGGCGATCATGGTGGAGTTGATCGCACCCTTGTCCAGAACAAAATGCTCAGGCTGCAGACCTCTACTGCGATCATCAGAACTGCCGGCCATAGTCTCTGCAAAATCAAACGATCCATGCTCAGGTGCCGATAAATCTGATAGTCTCTCCTCTGGCACTGGTCTCTCGGAGCAGAAAGAAAGGGGGTCGAGGGGGAACAGGGTGGAATCATACTCAGGTTCGGAGAGCGGGTCTCGGCTCTCACGAACCAACCTAGATGAGCGGGTAGACGCGCCAGAAAGCGGTGCAGCCAGAGGCTGCCTAAGAGATCGTCTTCCCATCATCTTGATGTGGCGAGTAAGGCGGCTGAGATTTGGAAAAACTATGATCCCAGGAAAACCCCAATTCACCAACACAACGCGAGCTGAAGACCATAAAGGCTCGGTCAATTTATCTTGTCAATTTTTATTTTGGTGAACAGTCAGGATATCACAGCGATTACGTGACCTGTTGGGATACCCGATACTTTCCCAACCGACTGTCCCGCACAGAAGTAGTCGGTAATTAGTCGAGAAGAGTACCAGAGGGCTCTACCTAGTGTTCGAGGTCACTCTCTTGCACAATCAAACCAGACAATGAGGGGGTTGCTCTCCCCAATACAAATTTTAAAATGAGGTGTCTTGTAGGGTCAATAGTATTAGCAGTCCCAAATTTATTATTTTTCTTTTTAGATATTTTTCAATAAAAGCAAAAAGGCCTAACGAATTTTTCGGTTCTCCTGGTTATTAAATCAAAAACAGGGGGAGAAGACGAAAAAGCCGATGCACGCTGAAATCAATGATGCATGCAGAGTAAGAAATGCGTATTGACTCCAGCAGTCTACATGCAAAATGATCCGCGCAGAATTGAAAGACAGAAAAGAAACTACCTAAATGGTGCAAGCGGAAAAATCGAGTCCCTAAGCAGGCAATTTCTACTCGAAAGAACCATCTAGCTGGTCACTAGCCTCCGATCCAAAGAGTCCGGTCTCGGTCTACCCCTCGTCCTCCAGACAAATCGGGTTCATGAGCAGCGCTTGGCAGGGCAGGCTGCGGCACGTAGGCTTGAAGGAAGCAAGTCAGCTATTTTTATTAATCTTTTTTTGTAGGTCCAATTAACGAACTATAGGCACAAGCATATAATTAGGTGTTTGGATCCTACTAAGTACGATACAATCAAACAGAAATTCCTAAAGCTAGGGGCTCGATAAAAACCGCGAGAAACTGTAAAAGGCAGCGAAAAACAAAAACCGCGTAAAAAGCTGCGAAAAAGCCAAACTAGCTAATGGGTCCCTCGAGCACACTGGTGCTCGACGAAACAGACCCGAGAAAGTGTCCAAGTCCAAGTACTGATGTCCCTGTATTATTACAACAAATCAATTGAAGTAAAGTAAAGTCTAATCTATGCTAAACCTCTCCCACTCAGCTACTTTCTCACGCTCTCCTCCGGCTCCGTGCAGAAGGGAGCCGCCTCCGTACACCGCGGTTGCGCCGGCTTCTCGAGAGTCGCCGCCTCGTCCTCGGGCCCCTTGCAAGAAAGTAACAGAGTGTCAAATACCAAGTAAAATAATCAAACAAAGATAGGAAAATAAACATGGGTATATGTGCAAAAATGGCAAATAAAATAAACAAGCAAAATCAAACAAAAACAAAAATAAAAGAAAAGAAAAGAAAAGAAAATAAAACAAAAACAAAAATAAGAAAAAAAATAAAAAAGCTGCGAAAAGCCGCGGACTCAGAAAGAGTCGCGGAAAGCTGCGGAAAAGAAAACAAAAAAAGAAAATGAAAAAGAAAAGACTACTAAGCCGTGCTCCCCAGCAACGACGCCATTCCGATGAGCGCAAAAATCCCACTTATCCGGATCAGGTAAAAATATCACACTCGGGTCGTTGCGACCCGGACCGATAGAAATCTCGGCTCAACAAGAAAATAAGGATCAGACCACCAAAACAATGAAAAATCAATAGAAATCAATAGTAGCCCTGGCTATTGGATTAGCCCGGTATAACGACCAGGGTTGGACTCAGGGAGCACGTGATGGCTTCGCGGCCTATCGAAGTAGTCTAAAATAAAAATAAAATAAAAGAAAATGCTTTTTGGTGGATTTTTAATGTTTTTATATTCTTTTTTGGATTTTTAATTAATAAAAGAAATAAGAGAAGCAAGCAAACAAGCAACTATAAATAATTATTTAACTACTCAAAAATCACCCAAAAATTCAAACAAAAATGTTTTTATGTTTTTTTCTATTTTTCTCTTTTTTTGGTTAATTTTTGGTATTTTTCTGATTTTTAGGGAATTTTATAAAAATAAAACAAGGCAAGAAAAGAGTGCTGCTATCCAGTCAGACTTGGAGGACCAAAATAAAATAGATAAAGGCCCTATTAAGGTCTGAAAGTATTTTTTCTGTAAAGTATGAAATGCAAGGAAAATTTTGGCACTGGTTTTATTAATTTTTGATTTCTCAATTATTTATTAGAATTTTTATGGGTTTTAAGGGGTTTTGTAATTTTTACAGGTTTTATAAATCAAAAAAAGACCAAACTTGGACAGAAAATCAAACAACCCAAAACAAACAATATATATATATATATTATTTTTAGACTTGTTTTAATATTTTTCTGTGATTTTTAAAACTAGACAGTAAAGAAAATGCGTGTTTTTGAATTTTTAAAAATAGTATAAAGGGTCAAAAATGTCTCCAAAATTTAGAGAAAATTTTACACCATGGGAGGAGCCATGTATCCAATTTTCATCAAATTCGGAGTAAGTTTGCTATTTTATTAAAAATAAAAACAAAAGCATAGTGCATAGGGACCTATCTGCAAATACAACAAAGTTCTGGGCCCCCTGAAGAACAAGGCTGGAAAGTATGGGGCTAAAAATGCAAAATGTCCCCTGGCCCACGTACGATACACGTGACTCAAGCCTGGGAGGACCAATGTGTCATTCCTATTTATAAAAATATAAAATGTAACACGCCAAAAACACAAGGTAAAAACTGCAAATACACCAAATCTCACATGTCGATGCACGTGCCCATCACACACAGGGGTATAAATGCGAATAATATAAACCGCAGGGTCCTCTATGCAATATGTCCAAAATAAAAACATCTAAACTGGATATTTACAGGACTAGATATTAACACAAAAAAGAACAGGGGCCTAAGGGAAATTACCCCTTTATTATATGCCGATGGTCGGATGCATGCCACGTGGAGATCCGACGGTGGGGAAGAGGCGCGACTAAGCAAAGGACTCCTCGGCGCTCATCTAACGTCTGGGGACGCACCACGTGTAGATCCGACGGTCAAGGGGCGTTGGGTCACCTTTGCTGGATGGAGGGATGAGAGGAGGCCACGTGTAGATCCAACGGTGGCTGCTGGCCTCCTCTTAACCCTGATCGGACGGTCCGGACATGATCTAGAGCTGGAGGGCAATCGGATGGTCGGGGAGGATGCTCGATGACCTGGATGCCGACGAGGTTCGTCGGGCTCGTGCGCGTACAGGAGAGCTCCTCGGAGGCTGCTGAAGATCGGAGAAGGTTCTCCTGGGCCTCCCACGTCTGACGAGACCCTCCGATGGTGCAATAGAGCTCTGGAGAGCTCAGGCGACACCGACGGAGGTCGAGCTGCTGCTCTAGATGGTCGAGCCCTCAGATGGACTCGCTTTGACCTGCAAAGCACGGCAACATGCTCCTGGGTCGAGGGCAAAGTGCCTCGACCTGGTTAGCGGGGGTGGAGGTGAACTGTGCGGCGGAGCGAACGAGCTCCGGCGGAGCGACGACGATGAAGCTTGATACCCAGTTCCTGTGCGCACTGGGGTGAATGGAGGGGTGCAGAAGATGCGCGGGGGAAAGGCGAAGGTGGTAGGCGATTCCGATGATCGAGATGTGGGCGAGGGTGGTCGGAATCGGGGCTCATCGGCGACGGAGCAAATTGGGCGAAAAACAAAATTAGCTAAACAGAGGAAGAAAGAAGGCTACCTACTGGATGAGATCGACTGGGGAAAAGCAGGGGATGCTCCAGGTCCTAGCCTCGAGGGCCGTCGATGCCCGAGGCTAGAGCACCACGTCGGGGCGGTGCACGATAGCGCAAAGTCGCCGGATCAGTGGTCCGGTCCCTCCCTCCTCGCTGCGACACGGCCGAACATAAGCTGTCACTCTCGCAGTGGCTATGGAGGTCCTTGGGTGGAGTGAAACGATCCAAAGATGCGAGAAAATGGAGGCGAAGCTCAGGCTATATACGAGTGCAGGTTCGAGAAGAGAATGTCGGACATGGTTCCACGAGCCGCGGATCCCAACGCGGATGAACGGGCGTGGATCTCGGATGCACGAGGAAGAAGTAGAGCCGGGTATTTGCGGATATGGGCGTCGGATCGAGTGTAGAGAATGTCAAGAAATCGGGTCGCGGGCTCGGATCCGGGGCTCAGTGGTCCGGGGGGGGGGGGAGTTGACCGGGGGGTCAACGTCCCCCGTGGACCAATCACGATAGGCCACCTCAGAAATAATTAGAAATCCAAAATAAAATAATAGATGTCCGATTTAGGAAAAACTTAAAATATGAAAAATGTTTATTTTAAACTATTTTTTTTGTGATTTTTAATTAATTTTTCGAAACAAAAAATAAGGTATTTACAATATAGTACTATATATAGGTATATATACAATATGGATTTTAAATTTTTGATTTTTAATTGATTATTTTTGTACATTTTTATTCCCATTTTATATTTTATTTATTTATAGCATAAAATTAGGAATATGTTGGTATTTTTATTTTATTTTTATTATTTATATACAAGGGGTAAATAATTAGATATATACAATTATATACATGGTATATATACAATGCTCTTTTTGGTTTTTATTTTTGTTATTTTTATTTAATTTTTATTTTTATGGTTTTTATTTTATTTATTTACATAATAGGGTAAGGAATATGTACAAGTTTTATGGGAATTTAATTTATATATTTACAAGGTGAAATAAATAGGGATAGGTGTTCTATGTACAAGGTGAATATATACAAGTGAATATTTTTATTTTTTTTAATTTTTCTTCTTTTTATTTTGTTTTTATATTCACAAATATATACAAGTATTTACACACTTATTTTTATTTTTATGAGAGGAAAATATTTTTATTATATTTTAGGTATATGTACACACATGAGCTCCCTATCTCTCTCTACTTTGGCTTTTATGCGGTCAGGCCCATGCTGAGCCCTCCCTTGGGATTAGGTTGCTCAATATTTATTCTAAATATTTCCCTCTTTTTCTTTTGTTTCTTTATTCTTTTATTTTTGCACAAAAACATGCTAATTATTAGTTTTTACACAATGCATGCTTTTTGGTAATTATTTGTATTTACACATATCTACATGTATTTGCAAAGGTTTTTGTAGCTAAAATATAAGAATAAAGAGTGATGAATGAGTATTCATCACAACGCGATAATAACATTCTTAGCTGGACTCGAACTAGATATCCGGGCATTTCCTTATTCTTCAGCTTTTTCCATTCTTTCAAAGACTCTGTGGCCTAGCTTCTTGCATCTTCACTCTACATCCCCTATTCATAGATCTTCCCCCTACTTTTCTATTATATGATATGAACAATCAATATTCTAGTAGTATATCTTTGATCTCCTTCTCTGAAAAAGAGGTCTGTTCGGAGGAGCTGGAGTAGGTCAAACGAATTGATCAACAACATTGCTCTAGTTCATGGGGGTTGGGGCTTTAGTGGGGCAGGCGAACGTAGTTGGTTAAGGAAATACTCTTTACATGGAAATGCATGAATCTTGAGTGATTAATGAATCAAATCTTGCTGAATCAAAATCTAGTCTACGGTTAGATGAATGAGCCGTCAGGAGCTCGTATGAGAGTTGGTTTGACTACCCAGCTCTCCTTGTATTTGAAGACCCTATTAGATTTTTGGGATGTTAATGAGCAAGACGCACTTCTATTCATCGACAATCTCTTTCGTCATAGGAAAAAGAAGGCAGGATCTGGGGCCACGGAGAAAGCCTTCTAGGTGGGTTCTCAACCTACCTCTTGATGAATACTCATTCATCACTCTTTATTCTTTTATATTAGCTATTTATCTTTGCAAAACACCATGTAGGTAGCTATAAATACAATAAATTACCAATAGGCATGCTTGCGTTAAATATTAATAATTAGCATATATTTGTGTAAAAATAAAAGAATAAAGAAATAAAGAAAAAAAGGAAATGAAGGATATGGTAAAATACTCAAGCGCATCACGGAAGCGTGAGTGTCGTATCGAATATGACGAGGAGCGACTAGTCTCATTAGTTGCTCAATGCAGCGGAATTTAAAAAATTTTCATGCGACGAAACCAAATGATCCAAGAACACTTCTCGGATCGTTTCATCTATACCACAAACTAGTAATAGGATTACCTTTTGAAGCGTGGTTGTGATCTAGTCTCTAAATGAAGAGACCTCCTGTCTCAAGTCCGATCCGACAGAGGAGACACTTGCGAGCGCGAGAATGAATCACGTGCTTCTCGCAATCCATGTTGTTGATCCAAGCAGCAGATCTCCTGATCTCGACACACGAGATCCGACATCTTCTTCACGAGCGAGGCGCACCGAAGGAGACGGAGATCCACGAGCAGACGATCGGGTAGCATAACGATGATGTTGCAGCGATGGAGAACTCTCTCTAGGGCATCCATCATGGACGACCATGAGAGGGAGAGAGATGGCGTGTGGGAAGAGAAGAGAGAGAGAGAGAGATGTGCTACAATAGCATGTGTAAAGAGAGAGCATGGTATGCCTCTCTATTTATAGGGTTTTGGGATCCATGGTTCTCAATCCTTGGGACTCATAAAATCAATGGATGAGATTGATTTATGTCAATCCAATGGTCAATATTGTTGTTGGTAAAAACCAACAACTTATGATTTAATTTAGATCAAATATATTTGATAAATCAAATGTACATCAATCCCAAAATTAAACCAATCAAATAAGGAGATGATTTCAACGGAGATCATGTTTCCCCATGTAATAGGTGGACGGCCACCAATTCCTTATAGGACTTGGTAGCCGCCCACCACATACCAAGTGAGGCAATCTCATGGATATCCATGAGATTGCATATCTCCTTGAATTTCTCCATTATTTATTCCAACAACTTTTGTTGGGATTTATTCTTCAAAAATAATTCATAATTAATTTTGAGAATATTGCAATCTTGCCATTGAAAAAATTGGGAATCACATTCACAACCCAAAACAAAATGTAATTTACATTTTCAATTTATTACACAATGTGTATCCAATACACATCATTAATTAATTAACAAATATAAATTATAATTAGCTCTCTCTAATACATTATAAATCACATTTATAATATATTTATGAATAATATGGATAGTGCTATCCACATTAATCATATCCATGATAATTAAACCACATTTAATAATCTTGGATCTCTATTCTCATGTTCCCAAATAATATGAATCACATTCACATTATTCACATCTTTGATAATCAAATCTCATTTAATTATCTAAGATAACTCTCCTTATAATATGAATCAAATTGATATTATCATGATAATTAGATCACATTTAATTACCTATTTTCTCAATGCTCAGATACATATATCAACACCAGAATTATCCACGAACTCTTTCAAGGATAATGTGCTTTCTCTGTGAATACTTGGAGATAAGGACTGGGCGATTGTATTGTTCCATGTATAGTGACTTGGATATTGAGATTACATCTCAAATCCAGATCTCGGGCCTCCCATAGATGCTTGATTAAATCAAGACCACAAATCTGATCTTCTCATTGTATCTGAATCATATTCAGATCAATGTCCAACATTTGGATCAAGATTAGATTACTTCTCTACTGAGAGGAGTCACTAAAATCCCGACCTATTTCATCACTCCCTAGGAATGGAAGCGTCATAGTTATACAATCGTTTTTGATCACGTCACCCTCAGATATTCCCAATACCTGTACATCCTGCATACTGGAAGACTCAGAATAAAACCGAAGTATAAGATCAATTTTACACTATCTACTTTAGAGTTTTATCTTTAAGTTTCTCATTCGATCATTAGGAGTTGGTATCGATCATATACTTTCCAAAAGCATATATCATACCCAGGTGTTGATCATATACATTCCAAAAGTTTATATCAAACCTACAAATTCAGTCTAGCTTCCAAAGAGAGACGACCGTGCACAAAATTTGATCTTCCCAATATCTCATGAGTAAGCTCTTGTCTTCCAGTTCAGTAATGAACCTGTATGATCCCTTTGAGAGATCATATTACTCATATGCCCTTATATGCACAACAGTGCATCAGTGTATAGACCTTGATTAGGTCATCAACCTATTGGTCTACCAAATGTACATACTCAGACATATAGCAACACATCTGTCTCCAGTCAGAGGATGCGTGCCTATATCATGACAGCATACGATATAGGACTTTGGTTATCTCGATCTCGTTAAGTCAACTCTTTGAACTAACTTATCTAACACCTCTGAATCTCTATTCCTATGCAGAGGACCTGCATCAAGAAGTCAGTTAGATATCAACCATTAGAGAAAGGATTTCCATCTCCTTCTCAGGCTGGAGATCATCTCTTAATAATCATTTGACAGTGCTCGATGAGTCCTCAATCTAATTCTTTAGATATTCATCCAAGCACCAGCCTCTATAATTCAATAATTGAATCAACAGCTGTATGATCATCAAGATAACCATGATACATAACCCTAATTGTACTAAGGGACCTATTATGCAAATTATTTATTCTTCATTTCAGATCAGGGAATGATATTTGCAATAACATTTATTGCATAATGGCTCGCCGTGGGCTCGCATGTCCAACAATCTCCCACTAGCCCAAAGAGCCATTAATGGGATAATCATTTAGACCCACACTAATGTGACAATCATAGGCTATTTAGAAAATATCTAGGTAAGATGATCAGTCACTTTGTTCCCAAAAGACTATGCCAAGTCCTTTTATGTCACTTGCATATCCCCTAGTAATAGTACTCGCATCCAATGTGAATGTTACATCTTATGCCACCAATACTCAATTTTGTTATAGTGTCGTTGATACTATAGCTCGATAATTATTATAACAGTATGCCAATAATCCTTATCAGAATACCTTTATTTCTAGAGATCTCTATCTCCTAAGGTATCCACAGTTAAGACCCTTATAGATCACTATCTACAAGATCTTAAACTTTTGAAGATAAGACTTTGAGATCACTATCTCTAAGTTTCATCATCTTTGAAGATATTGTTATTACTGTAATCAAGTGTTTTATTCCATAGTAGGATTAGTAACAGATTACTACTCCCACTGCGTGGCAGACATCTGGTTTTTGTACACATCTAGCATACACTTCATCTTCTCGTAACCGATGCACAAGTGCAAGAGTTCTAGCATTCACTTCCTCAACTCTTTGAGGTGCTATCCTTTTAGATAGGTCACTACCATATCTTAAAGGAAGGAAGCCTTTCTTGGAATTTTCCAGAAAATGGAATAAGTGCAAGGTGTACTACTAATGTGACGGTCCCAATACCCTTTTCTCTTTGCTTCTGAACGACTTCAGAACTAAGATCTAAGAGGTATCCTTGAGATCATATCTCGAGGTATGGGATAACCAGATTATAAAACACTTATTATTATCATCCTTAGATCATTCCAAGTGATTAGCATAATATCTACATTTAGCACGATGAACACAATGGCACTCCCACTAAGCTACACATGGTTCATCAAGATTTTATCTGAAATCATAACATTTATAATTTCATCAAATCTTGTGTTCCAACCACAAGAAGCTTATCTGAGTCCAAAGATGGAGTTATTTAGCTTTCACACCTTGCTTTCCTCAACCATGAAGCCCTGGGGCTACTTCATATGAATATCCTTAGAGAGGTATTCATAGAGGAATGCAATCTTGACTCACATCATGAAGATGTCATAGTCAAGTTGTGTAGCTATAGCTAGCAATATTCTGATGGATTAAAGCAAGGTCACTGGAGAGCAAGTCTCATCGCAAGCGATGTCTTCTCTTCAGTGTGTAGCTCATGGCTAAGAACCGTGCTTTGAAGGTCTCTACATTCTCATCAGGTTCCCTCTTTTCTTTTGAAGATCCATTTACACCTTAATGGGTCTTACCCATATAGGTGGATCTTCGAGGGCCCATACACAACACTTATATATGAAGTCCACAATAGACTTTTATTGCTAACATCCATCTTTCCATGTCATGATCCTCAGGACTTCATCACATGAAGTCCGATCATTTTCCGACTTAATTGACACATGGAATATATCATCAAACTCATTTGAAGAAGTATTAGTATTTCATCTTTAATTATTCCTTTAGTTTCCGATTAGGAGCCTCTTTATCTTTTCAAGATTAAATGAGTTCCTTTACTTCATTTTCATCTTGATTTTCAAGAGAGTCATCCTATAAGAATCACATTCTCAGAGATGAGATCCTTTAAGAATCTCAAGGTCATAAAGTATGTATCCAATACCATTCTTCGTTTTCCTAATGAAGTAGCACTCTCGGGTGCTAGATTCCAGCTTTCTAGCATGGAACCTTGTAAGGATATATAATGTAGTCTCTACCACATATATATACCTTGAAACTAAGAGATAATTATGCTAAGATCAATTATTGATCAAATCATGTCACACATGATCAATTGTATCTTCCTAAAACTCTATTGAGTTAAGGTTCATTAGGAGGATTGAGATAGGAATGATATTCATATCTTCATAAGGTATTCCTTGAATTCATCTAATAGGTACAAGCTACCTTGGTTAGATCAAATTCATTTCATCTTCCTTCAAACTTTGTTTCGAAACCAAAATTGTGAAATCTTTGAACATTTCAAAGGTTTCTTAGGTGAAGAGAAGAAATCTCATATCATACATAATCATTAATAGATATCATATATCCATAATGTTTACTACGATATAGATGATTCACATACATCAATGTATGAGATCATGAATACCTTGACATCTTACACCTTTCTCAAAGAAGGGTGTATTGGACATTTTACTTTGAATACAATATTCATAAGTATGCAAGTTTTGAAATTTTAGACATTCTAAAGTTTCATCTCTTACTTGTCCATTGATCTCATCAACAGACATATGTCCAAAACATGATGCCAGATCATTATCAAATGATCTTTATCCTCCTATTGATCTTTAAAGATTTAATTTTCAGTATTAGAAATCTTAATGAACCATTCATTATTTTTCTAATTTAGCGGAGTCCACTAGATGTTAGATTACTATCTGAAATATATCCATCATAACTCTCTATGATAGGTTTATTCCAGAATTCATGTTTATTTCCAACATTTAGAAATAAACTATGAGTGTATTCTAATATCTAGGTGACAGAGACATTCTCTAAGTCTAAGGGCTCCCACTGAAAATATGAAGTCTATTGATCCAATGGAAATTGTTGCAACAATTTCATCACTTTCAACATGGATGACCATTAAACTTTAATATCAAATTTCCAACATTCTAATATAGATGCAGCCAATTGCAAGTGTCATTAGAATATTGAGATACAATTATTAGACTTTATCTTATCAAATAAGTAAGTCAATATCATTGATTATATGTAGATTAATCTGATGTACTATAAGATTCCTTCTATAAGGATTCTAGATAGATTTGATAGTCATACAATCAACACATCAACTTATTGCAGTATTGACATTCATCCAACTCTTTGGATGTCATATGGAAGTCACAGAAGTACAGTCAACTCTTTGACTATACTTCTTACTTGGGTCCAACCCATGCTTCCTCTGCGTTCCCTTTATCTATAAGCAACCATTGCTCAAGACAAAGCATCTCTTATGTTAAAATCAAAAATTTCAATATAAGAGTATTTCAACATTTATACAAGCTTCATTCAATTCATACAATATGAATATTCTGAAGCTTTATGAATGAATAGAGTATAGATAGTAGAATGATGACACTCATCGTGTCTACATTCATCTAAACTCTTAAAAACATTGGTTAAGGTAGGTATTCAAACAATTTTGAATACATCATCTCTTATAGAGCCACCATTCTGCATAATGCAGAGAACCATGTCATTCATGATTATATGTCGAGAGCACATATGTATGCTAGAACATCTTATTAGATTTTATAAGGATTATTTGATAATTACGATCATTATCGACATGTCACTTCAAGAGTACATTCGATGAGATCAAGACTTATAGAGACATACAAACCCTAGGATTTTGGTCCTATTGTCTATTTAATTATCATTCCTCATTATTATGAGGAAACTTGCAACAACATACATTATGTGTCCAATTGCAAGTACAATAACTGGATCATAGGTCCAATCCGTGATATTGTACTAGTTATTATTGAGTACAACATTGAGTGGGATTAAAGAAGGATTATCTGAATAAGAAATTTGCATAAATATATAAATATATATTTTACTTTTATTTAGGAATTTTCATATCAGAGTTGTCTTGCCTTGTCAACACTGAAAGTTCATTCCGTTAATCACTTTCAATGTAAGAGATATACTTACCATCATATCTTAGCAAGATCTGGGATCTCCTTCCTTATCTTTGTTACATCCCAATAATATGAGAATATGCAACTAGGATAAAAAGAAGAGGGAACATATTCCGCCATGCAAGTCCAACTTGCATTCCCAATTCGGTCTTCAACACTCGGGCCCACCACCCCTAAGGTGATGTTGACCCATCATTAATTAAACCAACTGTCAACAGGAATAGAACTCACTATGCGCAATCCAATATCGCCCCAATAATATGAGGATCCGATATTGGGGTTACTACGCATACAGCCTTACTCTTTCAAGAAGCAAAGAGCCCGATCTAGATGCACTTGCATATAGGAGCTGTCACTTCGGACAGGCGTCTCCTATATACAATCCCTGGCGACAGAACCCTTCGCCTTGACGGGAGACCATGGATGTCACTTATGTGATCCTCCATATCATAATCAAATTCCAATTAATTATCATGAATCATATTCACATAATTAATTCTTCCAAGGGAAATAACACATCTATATTCATAATAGAGTGTCTTTAATTTGGATATAATTAATTTAATCATATTATATTAATTATCAATCCAATTCAATCAACAAACTTGATTTACATGAATATATGGTATTATCACAAAATACGTATTAATTCAAATTTTAATAATAAGAAAAATACATCATGATCTCTCAGGCATCATTCGTTCCCTACCTGCTGTCATGGCCAGTACCGGCGGGAGTGGGACGGACCGCATATGTTGCAACCCACTACCCCAGCGATCCCCGACTAGACACCATATCCGCCTCGGAAAAAAATAATGTCGAGTCAATCATTTTGTACTTGAGATGATCATCGGTTCTTCAACCGAAATTATACCATATAGTAATAATCAAAACATTTTTGATTATAAGAAAATTTGCTAGACAAATTCCCAATCCTATTCAAGCAAGGAGTTTGATGATTGTGTTTCCAATTATGATCCAGATCAAATCTAATCATTCTATTGGTTGAGGCCAAATCAATTAAGGAAATAATCATCATCAAATATTTCTCAAATATTTCCCATAATTATTTCATGAAATTAATAATTAATTTCACTAATTGACAATCACATGGTTCTTGATTAGGAAAGTAATTTCAGCAGTGACCCCTACTTACTAAAATTAGCATATCTCAATCAATTTTAATCCAAATTAAGTGAAGTAAGTTTCCAAAGTTTGCTAATTTGATTTACAACATAACCTATGTGATTTGTACGAATTTCAAGGTGTTTCTAAACAGTAATTAACTCCTTAATTACGTTAAGATTTGCAGTTCCTATAAAAGTGAATACACGTTCATTAAAACGACCATATCTAGAGCAAACAGAATCCAAATTACGTAAACTCAGATCCAATGGTTTCCTTATTTTACGGGGAACAAAATCCAAGTTCTTGTTAAAATAATTTAAACAGGACCGAAAATAATCACTAAACAGAGATGCGAAAATGAAATGCGATAAAACTTTCACAACTGTAACGAACCCAAGTCACCTTCGATTTTATGGATCGTATCCAAAACCTTCGACATAAGGCTCTGATACCACTTGAAGGATAATATGAAATCCTCAAGAGCATCACGGAAGTGTGAGCGTTGTATCGAATATGATGAGGAGCGACTAGTCATACTAGTTGCTCGATGCAGCGGAATTTAAAAAATTTTCATGCGACAAAACCACATGATCCAAGAACACTTCTCGGATCGTTTCATATAAACCATAAATAAGTAATAGGATTACCTCTTTAAGCGTGGTTGTGATCGAGTCTCTAAACGAAGAGACCTCCCATCTCAAGTCCGATCTGACGGAGGAGACGCTTGCGAGTGTGGGAATGAATCGCATGCTTCTTGCAATCCATGTTGATGATCCAAGCGGCGGATCTCCTAATCTCGACACGCAAGATCCGACGTCTTCTTCACGAGCGAGGTGCACCGAAGGTGACGAAGATCCACGAGCAGACGATCGGGCATCATAATGATGACGCTGCGGCGATGGAGAAATCTCTCTAGGGCATCCATCGTGGACGGCCATGAGAGGGAGAGAGATGGCGTGTGGGAAGAGAAGAGAGAGAGAGATGTGCTACAATTGCATGTGTAAAGAGAGAGCATGGTATGCCTCTCTATTTGTAGGGTTTTAGGATTCATGGATCTCAATCGATGGGACTCATAAAATCAATGGATGAGATAGATTTATGTCAATCCAATGGTCAAGATTGTTGTTGGTAAAAACCAACAACTTATGATTTAATTTAGATCAAATATATTTGATAAATCAAATATACATCAATCCCAAAATTAAACCAATCAAATAAGGAGATGATTTCAATGGAGATCATGTTTCCCCATGTAATAGGTGGACGGCCACCAATTCCTTATAGGACTTGGTAGCCGCCCACCACATACCAAGTGGGGCAATCTCATGGATATCCATGAGATTTCATATCTCCTTGAATTTCTCCAATATTTATTCCAACAACTTTTGTTGGGATTTATTCTTCAAAAATAATTCATAATTAATTTTGAGAATATTGCAATCTTGCCATTGAAAAAATTGTGAATCACATTCACAACCCAAAACAAAATATAATTTACATTTTCAATTTATTACACAATGTGTATCCAATACACATCATTAAATAATTAACAAATATAAATTATAATTAGCTCTCTCTAATACATTATAAATCACATTTATAATATATTTATCAATAATATGGATAGTGCTATCCACATTAATCATATACATGATAATTAAACCACATTTAATAATCTTGGATCTCTATTCTCATGTTCCCAAATATTATGAATCACATTCACATTTTTCACATCTTTGATAATCAAATCACATTTAATTATCTAAGATAACTCTCCTTATAATATGAATCAAATTCATATTATCATGATAATTAAATCACATTTAATTATCCATTTTCTCAATGCTCAGATACATATATCAACAACAGAATTATCCATGAACTCTTTCAAGGATAATGCGCTTTCTCCGTGAATACTTGGAGATAAGGACCGGGCGATTGTATTGTTCCACGTATAGTGACTTGGATATTGAGATTACATCTCAAATCCGGATCTCGGGCCTCCCATAGATGCTTGATTAAATCAAGACCGCAAATATGATCTTCTCATTGTATCTGAATCATATTCAGATCAATGTCCAACATTTGGATCAAGATCAGATTACTTCTCTACTAAGAGGAGTCACTAAAATCCAGACCCGTTTCATCACTCCCTAGGAATGGAAGTGTCATGGTTATACAATCGTTTATGATCACATCACCCTCAATTATTCCCAATACCTGTACATCCTGCATACTGGAAGACTCAGAATAAACCCGAAGTATAAGATCAATTTTACACTGTCTACTTCAGAGTTTTATCTTTAAGTTTCTCATTCGATCATTGGGAGTTGGTATCGATCATATACTTTCCAAAAGCATATATCATACCCAGGTGTTGATCATATACTTTCCAAAAGTATACATCAAACCTACAAATTCAGTCAAGCTTCCAAAGTGAGACGATCGTGCACGGAATTTGATCTTCCCAATATCTCATGAGTGAGCTCATGTCTTCCGGTTTAGTAATGAACATGTATGATCCCTTTGAGAGATCGTATTACTCATATGCCCTTATATGCACACCAGCGCGCCGGTGTATAGACCTTGATTAGGTCATCAACCTATTGGTCTGCCAAATGTACATACTCAGACATATAGCAACACATCTGTCTCCGGTCAGAGGATGCATGCCTATATCATGACAGCATACAATATAGGACTTTGGTTATCTCGATCTCGTTAAGTCAACTCTTTGACCTAACTTATCTAACACCTCCGAATTTCTATTCCTATGCAGAGGACCTGCATCAAGAAGTCAGTTAGATATCAACCTTTAGAGAAAGGATTGCCATCTTCTTCTCAGGCTGGAGATCATCTCTTAATAATCATTTGACGGTGCTCGATGAGTCCTCAATCTAACTCTTTAGATATTCATCCAAGCACCAGCCTCTATAATTCAATAATTGAATCAACATCTGTATGATCATCGAGATGGCCATGATACATAACCCTAAGTGTACTAAGGGACCTATTATGCAAATTATTTATTCTTCATTTCAGATCAGGGAATGATATTCGCAATAACATTTATTGCATAATGGCTCACCGTGGGCTCGCATGTCCAATAGGAAATATTTAGAATAAATATTGAGTGACCTGACCCAAGAGAGGGCCCAATATGAGCCTGATCGCCAAATAAAACAGGTAGAGAGAGATTGGGTCATTCAACATTGTATATATTCCTCTATTTATATATATTTTATTTTCATAAAATTAGATTTAAAAATGTGATTCCAACCTCTTATATATATTTCTAAAAATAAAACAAAAATTAGAAAAATAAAATAAAAACAAAAAAAATAATTTCTCTCTCTACCTTGTACATATACCATGTATATATGTATCTATCACTATTTATTTCACCCTTGTAAATAAACAATAAAAATAAAATAAAAATTATTTTATACTCTAGATTTTATGTTGTAAATAAATAAAATATAAAATTAGAGTATTTTTACAAAAATAAGAAAATAAATATAAAAGCATAAAATACATAGGTATTTTATACTTGTATATAATATAATATAATGCATATAACATAATTTATTTTTCATAAAAATAAATAAAAATCACTAAAAAAATAGTTTGAAAAATAATAAACATTTTTTATTTTGTAAATATTTTAAAATAAAATCATTTTCTATTTTTTATTTAATTTACAAATATTTTCTATTTCCCTTTTTTCTGATTGGTCGAGAGGGATTGTTGACTCCCGATCAACTCCCCCTCCCAGACCAGTCAGCGCCCGGATCTGAGTTTCACCCTCTTTTCTTTGAATTAACTCGATCGGATCTTGGCTGCTTCCGCTCCGATTCTTTCACCCGATCCTTCCCCTTGGATCCACGACTCTCGCGGATCCCTAGGGAGGGTCGGATCGACCTCAAGTCGATCGCCCGTACTCGTTCTTCATCTCCTTCCGGGACTGTGTATAAATTCTTCAATCTGATCCCCAGCTCAGTTGCTCATGCTGCACTCCCTCTTTCTAGGCTAGAGATCTTTCCCTCGGTGACAACGTCCGGAAGAACCCTTTGGTGGCCGGATTGAGGTGCTGCAGCTAACGCTTGACGCACGTGGCTGGACCTCTACCACGTTCGAGCCTCCCCGCCTACCGCAGCATGGTCAAGGCGACGACCCCCATCGATGCAACCTCCTAGAGCTCAGGATCGATCTTAGACCATCATGTATACTTCCCTTCGATCCTAGTTTCATTTATTTTTGAATCCTTCATTTATCCTCCGCTGGCTCCGACCTAGTGGTCAGAGCTTCATCAGCCATATGGACCTGTTCCGATCGACTCCATAGACTGTCATCATCTTTCCCCCGCACCCTGATCATCTCAATATTGGCTATCCGAGCCAAGATTAGGCTAGGTTCCATCCTTCTCCATCGCCAGAACCTTCCTCCGCCTCCCACCGTCTCTTCTCTTTAGCATTACCCAAATAACTTGGCTGGAGCAAGCCTCCGAGCAGGAGCTTTACCCCACAGGTCGAGTCACGCATGGAAACATCCCATTTCGCCTCCATCCAGCTTCGCTGGAGCCATGCCAGGTCGCCCCCACCGTCCCGGAGATCCGACCGGTGGATGCTCTATCCGCCACCACCACCCGACGCGGAGGAGCGTCACGAGTCGACCCCCTCATCCTAATCGATCATCAGCCGCCCGAAGTGCCGCCAGTTCTCCGGCGAACTTCGCTAGAGAAGAGTTCATCCAGGACCCTTCTCCATCGTCGGATCATCTCCAGCAACCAGTTTGCATCTGGACCGTCCATCACCCGAGCCTGACATGCCGTTAGATCTGACATCTAACGACCCTATACTCCCCACGTTTGTACTTTCGTCAGAGCCGTTGAATCCGCCAGGTGTGAGCATCATCACCACACATCGCCAGCCACTCTGCGCCCGCCACCTGTCATCCCACGTGAGACGTACGCCCAGCCTGGGAAATTTGCTCCCTTTACCCTGTCTTTATTTTATTTGTTATTTAGTCTGTAAAATAAAAGTAGCACAGTGGACCATTTTACACTATTAGCCCTGTAGTTTTTATTATTTACGTTTTAGTCCTCCTTGTATGGTTGCACGTACATCGCCACGTGTCTTTTTGGAACATTTGCATGTATGCCCTCGGGGTTAGTGAATGTTATGAAATGAATCTTTAGTTTCTTTATTTAAAATTATACCCCTGTGCATGTTATTTTGGACACGTGTTGAATATCGTGTAAAAATTACAGTTGGCTCCCTAGGCTTTCGACGTGTGTTCTAGTTTAGCCCCTAAGACTTATTTTCTTTGCGGTTTAGTCCCTATGTGCTGTATGTGTTTAATTGGTTGAAATAAATATCAAATTCGCCTAAATTTCATGAAATTTGGACACGTGTCTCCTGCCATAGGGTAAAAATTTCTATGAATTTTTGGGCCCTATTTGTTTTCATTTTCTGTTTTTAATAATTCAAAAATGTTGAAATTTGCTTCAGTCTAATTTGAAAAATCAACTAAAAAATTGAAAACCTTCTAAAAAATCTAAAAAATTTAATGTGTGCTTATTTTGTTGTGTTTTTAATTTTATCCAAATTTCATTGTATTTGGATTTAGAAAACCCATAAAAATTGAAAACACTTACAAACTTAGAAAACTCATTAAAAATTTAGATAAACTCAAAGAATGCAGTTTCTTCTCTATAGTTAGGTTTTTATTTTTACTTTATCATAAAATTATTGTTGGAATTTTATAGGCTATTTTACTATTTTTAAACAGCCTTTAGATTCTGGTTGCACAGTGGCATGCATTTTTTATTTTGTTTTTTTAGAAAATTCACTAAAAATTATTAAAATCCAAGAAAATACCAAAAATACCTGAATATTTATAAAATCTAAAAATATTTTTATTTTAATATCCTGACTATTTTGGTGTGTTTAATAATTGTTTGATTATCCTCTTTTAATTACTTTTATACTTTTTCCCTATTTTGAAAAATTACAAATAAAAATTGAAAATTTAAAAAACCACCTTTTTATTATTTTCCCTTATTTTATTTAGATTTCCGACTACTTCGTAGGTTCGCCAAACCATGCTCCTTGTGTTCGACCCCGGTTGCTATATCGTGTAAAATAAAATAGCGAGACCGCTATTTGTTTGACTTGTTTTATTTTTTTATATTTGGTGATCTTTGTTTTCTTGATTGAGTCCTATCCGAGAGGTTGAGGTCGCAACGACCATTGATACCTTCTTGCCTTAGTCGCTCGGACCACTCATCACCCCCTATAGTGAGGCATCGACTTCTCTTATAGAACTTCATTTCTATTATCGATATCTAGGCAAATCTTTAGCCGGTCAAAAGTCTGGTTGTTCAAGACTGTACATCAGCTTAGTTCAGAGTCAGAGAAGCAACTTGAGGACTATCTAGTTATAGGGAGTTGGTGATAGCAATGTGAGACCGAGGCGAACCATTCCTGCAATAAATGTTATTGTAATAAATGATTTATCAATAAAAGTTATTGATTGTTTTTCACTCCCTTTCTGAGATTGAATGAATGAATGCACTATAAGGTCCCTCTATACAATAAGGGTTATGTACCATGGACAAATTGATAATCATACAACTGTTGATTCACTAATAGAATCATAGAGGTTGATGCTTGGATAAATATTTAAGGAGTTAGTTAGAGGACTCATCAAGCATCATCAAATGATTGTTAAGTGTTGATCTCCAGCCCGAGTAGGAGATGGCAATTCTTTCTCATTAGGATTATATCTGATCGACCACTTGATGCAGGTCCTCTGCATGGGAATAGTGATTCAGAGGTTTCAGATTAGTTAAGTCAATGGGTTGACTTAACGAGATCGAGATAACCAAAGACCTATGTTGAATATTGTCACAGCATAGGCATGCATCCCCTGACCAAAGACAGATGTGTTGCTATATGTCCGAGTATGTACATTTGGCAGACCAATAGGTTGATGACCTAACCAAGGTCTATACACCGGCGAGCTAGTGTGCATGTAAGGACATATGAGTAATACGATCTCTCATGTGAACTGGGAGACATGAGCTCACTCATGAAGTGTTGGGACTGATCAAATTCCATGCATGGTCGTCATGCTTTGGATGCATGACATGAATTTGAAGGTAAGATATATGCTTTGGGAAGCATGTGATCTATACCAAATCCTAATGACGAAGATTGAGAAACTTGGTGATCAAACCCTGAATATCACAGTTTAAAATTGATCTATATCTTAAGGACGATCATAGGTCTTCCAGTATGCAGGATGTACAGGTGTTGGGAATACCTGAGGGTGATGTGATCATAAACGATTATATAATGATGACGCTTCCATTCTGAGGGAGTGATGAAACATGTTTGGATTTTAGTAACTCCTCTCAGTAGAGAAGTGACCTAATCTTAGTCCATGTACTGGACATTGATCTGAATAAGATTCAGATGCAATGAGAAGATTAGGTTTACGGCCTTGATTTAATCAAGCATCTATGTGAGGTCCATGAGATGTGGATTTCAGATGTGATCTCAATATCCAAGTCACTATATGTGGAACAATACAAACGCCCTGTCCTTATCTCCAAGTATCTACAGAGAAATCACATTATTCTTGAAAGGGTTCAAGAATAATTACATAGTTGAAATATATCTAAGCATTAACAGAATGATAATTAGATGTGATTTAATTATCTTGATGCATGTAGAAATTATCCAGTATAATTAAATGTGATTTAACTATTGTGGATAACAATAATGTGGATAGCAATATCCAATTATTCATAATATATTATAAATGTGATTTATAATGTATTAGAGCGAGCTAATTATAATTTATATTTGTTAATTAATTATTGATGTGTATTGGATACACATTGTGTAATTAATTGAAAATGTAAATGATATTTTGTTTTGGGTTGTGAATGTGATTCACAAATTTCTAATGGCAAGATTCCAATATTCTCAAAATTAATTATGAATTATTTTTGAAGAATAAATCACAACAAAAGTTGTTGGATTAAATAATAGAGATTTCCATGAAGATTTGCAATCTCATGAGATTTCATGAGATTGTCCCCCACTTGGAAACAAGTGGACGACTACCAAGTCCAATATGGAATTGGTGGCCGTCCACCATATTCCATGGGGAGTGCAATATCCCTGTCAATTATCTCCTTTATTTGATTGATTTAATTTAGGATTAAATTGTATTTGATTTATCAAATATATTTGATCTAAATTAAGTCATTAGTTGTTGACTTTTACCAACAACAATCTTTACCATTGGATTAAACATAAATCAATGTCATCCATTGATTTTATGTGTCCCATGGATTGAGATCCATGGATCCCAAAACCCTATAAATAGAGAGTCATACCATGCTCTCTATGGGTTATTCTTTTAAAGCACATCTCTCTTTTCTCTCTCATTCAACACGTCAACTCTTCCCCTCTTCTCTCCTTGGTGGCCGTCCACCAAACCCTAGAGGAGGACTTCATCGTCGCCCTCGCCACCGCGCCGCCGCTTCGATGTTCTCCAGTTCTCCATCTTCTTTGGAGTGCTATGCTCACGAAGAAGGAGTTCAATCTCATACGACGAGATCAGGAGTTCACCGTGCTTGGATCAACTTGTTGGATTGCGAGGATCACGTGACTCATCCCCACGCTCGCAAGTTTTTTCTCTGACGGTCGGACTTGTGACATGAGGTCTCTTTTTGTAGAGACTCGATCAACCACGCTTCAAGAGGTATTCCTTTATACTTGTTGTGGTTCTAGATGAAACGATCCGAGAATCGTTGTTGGATCATGTGATTTCATCGCATGAAATTTTTTTAAATTCCGCTGCGTAGAACAACTAGTCCGACTAGTCATTCTTCGTCGTATTCGATACGATGCTCATGCTTCCGTGATGCGCTTGAGGATTATTCCATATCCTTTAAGTGGTATCAGAGCCTTAGGTCAAATGTTTTGGATACGATCCGCAAACCTAGGACAACTTGGGTTCGTTAAGGTCACGAAAGTGTTTGTCGCATTTGATTTTTGCACATCCGTTTAGTGAATAAATTCGGCCCTTTTTAAAGTGTTTAAACACGAATTAATCACTTGGATTTTGTTCCTCATTAAATAAGAAAAATCATAGGATCTGACTTTACATAATTTGGATTCCGTTTGCTTGAGATATGGTTGTTTTAATGAACATGTATTCATTGTTGCGGGAACTACGAATCTTAACATGATTAATGAGTTAATTGCTGTTTTGATCCGTCTAGAAATGTATGAAATATCACTTAAGTTCTCTCCTAAATCAAATTACCAATCTTTGAAAATTGATTTTGTCTAATTTGGATTTAAATTGATTGAGATATGTTAATTTTAGTAAGTAGGGGTCGCTGCTGAAATTACATTCCTAATCAAGAACCATGTGATTATCAATTTGTGCAATCAATTATTAATTTCATGAAATATATGGAAAATATATGAAAAATATTGGATGATGATTATTTCTTTAATTGACTTGGTCTCAACCAATAAATTGATTATATTTGATCTAGATCATAATTGGAAACAAATCAACAAACAACTTGCTTGAATAGGATTGGGAATTCGTCTAGCAAATATCCTTATAATAAAAAATATTTTGATTATTACTATATGGTATAATTTCGGTTGAAGAGCTGATGATCATCTCATGTACATATTGATGTATTTGGAGTTATCCTTTCTTGAGGTGGATATGGTGTCTAGTCGGGAAGCATTGGGGTAGCGGGTCGCATCGGTTGCGATCCGTCCCACTTTCGTCGGTACTGGCCATGACAACGGGTAGGGACTCGATAATGCCGGAGAAATCAAGATGTATTTTTCTAATTATTAAAATTCGAGATAATACGTACTTTGAGATAATACCATATATATATATTCTAGTAAAACAATCAAGTTTATTGATTGAATTGGATTGATAATTAATTTAATATGATTGAATTAATTATGTCCAACTAAAACACTCTATTATGAATAGAGTTATTATTTTCCTTGAAAGAATTAATTATATGAATATGATTCATGATAATTGATTAAAATTTGAATAAGAGGTGGAGGATCACATAAGTGACATCCATGGTCTCCCGTCAAGGCGAAGGGTTTCCGTCGCCAGGGATTGCATATAGAAGACACCTGTACGTAGTAACTACTTCGATATGCAAGCGCATCTGGATCGTGCTCTTTTCTTCTCGAAAGAGTAAGGACGTATGCGTAGTGACCCCAATATCGGATCCTCATATTATTGGGATTATATTGGATTGTACATAGTGAGTACTATTCCTGTTGACGGTTGGTTCAATTAACGACGGGTCAACATCACCTTAGGGGTGGTGGGCTCGGGTGTTAAAGATCGAATTGGGAAATGCAAGTTGGACTTGCAAGGCAGAATGTGTTCCCGCTTCTCTTTATTGGAATCATAGATTCTCATATTATTGGGATGTGACAAAGATAAAGAAGAGATCCCAGTTCTTGCTAGAGATATAGCGGTAAGTATATCTCTTGCTTTGAAAGTGATTAAGGGAATGAACTTTCAATGTTGACAATGCAAGAATAATTTGATTTAAAATGCCTTAATCAAATATCATAAATTTGAATGTATGATTATATGTTCTAATATAGTGCATTCTTAATTTCAGAAAATGAAGTCCATGAACCCACTTAACCAGTTGACCGGACCGAAGTACTCGGATTGGATCCGTAATTTGGAGCTTGTCCTCTCGGTTGAGCGCATAAGCTATGTGCTCTCAGAAGACAAGCATGAAAGCCCTAAAATGAAGGAAGAAAAGGCATATACTGACAAGTATGATGAAGATCATATCTTGGCTAGATGCTATATCCTGGGTTCTTTCTCCAATGTTCTTCAAAAGCAACATGTGGAGATGAGCACATGCCAGGAAATAATGCAGAATCTGAAAGATATGTTTGGTGTCATTAACCGCACCCAGTGTTACAATATTATGAAAGAACTCGTTCGTTGTAAGATGCAGGAGGGAACTTCAGTCCGAGAACATGTACTCAAAATGTTTGGGTACTTGTCTCATATGGAGACTCTTAGGGTAAATATGGATGCAGACAAGCAAGCTGACTTCATTCTGCTGTCTTTACTTAAGTCTTTCAATAATTTTGTTGTTTCATTTTACATGAACAATTTGGACTTGACAAACACTGGACTTCTTGCTGCATTAAAGTCTGTAGAAGATGTAATGAAGAAAGATGGTTCCGCTGGCAGTGCAATGGTTGCACAGGTCAGAGGAAAGCACTGTCGGAGGCAAGGTTCTCGAAAGGGCCCGACTCAGAAGAGAAAAAAGAAGGGTCAAGGCATTGGCTAATCTTCCAATGCATCCACTCTAATAGCATCGAAAAAAACCGACGTCTATCACCACTACAAGAAGCCGGGACACAAGAGGCGTAACTGCCCGGAATACCTGAAGTCGGTCGACAAAGGTAAAGCCCCAGCAGGTATGAAATATACTTTCATTATTGAAACTAGTTTTTTTGTTGGACGAGAAGGAAGTTGGGTTGTTGATTCTGGTGCTTCTGTTCATGTATGCAATTTGTTGTATTTGTTTCAGGAAACTAGAAATCTTGAAGAAGGGGAGATAGTCATCCAGATGGGATTTGATGCAAGTGTTGTAGCAGTCGCCTTCGGGACCTGTCGACTATCATTATCTAGAGGTAGAGTCCTAGTACTTAAAGAGTGTCTTTATGTACCTGAAGTCAGAAGGAATTTCATATCTGTATCTAAATTCGTTCGAAGTGGATATTCATTCCTATTCTGTAATAAATTAGTCATAAATTGTTATGATAAATATATTACGGATGGTATTCTGACTTCTGGTGGACACAATGAATTGTGAATTGATAAATGTATCATGAATGTTACAACCACTAATAAAAACCCTAAAAGATCCAGGGAGGATGAAAATCTTTCGAATGAGATTTGGCATCAAAGGCTTGGTCATTTATCTATTGATAAAATCAATAGATTGATAAAGGACCTTTGGATTTTCTACAGGTTCAACCTTTTCCTTCCTGCAAACATTGCATTCAAGGTAAAATGACTAGGATGCCTTTCTGTAACAAGGTTACAAGATGCGAAGGTGTTATTGACCTAATACATACCGATGTATGTGGTCCCTTCAGTACCACGACTCGAAATGGATATCAATATTATTTGACTTTTATTGATGACCATTCGCGATACGGGTTTGTCTTCCTATTACGTCATAAATCTGAAACCTTTGAAAAGTTCAAAGAATTCAAGGCTTTGGTCGAGAACTAAACCGATAGGAAGATTAAACAGATTCGATCTGATTGAGGTGGCGAGTACCTCTCAGATGAATTCAAGGAATATCTTAAAGAGAATGGAATTGTCTCCAATCTCACTCCCCTTGGAACTCCCCAACTTAATGGTGTTGCTGAAAGATGCAACAAGACCATCATGGATATGGTACGTTCAATGATGAGCAAAGCACATTTACCACTTAGTTTCTGGGGATATGCAGTAGAGACTACAATATATATCCTTAATAAGATTCCTAGAAAATCAGTACCTAAGACTCCTCATGAGCTTTGGTATGGAACTAAACCTAGTGTTAATCATTTGAGGGTTTGGGGTTGCTTGGTCCATGCGAAGAACGTGGATGCAAGTAACATAGAATCTCACTCTCGTGAGTGTTACTTCATTAGGTATGTTAGAGATGGTATTTGATACCAACTCTATGACCCTGAAACCCAAAAGGTTTTTGTTTCCAAAGATGTGAAATTCCTACCCTTAAGACATGGTATCCACCTGTCTAGAGGGATGTCTCCTCAAACTGTTGAGGAAAAGAAAGCCATGGCTGGATGCCCTTATGCATCAGCTGTAGGAAGCTTAATGTATGCCATGATGTGTACTAGGCCAGATATCTGCCATTCAGTGGGAGTGGTAAGTCGTTACCAATACTACTATGGAGAGCAGTACTGGAATGCAGTAAAGAACATATTCCAATATCTAAGACGGACGCAAGATTACATCTTGGTCTATGGAGATGGTGATCTCCAAGTCTTGGGATATACAGATTCTGACTTCCAATAGGATATTGATGATCAAAAGTTGACATCAAGGATTATATTCCTGTTAAACAGTGGTGCTGTGAGTTGGAGAAGCAAGAAGCAGGACACTACAATAGATTCAATAACAGAAGCTGAGTACATTGCCACATCGGATGCTGCAAAGGAGGCCGTGTGGTTGCGCAAGTTCATCATGGAGCTTGGCGTAGTTTCCTTTGATACTCCCATCCCGTTACTCTGGGATAACACATGAGCCATTGCCCAGGCGAAGGAACCCAGATGGCATCAAAAGAGCAAGCACGTGGAAAGGAAATACCACATCATTCGGGAGATTCAAAAGCATGGTGACATCATCATCACCAAGGTGGCCTCTGCCGACAACGTTGCTGATCCTCTTACCAAACCTCTGACACAGAAGGTTTTCGACAAGCATGTAATGAGTATGGGTTTAAGGATTGTTCCTGAATGCTTCTTAGGGCTAGTGGGAGATTGTTAGCAATGTGAGCCCGAGGCGAACCATTCCTGCAATAAATGTTATTGTAATAAATGATTTATCAATAAAAGTTATTGATTGGTTTTCACTCCCTTTCTGAGATTGAATGAGTGAATGCATTATAAGGTCCCTCTGTACAATAAGGGTTATGTACCATGGCCAACTTGATAATCATACAACTGTTGATACACTAATAGAATCATAGAGGTTGATGCATGGATGAATATCTAAGGAGTTAGATAGAGGACTCATCAAGCATCATCAAATGATTGTTAAGTATTGATCTCCAGCCTGAGTAGAAGATGGCAATCCTTTCTCATTAGGTTGATATCCGAGCGACCTCTTGATGCAGGTCCTCTGCATGGGAATAGTGATTCAGAGGTGTCAGATTAGTTAAGTTAATTGGTTGACGTAAAGAGATCGAGATAACCAAAGACCTATGTTGAATACTGTCACATCATAGGCATGCATCCTCTGACGAGAGATAGATGTGTTGCTATATGTCTGAGTATGTACATTTGGCAGACCAATAGGTTGATGACCTAACCAAGGTCTATACACCGACGAGCTGGTGTGCATGTAAGGACATATGAGTAATACAATCTCTCAAAGGGATCATACAGGTTCACATGTAAATCGTGAGACATGAGCTCACTCATGAGGTATTGGGACTGATCGAATTCCATGCATGGTCGTCATGCTTTGGAAGCATGACATCAATTTGAAGGTAAGATATATGCTTTGGGAAAGCATGTGATCTATACCAAATCCCAATGACCAAGATTGAGAAACATGGTGATCAAACCATGAAGATGACAGTGTAAATTTGATCTATATCTTCAGGATGATCATAGGTCTTCCAGTATGTAGGATGCACAGGTGTTGGGAATACCTGAGGGTGATGTGATCATAAACGATTGTATAACCATGATGCTTCCATTTCGAGGGAGTGATGGAACAGGTTTGGATTTTAGTTACTCCTCTCAGTAGAGAAGTGACCTAATCTTAGTCCATATACTGGACATTGATTTAAATGAGATTCAGATGCAATGAGAAGATCAGGTTTACAACCTTGATTTAATCAAGCATTTATGGGAGGTCCATGAGATCTAGATTTGAGATGTGATCTCAATATCCTAGTCACTATACATGGAACAATACAATCGCCCTGTCCTTATCTCCAAGTATCTGCGGAGAAATCGCATTATTCTTGAAAGGGTTCAAGAATAATTCCGTAGTTGAAATATATCTAAGCATTAAGAGAATGATAACTAAATGTGATTTAATTATCTTGATGCATGTATAAATTATCCAATATAATTAAATGTGATTTAATTATTGTGGATAAGAATAATGTGGATAGCAATGTCCAATTATTCATAATATATTATAAATGTGATTTATAATGTATTAGTGAGAGCTAATTATAATTTATATTTGTTAATTAATTATTGATGTGTATTGGATACACATTGTGTAATTAATTGAAAATGTAAATTATATTTTGTTTTGGGTTGTGAATGTGATTCACAAATTTCCAATGGCAATATTGCAATATTCTCAAAATTAATTATGAATTATTTTTGAAGAATAAATCACAACAAAAGTTGTTGGATTAAATAATGGAGATTTCCATGGAAATTTGCAATCTCATGAGATTTCATGAGATTGCCCCCCACTTGGAAACACGTGGACGGCTACCTAGTCTAATATGGAATTGGTGGTCGTCCACCATATTCCATGGGGAGTGCAATCTACATGTTGATTATCTCTTTTATTTGATCGATTTAATTTAGGATTAGATTGTATCTGATTTATCAAATATATTTGATCTAAATTAAGTCATTAGTTGTTGGCTTTTACCAACAACAATATTTACCCTTTGATTAAACATAAATCAATGTTATCCATTGATTTTATGTGTCCCATGGATTGAGATCCATGGATCCCAAAACCCTATAAATAGAGAGGCATACCATGCTCTCTATGGGTTATTCTATTGAATCACATCTCTCTTCTCTCTCTCATTCTACATGTCAACTCTTTCCCTCTTCTCTCATTGGTGGCCGTCTACCAAACCCTAGAGGAGGACTTCGTCGTCGCCCTCGCCACCGTGCCACCGCTTCGATGTTCTTCGGTTCTCCATCTTATTTGGAATGCTACGCTCGTGAAGAAGGCGTTCAATCTCGTACGATGAGATCAAGAGTTCACTGTGCTTGGATCAACTCGTTGGATTGCGAAGATCACGCGACTCATCCCCATGCTCGCAAGTTTTTTTCTCCGACGATCGGACTTGAGACAGGAGGTCTCTTTTCGTAGAGACTCGATCGACCACGCTTCAAGAGGTATTGCTTTATACTTGTTGTGGTTCTAGATGAAACGATCTGAGAATCGTTCTTGGATCATGTGGTTTCATCGCATGAAAATCTTTTAAATTCTGCTGCATAGAACAACTAGTCTGACTAGTCGTTCTTCGTCGTATTCGATACGACGCTCACGCTTCCATGTTGCGCTTGAGGATTATTCCATATCCTTCAGTTGGATCCTAGAGATAGAGGATGACACGCCCTATAGCTAAGACCTATGATGAAAGAACAAAGGTTTCAGGTAGAATCTCCAGAGAACTAGATATATAGAGGCAGTCTTTTTTCTTTCTTTTCCCTCCGCTGCGGGGCTCCACTGGGGAGTCCGACCAATAAAGAAAGAGGAAGTAGGGGCCTTGAAGGTCTTTCCTGACATGAGCATGAGCCGTTAGAACCTCATCAAGGTTAGCATAAACTGACTATGGTTTCCCACCTTCATCAGATCCGGCTTGACCTAACCTATGATTTTTGATAGTCGACGTCTATGCAAGACTAGCTTTCCCAACGCGTCAATCATGCCTCTCCGAGTCGACCAATTCCCCACCCCTCAGGTTGCTTCTGATCCTACTTCTGAGTCTGAGCTTCTAATTCGAATCCAAGCTCATTTCGACTAACATCTTTATAGAATATCTCAATCAGGCAAATCACAGGAGAGAGTACTGACACAGAAAGTCCTTTTTGTCAAAGAACCGAGGGAAAGGATATTCTCATAGATAGAGACTGAAACTCTAAGCGGGGGTAGGGGCGGATGTATCCAAGTTGATCAAGGCAGTGGATTGTGAATCCATCACATGCCGGTTCAATCCCCGTCACTCACCCATTTTCAAATCAAAATTCTATATATAAAAGCTTTTCTATACTTGTTTCAAAAAAGTGATTCTATATGGAAATTCGTTAGCAAGGTTGCCACTCTCCCAATAGTGACTTTTCAAGACCGGTAACCGAGGGACGTAATCATTCCTTTGCTTCTTCTTTCCGCGAAATCAACGCATTTGATATTAGATCTTGATTTCCCACCAATCTAGCTTGCATGGTTGTATCCTGCCCAAAAGAGCCTGATTAGGCCGGTAACTGGGGGGCTTAATCATTCCTATTCTTCGGATTGCCAGACAACTTCGAGACACAATATCAACTTCAAGTTAGAATATGCTAATATAATCAGATAAAGAAGAGGTTTGATAAATGATCGACCATAGGGAGAGGGAAGATTTTGAGCAGCATGCTAATTTACCAATTCATCACTTCATTCCGGGAGGAAAGTTCATCAAGAAACCCTACTGGTTGTCCCCCCGCCTAAAGGGCCTCAGTTCCATCTTGCCGATTCCACCAGCTCAACCAACTCAAATATCACGATAGGTCAATGTGTTCTTCAAAGTCTCAGTGCACTTCGGAGCGTGTCTTCTTTCCAGTCCTTTACGGACGACGAATCTTATCCCTCCTCTACCGTCCGCCTCTCCTGGGTGAACTTTTTGCTCAGCCTTAATAAGATAGTCGGGGGAAATGAAGGGGAAGACCACACAACAAATCGAGGCCCTACACACGCCGTACCACCTATGAGTAATAGGTAGACCCACCCCTGGCATAATCTGTGAGCCGTGTAATAGGTGACTATTTCGCACGGTTCGAGGGGCACGTCGAGTGAGTATGCCGCCTAAGCTCGGTTGCATCTTGACCCTATCCCATTTTTGGGCCAATTCCGCCTTCATACTACCAAAAATTGAGATTCTCGCCGAATCCGAGTTTGCTATTCCAACCATTACAAAACTCATACCTATTCTGTTTAGTACATCAGGTGCTTCTGTAGCGTATAATCCCAATCCGGTAGTGGATCAATTCCAATGAGCCTTTCAATCCCGTACTTTTTGTAATCAACTCTATTGCTTCTTCAATAAACGCCGGTTCTTTGATCAAGTTTTTAATGCCCTTATAGTCAAATCGTTCCTACATTTTGGATATTCAGTCTCATTCAAAGCTTTAGATAAGGGTGCTATTGAGATATTGGGCCCTTACGGTATCTCGTACACATTCTGACGATTGGCCCAGCGAATAAGTCAACTTCAAAGTGGATCTGTTGTGCGAAGAGTGCGTTATGAACCGTGGCCGCCTGCTTGGTTGGTGGGGTGGATTCTCTGTTGTGGGTAAATGGGAACCCGACTCTACGAACCCGAGGAAAGTCTGCACAACTGTAGTAGGGGTGTGAAGACCGGAGCTTTTTGTAGTGCTAGCAGGAATGCAAGTGAATAATCCAGGAGCAAAGTCAGCGATGGCGGTACCTTTCAGAAAGCAAGGGCATGCCCCCACCTTCTCTAGTTCTAGAGGGGAACTGATAGGTAGTTGATGAATCCTCATTCATCACTCTTTATTCTTTTATTTTTGCTAAAAACCTTTACAAAACACCATGTATATTTATGTAAATAAAATAATTTATCAATTATTATGCATTGTGTAAATAATAATAATTAGCATGTTTTTGTGCAAAAATAAAAGAATAAAGAAATAAAGAAAAAGAGGGAAATATTTAGAATAAATATTGAGTGATCTGAACCTAAGGGAAGACTCCACAAGGGCCTGATCGCAAAATAAAATAAGTAGAGAGAGATAGGGTGACTCAACGTGGTGTACATGTCCCTCTATATGTAAATAAATTATTTTCTAAAAAATTATATTTGTGCTTCCCATATTTTGTACATATTTAAAAAATAAAACTAAAATAAAAATGGGAAAAATAAAAGAAAAATAAAAATAAATAAAATTCTCTCTCATATGTGTATATATACCATGTATATAAAATAAAAGACCTAATTATTTCACCCTTGTAAATACTTAAAAAAATCCAATAAAAATCATTTTATATTCCATATTTTATAATGTAAATAAATAAAATATAAAATTGGAACAAATATCATAAATAAAATATTAAAAATAAAAATAAAAAATACATATGTATACATACCTGTATATAATAATAATAGAATGTAAATACACATTTTATTTTTCAAAAAAATAAATAAAAATCACTAAAAAATACTTTGAAAATAAATAAACATTTTTTATTTTGTAAATATTTTCAAATAAATTTTCCTTCTATTTTATTTTGATTTTTCAAAACTTTTTCCAATGGAATTTTTCCATTGGTCCATGGGGGAACGCTGACTCCGGTCAACTGCCCCCCTGGACCACATTGCACGGATCTGGTCTGAGGACTTAATTTCTCCCCTATTTCCAAGCACGATCCGACCACCATTAACCAAAACCCTAGGCTCCGAATATCTGTGATACATCCCTAATCCACACCCGGGGATCTTCCAAGGGATCCGTGCACCAAATTTCCATGTCTGACTCCCTCTTTGCTGGATCCCTACCACTATATAGTGTCATATTCCCTTGCCATTAGCCGGACCTTTGGCTCTCATCTCCGACTCCCAGGACCTCCACTGTGTTCCTTGAGGGACAACGAGTGAGCTCGAGTGTCTGAGTGAGGATTTGGAGGTGTGCGGCCCAGGTCCGGCGACCCTCATCATCGTGCTCCACCGCCGACGAATCTTGAGCCTCTGGAGGTGACACTCCATCGAGGAGAAGATCACCGGAGAACCAGTGTCTCCTCCCTAGTCGACTTCGATCATCAGGTAGATCCTTTAGCTTCTTTAGCAAAGTTCATCTTCGATTTTTGCATCCCAGCTCCGCCAGCTCCGCCCCAGTGGTCGGAGCGCCGCCAGTCCACCTTAGATGTATAGATCGACTTGTTGGACATGCGAGCCCACGTCGAGCCATTATGCAATAAATGTTATTGCGAATATCATTCCCTGATCTGAAATGAAGAATGAATAATTTGCATAATAGGTCCCTTAGTACAATTAGGGTTATGTACCATGGCCATCTTGATGATCATACAGCGGTTGATTCAATTATTGAATCATAGAGGCTGGTCCTTGGATGAATATATAAAGAGTTAGATTGAGGACTCATCAAGCACCGTCAAATGATTGTTAAGAGATGATCTCCAGCCAGAGTAGGAGATGTCAATCCTATCTCAGTTAGGCTGATATCTAACCGACCTCTCGATGCAGGTCCTCTGCATAGGAATAGAGATTCAGAGGTGTCAGATTAGTTAGGTCAAAGAGTTGACTTAACAAGATCGAGATAACCAAAGTCCTATATCGTATGCTGTCACAATACATGCACGCATCCTCTGACCATAGACAGATGTGTTACTATTTGTTTGAGTATGTACATTTGGCAGACCAATAGGTTGATGACCTAACCAAGGTCTATACACCAACGCGCTGGTGTGCATATAAGGACATATGAGTAATACGATCTCTCAAAGGATCTTACAGGTTCAGTTACTGAACTGGAAGACATGAGCTCACTCATGAGATATTCGGAAGGAACAAATTCCATGCGCACGGTCATCTCACTTTGGAAGCTTGACTGAATTTGTAGGTTTTGATATATACTTTTGGAAAGTATATGATCAAGACCTAGGTATGATATATGCTTTTGGAAAGTATATGATCGATACCATCTCCCAATGATCGAAATGAGAAACTTACCGATAAAACCCTGAAGTAGACAATATAAAGTTGATCTAATACTTCGGGTTTATTCCGAGTCTTCCAGTATGCAGGATGTACAGGTATTAGGAATACCTGAGGGTGATGTGATCATAAACGATTGTTAAACCATGACGCTTCCATTCCTAGAGAGTGATGAAACGGGTCTGGATTTTAGTGACTCCTCTCAGTAGAGAAGTAATCTGATCTTGATCCAAATGTTGGACATTGATCTGAATGTGATTCAGTTACAATGAGAAGATTAGATTTGCGTTCTTGA
Organism: Ottelia alismoides; assembly: GCA_037367405.1. Taxonomy (NCBI): domain Eukaryota; kingdom Viridiplantae; phylum Streptophyta; class Magnoliopsida; order Alismatales; family Hydrocharitaceae; genus Ottelia; species Ottelia alismoides. The sequence goes on from JAZKJV010009794.1 coordinate 51,394, forward strand.
TTTAATCAAGCATCTATGGGAGGCCCGAGATCCGGATTTGAGATGTAATCTCAATATCCAAGTCACTATACGTGGAACAATACAATCGCCCGGTCCTTATCTCCAAGTATTCACGGAGAAAGCGCATTATCCTTGAAAGAGTTCATGGATAATTCTGTTGTTGATATATGTATCCGACCATTGAGAAAATGGATAACTAAATGTGATTTAATTATCATAAATAATATGAATTTGATTCATATTATAAGGAGAGTTATCTTAGATAATTAAATGTGATTTGATTATCAAAGATATAAACAATGAGAATGTGATTCATATTATTTGACCACATGAGAAAAAGTTATCCAATATAATTAAATGTGATTTAATTAATGTGGGTAAGAATGATGTGATAGAAATATCCAATTATTCATAATATATTATAAATGTGATTTATAATGTATTAGAGAGAGCTAATTATAATTTATATGTGTTGATTAATTATTATGTGTATTGGATACACATTGTGTAATTAATTGACAATGTAAATTATATGTTGTTTTGGGTTGTGAATATGATTCACAATTTTTCCATGGTATGATTGCAATATTCTCAAATATAATTGCGAATTATTTTTGAAGAATAAAACCCAACAAATTTGTTGCAAATAAATAAAGAGAGATTTCCATGGAGATATGCAATCTCATGAATTATCATGAGATTGCTCTCCCCATGGAAAGAGTGGGCGGCACATCATTCCTAATAGGAATGTGTGGTCGTCCACATGGAAGGTGCATGGAGATGAAATCTCCATGCACATTCTCTCCTTATTTATTGGTTTGATTTAGGAGTAATTTATATTTGATTTTGTCAAATATATTTTAACCTAAATTTGTTGGTTTTACAAACAACAATCTTGACCATTGGATTGACATAAATCAATCTCATCCATTGATTTTACATGTCACATGGATTGAGATCCATGGATCCCAAAACTCTATAAATAGAGAGGCATACCATGCTCTCTATTTTACATGCATTATTGGTACTCTCTCTCTCTTTCTTTCTACTCGACAGTCCTCTCTCTCTCCCTCTCATATGGCCGCCCAGCATGGATGACCTAGAGAGGATCTCTATCGCTGCAGCGTCGTTGTTATGCTGCCCGTTCGTCTGCTCGTTGATCTCCGTCTACTTCGGTGCGCCTCGCTCGTGAAGAAGACGTCGGTTCTCGTGTGTCGAGATCAGGAGATCCGCCGCTTGGATCATCAACATGGATTGTGAGAAGCACGCGGTTCATCCCTGCGCTCGCAAGCGTCTCATCCGTCGGATCAGACTTGAGACAGGAGGTATCTTCGTTTAGAGACTCGATCGCAACCATGCTTCAAGAGGTAATCCTATTACGTGCTTGTGGTTTAGACGAAACGACTCAAGAAGTGTTCTTGGATCATGTGGTTTCGTCGCATTAAATTTTTTTAAATTCCGCTGTATCGAGCAACTAGTGCGACTAGTCGCTCTTTGTCGTATTCGATGCGATGCTCACGCTTCCGTGATGCGCTTGAGGATTATACCATATCCATCAAGTGATATCAAAGGCTTAGGTTGATGGTTTCGAAATGATTCGCTAACCGAGGACGACTTGGGTTCGTTAAGGTCGCGAAAGTTTTTATCGCATTTGATTTCGCAGATCTGTTGAGAAAATAAATTCGGCACTGTTTAAATTGTTTAAACATGAATTAAATACTTGGATTTTGTTCCCCATTAAAAAAGGAAATCATAGGATCTGAGTTTGCGTAAATCGGATTTCGTATGCTCGAGATATGGTTGTTTTAATGAACATGTATGCACTGTTGCGGGTACTGTAGATCTGAACGTGATTAAAATGTTAATTACTGTTTAGACTTTTCTCGAAATGCGTGAAACTTCACTTGGGTTCTGTCCTAAATCAAATTAGGAATCCACGAAAATTGATTTTGTCTGATTTGGATTTAATATGATTGAGATATGCTAATTTTAGTAAGTAGGGGTCACTGCTGAAATTACATTCCTAATCAAGAACCATGTGATTGTCAATTAATGAAATTAATTGTTAATTTCGAGAAATAATTATGAAAAATATTTGAGAAATATTGGAAGATGATTATTTCCTTAATTGACTTGGCCTCAACCAATTAATTGATTAGATTTTATCTAGATCATAATTGGAAACAAAATCATCAAACTCCTTGCTTGAATAGGATTGGGAATTTGTCTAGCAAATTTCCTTATAATCAAAATTGTTTTGATTACTATATGGTATAATTTCAGTTGAAGAACCGATAATCATCTCAAGTACAAATTAATCAATTTTGCATTATCCTTTCCCGAGGAGGATATGGTGTCTAGTCGGGGATCGCTGGGGTAACGAGTTGCAACGTATGCGGTCCGTCCCACTCCCGCCGGTACTGGCCATAAAAGCGGGTAGGGCCGGGATAATGTCCGAGGGATTAAGATGTATTTTCTAATTATTAAAATACGAATAAAAACGTATTTTGAGATAATACCATATACATATATATTCAAGCATAACAATCAAGTTTGATTGATTGAATTGGATTGATAATTAATTTAATATGATTAAGTTGATTATGTCCAATTAGAATACTCTAATATGGTTAGAGTTGATAATTCCCTTAGAAAAATTAATTATATGAATGTGATTCATAGAAATTTATTTAATTTGAATAAGATATGGAGGATCACATAAGTGACATCCATGGTCTCCCGTCAAGGCGAAGGGTTCCGTCGCCAGGGATTGTATATAGGAGACGCCTGTCCGAAGTGACAGCTCCTATATGCAAGCTCATCTGCATCGGGCTCTTTGCTTCTCAAAAGAGTAAGGTCATATGCGTAGTGACCCCAATATCGGATCCTCATATTATTGGGGCGATATTGGATTGCGCATAACGAGTTCTATTCCTGTTGACGATTGGTTCAATTAATGACGGGTCAACATCACCTTAGGGGTGGTGGGCCCAGGTGTTAAAGACCGAATTGGGAGATGCAAGTTGGACTTGCAAGGCGGAATGCGTTCCCTCTTCTTTTTATCCGAGTTGCAGTTTCTCATATTATTGGGATGTAACAAAGATAAGGAATGAGATCCCAGATCATGCCGAGATATGATGGTAAGTATATCTCTTACATTGAAAGTGATTAAGGGAATGAACTTTCAGTGTTGACAAGGCAAGACAACTTTGATATAAAAATTCCTAAATCAAAGTAAAATATTTATATATATACACATATGTACACTTATGCAAATTTCTTATTTCAGATAATCCTTCATTAAACACACTCAACATTATACTCAATAATAACCAGTAGAATATCATGGATTGGACCCTTGATCCAGATATTGTACTTGCAATTGGACACATAATGTATGTGGTTGCAATATGCAAGTTTCCTCATAATAATGAGGAATGATAATTAAATAAGATAATAGGACTAAAACCCTAGGGTTTAAATGTCTCTATAAGTCTTGATCTCATCAAATGTACTTTGGAAGTGACATGTCGATGATGATCGCAATTGTTAAATAATCCTTATAAAATCAATAAAGATATTCTGACATACATATGTGCTCTTGACATTTAATCATGAATGGCATGGTTCTCTGCATCATGTAGAATGGTAGCTCTATAAGAGATGATATATTCAAACTATTTGAGTACCTACCTGAACCTATGTTTTAAGAGTTTAGATGGATGTAGATGAAGCTTCATAATATTCATATTGAATGAATTGGGTGAAGCATGTATAAATGTCGAAATGCTCTTACATTAAATTCTTTTGAATTTAACATAAGAGGTCCTTAGTCTTAAGCAATGATTGTTTATAGATAAAGGGAGCGCAGTGGAAGCATGGGTTGGACCCAAGTGAGAAGTATAATCAAAGAGTTGACTATACTTCTGTGACTTCCATATAACATCCAAAGAGTTGGATGAATGCCAATACTGCAATAATTTGATGTGTTGATAGTATGACTATCAAATCTATCTAGAATCCTTAGAGAAGGAATCATATAGTATATCAGAATAACCTACATATAATCATTGAAAATGACTTACTTATTTGATAAGATAAAGTCTAATAATTCTATCTCAATCTTCTAATGACACTTGCAATTGGTTGCATATGTATTAGAATATTAGAAATTTAATTTTAAGGTTTATTGGTCATCCATGTTGAAAGTGATGCAAGTGTTACAACAATTTCCATTGGATCAATAGACTTTATATTTTCAGTGGGAGCCCTTAGCCTTAGAGAATGTCTCTATGACCTAGATATTAGAATACACTCGTTGTTTATTTCTCATTGTTAGATATAAACATGAATTATGAAATAAATCTATCATAAAGAGTTATGATGGAGATATTTCAGATAGTAATCTAAAATCTAGTGGACTCTACTAAATTAGAAAATTAATGAATGGTTCATTAAGATTTCTAATACTGAAAATTAAACCTTTAAAGATCAATAGGAGGATAAAGATCATTTGACAATGACCCGTCATCATATTTTTGGACATATGTCTGTTGATGAGATCAATTGACAAGTAAGAGATGAAACTTTAGAATGTCTAAAATTTCAAAACTGGCATACTTATGATTATTGTATTCAAAGTAAAAATGTTCGATACACCGTTCTTTAGGAAAGGTGTAAGATGTTAAGATATTCAAGATCTCATACATATTTATGTATGTGAATCATCTATATCAGAATAAACATTATGGAAATGTGATATCTATTAGTCATTATTTGTGATATGAGATTTCTTCTCTTCACTTAGAAAACTTTGAAATGTTTAAAGATTTCACAATTTTGGTTTAGAACCAAAGTTTGAAGGAAGATGAGATGAATTTGATCTAACCAAGGTAGCTTGCACCTATTAGATGAATTCAAGGAATACATTATGGAGATATGAATATCATTTCTATCTCAATCCTCCTAATACACCTTGACTCAATAGAGTTATAGGAAGATACAAATGGATCATGTGTGACATGATTTGATTAATGATGAATTTTTAGCATAATTTCCTCTTAGTTTCCAGGTATATATGTAGTAGAGACTACATTATATACTTAATAAGGTTCCATGCATGTAAGCTGGAATCTAGCACTAGAGAGTGCTACTTCATTGGGAAAATAAAGGATGGTATTGTATACCTACTTTATAACCTTGAGATTCTTAAATATCTCATCTCTGAGAATGTGATTCTTAAAGGTTGAGACTCTTGAGAATCAAGATGAAAATGAAGTGTAGGAACTCAGTTAATCTTGAGAAGATAATGAGGCTCCTGAAATTGGAAACTAAAAGGACAATTAAAGATGAAACACTAATACCTCTTCAAATGAGTTTGAGGATGTATTCCATGTGAAAATGATCAGACTTCATGTGATGAAGCTCCTGAGGATCATGTCATGAAAAGATGGATGTTAGCAATAAAAGTCTAATGTAGACTTCATATACAAGTGTTGTATATGGACCCTCGAGGATCCACCTATATGGGTAAGACCCATTAAGGTGTAAATGGATCTTCAAGAGAAAGAGGGAACCTGATGAGAAGGTAGAGACCTTCAAAGCACGGTTCGTAGCCATGAGCTACACACCGAAGAGAAGACATCGCTTACGATGAGACTTGCTCTCCAGTGATCTTGCTTTAATCCATCAGAATATTGCTAACTATAGCTACACAACTTGACTATGCCATCTTCATTATGTGAGTCAAGATTGCATTCCTCTATGAATACCTCTCTGAGGATATTCATATGAAGTAGCCTCAGGACTTCATGGTTGTGGAAAGCAAGGTGTGTAAGCTAAAGAACTCCATCTTTGGACTCAAATAAGCTTCCTAGTTGGAACATAGGATTTGATGAAATTATAAAGGTTATGATTTCAGATAAAATCTTGATGAACCATGTGAAGCTTAGTGGGAGCGCCATTGTGTTCATCGTGCTAAATGTAGATAATATCCTAATCATTTGGAATGATCTAAGGATGATACTGGTAAGTGTTTTACAATTTGGTTGTTCCATACCTTGAGATATGATCTCAAGAATACCTCTTAGATCCTAGTTCTGAAGAATGTTCAGAAGCAAAGAGAAGAGGATATTGGGACTAACACATTAGTAGTACACCTTGGACTTATTCCATTTTCTTGAAAATTCCAAGAAAGATTTCCTTCCCTTTAGATATGGTACTGACCTATCTAAAGGGATAGCACCTCAAAGAGTTGAGAAAGTGAATGCTAGAACTGCTTGCACTTGTGCATCAGTTACGAGAAGCTGAGTGTATGCTGGATGTGTACGAATACCAGATGTCTGTCATGTAGTGGGAGTAGTAAATTGTTACTAATCCCACTATGGAAATAAAACACTTGATTGCATTAATAACAAAATCTTAATAGACGATAAGATTTTTGAGATAGTGATCTCAAAGTCTTATCTTCAAGTACTTAAGACATCATAGATAATGATCTAAAAGGTCTTAACTTTGGAAACCTTTAGAGATAGTGATCTCCAGGGATAAAGGTATTCTGATAAGGATTATGGAAATACTGGTTATAACAATTATTAAGCTATAGTGTCAAGGACCCTATAATAGCTTTAACAAAATTGAGTATTGGTTGCATACGATGCAACATTCGCATTAAATGCGAGCACTCTTACCGGGGATATGCAAGTATCGTAAAAGGACTTGGCGTAGTCTCGCCGGAAAAGAGTGATTGATCAACTTACCTAGCTATTTTCTTAATAGCCTATGATTGTCACATGAGTGCGGGTTTAAATGATGAGCCCATTAATGGATCTTTGGGATAGTGGGAGATTGTTGGACATGCGAGCCCACAACGAGCCATTATGCAGTAAATGTTATTGCGAATATCATTCCCTGATCTGAAATGAAGAAAAAATAATTTGCATAATAGGTCCCTTAGTACAATTAGGGTTATGTACCATGGCCATCTTGATGATCATACAGCTGTTGATTCAATTATTGAATCATAGAGGCTGGTGCTAGGATGAATATCTAAAGAGTTAGATTGAGGACTCATCAAGCACCATCAAATGATTGTTAAGAGATGATCTCCAGCCAGAGTAGGAGATGGCAATCCTATCTCATTTAGGTTGATATCTGACCGACCTCTTGATGCAGGTTCTCTACATAGGAATAGAGATTCGGAGGTGTCAGATTAGTTAGGTCGAAGAGTTGACTTAACGAGATCGAGATAACCAAAGTCCTATATCGTATGCTGTCACGATACAGGACACATCCTCTGACCAGATACAAATGTGTTACTATATGTTTGAGTATGTACATTTGGCAGACCAATAGGTTGATGACCTAACCAAGGTCTATACACCGGCGCGCTGGTGTGCATATAAGGGCATATGAGTAATACGATATCTCAAAGGGATCATACAGGTTCAGTTACTGAACCGGAAGACATGAGCTCACTCATGAGATATTGGGAAGGAACAAATTCCATGCGCACGGTCGTCTCGCTTTGGAAGCTTGACTGAATTTGTAGGTTTGATATGCACTTTTGGAAAGTATATGATCAAGACCTAGGTATGATATATGCTTTTGGAAAGTATATGATCGATACCAACTCCCAATGATCGAAATGAGAAACTTACTGATAAAACCCTGAAGTAGACAGTATAAAGTTGATCTAATACTGCGGGTTTATTCCGAGTCTTCCAGTATGTAGGATGTACATGTATTAGGAATACCTGAGGGTGATGTGATCATAAACGATTGTATAACCATTACGCTTACATTCCTAGGGAGTGATGAAACAGGTCTAGATTTTAGTGACTCCTCTTAGTAGAGAAGTAATCTAATCTTTATCCAAATGTCGGACATTGATCTGAATGTGATTCAAATACAATGAGAAGATTAGATTTGCGGTCTTGATATAATCAAGCTATGGGCGGCCCGAGATCTAGATTTGAGATGTAATCTCAATATCCAAGTCACTATACGTGGAACAATACAATCGCCCTGTCATTATCTCCAAGTATTCGCGGAGAAAGCGCATTATCCTTGAAAGAGTTCATGGATAATTCTATTGTTGATATATGTCTCCAAGCATTGAGAAAATGGATAATTAAATGTGATTTAATTATCATAAATAATATGAATTTGATTCATATTATAAGGAGAGTTATCTTAGATAATTAAATGTGATTTGATTATCAAAGATATAAACAATGTGAATGTGATTTATATTACTTGAGGACATGAGAAAAAGTTATCCAATATAATTAAATGTGATTTAATTAATGTGGATAAGAATGATGTGGATAGAAATATCCAATTATTCATAATATATTATAAATATGATTTATCATGTATTAGAGAGAGCTAATTATAATTTATATGTGTTGATTAATTATTATGTGTATTGGATACACATTGTGTAATTAATTGACAATGTAAACTATATGTTGTTTTGGGTTGTGAATATGATTCACAATTTTTCCATGGTAAGATTGCAATATTCTCAAATATAATTGTGAATTATTTTTGAAGAATAAAACCCAACAAATTTGTTGTAAATAAATAAAGAGAGATTTCCATGGAGATATGCAATCTCATGAATTATCATGAGATTCCTCTCCCCATGGAAAGAGTGGGCGGCACATCATTCCTAATAGGAATGTGTGGCCGTCCACATGGAAGGTGCATGGAGATGAAATATCCATGCACATTCTCTCCTTATTTATTGGTTTGATTTAGGACTAATTTATATTTGATTTTGTCAAATATATTTTAACCTAAATTTGTTGGTTTTACCAACAACAATCTTGACCATTGGATTGACATAAATCAATCTCATCCATTGATTTTACATGTCACATGGATTGAGATCCATGGATCCCAAAACCCTATAAATAGAGAGGGATACCATGCTCTCTATTTTACATGCATTATTGGAACTCTCTCTCTCTCTCTCTCTTTCCCTCTACTCGACTGCCCTCTCTCTCTCCCTCTCATGCGGCCGTCCACCATGGATGACCTAGAGAGGATCTCCATCGCCGCAGCGTTGTCGTTACGCTGCCCGATCGTCTGCTCGTGGATCTCTGTCTACTTCGGTGCACCTCGCTCGTGAAGAAGACGTCGGATCTCGTGTGTCGAGATCAGGAGATCCGCCGCTTGGATCATCAACATGGATTGTGAGAAGCACGCGGTTCATCCCCGTGCTCGCAAGCGTCTCCTCCGTCGGACCGGACTTGAGACAGGAGGTCTCTTCGTTTAGAGATTCGATCGCAACCACACTTCAAGAGGTAATCCTATTACTTGTTTGTGGTTTAGATGAAACGACTCGAGAAGTGTTTTTGGATCACGTGGTTTCGTCACATGAAAAATTTTTAAATTCCGCTGCAGCGAGCAACTAGTGCGACTAGTCGCTCCTCGTCGTATTCGATGTGACACTTACGCTTCAGTGATGCGCTTGAGGATTATACCATATCCATCACTCCGACCCATTTCTACCTTCCCTCGTGATATGATCACCTCGAGCAGGCCCATCTGAGCCTCGATCGAGTCGGGTTCCATCTACCACCTTCGCCGGAACCCCCCGTAGCCCATCCATGCCGCTTCTCTTCCTTATTTTACCAATAACCTATGCCGGAGCATCCCTCCGAGCAAGAGCTTCTTTTTGTAGGTTAATAAGCGCTAGAGACCTCCCTTGGCCGTGCTTCCACCCTTCGCCGGAGCTGCTCCAGGTCGCTCCTCCCTCGCGGGAGGATCCGACCGTTGGGGCCTTCATCGGAGACAATCATCCAACGTGGAACACCATAGCGAGGAGAACCCACCTCTCCGATCTTCCATCGGCCGTCTGGATCGTCTCCGGATCGTCGGAGAAGCTCACCCAGGAGGAGTTCATCCTGATCCTCTCGCAGCCGTCGGAACACCCCTCTGTGCCAGTCTTCATCATAGCCGTACGTAGCCTGCTCTTGTCAGGCCATTAGATCCATGATCTGACAACCACGTTCGCCCCACGTTCGCTCGTGCGCCTGCACCGTTGGATCCTCCAGAGGGCATCATCAGGACCGTGCATCCGCCGCCAACCACAACTCGACACCTGGCACGCACGTGCCCCTCACGCGCCTCGGCTGGATAACTTGCGCCCACACCCCTGCAGTTTTATTTCATTTTTGTTTAATCAATTAAATAAGTTTGCACTCTTGGATTATTTGCATGTTTGGACCTCTAGTTTAGAATATTTGCTCTTTAGTCCCTATTTGTGCGAGACACGTGCTTCGACACGTGTTTTTTGGACCTTTTGCAACTTTGATCATATAGTTCTAAGGTGTTACAGTTTGTATGTTTATTAATTAGAATTACATTTTGGTCCCTATGAATGTGAACCACGTGCTAGGCACGTGATATCTTGGGCTATTTGCATTATTTGGGCTGGGGTTCATGGCTGTTTGGTTGTTCTAGATTGAAGTTCTTGTTTTAAAAATTGCATTTATACCCCTATGAGCGCTGTATTCAGACATACATTGAATTAATGTGAATTTTATGTTGATGTCCTTTTAGTTTTCACACATGTTCTCTATTCAGCCCTGAAACTTAGTTTTTATTACGTATAGGTCCCTGTGTGCTGTAGCCTTTGTAGTGGTTGAATAAAATATCAAATTAAACCCAAATCTAGTGAAATTTGGAAATGTGGCTCCTGCCACTGTGTAAAAATTTCACTAAATTTTTGGGACATTTTTGTTGTCTTTTTATTATTTTTAAAAAAAATCAAAAACCGTTATTTTCATTACTGTCTGATTTATAAAATTACATAAAAATATAAAAGGACCTCTAAAAATTACAAAAAATTAGGAATTGTTGGTTTTGTTGTTTTTGAGTTTCTATCCAATTTTTGTGTCATTTGGATTTATAAAACCCATAAAAATTAAAAAACCTAAAAACCTATAAAAAATATTAAAAATTCTATAAAAATAAAAAATTGCAATTTCAGTTTCTGTAGTTAGGATTTTATTTTTACTTTTCATAAAAATTGCCATCAGATTTTTATAGGCTAATTAGTTATTTTTAATTAGCCTTTCAAATCTGACTGCACACTTTGTCATTGTTTTTCCCTTTTTCGATTTTTATAAAAACAACTAAAAATTATAAAATTCTTAAAAAATCACCAAAAACACTTAAAAATATAAAAAAACACAAAAACAATTTTATTTTTTCTGGCTTTATTTGTTGTGTTTTATAAATAGTTGTTTGTGTGCTTTCTCCTTGGTTTTTATATTGTCCTTATTATTAAAAACACAAAAAAAAAATTAAAAACCTTAAAAAATGCACCAAAAATATTTCTTTTTATTTTGTTTTCATTTTTGACTACTTCGTAGGCCATCTCGGCCAAATTCGTGCTCCTTGTGTACGACCCTGATCGATATACCAAGTTAAATAAATAGCGAGCACCGCTTTTGATTTTCTTGATTTATTCTCTTATTTTGGTGGTCTCTGATATTTTTCATGTTGAGCTAAGCATCGAGATCTGGGTCGCAACGACCCTTGAGTATTTTTATACCTTCACCCGGGTCTTGGCAATTTTCAGACTCATCAGAATGGCGTCGTTGCCGGGGAGCATGGCTTAGTAGTCTTTGTTTTTTTGTTTTTGTTCGGTTTTTGTTTTCGCGGTTTTTCCTGCGGCTTTTGTTTCGTCTGCAGCTTTTCACGACTTGTTGATTTTATTTTGTTTTCTTTTTATTTTCTTTTCTTTTATTTTGTTTTTGTTTGTTTTTGTTTTGTGTGTTTATTTCCTTTTTGCATATATTCTATTTTATTTTATTTTGACTTGCTTAGTTTTTATAATAACTGTTTGTGACACTTCAGTTTGACTTCTTGTGAGGGCCCGGGGATCGAGGCAGCTTTCTTCGGAGAGCCGAAGCAACCGCAGAAGCCGGAGGTGGCTCCCTTCTATACGGAGCCGCAGGAGAGAGCGAGAGGTTGAGCGGGAGAGGAGAGTCTTTATTTCTTTGATTCTTGTAATAAAACAGGGACATCCAGACACTTGGACTTGGACTTGATCGATGTCTACCGAGGTCTGTTTCATCGAGCACCGATGTTCTCGAGGGACCTCACCGCATTTTTCGTTAGTTTTAGTTTTCTCGATTTTATTTTATTTTTAACTGCTTATCTGATTTACGCGGTTTTGGCCTTATCTTAGGATTTTCTCTGATTGCGCCGTAATTGATTAGGATCCAAACACCTAATTATCTGCCTGTGTCTATTAGATCGTAATTGGACCTAATTAAAATTAATAAAGAAAAGGCTAACCTGGTCACCCGAGGGGTCAACGCCGCTAGAGGTCGTATACAACGCTCGCATGACCCGTTGTGGTGGGCATCGATCGACATCCGAGACCGGACACCGACCCCTCCTGTTGACCCGTTAGTCATCGGTTCTTCTCATCTAGAAACTGCTTCGTCTAAGATTGATTTTCTCGTACATCATATTGGTAGTTTATTTTCAGTCTTTATTTTATGTGCAGATCACCCTGCATGTAGAGTGTTGGAGTAAGGTACACCTTTCTTACTCGACATGCATCATTGATTTCATCACGCATCGGCTTTTTCATCTTCTCCCCCTATTTTCTGGACTTAAAATAATCAGGAGAACCGGAAAAATTCATTAGACGTTTGTTTGCTTGAAAAACATTTAAAAAGAAAAATCATAAAATTTGGGACTGCTAAAGCAAATTGGACCTAAAAGACACTTCACAAAAAAATATGTATTGGGACAGCAACCCCCTCCTTGTATGGTTTGATTGGGCGAGAGAGTGACACACACACACTAGGTAGAGCCACATCCGACCCCCTTTCAGATCACTCCCATCTCCGGTAAAGCGGGTCGCGATATCCTTAACAGAGCGAGCCGATCAGGTAGCCGGTAAACAGTCCGCGGCTTGTACGGGCTGGGAAAGATCTAGTTCGAGATCGGGACAACCTTCTGGGGCCGTTGGATTCCCAACAGCTCGCTTAATGGCTCTTTTAGACTGTACTAACACCAAAATAAAAAAAAAGACAAGATAAAAGACCGAACTCTTACGATAATCAGCTTGCGTTGCGTTGGTGAATAGGGGGTTTATTTGCCTGATCCTGTTTGCTTTCTAGATCCCATCTGTCCAACTCGCCAGATCACGATGATGGGTCGGAGGTCCCTTAGGCAGCCTCTGGCTGCACCGCTTACGAGCACTCTGACCCGTTCATCTAGGTCGGTTCACGAGAGCCGAGACCCGCTCTCTGAACCCGAGTTTGCTTTGATCCTGTTCCCCCCGACCACCTTTCTTCTAACAGTCCAGAGGTTCCCGATCATATTGAGCAGTAGAGAGATTATATTTCGACACCTGAGCTTGGGTCTTTTGCCTTTGCAGAGTCCATGGCCGGCAGCAGCGATGACCGCACCGGAGGCCCACGAGCAGAGCAGACTTACGTCCTGGACCAGGGTGTGATCAACAACACCTTGATAGCCTCCCTCGAGATGATGCATCAACATATTATGGATCAGGGGGATTTCATGGTTGAGATGAGGAGAGAGATGGAGCAGATGAGAGCCGACCGAGAGCAGCCGAGAGCCATAGGAGGCAGGCCAGAGATACCCGATCAGCCCGACGAGCCAGTCCAGCCGGCAGCAACAGCAACAGGAGCCAGACCGATGCGGGAGTTGCACAACCCCAGATCGATGCTTACTCACCGGTGGATAGTTCTTTCGACGATCGTGGGGGACTTCAAGTTCCCCCTGCATACCATTCAGCCTCTACCCCCATTTCCACGGGCTCGCGACTGAGGAGCCCCATCTCCACCTCCAGGAATTCGAGATGATCTGCAGCACCGTCCACGATCGGTAGGTGGACGAGGATACCATTAGGATGATTGCCTTCCCCTTCTCCTTGGTCGATAGAGCATCCAACTGGCTGAAGCACTTGGGGAAGTTTGTCCATACCTTGGAGCAGCTCCGCACTGAGTACTTGAACAAGTACTATCCACTCGGGTGGACCAATGCAGCGAGGGCCCTGATCAACAACTTCTCCATGCTCCCCAACGAGAAGTTCCACGAGGCATGAGAGAGGTTCAGAGAGCTTACCGACAAATGCCCACACCACGACATTTCGAAGCTGAACCTAGTTCACAGCTTCTTCTACGGGTTGACTCCAGAGCTGCAGGGCCTGGTGAATGCTTCTTGTGGTGGTCCCTACTTCGCCAAAGATGAGGATCAGGTCTGGGCCATCTATGAGGAGATGGCCGAGAACTATACAGTGATGACCCAGACCCAACTCTACACCCAGGGATGCCTAGAGCCACATACCGTGCAGTTTCAGAGGATAGCAAGGGTCGATGCCGGTCCTTCCACTTCGTCCGCGAAAGCCGCACAAGCCGATTCTACAGCCACAAACATGGGCATCATCAACGAGAAGCAGGACTAGATCGAGCTGATAGAGAAGAAGCAGTGCCAGGGCATGACACAGATCGATCATATGACACATACGCTAAGTGACCTGAAGACACATATCATGTGTCTCCAGGAGGCACAAACGGCTTCTCACCCCCGTCTCAGGTCACGAGGAGATCCGAGCAGCAGTGGTATCTCGTCCTAGCACTTCAGTCAGCCTAGATTGGTTCAACATATCCAGGTGGAGTCGTACCAGCAACCGCCACTGTCTTACCAGTCACCAACATCCCCATACACTCAGATGGTGGTTTACCAGCCGGATCAGCCTTTGGCAGTACTTCCCCCGCCCTCATAGGAGCAGGAGCTATTGATGGATGTCAACAGGATTTGGTATGACCGACCCCAGCCCGGTATCCGACGAGACCATCCTGGATTCCGCTGGTCGGCCAACAGTTCCCAACAGCAGCCTCCATCCCAAGGTGGCCAATACGGCTAGCAGCGTGCGCAGCACCAGCAGCAACAGCCCCCTGTTCAACAGCAGCAGCAGTCATCCCCGTACCAACAGTGTGGTCCTCGTCCATATCAGCAGGGACAACATTGGAGGAGAGAGCAACCTCATCAGTAGCAGTATCATCAGCAGCAGTACCCCTCGCACCCTCACCAGCAACAGCAACCTCATTACCAGCGAGGCTACCCGTCAGGTTATCATGGGCCGACCTATGAGAACCCCACCTTGGATGACCTAGCCCTCCTCATGTCCGAGCAGCAGGCTACATTTTGACGGGAGATGGACGAGTTCCATCAGGAGATGAGGGAGATCATGAGAGGGAAGGCCGCCATCCCTGCTCAGATTGAGTCAAACCCCAATAGCCTGAAGAGGAAATCTGAGCAGGTAGAGTTCATAGAGTCCACCACTCCTAGTGATTCACTTGGTGACATTTCTGCATATCTGTTTGATGCTAACTTTGTTACACTTAGGAGCGGTAGGATGCCAGCAGGCAGCGCCTCGTCTGAGCGACGACTTGATGCAACTTCAGGAGCGTCAGGCGATGAGAGGAGCGGTGCTGAGGCCGCCAGAGATGATGACGGTGGTGCTGACGCCACCGTAGATGTTGATCCAGCTGACGGTACTGAGGCCGTCGTTTCACAGGATGGAGGAGGTGGAACTGATGCCACCACATGTGATGCCGAGCCAGAGCACGGTAGTGATGCCGCACAGTCAGATGCCGAGGGTGGTGCTGAGGCCACCAACACTTCTACTGCGAGTCCTGTTGTTTTTCCTTCTGTTCATATACCTCAGGACATTTCTGTGAATAAAGGAAATGGTTTGATTTATTCTGATCCACCTGTGGTGATTGACGATGTATGTGTGGATTCTACCATGCTTGTGCAGCCCAGACCCTCTCCTAGACCTTCATCTGAGAAGGACCCAGCAATCCCCTTCCCCAAGCACTCCGCTTGGCTAAGGGGCATAAAAAAGAAAACCCAAAAAAGTCACACCAGCTACAGTTTAGCCAGCACATGATGGACCTCTTTCAGATACAACTGACTCTACAGGAGGCCTTGGAGAACATCCCTCTCTTCCGGCGATCACTCAGAGACAGGACCATAGTTCGGAGGAAGAGGAGGCACCACCAGTCAGAGATCCATGTGCTCACTCACGCCACATGCTTCACGATTCAGGATCGTCTGCCACCCAAGAGGCCAGATGCAGGAGCCCCGTATGTCAGATGTCATATTCAGGAGCAGAGGTTCGATCGTACTCTATTAGAAAGTGGGTCTTCGATCAACCTACTTCCGACAGCCTTACTCAACTACTTCGAGTTGGGTCCTCTACGACAGAGCAGGATGGTCCTTCAGTTTGCTGATCGATCTATCAAGAGGCCAAAGGGGTTGCTGAAGGACGTTGTCGTTACAATTCAGGGCCTGAAATTCCCTGTGGATTTCGTTGTGTTGGACATGGAGATCCCTGAGTCCGTGACCGATACCCCCAACATATTAGGACGTCCGTTCTTGGCCACAGCCAAGGCGATATCCGATCATGATAGCGGGAAGATATACTTTCGTGTCGAGGGTGAGAGTGTACAAATAGAGACGATCGAGGAGACTAGAGCTAGAGATTCAGCTTGCTCCGAGCAGACCTCAGATTCAGAGCAGATGATAGATGCAGGGCGAGACATCCACCAGGACTGCGACTTTGTGATCACAGCAGACGAGGCAGTTTGGGCAGATCCAACAACACATGCCATCCTCTCACATCCAGAGTTTGCTGATGCACATATGACAGCAGAGGAGAGCTTGGATAGCGCACCCCTGGTCCAGGATACATCTCAGGCAGCAGAGCCGGTCCCTGATCGTGAGGCATATTTTGATTGTGATACTGATACAGATCCCTCGGAGTTAGATTTCGACTGGGCTGAGTTTGATGACTTGATGCCATGTCTGACTTCCACAGAGTCAACAGCTAAGGAGGAGGCTGATACCACACAGAGCAGAGACATACCAACAGAGCAGTCTTTGCCTGATTCAGATTGCGAGAGAGAGTTTCCATTCTCCCATACATATTTGGCCGCATTCACTCATACCTTTCAGAGACCAGATCCACCAGCACAGTGTTGCCCAGAGCTGAAGCCGCTTCCTTCATTGCTGAAGTACAGGTTCCTTGCGAGTGAGCATGAGATGTACCCAGTCATTATCTCAGCGGATTTGACTGGAGAGCAGGAATCCCGTAGTTCTTGAAAAGAACTACAAGGCGATAGGATGGAGTGTAGACGATCTCCAAGGGATAAGCCCGGCCCTGTGCTCCCACCATATCTATCTCGAGGAGGACGCGAAGCTGTCGTGTGAGTTCCAGCGGTGGCTGAACCTGAACCTTCGAGATGTTGTCATGAAGGAGATCTCAAAATGGTGGAGCGCCGATTTTATCTACCCATCTCCGACTCCTAGTGGGTTAGTCCGTTGCATGTGGTGCCCAAGAAGACGGGCATCACTACAGTTTTCAGCGAGTCTGGTAAGGAGATCGCTACCCGGGTACCCACTTCTTGGCGGGTCTGCGTAGATTATAGACGACTGAACCAGGCCACTAAGAAGGATCATTTCCCCCTGCCCTTTATTGATCAGATCATTGAGAGACTGGTAGGGAAGAGCCATTACTGCTTCTTGGACGGGTACTCCGGATACAACCAGGTGGCGATTGTGCCAGAAGTCCAGGAGAAGACTACCTTTACCTGTCCCTTCGGGACATATGCTTTCAGACGTATGCCCTTTGGATTGTGCAACGCTCCGGCGACATTTCAGAGGTGCATGTTGTCCATCTTTTCGGTCAAGGTAGGGGAGTGCTTGGAGGTCTTCATGGATGATTTTTCGGTCTACGACAATGGATTTGATTCCTGTCTTGACTGCCTAGATCGTGTCCTCCAGTGATGCATTGAGGTGCACCTGGTGCTTTCTTAGGAGAAGAGTAACTTCATGATGACTCAAGGGATGGTGCTTGGCCATATCATCTCCAACAGGGGCATGGAGGTTTACCCGACCAAGGTGGATATCATTAGGAAACTCAGTCCACCGTCCAACTTGCGACAGTTACGATCTTTTCTAGGGCACGTCGGTTTCTATCGACGATTCATTCATGATTTCAGCCGGATTGCCCGACCGTTGACTGGTCTGCTGATGAAAGACACTGATGAATCCATGATTCATTAACTTTTCTGTCGCATTTTGTCTTAAAACCCTTAACAAATGCATGAAAATATTCATCAATTTCCATCTTTTAACAAATCCTCATTCATGGATAAATATTCACTTTTAAGCATAAAACTCATGTAAATAAATAAAGAACAAAGAAAAAGAACAAAAGGCAGATTGGATATATGTATATATGTATAATATGACTTAAAAATATAAATATAACTGCAAGGTATATTTATAGTCTAACCCCCGAGACCAAGACAGTATGGATTGGTCGACAAACCAATAAGTAGGGGGAGATAAGGAAAGAAAACCCTAAAAATAAATTAAGACATACTTCATACACTTTTCACTATTTATCGAATAAATACAAAACTTCAAAGATTTTAATTAATTCATTTATATATATTTTTCACCAAACTCTTTTCCTAATTATTTCTAAAAATGCATACAAAAATATAAAAATAAGTTAAAATTATTACTCTGTACATATACCAAGAAATCCAGCTTGTAAATTGTCAAAATCACAACTTCCGAACATCATAACTTCTTCATACGAACTCCAATTTCACTCTACTCACCTTTAAAGTTCATAAAGTAATATTCTCTAATTAATAAAGGTGGTTTCATCGAATTCGGAGTCCGTTTGCAAAAGTCGGTTTTGGGACCAAATAACAACGGTGTTTCTGGGCTATTTATTTTATGTAGAATACATTATTTATAGTTTTCTCAATTTTATAATTTCTAAATATTTTCATGATCTTGTAATTTTACCTTAATTTATTTCATCATTTTTGGAGCTTATTTATTATTTTAATAAAATCAAAAGCCCTAAATTATAGGTAAAAATGAACTGGGTAGATATTACCTGTATTTATTAATATATGTAAATTAATTCATTAAAATCCATAAAAATTCATACAACCCTTATTTATTGTTCTAATAATAAAGAAAATATAAAATTAATTTTTACTTATTTATTTATTAAATTTAAAATCCAAAACCTATTTATATATATTTATTAATATAATAACTATATTTTGAATAATATTTATTGTTTATAAAACGTAATTACTTCATAAATTAGACAAATATTTTTTTTACATTTGTTGTATTTATACCTATCTAAAATAAACCAATTTACTATTTATTATCGATTTTATAAAGAATTAACTCATCTGGCCAACCAGGTGCTGACACTTGTCAGCACCTGGTTCATCTTCTTCAAAGAAGGCTGAACCGTTTTCTGTTCTGGATGGCCATCTTCACCAAATTTCCAAGCGCGCATCTTAACCCTTCTAGATGATCTAAACCCTTGATATAAATATCCTAACAACCTAGATGATCGCCCATCCTTGGATTTTACTTGGAGCCAGCTCTAGTGGCCGACCCCCATTCTTCTTAGCCTCGCTTCGTCGGATTTGGAGGTGACAGCTCCGCCCCAGCAAGCCCGCGTGGAGGAGGGAACATCGGAGGAGGTTCCAACGCTCTTGGCAGCCTTGCATTGCTGCCACAGCACCGCGTTCAGCTCCGGCGAAGGTCGACCGTCGAGCAACAATTCGAGGTAATACACCTCTGAATTCCACAGACCTCTTCCTCCACTTTGTGACTTTCTTTCTCGATTCGCGTGCCCTAATTAGCGTTGCTAAGTGCGACATTATGATACTTAATCATAATACTTAGATGCTCAATTGAAACAAATTCTCAATCGTTTCAAATAAATTCAAATCGCATCCCTTTTCTCAACAATTTTGAACACAACCTTCACTCATACTGGAAACACACCATTTTCGAGCTTGCAATCTCTAAATCTTTGGCCGATTCATCGTGAATCGAGCATATACATCTTTCATTTGCAGGTTCATCTTCCATCAGGAGCAAAATCAAGTTCATTGGAACCTTCAATCATCAAGAAAATCTCTTTTGAAAGAGGTGCAACAACCTGGAAATCAGCCTCCAAGATCAGTGGACCTCCACATTCGTCAAGCTGTAACAGTGGCTTCGAGCCACCTCTGCCAGATGACCATTGCGGGTGAGCTCGAGGGTTAGAGGAGCTAACCCTCTGGCCCTGCCGGAGCTCCAAATCCTTCGTCAGCTGATCGTGATAAACCGAAGAAGAAGCGATCTTCGTCAAGTCTTCAACAACCTCAAGAACAGAGAAAGGAGTCCAGACGTTACAAGTTGCTGACACGTGTCCCATCTGGACGGGCAGGATCAACGCGCACAATCTAATCTCCACCGCCAAGCTGTAGCGGTAGAAAAATTGCATCATAAACCTAGAGGGCTTCCAGAATTCATTCCCGCTCCAGAAACTTTCTAGTATTGTATTTAGGTCCCTCTGCCGGGATATAAATGTAAAACTTTTATTTCTCTTTCAAAACAGTCCCTGTAAGGACGATTTTGTAGAACATTTTTAATTACTTTTCTTACGCTTATACCCTTGGGCTGTAGGGGATTTTTGGACCTATTTTTGATCTCATTTTTCATCGATTTTTTAGGGTAGTTACGCAACTACCCCAGCAAGTTTGTCATTAAGTTTCGTGTATTTTTCTCGTAGTTTTATTGTGTTTTGATCTTTGCAAACCATCTTCATTTTGTTTTGTTTTTTGTGTGCTTGTTCGAGTCCGTTGCTCGTCTTTTCACCTATTATATAGCATCATATATTTTCACCTATATTCCACCTATTATATAATAAATAAATTTTGTGAAAAATATCCCTTTGAAAAAATAAATAAAAATAGTAAAAAATTAAAATCAAATAAAAAAATTAAAAATAAAAACTCAATAAAAATCGTAGCTTTTCTTTGATCGCTTTCAGAGGAGATAAAAATATAATCACAAAAGTATTTTCTCCTAAAAAAATCAAAGCACTTTATTCTGTCTCCTTGAGTTCGACCCAGACACACTTACCTGGTAAAATAATTAGTGTAGGTTTTTCTTTAAAAAAACCGAATTTGTTTGATCGGAGCTAGGATCCTTTTGCGGTTTTCTATAACGACAACTCTCTCTTATAAAAAGCCGTAAACTGATTCTAGTCTTATGTTATTAGACACCGAGTTCATTGTGGATGATAAGTGTCTAGCATCATTTGAGACTCTCAAGAGTCTAGTTGTTGAGGCTCCTGTCCTACAGCCGCCTGATTGGTCTCTCCCATTTTAGATCATGACGGATGCCTCCGATTTTGCCGTAGGGGCCGTGCTGGGAAACAGGAGGGATGGAGCCCCCTTTGCTATTCACTATGCTAGCCGGACTTTAGATGTAACTCAGAGGAACTACACAGTCACTGAGAAGGATATGCTAGCTGTAGTGTTTGCCCTAGATAAGTTCAGATCGTACATCATTGGATCTAGAGTGCCCATCTTCACTGATCACACTGCCATCCGATACCTCATGGAAAAGAAGGATGCCAAAGCCAGATTGACCAGATGGATCCTTCTACTCCAGGAGTTTGATATAGAGATTAAGGACAAGCCTGAAGTCAAGAATGTGGTGGCGGATCATCTCTCCCGATTGGAGTATCTTGAGGGTTCTGAGAAGATCGAGCCTATTTGTGAGACTTCCCAGATGAGGCGATCCTTGCTATCGCCTCTCTCCCGTGGTACGCCGATATTGTGAACTTTCTTGTTGCTAAGAAAGTCCCACAAGATTGGCCGGGGCAGAGACTTGCGACTTTCATCGCAAAGGCCAAGTTCTACCACTGGGAGGATCTCATCCTTTATCATGAAGGAGGGGATAGAGTCTGGCGTAGGTGCATTCCTCAGGAGGAGAACCACAACGTCCTCACTTACTGCCACAAGCTTGAGGCAGGAGGACATCACTATGGGAGGAGAACGGCACAGAAAGTGCTTCAATCCGACCTATGGTGGCCTACCCTCTTCAAGGACTCTGATGAGTTCGTGAAGAGGTGTACTGACAGTCAGAGGATGGGCACTTGTGGACAACGTGATATGATGCCGATGCAGCCCATTCACTTTTGTGAGGTTTTTGACATATGGGGCATCGATTTCATAGGTCCATTCCCTAGGAGTGAGGGATTTGAGTACATTCTGTTGGTCGTTGATTATGTTAGTCATTGGGTTGAGGCCATCCTCGCCCGAACCGCAGATGCTAGGACTGTTTGCAGATTTTTGAGGAAGCATATCATTTCACGGTTCGGGGTACCTCGAGTGTTGATATCTGACGGGGGGTCTCATTTTGTCAATGACAAGGTAAAGGCCCTTGCTAGCGAATTCAGCATAGGTCATCAAGTAGCCACACCTACCATCCTCAGACTAATGGTCTTGCTGAAGTGTCGAACAAGGAGATCAAGACTATATTGCAGAAGGTCATCCGCCTTGATCGAAAGGATTGGTCATAGCTTTTGGACTCGGTCTTGTGGGCATATTGGACGTCCTTCAAGACACCATTGGGTAAGTCTCCCTTTCGCCTCATTTATGGCAAGCCCTGCCATTTACCTGTTGAGCTTAGACATAGGTCACTCTGGGCAGTTACAGACATCATCATGGATCCAGTGAGTGTAGGAGACCAGAGGAGGGCAGAGTTAGCAGCCCTGGAGGAGCTTCGTGATGCAGCATTTTCAAGCAACCTACAGTATAAGGAGAGAGTGAAGGAGTGGCATGATTCTCATATCAGCCACAAGCAGTTTGAGCTAGGATAGCGAGTATGGTTGTTCGATGCGAGGTTGAGATTATTCCCAGGGAAGCTACAGAGCAAATGGAAGGGACCCTACTTGGTTAGAAAGGTACACGACAACGGGAGTATTGATATATCTGAGTTGTCATCTGAGATTACCTTTCGTGTTAATGGTCAACGGCTCAAGCCATATCTAGATCATGAGCCGCTGGTCGTTGACGTTGCCCCGATTCACTTTGCGTGAGATGTGGTCTCTTCACTCACATATATTGCATCTCACGCCTGATTATCACTGTTCTCCCGACTTGTATAGATCTAGTTGTCCATATCACTCTATTCTTCTGTCCATCACCCCATTTGCATCTTCGACGTTGCTATACTTAGTGTGCACTCTACCCTAAGTATAGGGGGGTGTGAGACTTTTGAGATTCTTTTGATTCATTTCTACCTTTGTTTTGCTGCCTATACTTAGGGATATTTTACCCTAAGTATTGGGGAGGTAGACCCTGTACATTCTCACTCGGATTTCCCTTTGTGTGCAGCCTGCTATACTTAGGATTATTTGATCCTAAGTATAGGGGAAACCCCGAGATCCTCTTGCATTTCTATTCTTTCATTCGTCTTTATATATAGCCTTCCTTTTCACTTCCCTATACTAAGCACGAGTTATGTCTTCTTTATTCCTCTTGACTCTGAGGACATCGTTCGAGCTAAGTATAGGGGGGTGTGTATATATTCCATATATACTTTATCCATAACTCGTACTTTGTGTGAGTGTCTTAATAAATAAAAATGGCTAAAACCCAAAAATCCATAAAAATTAAAAATTTTCCTTGTAAATAAAATTCTTTTATTGCACATACATATCTAGTTGTACAAATTATTTTTGTAAAAATGTTTGTAAAAATCTTTTGTTTAAATAGCTTGTAAATATTTTGATATCAAAATTATGTATATAGTACAAAATTTTTGTAAAATGTTTTGAAAATCAAAAGTTTGCAAAAACCTTGTGTAAATCTGTGTAAATATTTTGCAAAACTTGCATTCATGCATACATCCATGTTTTCAAAACATTTTTCAAAAATTTTGCACATGTGTAAATATTTTGTAAATTGCATCTTTGTAAATATTTGTATAGTTTTTCCTGGATCATAGTTTACATTTAAACTAGCCTGGAATTAAATTGAAAAATGGAGCTTGGTTAAGATCTTAATACACCTAATTCTAAGAGGAACCTTATAGGGATTAGGGTTGAGACTTTTCAGGTCCATGGTGACTTAATTCTTTGAGTCCACTAGGCTATGATCATATATCAGGGGTCAGTGATGATCTGAAAGACTTCACTATAAAGAAGAGGAAGGTAGTTTCTACAGCATCAGAAAGTGATCATGTACTGTACAAATAAGTGCATTTACCATCAAGGTCAAACAGATAACACTAATAGCTATGAATGCGTGAATGGAATTAGCAAAGGTAAATACATCTATTTTCTGGATATCTAGAGACCAAGGTCAAAAGGACGTTGTGAGGCTAGCGGAAAGAGCGAAGAAAGGATGTGGACACTAAGCGATAGAGCCCAGGCCCCCAATTAATTAAGGTTAGCCCAGGTATGGTCTTAGCAGCCTTAGAAATGAGTGTGAGGTAGGACTCGCTCACCTCAGTGCTGGCACCACTACTTCTTATTATTTTCTTATTATTGATTTTGCCTTGTCTTCTCGAAATCTATAGTAGACCTGAGGCTTCCGCTCTATCAAGAAAAGGAAATCAAGCTGACTCTTGTCCCTTGCTTACAGACCTACCTTCCTACTCTCCCGGGTGACTTTAGCTCCCTCTATTATATAGATTCGCGATAGTTGCTTTGCGAAGTTGAGGGGACTGCCTGGGGCTATCTACGAGCCTAAGTAGAGCACTTTACAACACACACATGACTCATATAGACAATGGCTTTACTTGGACCCGCACTTTACACCGAGCTCTCTACGGATGAGGTGGTGAGGAGGCAATCTTCCTTGACTTGGGGTAGCATATGAGGGTAGTACTTCTTGGCGGAACCTCTCTTCTTCTTATAGTGAAGGAAGCACATCTCAACTTGATTTGGTCACCATGAGGTCTAACGACAGGAGTTGTGGGTTGCAATAATGCTTCAAAAGAGGGATAGTCTACTGTCTCAAGAGGAAAAACTCCTTATGTATATATGTTGCACTTTGTAGATATGTTGTATATATGCACATCAAAAAAATGCAAAAAGAAAAGGACTCCAAAAAAGTGGTGGGTCTGATAGAAAATGATAATCCCACCGGAATGTATATAGTGCAATAAGCAAAGGTTGAGACTCATGTTCCATCTTATGAAGCTTGCAGCAGGGAGACTTAGCTACACTAGTTGAGCTCCCAGGGATACATGGCTACACTGGACATGGTCCATTCTCTTCTTCCCCCTCTTCTTGAGCCGGTTGAACTTGAACTTAGAAGGGAATACCCCACTCCTCGAGGAAAGAGTGGCCAGACTAGGACATTAGAGTTACCTTGTTGGGGAGGGTTGTCATTTTGCTACTTCTGAGGTGGAGAGCTATACCTCACTTACACTGTACAAGGAAAGATTCATGGTCTTCAGGGTTTGTGTATGTAGACTTGTTCTGATCCGGATTATTGAGGAGTCTTGACTATAGATTAGTGGATCTTAGAGGTTGTTAAGTTTTTAAACCTAAGTCCAAATAAGGTTCCGACACATTAATAATACAAAGATCTGACTAAGTTCCATACTTCAATTTAATGAAGGCAAGTTTAATAATCAACATTGATTCATTCATTTTCCCCTCTTTTTCTTTTTCTTTTCTTTTTCTTTTCTTTTTCAAATAAGTGTTTGCTAAGGGACTAGCAAAGTTAAGTATAGGGGGGTGATGAATCCTCATTCATCACTCTTTATTCTTTTATTTTAGCTAAAAACCTTTGTAAAACACCATGTATATTTGTATACATAAAATAATTTTTCAACCAACATGCATTGTGTAAATAATAATAATTAGCATGTTTTTATGCAAAAATAAAAGAATAAAGAAATAAAGTAAAAGAGGGAAATATTTAGAATAAATATTGAGTGACCTGAACCCAAGGGAAGGCTCCACAAGGGTCTGACCGCAAAATAAAATAAGTAGAGAGAGATAGGGTGACTCAACATAGTGTACATATCCCTCTATAAGTGAATAATTTATTTTCTAAAAATAAAAATATATTTGTGCTTCCCATATTTTGTACATATTTATAAAAATAAAACTAATAAAAATTGGAAAAATAAAAGAAAAATAAAAATAAATAAAATTCTCTCTCATCAGTGTATATATATCATGTATATAAAATAAAAGACCTAATTATTTCACCCTTGTAAATACTTAATAAAAATCCAATAAAAATAATTTTATATTCCATATTTTGTAATGTAAATATATAAAATATAAAATTTGAATAAGTGTACATAAATAAAATATTAAAAATAAAAATAAAAAATACAAAGGTATATATACCTATATATAATAATATAATGTAAATACATATTTTTTTTAAAAAAAATCACAAAAAAATACTTTGAAAATAAATAAACATTTTTTATTTTGTAAATATTTTCAAATAAAATGTCCTTCTATTTTATTTTGATTTTTCAAAACTTTTTCCAACGGAATTTTTCCATTGCTCCACGGGGGAACTTTGACCCCCGGTCAATTGCCCCCCTGGACCACTTTGCACGGATCTGCTCTGAGGACCTGATTTCTCCCCTTTTTCCAAACACGATCAGACCACCATTAACCTAAACCCCGGGCTCCAAATATCCATGATACATCCCTAATCCACGTCGAGGGATCTTCCTAGGGATCCGTGCACCAAATTACCATGCCTGACTCCCTCTTTATCGGATCCCTACCACTATATAGTGTCATCTTCCCCCGCCATTAGCCGGACCTTTGTCTCTCGTCTCCGACTCCCAGGACCTCCATCGCGTTCCTTGAGTGAGAACAAGAGAGCTCGAGTGTCTGAGTGAGGATTTGGAGGTGTGCAGCCCAGGTCCGGCGACCCTAATCGTCGTTCTCCACCGTCGGTGAAGCTCGAGCCTCCGGAGGCGACACTCCATCGAGGCGAAGATCACCTGAGAACCAGCGTCTCCTCCCCAGTCGACTTTGATCATCAGGTAGATCCATTAGCTTCTTTAACATAGTTCATCTTCGATTTTCGCATCCCAGCTCGTCCCCAGTGGCCGGAGCACCGCCAGTCCACCTTAGCCGTATAGATCGACTCTCCGACCCATTGCCACCTTCCCTATGCGATCTGATCACCTCGAGCAGGCCCATCTAAGCCTCGATCGAGTAGGGTTCCATATACCACCTTCGTCGGAACCCCCCGTATCCCATCCACGCTGCTTCTCTTCCTTATTTTGCCAATAACCTATGCCGGAGCATCCCTCTGAGCAAGAGCTTCTTTTTGTAGGTTTACAAGAGCGAGAGACCAACCCTTGGCTGCGCTTCCACCCTTCACCGGAGCTGCTCCAGGTCGCTCCTCCCTCGCCGGAGGATCCGACCGTTGGGGCCTTCATCGGAGACCATCATCCGACGCGAAACACCATAGCGAGGAGAACCACCTCTCCGATCTTCCATCGGCTGTCTGGATCGTCTCCGGATCGTCGGAGAAGCTCTCCCAGGAGGATTTCTTCACGATCCCCTCGTAGCCGTCAGATCACCCCTCTGTGCCAGTCTTCATCACAGCCGCACATAGCCTGCTCTTGTCAGGCCTTTAGATCCCCGATCTGACGACCACATTCCCCCCACGTTCGCCCGTGCACCCGCACCATTGGATCCTCCAGAGTGTGTCATCTGGACCGTGCATCAGCCGCCAACCAGATCTCGACACCTGGCACGTGCACGCCCCTCATGCGCCTCGGCTGGGTAACTTGCGCCCACACCCCTGCGCTTTTCATTCGTTTTTATTTAGTCTATTAAATAAGTTTGCACTCTTGGGTTATTTGCATGTTTGGACCTCTAGTTTAGAATATTGGCTATTTAGTCCCTATTTGTGTGAGACACGTGCTTCGAGACGTGCTTTTTGGACCTTTTGCAACTTTGATCCTGTAGTTCCAAGGTGTTACAGTTTGGATGCTTATTAATTAGAATTACACTTTGGACCCTATGAATGTGAACCACGTGCTAGGCACGAGATATCTTGGGCTATTGGCATTATCTGGGTTGGGGTTTGTGGCTGTTCTGGATTGAAGTTCTTGTTTTAAAAATTGCATTTATACCCTTGTGAGTGTTGTATTTGGACATATGTTGAATTAATGTGAATTTTGCGCTGATGTCCTTTTAGTTTTCACACATGTTCTCTATTCTGCCCTGAAACTTAGTTTTTATTACGTATAGGTCCCTGTGTGATGTAGCCTTTGTAGTGGTTGAATAAAATATCAAATTAAACCCAAATCCAGTAAAATTTGAATACGTGGCTCCTGCCACTGTGTAAAAATTTCACTAAATTTTTGGGACATTTTTCTTGCTTTTTATTATTTTTTAAAAAAATAAAGAACCTTCATTTTTGTTACTATCTGATTTATAAAATCAACTAAAAATATAAAAAGACCTCTAAAAATTACAAAAAAATTAGGAATTGTTGCTTTTGTTGTTTTTGAGTTTCTCTCTAATTTTTGTGTCATTTGGATTTATAAAACCCATAAAAATTTAAAAACCCTAAAAATCCTATAAAAATTTTTAAAAATTCTAGAAAAGTCAAAAAATTAAATTTTAGTTTATGTAGTTAGGATTTTATTTTTACTTTTCATAAAAATTCCATCAGATTTTTATAGGCTAATTAGTTTTTTTTAATTAGCCTTTCAAATCTGACTGCATACTTTGTCACTGTTTTTCCCTTTTTCGATTTTTATAAAATCAACTAGAAATTATAAAATTCTTAAAAAAAATCAAAAACACTTAAAATTTAAAAAAAACACAAAAAAAAGTTTTATTTGATTTTTCTAGCTATATTTGTTGTGTTTTATAAATAGTTGTTTGTGTGCTTTCTCCTTTTTTTTATATTGTCCTTATTAATAAAAACACAGAAAAATTTAAAAACCTTTAAAAATCAACCAAAAATATTTCTTTTTATTTTGTTTTCATTTTTGACTACTTCGTAGGCCGTCTCAGCCAATTCATGCTCCTTGTGTCCGACCCTGGTCGTTATACCAGGTTAAATAAATAGCGAGGACCGCTTTTGATTTTCTTGATTTATTCTCTTATTTTGGTGTTTTATGATATTTTTCTTGTTGAGCTGAGCACCGAGATCTAGGTCGCAATGACCCTTGAGTGTTTTTATACCTTCACCCAGGTCTTGGTCATTTTCAGCCTCATTAGTAGTGGGGGCTTGCAGTCTACTTTGCGAGCCTGAACTGCAGAAATTCCCTTCTTTCGTCCATCCATGAGGCAATCAAAAGAAAAAGAGAAAGGGGAGGCTAGGATGCTGGAGTCGTTGCGGTTGTATGCCACAAGGTCCCTATGGACAAGGGGATGATGCTCATCATCGTTTTTGGGCGCAGGAAACCATTTACCATCCATCCTATTGCATTCCATCGTCTCGTATTGTACAGTTTAATATCTAGTTCCAGAATCGAGGAGAGAGAAACCAATATATAATGAAAAGAGCAGGCAAAGCGGGATTCCCACCAATTCTTCCAAAATCCAAACTATTAGCAAACCCGTCCACCCTTCTTGTCCCTACCAGAAGGAGGGTCTAGGGAGGGCAATTTCTAGAGCACTGGAGAATGAAGAGTAATGATTTCAGCAAGAGTAGCCAGACGGACTCCCCCGGGGAGTCGGGGGAGTCCCTGACTTAATCAATGGCTTTCATAAAGCTAGCATTCTCGATTGCTTCAAAAAATAGCGTCCGAGTAGACTTTTCCGAGACGTATAGGGGAGACTTTCCAAGCGAGACTCTGGGATCTCCTGTAAACCCCCATGATGTTGTAAAGGGAAGATATTAGGGGAAGGAGTTCGTGGGGATTCCCCTACGGAAAGCTGGATGAGGGGAGACCCTCACATCCGGTTCAGAGGACGGGGATATCCCGACCCTACTATCATTATGCCTTTGCAATGTTACTTGGTTCAACTCCATTTGTGACCTTTTCTCGTATGTGGGACTCTCGGTATTCTTAGGTAGATAATCCATCGTCTTTCATTTTGATAGTGAGTAATTTTTGAAGGATTGGTATTTTCAAGAATAATCGAGCGAACTGGAGGACCAGGTTGGCTTGGTAAGCAAGCCACCCCCGAGTTCTTTCTCTTCTTTCCTTTTGAGTTGAGGGAAAAAAGCGATTGCGTCATCGAGCACGCGCATTTTAGATAGTCCAAGAGTCTCCTCTTCGAAATTTAGTTATAGAAACCTTCCAACTCCTCTTCGACCTCTATCTACTACTTCCTTGCCTCCCCCCTGCGGACGGCACTCCAGTAGTTCCATTCCTTCTAATTTTCTAGGGAGGACGTTGACGAGTCGCTAAATACGATGTTTAATTCGTGTTCGTTGTGTACGTGTACTTAGCGATTCGGTCAGAACCGAGAGAAGGATCTCCGTGAAGAGTGTCTCAGCTTAATTATATCCCGGGCAAGTCCGGGGTCGAACACAGGGAGGCAAGGAACAACTTGGTTTTAATTTGAAAACTTAGATCTAAATTTCCAAGCAGTATATTTTTTTATTTTTGTATGTAAAACGAATGCCAATGCCAGTGAATTACGATACTAAGAAAGCACATAACAAGGCCAAATTAATTTTAATGGAAAAGAAGTCCAATTTAGCCAATTTATATTTTTCCTAGAGTCCTAATCCAGAGATGAATGCAAGGTACTTTTTTTTGGAATTTTATGGGTTAAAATGCAACAATGAAAAATACACACTTTTTATGAGTTTTTTTCGCAATTCTCACCCAAACAGAAAGCAAAAATTATGAAAATATATTGAAATATAAACATAAAGCAAGGAAGCTACAGTAATATTTTTGGAATTTTTGACAAGTTATGAATTTTTTATGGATTTTTTAGTGAAATCAGAGTGACAGTGAGTAAATAATTTCTAATAAATCCACATTACCAAATTAATCAGAGTGCGGATTATTTCAGAAAGATATTTAGATAAGCAATCGAGAAGAGTTGAAATTTTGTGAAAAGGATGTATGTGGATTTAATTAAAAATCAAATAATAAAACACTCTACAATTTATTTTGCGCACAATAAACCTCCACTTTGGATGAAATTTGGAAAGTAATATAATCACATATCAAGTATCATTTCTATTTTTTGTGTAATTTTTAGAGCAACCGTTTGTGAGATATAAATTTAGGAGCTCAATATGGGTAAAATACGCAATATTTCAGTTGAACAATTTTAGTTAATTCACAATATCTCACAGAAATACAAATAAATTTTCAGATGGTATAAAATAAACTGCTCAACACAATGCTTTTTTTTTAAAATAAAAGGATGCTAAAATAAGGTCCAAATTAAAAAAGACAATACAGGGTTATGTGTGCAAAACAGAAAATAGCTTAATCAGAACAAAATAATTACAGGGATCTATTTGTAATTACAAGAACTTTGCTATACAATTATGCATATTTCACGAAATAAAAAATACACAAAAACAAACCTATCTTCTTCTTCCTGGAGACTCATGAGGTGAACCCAAAAAGGAGGAGGGTTGTAGCTGTTGTCCGCGCATGTCAGCAACGAGGGGAGCGGCGGAGGCATCGGCAGCCGCGAGGAGGTGGCGGGGGGCGGCCGCGGTGGTTGAAGGCACTGGGGAGGGGTGGCTGAAGGCAGTCGGCGGGATGGAGAGGAGGCACGACGGAGGCGCGGCGGTCCGCGCAGGGGTGAAGGTAGGGCGGCGAAGGCCTCGCGGGTGGGGCGCCACTCGCACAGCGACAGAGTAGGACGCGCGGTGGCACTGGCTGGAAGAGAGAGGGGCGGCCGACGCCGCTTGGAAGAAAGGGGAGGGGCGGCGTGCCGTGGCCTACGGCTCCTCCTCTCTCTCTTTTTTTTATTTTTTTTATTTTTTTATTTCTTTTTTTGATGTAATAAAAACCTCTTTTTTGTTTTAATTTTTTTATTTTTTTAAATTTTGATTAGACAGGGAATATGATTAAAAAAAGTAAGATGGGTTGGTGGTGGTGACGATGATGAACTAAACAAATGGAAAAAAATGTTGGTGTGATGGTGGTGGTGGAAGAGATGATATGTGGTGTGCTAAAAAAATTTGCAAAAATAACAAGATGATAAAATGATCCGAAAAATACCTACGATAGACGGTCGCCTATGATGTGCTCACTAGAGCACGGTCTTCGTTCAAATCGCCGGCGTGCGATGAGCTCGAGCAGCGCGCGGTTACGGTTGCGATGTTGGCCAAAAAGCCAACAGATCTCACCAGAGAGAGGGCCGTCGTCGCTCGACCACGGTTGCGTCGATGTCACCGATTCTACTCTGAGAACTAGGATCTCCTCACATAAAGATTAATCAAGTACAAATTGAGGAGGATGGGATGTATATAAAGATGATGGAATGAGAGGTTATTAAAATGGTGGGAGGTTATTTTATTAATGGAGTTGAATGGGTGGTTTATAAAATAGTGGGGTTGAATGGAGGTTGATGGTAAGATGAGTTGAATGATGGTTGTTGTAGAGAATGTAAAATAAATAAATAAATGAAATAAAGTTGGCTACTTTAATTACAATAGAATAAAAAAGAAGAAAATAAATAGTGGAGAATTTATAAGGGAAGACAAACAACATGTACATTTTTTTACTTTTCTAATATGTATATTTTTTGTCTTTTTAATAAGAGATATTTACAATGGAAAAATACAATAAAATACTACAATTAAAATACAACACAAGTATGCTTTTTTTTATTTTTAGTAATTAAAAAAGATACAATAAAAATTGAAGAAAGAATGAATATATAATGATATACAATGTACATCTAGGTCCTAAAACACAACTTTTGTAAATGAGCTCCGATTTTAATGAAACCACTTCCGTTGGATAGATAATTTTCTAACTTGAACTTTAAAAGTGAGTTTGGTGAATTTGGAGTTCAGACGGATAAGGAATTTGGCTTGGAAGTTGGACTTTACAGCTTTTTCTCTTTGAGATCTAGGAGCATTTATTTGAGGTGAAATTTGTTTTGTATTTTTGTATTTTTATATGCATTTTTATAAACAAGTTAGAGAAAAGAATTAGGCAAAAAGGAATTGAAATGAAATTATGAAAAATACATGAAATATTTGGCTATTTACATCTATAAAACTCCTTTATTTTTGCGGCTTTTTATGTGTAATTTATTTTGTACAATCTAATATACAATAATTAGTGTGTTTTATTTACAAGAGTTATTTTGTTTATTTATTGATTTTATGGACATTTATTTGGGATTTTACTTGGGGATTTTGCTAAGATCAAGATATTGAGATGATGAATTGTGGATTCATCAATCGTCTGCTACAGGAAGGTCAGGGTCAAGCCCAGAGAAAGACCATCCCCCTCTCTCCTCTCGCGTGTCGTTCTGCCACCCCCGTAGTGTGGACATGACAATAGCTAGCTATCGGGGAATTGGATGCAGGCCAGTTGTTTGACCTCCCTGTGTCCTGGGGGAGCATCGACCGACCTTCTTTCTAATCGACGCCATAAGACTTCCTCTCTTATGGATTCACTTCCCTCCTTCCTCCCCTGTGACGCTGCTTTCCTTTCAAAGCGGCCAAGTCCTCGTCTCTGTACCACATCCCTAGGGATCCAGCATACCTCGGAGTGGGGGTCTCCTCTCTCGAAATAGCGCAGTTCCTCACTTCTTTCACGGGGCCGATAGGCTCTGATCCGCAACTATATATTATGATTCTAGGGTTGAGAAGTCATCGATTCTTTGAAGCAGTGACAGAGCAGGGGAACAGGTGAAACTGAGGATGGTTCTCTGCGGGGCCCGGAGTATACATCCACAATAACATTCATATTATGACCCGCTGACGCTCCATTCCTCTAGGTTGACCAATCATACACACCTTCACTTTGTTTTTTGAAAAAGCAGTGGTTTCAAATCACCTCCAATATCAAGTCGCTCTAGGTCTTAACAAATGAAGGTACGCTCCAAAAGCCCCTTCCCCAAAGTCCTAAACCTTCTCCAGGGAATACATAGTGAAGATGGGCGATTGGTGCTTATTGGTAGGCGGTTGTTTCATATCGTGTTATGTTCCAAGAGCAAGCTCCCCAACCCAAAGTAGTATTGGCTGCATCCTGGAAGTCAAGTCGTAGGTGTTGTAGGTGTGTGTTGACCATGCACTCTCATGCTGTGTAATGTCGTATGTATTCTAAAGGTGGTATGGTGATTGATCGACCTCAAATCTCTAAATCGGGACTGAGGGTAGGAGAGTAGTAGGAAGCCTTCGGCAGGGATCATGGTCCTCCTCTTTTCTTGCAAGCCGGCCATCAAAGAAAGGATCAAAATCCAGCATTTTCGCTCTTCTACTTATTACCCGGCACGTCTCTTCTCTGTATAGCATTGGCTTGGGGGTTGCTTCAACAGCCTGGAAGAGATTATATAGTGATGGCTTTTTTATAGAGTTGTCTTCTCCCCAAGAAAGTAGAGGGAGGAAGAAAGAAGGGAAAAAGAGCAAAGGACTCTTTCCGCCCAAGTGCATCCGACGTCGGACTTTTCCAATTAAGAAAGAAGCTGTCGACAAGACATCCTCCTGGAATTAGCTAGGCGCTTTCAACCGCAACACACACGACTTCTTGGTTCCGACTGCACCAAGCCCTTCCCGCAATAGGGCCAATGCAGGGAGGGGGGCTTTAGGGATCGACACTTTCCTTTAGGCTCCAGCTCACGGGCAAAGAGGAGAGACCTTCTGACTTTCCTACTTCTTTATTGCGAGAGATCGAGCCCATAGAAAGGGAAAGGCAGCTGGAAAGGCATACTGAGACCTCTCCCTTCCCTCCGCCGACCTATTGCCGAAGCAGGAAATTCCAATGAAAGAGGTCGATACACAACTGAACTAGCGCGGGGGCTTCCAAGGGATTACGATATGGGCCTGGGCATTTCCATCTCAAATTCCCGTCAGTCAAAACATCGAATGAAGGGGGGGGGGGTCCTTGGTGGGGCAGGGGGGCGAACCGAGTGCTTGCGCGAATGAAGAAGCAAATCAAAAGGCTTGGTCGAGTCGAGGTTATTTGCCAGTACGTCCTAGTTCATAGAGCACTGCCGCATAAACAATGGATCCGCTGGACTGGACACATGTGGGATGTAGGAAAGAAATAGTGAACTGCTTTGATATTAGTAATAACTTGGAAATGTGAGGATTCCGAGAGGACCACAAGACTTTTGTAAGCCAACAGAAGCGATTGACCTTCTATCTGTCGACCGGCAACAATAAAGACAAGAGCGGGGTTCTCTTCTTCACCCTTGATCTCAGAAGTAGCAACTATAGGAGACTTAAACAGGCCTCTGTACCTGTAGTGGAGTGCTTTAAGTAGTAAGGGTGAGTCACGGGGGGGGGGGGGGGGGGGGAGTCAGATGGAGGAAGGTCTTCAGGGGGTTCCTCTTCTTTTCTATGGTCAGAAGACACCGGTCATATAGAGGGCTTTGCCGCCACTGCATATGAATCAAAATTCCCATCCGGAAGAATCAGAAGAAGAACAAGACGAGATGAGGTGACAGCTTGTTTGGCTAGTTAACATAATGGAAATGTATTGGACTGCAAATCCTTGAATAATGGTTCGACCCCCTCCTTGGCCTCGGGGAGTGGCGAGCAACACCGCACTTTTTTCAGTCAAATGCTTTAAAGCGAACGGGACACTATCTAAGCGATTTGTGGGCTTCTTTGTTCTCTAGTCCTCGGTGTCTTAGGGGCAGTTGTAGCTTGGAAAATTCTTCTTTGCTTTACTTGCTCTGTTTTTTGGTTCTTCGGTGGAACACGATAGTTAATAAGGGGTTTTGGTCTGACTCAGGCTAGCTACTTTGCCATGCATCTGAGGCCTTTTACAGTTCCTCTGACCTCTGAGGATTCCCGCCGATCGGGTTATGCAGTAATTCTTTCTCTTCTCTACAGCGATTACAAATCCTGGGTCAGACTACTCGACGAATATCAACAGTCTACCCCGCTAGCCAAAAGCCCCTTCAGATCAATCAAATCCGATCAGATCCCTCACCTTTCTAAGTTTGAGGCGACAATTCATCCTCCTTTCTGATCCCCAGAAATGCTTTTCTTTCTATCTTTTCGAATTCATTATTTTCCCCATTTACCTCATTTCAGTTCCATCTTCTCATGAACCTTCATCATTTGCTGAAGCTTAACATCATTCTAGCAGGTTTCTTGAGAATATGGTATAAGCTATGTAGGAATCAAAAAAGAAAAGTGGTCAGGACATCATAGCATTGTAGGGAAACGTGACACTATGTGAGGCAAGTTTCTTTTCAAAAGATCGTGATATATCGCGAGAGAAAAGTAACATAATATTATTCCAACTTTCATATAACTTCAAAATCAATAGCATTAATTTCTGTTCTCCTTTTAGTATAAAGGAGCTTCGGAAATCCTTGCCCCAAAAGATGAAGTACCTAGGAGCACCTTTGATCTCTTGAAAAATTGGTGGAATCACATAGGGATCTATTAGACCAAGGGGAAAGTATTAATATCCTTCCTACCGCTATCTATGATAGGTTAGAAAATCTTTAATGGTCATCGGTGTTACTACAATTAGCTGACTGATCAATAGAAAACTATTGGGGATTAATTGAGGACAAAGATAGTGATTTTGACTTTCCAATGGATTTGATAATCCTTGACATAGACATAACTAAAGATCTTAGCCAAAAAACCCATTCCTAGCCACCACAAGTGCCAATATCAATTGTAGAACAGGGCTATGGAAATGTCGGTGGGAGACATTCGAGTGAAAATCAAAGTTCAAATAGATGTCTTTAAGGCTAGAAGGATAGTATTTCAAAGTAAGGAAGATTGCTATGCCATCAATGTTCTCGAGGATTTAGTGGAATTCCAATCTTTCTAACTCTGATAAACAATCCACTTCAAGCATTCATTTCAAATAATGATGAGATGGGGGTCAATGCTTTGCTTGACTCACCTATCCCATCAAAACTTGATCTATGTCCTAACAGAGCCATTGCCTGAACTGTCTTCTGAGCCATTGCTCCCAGCACCAGATCGTCGAGTTGAAACCACTCCGGAACTCGCTCAAGTATGTTTTCTTGGGTCCAAACAAGACCTTATCTGTCATAATCTCCTCTAGCCTAACATTTGACCGATCAATTGATCGATGTTTTGAAAGAACATCAAGGTGCCATAGGTTGGACCATGGCAGCCCTAAAGGGCATCAGTCCTTCGAGTTCTTTTGTTTATAGTAGCATTATATACACATGGAGGAGGATGCCAATCCTCCTCGCGAATTACAAGGCCGTCTAAACCCAACGAGAAGTGGTTAAGCACGAAGTAGTGAAGTGGCTCGATGTGGGTATAAAATATACAATATCTTATCTGACAGTGGGTGAGCCCAACCCAAGTCCTTCCTCAAAAGTCCGAACTCACGGTCATCCCATCTGATTCAGGTGAGTTGGTGCCTACTCGCACATCTACCGGGTGGCATCTTTCTATACATTATTGAAAACTGCATGCCGCCACTATTATTTAAATCATCAATCCCAAAACCCACTACCCTTTATTGACCCTGGAGAAACTTGTAGGGCAACAATATTAATGTTTCCTTGGTGAATACTCAGGTTACAATCAAATAGCCATGACACCCTCAGACCAGGAGAAAACCACCTTCACTTGGATTTTTCCGTTAAGTAGCCTCACATTTGCATTCCGGAGAATGCCATTTGGGCTTTGTATTGCAGCAACTACCTTTGGGTTTCTGATGGCCATTTTCTCGGATATGGTTGGTGATTCTCTCGATGTTTTGATGGCCATATTTTTGAACTCATTTTAGACTCAATAATTGAAAACAGGTCCTCAAACGGTATATTGAGGTCAATCTCGTTCTGAGTTGAGAAAAAAATCATTTTCTTGTCCGAGAAGGGATTGTACTGGGATACATTGTTTCTGAATGTGGAATTGTAGGGAATTGATCTCCAAACTTCTGCCCCCAACCTCAGTCGGCCAAGTTAAGTCTTTTCATGGGGTTTTAATAGGAGATGAATCAAAGAATTCACGAAAAAGAGAGCGCCCTCTGACGAATCCGGAAACGCTGCTTTTAATAAGTTGTTTTTATCGTATTGTGCGTTGTAGGCGGCAATCGGAAACGGTCAAAAAATACCACAAATAAGTTATTCAATTTTTCGTCTCGTGGTTTTATGTTTATTTTACTTGGGCAAGTCCCAAGGTCGATCACAAGGAGGCAAAGGAACAACCTAGAATTAAGTCTATCAAAGTTCGTGTTCGGTTTTCGAAGCGGTCTTTTTTTTGGAATTTTTCAATGAATTAGGAGGTGCACATGCAAATTCGGCCTATTCTAGGGACAAAAATGTGAATTAAGTTCAAACGATGTCCGAAAAAATACAAAACTTGGCCGAGATGTCAACTATAATGAAATGGATGTCCTGTAATTTTTTTGGAATTTTTGGATGCAATATGAATTTTTTATGGATTTTAAATGCAAACAAAATGATTTTTAATATTTAATTTTAATAAATATCAAACCTACTTATTTTCGAGAATCAAAATTATCTGAGATCTACCACTAGGTGACGGATCTCAGAAAAATCCTAAACCTTGAAAATGTGGGGTTTAATACCTACTAAAAATTAAATACTAAAGTATGGTAAATGATTTTTACAGGATAAAATATGCATGCAAATTCAATTCTTTTTGGGCACAATGTTAAGACTAATTAACTCTACAAAATGTGATTTTTTTGGGGATTTTTAGAGCAACGGTTAACCAATTATGCATTTCAGAGCAAGAATTGGGTAAAATATGCCAATTTTCACAAAACAGATATTTATCAATTAACCATTGATCACAAAATTACCCACAAAATGTCAAACAGTAGAGAATTAATTAATGAACATCATGCTATTTTTAGATTAATTAAATAATGTAAAGAAAAGGTCTAGAATCACAGGGGAACACAGGGATACAGACGCAATATAAATAAATAAAAGAAATAAAGAAGACTGCAGTGGGGGGACTTGTTTGCAATTACCAATAATCGGAGGGGTCTCCTGCAAATTTCCCAAGGGAGCACGTGCCTTGCGCGTGCTCCTTGGGCGGCTGGACTGAGGCGCAAATTAGGCGGAACCTGGGGGCGTCACTGTAATTAACCTACAGGGTCACGTGCCGAGCACGTGATCCGTGGGATTGCTGACGTAATGCCGACGTCGTCCCCCCGCGCACGTGCGGCTCACGTGCGGGGGGTCTCGGGCCTGGCGCCCGGCCTGGCGAGGCGGAAGGTGGCGGTGGCGCTTGGTTGCGTGGCTGGAGAACCACCGCCTCCTGCGGTGGTTGGGCGGAGGTGGAGCGGAGGTGAACTCCTGGCGCAAGGCCAAGGCGGAGGTGATGATGTCGGCGGCCTCCCTCTGGCCGACACACGGCCTAGAGGGCGGCTTGCGGTGGCGCGAAGATGGTGAAGCTGGAGTGGCTCGGTGGCGAGGGAGTGACCGAAGCGCGGTGGAGTCGTCGAGGGAGTTGGGGTCGATGAAGACGAGTCGAAGACGAAGAGGCGAAGCTGCTGATGCCGAAGGTGTTGATGGCGATGGCGTGGTTGGTGTCGATGATCGGAGAGGGAGCGAAGCCAGAGGTGGTGGCCGACACACGGTCGTGGGGCGTCGAGGGCGAAGCCGCGACGACGGTGGAGTCGATGGTGGCGGCCGATGGAGGCGGAGTCGGTGAAGCGTCGTTGGATCAACGGCGACGAAGGCCGGAGCGGCAGCAGCAAGGCGGCGGTGGAGCAACTTCTGCAACGAGGGCCGAGGAGGTCCTCGGATCTCGCCGAGGTTGAAGAGGAGGGGGTCGGGCTGTCACCACCGACCTCCTCCTTCGATTTAGTGCAGACGGCGGATGGGTTGGAGGAGGGCCGGCAGAGGTTGTTAAATAGGGTTGGGGAGTCGGCCGGAGATGGAAGGGGATCAGCGGGATTGAGGGAGATCGGGGGAGGCGGCGCGAGATGATGGGGAGAAGTGGATCGGAGATGGGTGCGATCAGCCGCGATTTGCGGCGAAATCTGAGGGCGGCGGAGATACGCGGCGATGGCGGCGGAGCTCCCGAAGGGGAAAGGAGCCGAGGGGGACGACGCACAGGCGCCGTCCGATCGGCTTTGATCGGATGGCGTCTGTTGCGCCACGTGGCAAGTGGAGGCGGAGAGAGGGCGCACGTGTGGAGCACGTGCCCTGAAGGCACGTGCGACGCACGTGCGTC
This sequence comes from Ottelia alismoides, assembly GCA_037367405.1. Classification (NCBI taxonomy): domain Eukaryota; kingdom Viridiplantae; phylum Streptophyta; class Magnoliopsida; order Alismatales; family Hydrocharitaceae; genus Ottelia; species Ottelia alismoides. The sequence continues at coordinate 91,575 of JAZKJV010009794.1, forward strand.
CACATTTATTTTATATATATATATATATATATATATATTTTAATAAAACGAATTATAAATAAAGCCAAAAATGGCTGACACGTGGCGGCACCAGGTGCTGCCACGTGTCAGCACCACAAAATTTGAAATTAAAATCCTTTGTAAATCGATAAAAAATATTAAACGACCTCGGATCGAAAAAGTTTCTTCACAAAATTGCTCGTCTCGATGAGATCTAAAACTTTCATGAAGAAAACAAAACCAAAATCGATCATTTGCACAAAGTGAATTTTTGGGGTATCCCATGTACATAGAATACCTTGATTTTTGGGTTTTATAATTTTTTTGTCATTTTTAAACAAGATAAAAATCTGGAAAAATAAGTAAAAATCAAAGATAAATAAAAGACACTTAATTCTAATTTTTTTTTGATTTTTATTGATTAAGAAAATATATACATAAAATACAAGGTCAAAACCGCGAAAGTATGCAATGTACAAAAGAGGCCCAAAACCCAACTTTCACATACGAGCTCCGATTCACTTGAACTTGGTCTTGCTTTAAAGGTAATTGAATGCACATTAGTTCAAAAGTGAGTAGGATTAAATCAGACACTGGATGGAGAAGATATGTGGCTTTTAGTCCGAAAATCCTGAAATTAGGGTTTGGGTTTTTGGTCCACTTATTTGGGTCAGTTATTTTTTTGTATTTTTCCTTTATTCTTGTTAATGATATGTACACAGTGGAAGTGGTTTTGAGTCATTCGAAGTTAGCAAGAATGTGATAAAAATCCGGGAAGTTAGGCTTATTTACAGATCATTTTGACTTGGATTTTTGGCTTCTTATTTTGTGCAGATTTTTGTGCTAAAATGCAATTCTTATGGAAACATGCATGAATGCTAATTATGCAAAATAGATGCCAGAATGCTGTTGATTTTGAGGGATTTGAGCTTAATAAATGAGATTTAGAGTGATGAATACGAGATTCATCACCCTCCGATGTGCCATTTGTTTGTTTTTGATGAATCATGCCTGAAATCTGAATACTTTTGACAGTAGGCTATAACCAAAGCTCTAATAATCCAAACTCTAAATTGGTCCCGAAATCTTGTGTGATGCCTCCGACTATGCCTAACGAGCCATTGACGGATAAAGGGTAAACAAGTTACCTATGGTTATTCATTATGACAATCACACACTTAATGATGCTTAATTTTCTTATACTACTACAGAAAAAGAGCTTCTAGCCGTTGACCCTTTCCAAGTTCCGCTCCTATCTTCTAGGTTCTAAGGTTATGGTATATACAGATCATGCTACTTTGAGATACCTCCTCTCAAAGAAAGATGGAAAATTGCGACTAATTAGGCGGATCTGACTCCTTCGACGAATTGGATTTCTAAATTCAAAAATCCGTGAGGGTTGAAGTTGTGGCCAACTATTTATCTGACCTATGAACCTGCCACATGCAACCTATCCAGGATCATTTTCCGGATGAACAACTCTTGGATGTTTCTAAGGCTGATCCCCCTTATCAATAGTTGCAGATATTGTGAATTACTTGGATGTTGGACAAATCCCCCATGGTTGGTCCAAAGCAAAGAAGGAGAAATTCTTTGCTCAGATTAAACACAATATTGGAAGGAACCTGATTTGTTTCATATTTGCGCGGACCAAATAAGAAGAAGGTGTGTTCCTAAGAGCAAATTTCATAGCATGCTAACTTTTTGTCACTCGCTCGCATGTGGGGCCGCTTTTTTGGAAAGAAAATGGAGGCGCTATAGGTGTGTGTTGCAAAGTGGATTTGATTAGCCTTCATTATTTGAAAATGCACACAAACGATATATGCTATAATCTACTAGAAATAAAGGATTTTTTTACTATAGTAGGAAATATGTCCAGAAGGGCCCAATATCTCAATAGCTGCCATTAAACCCCTTACTAAAATGAAAGCTGTTGACATTTTTGAGGGGTATTCTCTTATCTTTATAGAGTCAAGACATCTGTGCTTTCACTCCACTTATAGAGTCAGAATATGTGCAGCCTATTCGAATGAACTTGGCCTTTGCATTGTTACGGGATTCTTATCAAAAGTAACGCAAGTCGTCAGCTTCCTTCTTGACGCTTGTTGCTTTCCCCATTGTTCTGTTTTATAGAGAGAGAGGCATGCCTAAAAATGAAATCCTTAGATTATTTATCACCATATGCCCTTGCATGACTATATGGGGTTGAGATAACTACCTGGATCTTTTACGTGGTGCGGTGCTTTACGCATCAGATTGGGTGGGATGCCTTCTCTGCTGAGATTATATTTATGAATAAAGAAGGAGGGTACCGGTGGTGACGTGGAGTGCGAGTGGAGCCTGCAGGGTATCGAGCCGAGTGATCTGGGAGCACGAGAGTGAGGGTCGAAGGGGGTATTGGACCTCAACTACTCGCCCTAAGGTGAGAGCCGATGCAACGAACCATAATAAAAAATGGAGGGGGATGCTGTGCTCGCACCTTCCCTGCCCGACGATCCGGGATCTGATTCTGCCTGCAAATATAGAGATAATAGGGACTCATTTCCATGTTTTAATAGAATTGGAACCCCCCTTATATGGGGGTTGTCCACTATCACCTCTCTTCAAAAATAGGTAAGATTGATTCTTCTAGCTCGATACGGCTATTGCCCTCTCTCGCGCCATCTCATTCTTTTGTCAAGGGTTTGCGGTATATACTCGCGAGTGATCCAAATCTTTCTTTTTCTAATATCACTCGTGAAACCACAATCAATCTCTTGGAAATGAAAAAGAAGAAGAGGGTAAAAAGGAAAAAGAACGTGAACCCTTTTCCTATAGTTATGGTCGAACGAGGCTAATAAGTCAAGAAGAGAATAAATCTGGAGATGTTAGATATCACAACTTGGAAGTGGTGTCGAAAATATTTTCGGAAAGGGGATGCTTTCCCCCCACTTTCATTCTTCTTTAGCTAGGAAAGATATTTAGTAGTAGTGTGCTTTCTCTTTTCTGAAGTTAGTCTTCCTGATCACTTGCTTCGCACTTCCCAGGCTCAAGTGAAGAAGATGCTTTCGGGTGCTACTTCCTCTGCTGTTACCTGCTGAAGGCGCATCAACTAGATTGTTGTTCGCAAGGTTTCCTTGCTGGAATACTAGACACCAGTATTTTGAAATAATTTCTCTGTACCTGCAAAAAAGACCTAGTTGACTCTCCCTTTCTCATCAGATACTATAGTCCCATAAAAAACCCTAGGGTGGAGGCAAGACATCTATTTCTCTTGGAAGGATGAGAAAGACCACTTCCCTCGACGGGATGAGGAGATGAGACTAGACCCTTCAGGTCAGCATAGAGGATTCTCTTTTCTCAGTCCTAGGTAAACTATTGATAAGGTGGTGAGGGACCTATCTTCAAACGAGTTAAAGCAGTCGAGAGAGGGACTTTCTTAGCTCGCTCACCTCATAATAGTGGAAAAGCTTGCTCGGTATCTTTCAATCACCTGCCTACCATCTCTTCCTTCTTGCTCTACATCCCGCTTTCTCACTCGCTAGTCTAGTACTGACTGCTTTCGCGGGTGCTTTGCTGGTACGGAATTCTTGTCTTTATATAAGAAAAATACGAAATTTCCCCTCTATCTTCATGATCATCGAAGAAAGTCAGTGATGAATCCAAGGCCTGAGGCCTAACGCCCCGTAGTTGTGAGGAAGCAAGAGTAGGGGAAGGAGAGACTTTGCCATAGGCTTATGGTCATTTAAGAAAGCAGTCAGAGCTTGGTAGCATTGCTTAGGGCCAAAGAGAAAGGTGGTCTCGACGCATGGCATGCCCCACCCAGCTCTCAATGCCCTTTCGCAACGCTCTTCAATCAATTACAAATCAAACTACTACTACATGATAATATGACGCTGATGTTGAGGCTTGACCTTAGGGATATATAAGGTTAATTCTCTACGGACTATATATTATGGGCCGATCCGGCAACTAGATTATCTTGCTCGAGACTGAGGGTCAAAGACTACACCCAAACCCACAGTTTTGCCTCTCATGTCACTCCCAAGGCAAGATCGCAAGAGCCGAGGCTATACGAAACCTATGAGAAAGATATCTATCTCTATAGGGAAGCCCACAGCTGAGACAAAAGAAGGATGTTGTCTCATAGGAATGGGTCAGAAAGTAAGGCCAGACCTCTTTCCACCGGCTACCCGCTACTCTGGAACTTATATAGTCAGCATTCGAAAGTAGTTCAAGACCACCCCCTATTAACTATCCACCGCCTAGTGCTTCTTTCTTAGTTCCAATCAAGGCTACTAAGAAAATCAGACAGCAAGCAACGAATCGTCCAAGCCTACCTCTGACTCTTTCTTCACGACCTCGTCTGACTCTGCTGACAAAGCTAGCTCTTTGGTGAGCTATATAATGATATATGTAGAGCTCGTAGCTGACCATAGGTGATCAAGGCTTCATGCCAAAATATTCAATCTAGCTCTGCTTCCCGAGCCAATTTAGCTGCTCTCCCGCGCCACAAAGTAGTTCCCTCGAATCTCGATCCAGAAGAGCTACTTTCATGGCTGAGCCCAGGACATGTTCCCAGTTGGATATAGATAGCTTTTCCCTCTCCACTGATCATGATGTCAAAATAGTCGAGGCTGAGCTTGAGATGAAAGATAGACCCCTGCTGTCTTAAGTGAGAATGCTTTCCTGAACTGAAACACGACTGGCTGGATCAATCTAGCATCACATGCCGCTTTCTCCATTCAGTGGAGTGAATCGGTCCATGTAGTTGCTCCCTTAGGACTCTCAGTTGGCAATATATGTTGATATATGATCTACAACTATTTTATTAGCCACTATATATCCTAGTTGTCTTAGCTAACCCGACCCTGAAGTCTCTGGAGAGGGATAGAGTATGCGCCTCACTACTTTTTTTGTTTTGGCCTTCCTTCTCGTCAAGGAAGCTAATAGTCTAATAGTGGATCGGGTCAGTCTTCTTTCTTGGGAAGCCTAGCACTCACTCTCAGGATCTTGGTGAACTCTATCTTTACCGACCGCATAGTCTGATCTCAGGCGTCAGTAGGCAGTCTTCCTCTACTTGATATTGGCCTTACCGCCTACCCACGAAGTCTACTCTAATATAATCTAAGGAGAGTATGGGTTTTCTATTAGAGAGTTCATCTTCCTCCCAAGACGAAGTCTACTCTCAGGATGGTCTGCCTTATCCGCTAATCTAGATATGGGCCTGGAATGAGGGACTATGGTTTGGTCAGTTCAGCTAACTCTACGATCAACGATAGAACAAGCTGTAAATAGTCAGTGCCAAGCACAAAGCCAAAGGATAGGCACTCTTCCTGAGGTCCGAAAGGGATGTGTTCTGCAGGCTAATCCCTCTGGCTGAATGATGATCTTCCCTAAGGGTCAGAAGCCCATGCTATTCTAGTCCTGCTTCCCTCTGTGATTGAAGCCAACTCTCTTTCCTCACCCGAGACGCTGGAAAGTTGGCGGATGAGCCAGGTACCCCCGGTTCTTGACTAATGAGAGATGCCTCAGAAAGATCATCCCTGGAGAATCATAGGTATGGGATCAGTGGATGGGGAAGGAACCCTTATAGTCTAGAATGTGTGGGTAGGATTTTGGTGACAGACGGAAGGAGCTTTTCACTAGAATTGGTCTGACTAGTAAGCATGCATTCCATGGCTTTAACTAATATCCTCCGGGTGATGCAAGGTAGTAAGCTGAACTCATCTTTGAGACAAGAGATCAAGATAATTATCAGATATATAATAGTAGCCGACATAGGAAGCTAGAGAGAGATGGGAGCAACCCGTGGGTTGTGGGAGAGCAATAAAAGTACTAGGCGAATCGGTGGAATGCTACACCCTAGATGGTGAGAGTCCAGTAGCTGAAAGCTAGTTTACGCTCTGACCCAAGTAGCATGGGGCACATGGAATCCCATGTGAATCAGCAAGGACCACCTTGCAAGGCTAAAGACTGCTGGGTGCATGATATATAGTAGCGAAGTAGTAGCGTTCGAGAAAGGTGAAAAGAACCCCCAGGAGTAAAATAGAACATGAAAGCCTTTGCTCCCTGGGAGGAGAATGTGATCTCTGACCGTGTGCCTGTTGAAGAATGAGCTGGCAACTCATAGGCAGTGGTTTGGTTAAGTGCCGGAGCCGTAGCGAAAGCAAGCTAGCTGACTTCTAAGGGGAGGTTGTCACTGCCCAAACAAGGGTGACCTATCCTGCCCTAATAACTAACTCTGCCTAGGTGAAACTAAGTGGAGGTCCGAACTGACTGATGTTGAAGAATCAACGGATGAGTTGTGGTTAGGGGTGAAATGACACTCGAACCCAAAGCTAGCTGGTTCTCCCCAAAATGCGTTGAGGCACAATAGTTGACGTTGAGGCGTGCAGTTGAAGTCAAGCACTGTTTCAGTACGGGCCACGAGAGCAGTACAAAATCGAGGCAAAGTCTTCATACTAGATATGATCCAGGGTCAAAGTCGGCCAGTGAGAGGGGGATCAGCTGAATCCAGGGTACCGGATCACCAGCTAAGGCCCCTACCCTAAATGATCGCTCAGTGATAAAGGAGGTAGGGGTTCATAGACAACCGTGAGGTTTGCCTAGAAGCAGCCACCCAAAGAGTGCGTAATAGCTCACTGATCGAGCACTCTTGCACCGTATAAGTCAAAAAGAAAAAAAAGGGGCTAAGCTCTTCCCGGCAGTGAGTATAAAAGCAATGGGATGTCAAAATGTGCTACTATATATGAGGACTGCCTTCTTCCTTAGAGGGAAGCGCCTGCACAAGCAGGTGTGGATGAATTGGAATAGCTACGAGAATGTCGGCTTGAGTAAGGCAAACATTGGTGAGAATCCAATGCCCCGAAAACCTAAGTTTTCCTCCGCAAGGTTCGTCCATGGAGGGTGAGTCAGGGCCTAAGATCTCTAAGGCTGAAAGAAAGGCGTAGTGGGCAACAAGTTCATCTTCCTGTACAACCCCTTGTTGGTCCCGAGGGACAGAGGAGGCTAGGTTAGCCGAAAGATGGTTATCAGAACTAGTGAAGTATGTAAGGTGACCTTATTTTTTTAGGGCTTTTGACTAGAGGAAATGCCTCGAGCCAATGTCCGAGTACCAGGCATGATGACACTGAAGTAACCCATACCGCTCGAACGCCCTTCAACAAAAGGCATATTTGGCTAGAAAGCCCGAAACCCACACAGGTGGGTAGGTAGAGAAGACCTTGGGGCACGGGACAACCCTCTCTAAGGAACTCAACTAAATTGCCCCGTCACATCGGGAGAAGGGGTGCCTCCAAAGGGGGTAGCAGTGACCAAGCCTGAGTATTTACCAAAAACACAGGTCTCCGCAAAGTCGTCAGACCATGTATGGGGGTTGAGGCCTGCCCAGTGCCAGAAGGTCAAGGAAGTCGGTGACCTGATGATAGGGGAGCCGGTGACAGATGGTTCACGACGGTCGTCACTATAATGCCTCGGTGCGGTAGCGAAAGAGATTGCAAAGGAGATCGGGTCAGTTCCGACCCGCACAAAAGGTGTCATGATCTGGGCGGAGGGAGGCTCGGTGAAATATTGACTCTATTAAATCTGTGAAGAATGACCAAAATATATAGTAGCTTTATAATATATTTGCCTTAACCTTGACTGAAATCGCAATTTCTGACTCTGGGATTGGCTTTGGGCCTTTCCTACGCTTCTTAGGTGGAAGGCAAAGAAGGCCTCCTACCGGGGGGCGAGCCATCAATGAGATACCACCCTGGAAGAGCTAGAATTCTCACCTTGTTAAGGACCCACGAGCCAAGGGACAAGGTAGATAGTGGACATATTAGGGGAGCGTAGGCCTCCCAAAAGGTAATGGAGGCGTGCAAAGGTTTCCTCGGGCCGGACGGAGATTGGCCTTCGAGTGTAAAGGCAGAAGTGAGCTTGACTGCAAGACCCTGGGACGAAAGTCGACCTCAGCTACGAGCACTACTATTGAAACCGAGATGAAGGGCCTCAATGGATAAAAGTGACTGACGATATAACTGACTGATCTTCCCCAACCAAGAGTGAACATGGGGAGGTTTGACACCTCGATGTCGGCTCTTCGCCACCTGGGGATATAGTATGTTCCAAGGGTTGGGATGTTCACTGATGAAAGCGGTAAGAGGGTGAAGAACATCGTAGTTCGGTCCATATCCAATGTGGGCCTTAGAGCATTGAGAGGACCTTTCCCTAGCACGTGAGGACCGGGAAGGACGCACCTATGGTGTACCAGTTAGCGTGCCCATGGTCAAGGCCAAGTGTGGAGCGGATAACTGAATAATACATCTAAGTAGTAAGCCCACCTCAGGCAAAATGAGTGCTCTCCTAGATAGTCAGCTTCCCCGGAGCCTCCGGTAGCACAACCGAGATAGCGACGGGTTCTCTGCCCCCGCGGGGATGGAGCGACATAAGTTTTGAGAATCCAAGATTAGGTCTAGGATTGACGAGGCCTTTCTCATTACGATAGGTGTCAAGTGGAAGTGCAGTGATGTATGTAGCTGAGGCATCCTAACAGACCAAGAGATTTTCACCTAGTTCCGCTACATTATATGACGCACCTAATCAATTCGATCAGACACTCACCATCTTTTTGAATTCCACCGTAATTCCTCAAAGTCGTATTTTAACTTAGAAAATATTAAAAACAAAAAAGCCGTATTGAACAACCCTTGATAGAGAGGGAGGGCAGAGGCCTTTAGTGCCCCTTCCAGTCAAGAATTAGGGCCTCGGCCAATATTTCTCTCATGCCTTTCTTCGTTCATGGTTCGAGATTCAGGCATCCTAGGCGTAGAGGAACCACACCACTCCATCCCGAACTTGGCGGTGAAACTCTACTGCGGTGACGAGCATGCATGGGGCGTGGAAAAATAGCTCGATACCCTACTTCAAAAAATCAAATACCTTAATCAAATATCGTGAAAAAGCTTAACACCGACTTTGATAATATGAAAAAGCAAGAGTCGTCTTATTCAAAACTCCAATTATGACATATTTTCTCCAAAATGAAACTGAATGGTTTCTTTGACATTGACGACGACTTGCTTCAATATTTCATAGGGCTAGTTATTGACCCTTTGTTATCTTGTTAGGACAAAAACCTTCTTCCCTTTGGTAAGATAGTCAACTCGAATTGGAAAATGCTTTAGAAGGCATATCTAAAGTAGATGGCGATTGATAGAGTTATCCTTTCTCGTCATTTCCAGTATGATGCGCTAATATTTTTAAGCGTAAAACATCGCCTATCCTCCATAGTGGAGGAAGGAAGGTCAATCTACAACCTTGAGAGACCTTCATCACTAAGTTGATTCATTATATTATAGCATTTTGGATTGCCTCTGGTTTAGGCGGGCAACCGAGCAAATAGACATCCACATAGGACTCCGCTCATGCTCTCACATATAGGAATCGTGAACGAACATCCCTCCTGTACTGTCAAGCCCTAAGCCCCCCACCCACAGGAAAAGGAAAGATGTCAAGTTCAGGCATTTGTGTTTTTCTTTAGAAAAAGGAGCTATTATATAATCCATTTCCAAATCTTTCATCTTATTATATTAAGTTGTTCAACTCCGGTCGGCTTTCCTAGGACTTGATCGTCGGAGAAGAAAGACATTTTTGGAAAGAAAAAATGATGTATAGAGAGGCGACCATAAACTAGAGAGTCTTGATAGAGTCGAAAATGGTGGGGAAATCGCAAATGGTGGGTGGGGGTGAAAAGTGATCTACACTATCTCCCAGTCCTTTTTTTAGCTTCTTTTTTCTCCAAATCAAAAAATGGCCATTCCACCTTTTCGCCATGCAAGCGTAACAACATGAAAATCATCAATTCTATGCCTCAAACAAGGAGGAAACTCTCATCATTTTTCCAAGCAGAGCTATTAGTTATTTGGGTTCTATACTCGATTCAGAAATTGAGCTACTTTACTAATTAATGCTCTCATGGAGCCTATATAATTCAATCTATAGAAAGTGTGCGGTGAGGTTAAGGGGGATAGTCTTTACTTAACTCGGCCCGACGCTCTCCACTCCCACACCATTCTTGGTCGGACCAACCCAACCAGCAATTTCCACAAGTCTTTTGGAACAAAACAAGTCCAAAAAAAGTAGAAGAAGAAAAAAAGGATCTTTTAGAAAGGATCATGAAAGAGGCTCAAATCAAGAAATATGGATAACCAATCTATTTTCAAATATAGTTGGGAGACTTTGCCCAAGAAATGGATACATCAAATCAAAATTTCGGAACATGGGAATAGGTCAGATACCACTACGGACTACCTATTTCCATTGTTGTGCTTTCTCAAATTTCATACCTATACACGGGTTCAAGTTTTGATCGATATTTGCGGAGCTCTCGAAAATGCAGATTTGAACTGGTCCATAATTTACTGAGTACTCTATATAACTCACGCATTCATGTACAAACAAGTGCAGATGAAGTAACATGAATATCTCCGGTAGTCACTCCATTTCCATCAGCCGACCGGTGGGAGCGAGAAGTATGGGATATGTCTGGTGTTTCTTCCATCAATCATCCGGATCTACGCCGTATATCAACTGATTATGGTTTCAAGCATCATCCATTACGAAAAGACTTTCCTCTGAGTGGATAAGTTGAAGTACACTATGATGATCCAGAGAAATGTGTGGTTTCTGAACCCATGGAGATGACCCAAGAATTTCGCTATTTTGATTATGCTAGTCCTTGGGAACAACGGGGAGATGGAGGAGTCCGATAATTTCAACACAACATAGGTCCAATCCAGGGGATTAAGAAATACGAAATGCGGTGGAGGAGAAGTGGGAGGTTTGCTAGGGGGTCATGGGGGGTTTGGGGGGGATGAAAGACTTTCATGGAGACGATTATGGACTCCGTAAAGAAAACATACGTCTCGCTCCACTACTATATAGCCAGGCAGTACTGTCGTCCTGTTATTGTATTGAGAAAGGGAAGAAGGCGTCTCACTCCTAAGGAAAATCCTACGCTTGCAGTTCGCGAAGTCCTTCTCCAGATTCTAGTTAGTCAATAAGTCATTGACTTCCGGGTTTAGGGGACTTTGCTCTTTGCACTTCCTTGTTCTCGCTTGGATGGAGTCCCGGTCGGTCTTGAGACTATTCGACCAAGGAGGGGATTGGCCTAATATCTCGTTGGGCTGACGAGCGCGTCGACCTATCACGATATTTGAGGCAGGTGCACCCCTTGTCAGAAGACGAACTCAACATTAGGCCCTTGACCACCCTCTGCTATCCCCCACCCGAACCTCTTCTGACTGCCAAGCCTTTTGGCAAGGTTTCGAGCTGCAAAAGGAGAGTGGAGTTCCCTTTCATCTTTTGGAGAAGAACGAAGGCCTAGTGGGGGTGAAGGGGCTTCAGAGGGCTTCTTCCAGGAAGGGGAGAGTGGCCGAGTGGTCAAAAGCGACAGAATGTAAATCTATTGAAGGTTTTCTATGTAGGTTCGAATCCTGCCTCTCCCACTTTTTTCCGACAACTAGACTATCTATAATGAGAAAGCATTCGTCCTACTTTCTTATTGCACCACTTCAATCCCAACGAGCGATCGTGATCCGATATTCGTCATCGTTTTCGGCTTGGCTTCGGGATTCCTACATGCATGCGCGTGCCAGAATGCCTCATGGGTTCGGGACGAAGCCGACGCCTATGATAGGCAAATGAAGCGTCCACCCAACAAAAGTACATCACGCTTGGAGGACGGGGGGGTGCGGGCCCGACCTTTTGGTCAGGATGGGGGGGAGGTGAGATCTCGGATTAGAGAGGTGGAAGAAAAAGCTCGAGATGGATGAAGGAGTCTTTGTGCGAGCTGTATGCGGCGAGAGTCGCATGTACGGTAACAGGGGGGTTGCGTCTATACGTGTTTTGTGGGCCTACTCATCCTATTTGTTCCATGATATATGGGTCTACTGGAGCTACCCAATTTGAGCAATTAGTCAAGATTTTGACCAGATACGAAATTACTAGTGCTCAATCTAGTGGTATTTTGATGAGGATTCTCTTTGTTGTTGTAGGATTCCTATTCAAGATCACTGCAGTTTCTTTTCGAGCAGCTTTTGGGCAGACGACCATCTATAGATGGTAGGGTAAGATGGGTGGTATCGCTTTTTTTCATCTCTCTCTCTCTCTCTCTATATATATATATATATATATCCAAAAGTCACTATATAAAGCAAGAAATGAGATTAAGATAATCAATTTCTAACTATATAAACAAACATCGACCAATCTTCCTAACTACGCGCAGGCCAGGCTTAGAGCTCGTTAAACTAGTCACTACCTCATCACGGCGTTGAGACCATAGCATGTTACACAAAAGCGCTGCTTTTTATAGAGTGTTGTCACATAGTTTCCTGACTAGAAGACCCACTCACTATGTAGTGTTGTCAAACAAGATAAGCACGTCGCCCACCTGCTGGCATTTCCTCTTCCAGTCAACTATTCATCCATCCGACGTGCAAAAAAGACAGTGGAATCACACAACACACATAGCTGGTGTGCTTCCTGCCCACGAGGAAAGAAAGAAAAGCATGAAGTGGGGGATGTTTGCAGCATGGGAGCTGATTACCAAAGAAATCCCTGGGAGAAATCAAAGAGATCTCGGTAATGAAACTATAGGAGGCTGTATTGGCGAGATCTGAGGGGACCCCCCAAACACTAAAAAATCACCTAGAACTCTAAGGACCTTTAGTACCATACCCCTCGCCCCTTTCCAGCAGCCTTCGTGCCAAGCGACGACTGCCCTTGTCCCTTTCGTTTTTCCCGCAACGTCATTTCACTTCGTTTTCTTTGCTCCAAAAAAGTTGGAGGCACAAGTGCTTCGTATGATTCCTCCCTCTTTTCATCCCCCTCCTAGAAAGGGAACACACTAAGTTAACGGGTTGACCCCCCCTCCCCCCGACACCTTCCTCTGGTTCCCCCATACCTTTTCGAGCAAGCTTTCGTCTCCTCCCTCTGTCTTTAGTCCCGGACGTGGGCCGAGCTTAGGCGGGCATAGGAGGTTATTCAGTAGCAATAGTAGGAAACCTCTTTTTGTCTGATATTGTAATAGGTCGCTTCCTGATGCCCTTTCCATCATGTTTTTCCCCTGCTTCAAACCCCGCTCCAGGGAATGCTTCCCGATGGAAAGACGAAGGGAGGGCCAGGTCCACTAGTTCACGCAATTCTGAAGAAGGCCGGAGGATGACCTACAGACAACCTATTCTTTGTAAGGCATGGGTTTTTCTTGCCCTTTTCTTTCTTTTCTATTTCTTCAAATGTCGGCTCATCCCGGGAAAGCGCTGGAAACAACATAAAGGAAGGGGCCATGTAGATGCTACGCTCGCCTACTGAGCAGCAAGTTCGGCATCTACTACAAAAAAAGAGAGAAAACACTTCAGATAACCATGCCTCTTCCCAGGGCCGAGAGCGGACCCTTTTGGATATATAATCCAAGTCAAGAGTGGAGGGAACAACTGTCTGATGGAAAACCACTTTCACATTTGGTTCAGAGAGCACTTTTTTCATTTCGTTGATCGATCTTAGAATCCTTCCCTTTTGTGTGAATGACCCAGCAACGAATTAACAACCTGTGGACCTCGATTCCATCTCTCGAGCCCCGAGGAAACCCCCCAACCCCCCCCCCCCCCCCCCGGGGCCCCCGAGCCCTGGTATTTTGACTCATTATATGTGGACACCTGATACCAATGAGGGTTCACCTACCCCGGTGACAACATTCCTTTCTATTGCGCCTAAAATCTCTATTTTAGCAAATATGTTACATCTTTTTATTGTTGGTTCCCTTGTCGGTACATTTCAAGAAATCCTCTTTTTCTGCAGCATTTCTTCTATGATCTTAGGAGCACTGGCCGCCATGACCCAAACGAAAGTCAAAAGACTTCTAGCTTATAGTTCGATTGGACATGTAGGTTATATTTGCATTGGTTTCTCATGTGGGACCATAGAAGGAATTCAATCACTACTAATTGGTATTTTTCTTTATGTATTAATGATGATAAATGCATTCGCCATAGTTTTAACATTACGGCAAACTGTGTCAAATATATAGCAGATTTGGGTGCTCTTGCCAAAATAAATCCTATTTTGGCCCTGACCTTCTCCATTACAATGTTCTCATATGCAGGAATACCCTCGTTAGCCGGCTTTTGTAGCAAATTTTCTTTGTTCTTCGTCGCTTTGGGTTGTGGGGCTGACTTCCTAGCCCAGTGGGAGTAGTGACTAACGTTATAGGTTGTTTGGCGGCCGGAAGGTTGCCATGAGTGAGGGTTTGGGGACATCCGTTTTCCGTGCACCAGACACGTAGCTTACAAAAACCGCTGCTACATGGATGGGAATGCATGCTACGAAAGACAGGGTCGAGTCTGAGACATCAACCGTCTACTCAATAAGCTACGTCAACTGAAGACCAAGTACACAATAGCTACACGAGATGAACCTAGGTTTGGTGAATTGAAATTGGCCTCCAGTGGGAGAGGACTCCCAATTACTGCACGCGATCATATACTGAGGTGCTCCCCGCCTGTTGTTGGAAAGACGCGAGCGGGGGCCTTGATTCAGAAAGAGGGAGGGACAGAGGAACCATCTCATTTGGGGCGGAAAACGAATCGACATCTCGATGTGATACAGCCCTTTCCAATTCGTTTTCGGAAAGAATGGCAAAGTCCATCTGAACCGTCCAATGAAGAAAGAAGAGGAGAGCAAAGCACCGATGGCTTAGAAGCGCGCATGCGGAACGGGCACAGAGAAAAGAAAGTGTGGAGGTCTGAGTCCCTTCGCTTCCAGGGCCCAAAGTAGTGCATCCCGGTCAAATCAAGGATTTGGGGCTTCTTGCATGACCCGCAATAACCGACTAACTAGCGCGGGGGGATTGGTCGACTCGGAGAGGCCTGATTGACGCGCTGGAGAAGCTAGTCTTGCATAGACTAAGACAATCAAAAATCCTCAAAAAGATTGAGATTGCATTTTCTTCTTCATTTTCTGATTTGAAAAGATTGATTGAAAAAACTAGATAAGATATAATGGCTTTTTGGATTGATTTTTGTCTGAGATTTTGATTTATATTAGGGGGCTTTTAAATATATATAAGTCGATTCTGATAAAAGGACTGTGCTTAGCCTTCCCGGAGCCCCCTACTCTGTTGTAGTGGATGACAGAGGGTCTCTAGTACCCGAATGGAGTTTTACAGGGGACGGGAAGGGGTCGAGACAGTGCCTACTACTACACCACACTACACTTGGCTCTACACATTTACAGATCCCACCCTTGTCCAGTCTCTGTCAGAATGTTGGGGGTCTTCAATCTTGAATCCTGATCCCCCCAGTCCCACAAAGCCTTCTTCCTTCAGGGGGGGGGGAGAGCGGAGCCTCGAGATCGTCGAGAGGAAGGGGGGTTCTGAGGTATCTGTCCACCTTCAGAAGAAAGTGGAGTAGAGATAGAAAAGAAGAAGCAAGTGTAGCGCTTCAGAGGATTGATAAAGTGGACTCACATTTCTGATTTTTTGAAAAAACAACCACCTCACCCCCTCTACGAGCCATGTATTGTAAGTGATCCGAACCTGCCCGGAGAGAGCTCCCCTTAGAGGAATGTTAAGTTGGTGAGACATATGATGGGCAACTATCTCCTGCATTTTGGAGATGACTCAACTGTCCGTTTCCCTTGGTTTCGGGCCTTTCACTCTATTTTCTTATATACGCTTAGCAAAAAGGATGTTTTTTGATAGACCTAGGACATGGATTCTATATGAACCAATGAGTCGTAACAAGTCTTCCCTACTAGCAATGACTTCCTCTTTCATTACTTCATTATTTCCATATCCCTCTCCTTTGTTTGATCTAACTCATCAAATGGCACTCAGTTCATATCTGTAACGATCATTGATAAGGTTCAAAGAAAGGGCGCTAAAAAGATGCGAGATAGGCCGCCCAATGCTCGTTTCCTCGGCTACATCTTTTTTCTTTTTGCTCTGCAAGCTGGGAGGATTTGTCATTCAGGGAAAGAATTGGCTGCACATTCTCTAATCAGATAGGGACATCACCTCCTTCGCTTTGGGGCAGTTCTCTTTCATTCAATCCATCTGGCCTCATCTCGCCCCTAATCTTCTTGGTGTCTACTAGATTTCATTCCATTTTCTTATTCGCCATTTTCTCATTCAAATAGAGCTGGGCGCAGAGACAGAGCAAAGCGTAGTAGATGATAGGGTAACGGGGAAGTATGAAAGCCCTTCAATGCCCACTACAACGCGCAACAACCCGCTTTCTGTGATCATATAGTAGCTAGTCCTACTCCTAGACTAATTACGCTATTTTCTTTGGGTAGTGAATTAGCGAAAGTATATTGGCTTCTTCAATATCTGACCTAGGATGAGAAGATGGAACCGATAAGGGAGAGGCATCCCAACATGCGGCTAGATCGACCAATAGGGGACGTAGTCGCTGAGGGAAGAGGAAGGAAAGGTTCTAGGTGAGGATGGAAGGTGACAGAGGTTTCGTTGCAAAAGCCACGTAGAGAGGCTAAGACCCCCTTCGTCGCCACTGGGCTCTTTACACGGGGTTGATGAAAGCAAGTAAGCTAATAGTCGACTATAAAAGCCTTCTAATGTCAAAGATGTTATTTCTAACATGTGTTTGACTTACGTTCGCGGAAGCCTCAGAGCGGAGTTGACTACGTGAGCGACTAAGCAGGGTAGGTTGTTGCTTTTCATCTCAATCTACAACGATACCAGATGCAGCGAGAGAGGCTATGGGAGTGAAAGTTTTAGCGAAGAAGTTGAACTTATATACTAGTTGGAAGATCATCTATTTTCTTTTTTCTCTTTCTTCAATATATTAGACCTCAAAAAACTATATAAATCTTCTCAAATCCATACTATATAAAAGAACTACGGATTTCTTCCCGCTTACTATCATCTAGGCACACTTCGCACCTTGCTATCTAGTTATAGGGGCTTCAGAAAGAGATTGGATTCAGAATCTCAAGAAAGGGGCTAAATGAAAAGAAATGCCACTTCCCTAAGACTCATATATGAGATTATAGATAGCCTAAGATCAAGTGAGGAGTCTTGCTAGGATGCTTTTCTCCTACCCTTCTGTAGAGATCGAAGAGGGTTACTAGCATGAAAACCGGATTGAAGGCTAGAGCCATTCCTTAAAGACCCATGGGGAATTGATGGAATTATCCCGCTAGCTCAGATATAGGTGTCCCGAGTCTAATACCTCGTTTACCTGAGAACTGCGAGTCAGACCTATCCTCTTCACTCTTTCCCTCCCCTCCTCCTGCCTTCGATCATACCAGCTCAATCCTGCTTTGTGCCCTGGTAAAGCGCATTAGGACTAATTGAATCCTGGCCCTCAGAAGGTCCATAAGTGCCAGCAATCTTTGAGGCATGCATGGTCTTCTTCTCCCTCCGAGGAAATTAGCCTCTTTGGCAAGCCCAGTGCTGGAATCCTTTCCCATGGCTGATTCATGTCCCATCTATATATAACTCGGTCTCGCTATCTACTTCTGCCAGATCTTTGACTGCTAGAGAATCTCGTCTAGGCACGTCTGGCTTTCTTTCAAAGAGATAGTGGTACGTCACTTCTGATTTTGAAGAGTACGAGGATGAAAGAATCTAGGAATGGCCTCCCCTCCCTAAGGAGTGGTGATGTAGGGCCTTTTCCTTCCTCCCCCGACGGGTGCGCATCTATGCCTCGACGGGTCCTGAAATCCTGCCTCTTTCACTAGCTTTCTCTCGACTGATCCTTTCTCACTTCTTCGACGCCTCAGTCCAAGGGCCAAAGCCTAGTTGGCGGATCCCTAACGGAACCTGCGATTCGTCCTATGTTTGACCGCATGATGATTTGCCCTAATGAACCATCCTGTGGACTTGGCCATAGACTTCTTCGACCTCAGCCCCCATTCCGCTCCTACCTCTCTCAAAGAACATAGCTTCAGACCTAATGTGCCATACGTGAGTGAAAGCAGCATAGTGGCGATCGTGGACTTCTTCAAGAAGGTATGATGTATAATGAATGGCCTAGAGAAGGTTTTTTGAAGCCCAAAACAAAAGTCGGTATTGGATGGATTTCTTCACTCACCACACGAGACATGCAGAGGATACAACAGTAGATCAGAGCGGATAAGACACATAGGCGAAGGCGAGCGAGCTTATTATGTAGAAAGTATACGAGTTCACAACTCCTGACGTACTAGATCTCACACGGAGTGGAAAAGCTTTTCACTCAATTATGCAGATCCACTAGCTAATAATCCACCAGTCCAGCTCAATTCCGCAGACGCAGCATGTCGCTGCTTCAAGGATAATACAAAGAACCAAGGAAAGGAGTCCTATCTTCCGGAGTAGAATAGTCTGAACCTCACCAGTAGGTGCGCATTAACTTCTAGCTCTTCCTCGCTAGTCTTCAGCAACTTCTGGGAATCCACAGTGCCACCAACTTGGATTTATGATAAAGAAAGCAAGGGCTAAGAGGATAGATCTGAAGAAGGACTCAACAAGGACCCACCCTTAAGCTACTTCACTTTCTCATTGATGCTCACTATAACTCTAGATGTCCGGTGCATGCATGCTACTTTGTGCTTCGCGAGCTAGTTAGCTCTTTGTCTGAATTTCCAAAAGTCATCACTCACAGACTCTTGCATGTATATATATGCATAAGGGTCCTGAATCCTGAAAAAAGTCTAGGTTCCGAATCCCGTATAGTTAAAAGACAGAAGAAGCTGATAGGAGAGTCCAGGCGATTTGAGATCCTGATCGATCGTCAGGGACCACTGCTAGTAAGATGTCATAATTCCAGCGTAAAACTAACTATCTTCAAAGCTGAAGAACAAGCAGATGGTGAGGGAGCAAAAGGTGAGAAGAAGGCTTTTCCATTGGTCCTTAGACATACAATGAAAGAACATGGACCAACCTCAATCTCCTCCTCAGACTTTCAAGATTCCTGAATCCTGAGTTCTGGTACGGTGGAAAGGTCACTATTGCCCTTTCTTCGAATTGAAAAGATGAGACACAGATAATTAGAAAGACTATATCAAATCACTACCTCCAGGCATTTACCCGAAGGATATGGGGAATCCTCAAGCGTATCACGGAAGCGTGATGATCGCATCTTATGTGATCAAGGCGGCTAGTCGCACTAGTCGCTAGGTGCAGCAGAATTGAAATTTTTTTAAAACATATGCTGAAACCACATGATCACAAGAACGTTTCTTGGATCGTTTCATCTAACCACAAAGTATTAAAAATACCTCTCGAAGCGTGGTTACGATCACTAGATCTCTAAAGCAAGAGATCCTCCTGACTCAAGCCCGATCTACGAAGATGGCACTTGCGAGCGTGATGATGAGATGTGTGCTTCCTGCAATCCATGATGAAGATCCAAGCCTTGAATCTCCTGATTTCGTCCAACTAAATCCAACGTCTCTTCTAGTGCAAGAAGCTCCAAGGAAGACAGAGATCCACGAGCAATCAAGGCGACAACACGACGGCGTAGAAGCAATTGCTATTCCCTCAAGTTCACAAGGTAGACAGCCACCTTTAGAGAGAGAGAATGCCAAGAATGAGAGATGAGAGAGAGAATATGTGTGCAATTGTGTATTTCAAAGGGCTAGGGTTGCCCTCCTTATATAATAGTTTGGGAGTCAATGGATCACAATCCATGGTATACACAAAATCAATGGTTGGATTGATATGTGTATTTAATCAACGACCATGATAATTGTTTTTCAAAAACAACAACATATTAATTTATATTAAATTAAATATATGTTGAATTATCGCCAACAAAATTTAATTCAATAAAATCAATTATCACAAGATAATAAGGTATTAATTAAAAGAGCATAATAATCCACCTAAAAACATGGGGCGTCACCCATGACTAATTCATGGGTGACGCCACCTCACTTGGTGGTGGATTATCCCCTTTTTTATCCCATTATCTCTTAGTTATTTTGCAACAACATTTATTGAAAAATTATCCACTAAATTAATTCCAAACTAATTAGTGAATATTTCAATCATGCAATTGATAAAATGTGAATCATATTCACAACCCACACAAAATTGTAAATTACATTTCCAATTAACTGCTTAATGTGAATCCAATTCACATTAACAATTAATAAATGCTACTTACAAAAATACTCTCTCTCTAATATTATAAATCATATCTTTAATATACACAGAAACTATGGATAACACTATCCACAACCTGTGTTTCCTTGATAATTAAATCCCATTTAATTATCTTCGATAATCATTCTCACAATATGAATCTTATTCATATTATTCTTGATAATGAAATCTCATTTAATTATCAATATCTTGTTGCTTGGATACATAATTCACTAGATAAATTATTCTTGAAATCCTTCAGGAATAATGTGCTTTCTTTGCAGATATTTGGAGATAAGGACATGGAGATTGTATTGTTCCACGTATAGTGACTTGGATGTTGAGATTGTTAGCAATGTGAGCCCGAGGCGAACCATTCCTACAATAAATGTTATTGTAATAAATGATTTATCAATAAAAGTTATTGATTTTTGTTTCACTCCCTTTCTGATATTGAATGAATGAATGCACTATAAGGTCCATCTGTACAATAAGGGTTATGTACCATGGCCAACTTGATAATCATACAGCTATTGATTCAATGATTGAATAATAGAGGCTGATGCTTGGATGAATATCTAAGGAGTTAGATAGAGGACTCATCAAGCATCATGAATGATTAACAAGTAGTGATCTCCAGTATGAGTGGGAGATGGCAATCCCATCTCATTAGACTGATATCTGATCGACCTCTTGATGCATGTCCTCTGCATAGGAATATTGATTCAGAGGTATCAGATTAGTTGAGTCAATGAGTTGACTTAACGAGATCGAGATAACCAAAGACCTATGATGAATTACTGTCACATCACATGCAAACATCCTCTGACCAGAGACAGATATATTACTATATGTCTGAGCATGTACATTTGGCAGACCAATAGGTTGATGACCTAATCAAGGTCTATACACCGGCGAGCTGGTGTGATGTAAGGGCATATGAGTAATATGATCTCTCAAAGGGATCATACAGGTTCACTTGTGAACCGGGAGACATGAGCTCACTCATGAGGTATTGGGATTGACCAAATTCCATGCATGATCATCGTGCTTTAGAAGCATGATATGAATTTGAAGGTAAGATATATGCTTTGTGAAAGCATATGATCTGTACCATATCCCAAGGACCAAGATTGAGAAACTTAACGATCAGACTATGAAGATGACAGTGTAAAAGTGATCTTTATCTTCATGATGATCATGAGTCTTCCAGTATGCAGGATGTACAGGTATTAGGAATACCTGAAGGGTGATTTGATCATAAATGATTGTATAACCATGACGCTTCCATTCCGAGGAAGTGATGAAACAGGTTTGGATTTTAGTGACTCCTCTCATTAGAAAAGTAACCTAATCTTAGTCCATGTACTGGACATTGATCTGAATGAGATTCAGATGCAATGAGAAGATTAGGTTTGCGGTCTTGATTTAATCAAGCATCTATGAGAGGTCCATGGGATCTGGATTTGAGATGTGATCTCAATATCCAAGTCACTATACGTGGAACAATACAATCGCCCTGTCCTTATCTCCAAGTATCTGAGGAGAAATAGCATTGTTCTTAAAAGGTTTAAGAACAATTCCATGAGATCTAAGCAAAGAGAAATTGATAATTAAATGTGATTTAATTATCATGATGTATGAGAAATTATCCAATATAATTAAATGTGATTTAATTATTATGGATAAGAATAATGTGGATAGCAATATCCAATTATTCATAATATATTATAAATGTGATTTATAATGTATTAGAGAGAGTTAAATATAATTTATATTAGTAGATTAATTATTAATGTGTATTGGATGCACATTGTTTGATTAATTGAAAATGTAAATTACATTTTATTTTGGGTTGTGAATTTGATTCACAATAATTCAATGTCAAGATTGCAATATTCCCAAAATTAATTGAGAATTATTTTGGTGAATTAAAATACCAACAAATTGTTGTTGGAAATTGGATGGAGAGAAAATCAAGGAGATTGCCCTCCCCTTTTGGAAAGGAGGGGGCGGCACCAATTCCTTGAGGGAATTGGTGGCCGTCCCCCCCTTCCAAAGAGGAAGGTGTATCTCCCTTATTTTCTCTCTCTCTCTCTATTTGTGTGGTTTATTTTGGTATTATATTTATTTGATTTATCAAATATATTTAATCAAAATTAAATCACAAGTTGTTGGCTTTTACCAACGACAATCTTGACCATTGGATTGTCATAAATCAATCTCATCCATTGATTTTATATGACACATGGATTGAGATCCATGGATCCCAAAACCCTATAAATAGAGAGGCATTCTTGGCTCTCTCTTTACACATGCTATTGTAGCAAAACTCTCTCTTTCTTTCTCTCATACTCGACAGCCCTCTCTCCCCCTTCTTCTTGGTGGTCGTCCACCTTGGTGGAGAGAATCGTCGTCGCCCGCGCCCTCGTGCTACCGCTTCGACGCTCTGCGGTTCTTCGTCTACTTCGAGTGCTTCGCCTACGAAGGAGACGTTCGATCTCGTGTGACGAGATCATGAGCAACCGTGCTTGGATCAACTTCTTGGATTGCGAGGACACTGCGGTTCATCTCCGCGCTCGTAAGCGATCTCTCCGACGATCGGACTTGAGACAGGAGGTCTCTTCTCTTAGAGACTCGATCAACCACGCTTCAAGAGGTATTTTATTATAATTGTTGTGGTTATAGATGAAACGATCCGAGAATGGTTCTTGGATCATGTGGTTTCATCGAATAAAAAAAATTTTAAATTCCGCTGCACCGAACAACTAGTACGACTAGTCGTTCTTCGTCGTATCCGATACGACGCTCACGCTTCCGTGATGCGCTTGAGGATCACTCCATATCCTTCAAGTGGTATCAGCGCCTTAGGTCGACGGTTTCAAATAGTGATTCGTTAACCAAGGACGACTTGGGTTCGCTAAGGTCGCGAAAGTTTTCATCGCATTTGATTTCGCAGATCTGTTTGATAAATAAATTCGGCACTGTTTAAATTTCTTAAACACGAATATTGGATTATGTTCCCCAATAAATGAGGAAACCATAGGATCTGAGTTTGCGTAAATCAGATTTCGTATGCTCGAGATATGGTCGTTTTAATGAACATGTATGCACTGTTGCGGGAACTATGAATCTGAACGTGATTAAAATGTTAATTACTGTTTAGACTTGCCTCGAAATTCGTAAAACATCTCTTAGGTTCTGTCCTAAATCAAATTAGCAAACTTTAGAAATTGACTTTGCTTAATTTGGATTTAATATGATTGAGATATGCTAATTTTAGTAAGTAGGGGTCACTGCTGAAATTGCTTTCCTAATCTAGAACCAAGTGATTGTCAATTAGTGAAATTAATTGTTAATTTCGTGAAATAATCTTGAAAAATATTTGTGAAATATTGAAACATGATTATTTGCCTAATTGACTTGGCCCCAACCAATTAGTTGATTAGATTTGATCTAAACCATAATTGGAATTACAATCATCAAACTTCTTACTTGAATAGGACTTGGGAATTTTGCCTAGCAAATTTCCTTAAAATCAAAATTGTTTTGATTACTATATGGTATAATTTCGGTTGAAGAACCGATGATCATCTCAAGTACAAAATAATCAATTTGGCATTATCCTTTCCCGAGGCGGATATGGTGTCAAGTCGGGGATCGCTGGTCAGCGGGTTGCAACGTATGTGGTCCGCCCCACTCCCGTCGGTACTGGCCATGATAGCGGGTAGGGCCGGGATAATGTCCGAGGGATTATGATGTATTTTTTTAATTATTAAAATACGAATTAATACGTACTTTGAGAATAATATCATATATATATTCAAGCATAAAATTAAGTTTGATTGATTAAATTGGATTGATAATGAATTTAATATGATTAAGTTAATTATATCCAATTGAGAATACTCTAATATGATTAGAGTTAATAACTCCCTTGGAAGAATTAATTATATGAATTTGATTCATAGTAATTAATTGAATTTGAATAAGAAATGGAGGATCACATAAATGACATCCATGGTCTCCCGTCAAGGTGAAGGGTTTCGTCGCCAAATATTATATGTGGGAGACGCCTGTCCGAAGTGACAGCTCCCACATATGATCCGTTTGGATCGGGCTCGTCGCTTCTCGAAAGAGTAAGGACGTATGCGTAGTGACCCCAATATCGGGTCCTCATATTATTGGGGCGATATTGGATTGCGCATAGCGAGTTGTATTCATGTTGACGGTTGGTTCAATTAATGACGAGTCAACATCACCTTAGGGGTGGTGGGCTCGGGTATTAAAGACCGAATTGGGAAATGCAAGTTGGACTTGCAAGGCGGAATGTGTTCCCGCTTCTCTTTATTGGAGTCATAGGTTCTCATATTATTGGGATATGACAAAGATAAAGAGGAGATCCCAATTCTTTCTTGAGATATAAAGGTAAGTATATCTCCTACTTTGAATGTGAATAAGGGAATGAACTTTCATAGTTGACATAGCAAGACTAATTTGATTTAAAAATGCCTTAATCAAATATCATAAAATTGAATATATGATTATATGTTCTAATATAGTACATTCTCAATTTCAGAAAATGAAGTCCATGAACCCACTGAGCAGGCTTCTGGAGGTCAACCAATTGACCGGACCGAATTACTCGGATTGGATCCGTAATTTGGAGCTTATGCTTTCGGCAGAGCGCATCAGCTATGTGCTCTCTGAAAACAAACTCGAAAACCCTAAATCTAAGGAAGACAAAGCATACAATGACAAGTATGATGAAGATCATGTCTTGGCTAGATGCTACATCTTGGGTTCTCTCTCCAATGTTCTTCAGAAACAACATGTGGAGATGAGTACTTGCCAGGAAATAATGCAGAATCTAAAGGATATGTTTGGTGATATTAACTGCACCCAGCGGTACAATGTTATGAAAGAACTGGTTCGCTGCAAGATGCAGGAAGGGACTTCGGTCCGTGAACTTGTACTCAAAATGTTTGGGTACTTGTCGGAGCTTGAAACTCTGGGGGCGATGATGGATGCAGACATGCAATCCGATTTCATTCTGCTGTCATTGCCCAAATCTTTCAATAACTTTGTGGTGTAATTCCACATGAATAAGCTGGAACTGACAAATGCTGGGCTTCTTGCTGCATTAAAGTCTGCAGAAGACGTAATGAAGAAAGATGGTCCCACTGGCACTGCAATGGTTGCACAGGTCAAAGGGAAGCATGGTCGGAAGCAAGGTTCTTGGAAGGGCCCGGCCCAGAAGAGAAAGAAGAAGGGACAAAGTGTTGCCTCATCTTCCAATGCATCCACTTTAATGGCGTCAAAGAAAACCGACGTCTGTCACCACTGCAAGAAGCCGGGGCACTGGAGGCGTAATTGCCCGGATTACCTGGAGTCGATCGACAAAGGTAAAGCCCCAGCAGGTATGAAATCTACTTTTATCATTGAAACCAGCTTTCTCGTTGGACGAGGAGGAAGTTGGGTAGTTGATTCTGGTGCTTCTGTTCATGTATGCAATTTGTTGCATTTGTTTCAGGAAACTAGACAGCTTGAAGAAGGGGAGATAGTCATCCAGATGGGATCTGATGCAAGTGTTGCAGCAGTCGCCGTCGGGACCTGCCGACTATCATTATCTAGTGGAAGAGTCCTAGTACTTAAAGAGTGTCTTTATGTACCTGAAGTCAGAAGGAATTTGATATCTATATCTAAGCTAGTTAGAAGTGGATATTCATTCCCATTTTGTAATAAATTAGTCATAAATCATTATGATAAATATATTGCAGAGGGTATTTTGACTTTTGCAGGACTCTATGAATTGTGCATTAATGAACATGTCATGAATGTTACAACCACTAATAAAAACCCTAAAAGATCCAGGAATAATACAAATCATTCAAACATGATTTGGCATCAAAGGCTTGGTCATTTATCTGTTGATAGGATCAATAGATTGATAAAGGATGGACCTTTGGATTTTCTACAGGTTCAGCCTTTACCTACCTGTGAACATTGTATTCGAGGTAAAATGACTAGGATGCCTTTCCGTAACAAGGTTACAAGATGTGAAGGTATTATCGACCTAATACATACTGATGTATGCGGTCCCTTCAGTACCGCGACTCGAAATGGATATCGATATTATTTGACATTTATTGATGACCATTCGCGATACGAGTTTATCTTCCTATTACGTCATAAGTCTGAAACCTTTGAAAAGTTCAAAGAGTTCAAGGTTTTGGTTGAGAACCAAACCAATAGGAAGATTAAACGAATTCGATCTGATCGAGGTGGCGAGTACCTATCAGATTAATTTAAGGAATACCTTAAAGAGAATGGAATTATTTCCAATCTCACTCCACCTGGAAGTCCCCAACTTATTGGTGTTGCTAAAAGACGCAACAGAACCATCATGGATATGGTTCGTTCAATGATGAGCAAAGCACATTTACCACTTAGTTTCTGGGGA
The DNA here is from genome assembly GCA_037367405.1 of Ottelia alismoides. Taxonomy (NCBI): domain Eukaryota; kingdom Viridiplantae; phylum Streptophyta; class Magnoliopsida; order Alismatales; family Hydrocharitaceae; genus Ottelia; species Ottelia alismoides. Next base: position 118,154 of record JAZKJV010009794.1, read on the forward strand.
TATGTAGTAGAGACTGCAATATATATCTTAAATAAGATTCCTAGCAAATCTGTACCTAAGACTCCTCATGTGCTCTGGTATGGAACCAAAACTAGTGTTAATCACTTAAGGGTTTGGGGTTGCTTGGTCCATGCAAAGAATGTGGATGCAAGTAAGCTAGAATATCGCTCTCGTGAGTGCTACTTCATTGGGTATGTTAAAGATGGTATTGGATACCAACTTTATGACCCTGAGACCCAAAAGGTTTTTGTCTCTAGAGATGTGAAATTTCTGGAGGATGATTTCCTTAAAGGTCAAGACAAAAGTGAAGTAGAGGAACTCATTGAGTCCCCTGAGGACTCTGAGCTTCCTGAACCAGAAACTGAAGAGATAAATAAAGATGAAACACCTATACCTCTTCGAAGGAGTTCGAGGGTGGTTGCACCACCTGAAAGGTATGGATTCCATGTGTCAGGTGAAACTGACAGTGATCCTACTTCATTTGATGAAGCACTCGCGGATCATGACATGGATAGATGGATGCTAGCAATGAAGTCAGAAATTGACTCCATGCATGAGAATGGTGTATGGACCCTAGAGGATCCACCTAAAGGGGTAAAACCCATTGGGTGCAAATGGATCTTCAAGAGAAAGAGGGGACCTGATGGGAAAGTAGAGACTTTCAAGGCACGACTCGTAGCCAAGGGCTACACACAGAGAGAAGGCATCGACTACGATGAGACGTTCTCTCCTGTGGCTATGCTTAAATCCATCAGGGCATTGCTAGCTATAGCTGCATATCTTGACTACGACATCTGGCAGATGGACGTCAAGACGGCTTTCCTCAATGGATACCTCGAGGAGGATATCTACATGGAGCAACCCCAGGGCTTCATAACTGAGGATGGCAAAGTATGAAAGCTGAAGAAATCCATCTATGGGCTCAAGCAAGCTTCTCGTAGCTGGAACATCAGATTCGACGAAACCATAAAGAGTTATGATTTTGTGGAGAATCCTGATGAACCTTGTGTGTACAAGAAGCTTAGTGGGAGCGCCATTGTGTTCATCATGCTTCATGTAGATGACATCCTTATCATTGGGAATGATACATGGATGATGACCAGTGTGAAGATTTGGCTGTCCCATACCTTTGAGATGAAAGATCTTGGAGAAGCCTCTTACATCTTGGGTCTGAAGCTGTTCAGAAATCGAGAGAAGAGGATATTGGGATTGTCACAACAAGGATACATTAAGAAGATTCTTGAATGATTCCGTATGGATAGTTCCAAGAAATGATTCCTACCCTTAAGACATGGTATCCACCTGTCTAAAGGAATGGCTCCTCAAACTGTTGAGGAAAAGAAGGCCATGGCTGGATGCCCTTATGCATCAGCTGTAGGAAGCTTAATGTATGCCATGATGTGTACTACCAGATATCTGCCATGCAGTGGGAGTGGTAAGTAGTTACTGTTGATATGCCTTGAATCCTAACCATCTGACCCAGGTTGAAGAACTGCATATGCATCCCCCTGCAGTACCATACCCCAACCGGACGGGGGTCTCGTTGTATGGGAGTGCTATATATAAACTCCTTAGGGTAAGGGTTTTATGTATCCTCTGTATTCATTCTTTTCTCCACATAGTGAAGCCGATCGCCGCCGCCCAAGGACGTAGCCCAGTTACGGGTGAACCTTGTAAATCCGTGTGTTTGCGTTCTTGCTTGTTTGATCGTGTTTGTGCGTGTTCGCTTCCGCGATTCGCAACAGTTACCAATCCTGCCATGGAGAACAACACTGGAATGCAGTAAAGAACATATTCAAATATCTAAGACGGACACAAGATTACATCTTGGTCTATGGAGATGGTGATCTCCAAGTCTTGGGATATACAGATTCTGACTTCCAATCAGATATTGATGATCGAAAGTCGACATCAGGGTTTCTGTTCTTGTTGAACGGTGGTGCTGTGAGCTGGAGAAGCAAGAAGCATGACACTACAGCAGATTCAACAACAGAAGCCGAATACATTGCCGCATCGGATGCTGTAAAGGAGGCGGTGTGGTTGCGCAAGTTCGTCCAGGAGCTTGGCGTAGTTTCCTCTGATACTCCCATCCCGCTACTCTGTGATAACACGGGAGCCATTTCCCAGGCGAAGGAACCCATATGGCATCAGAAGAGCAAGCACGTAGAAAGGAAATACCACATCATTCGGGAGATTCAAAAGCGTGGTGACATCATCATCACCAAGGTGGCCTCCGCCGACAACGTTGCTGATCCTCTTACCAAACCTCTGACACAGAAGGTTTTTGACCAGCATGTAATGAGTATGGGTTTAAGGCTTGTTCCTGAATGGTTCTGAGGGCTAGTGGGAGATTGCTAGCAATGTGAGCCCGAGGCGAACCATTCCTACAATAAATGTTATTGCAATAAATGATTTATCAATAAAAGTTATTGATTTTTGTTTCACTCCCTTTCTGATATTGAATGAATGAATGCACTATAAGGTCCCTCTGTACAATAAGGGTTATGTACCATGGCCAACTTGATAATCATACAGCTGTTGATTCAATGATTGAATAATAGAGGTTGATGCTTGGATGAATATCTAAGGAGTTAGATAGAGGACTCATCAAGCATCATGAATGATTAACTAGTAGTGATCTCCAGTCTGAGTGGGAGATGGCAATCCCATCTCATTAGACTGATATCTGATCGACCTCTTGATGCAGGTCCTCTACATAGGAATATTGATTCGGAGGTATCAGATTAGTTGAGTCAATGAGTTGACTTAACGAGATCAAGATAACCAAAGACCTATGATGAATTACTGTCACATCACAGGCAAACATCCTCTGACCAGAGACAGATATATTACTATATGTCTGAGCATGTACATTTGGCAGACCAATAGGTTGATGACCTAATCAAGGTCTATACACCGGCGAGCTGTTGTGCATGTAAGGGCATATGAGTAATATGATCTCTCAAAGGGATCATACAGGTTCACTTGTGAACCGGGAGACATGAGATCACTCATGAGGTATTGGGATTGACCAAATTCCATGCATGGTCATCATGCTTTAGAAGCATGATATGAATTTGAAGGTAAGATATATGCTTTGTGAAAGCATATGATCTATACCATATCCCAAGGACCAAGATTGAGAAACTTAATGATCAGACTATGAAGATGACAGTGTAAAAGTGATCTTTATCTTCATGATGATCATGAGTCTTCCAGTATGCAGGATGTACAGGTATTAGGAATACCTGAAGGGTGATTTGATCATAAATGATTGTATAACCATGACGCTTCCATTCCGAGGAAGTGATGAAACAGGTTTGGATTTTAGTGACTCCTCTCATTAGAGAAGTAACCTAATCTTAGTCCATGTACTGGACATTGATCTGAATGAGATTCAGATGCAATGAGAAGATTAGGTTTGCGGTCTTGATTTAATCAAGCATCTATGAGAGGTCCATGGGATCTGGATTTGAGATGTGATCTCAATATCCAAGTCACTATACGTGGAGCAATACAATCGCCCTGTCCTTATCTCCAAGTATCTGAGGAGAAATAGCATTGTTCTTAAAAGGTTTAAGAACAATTCCATGAGATCTAAGCAAAGAGAAATTGATAATTAAATGTGACTTAATTATCAGGATGTATGAGAAATTATCCAATATAATTAAATGTGATTTAATTATTATGGATAAGAATAACGTGGATAGCAATATCAGATTATTCATAATATATTATAAATGTGATTTATAATGTATTAGAGAGAGTTAAATATACTTTATATTAGTAGATTAATTATTAATGTGTATTGGATGCACATTGTTTGATTAATTGAAAATGTAAATTACATTTTGTTTTGGGTTGTGAATTTGATTCACAATAATTCAATGTCAAGATTGCAATATTCCCAAAATTAATTGAGAATTATTTTGGTGAATTAAAATACCAACAAATTGTTGTTGGAAATTGGATGGAGAGAAAATCAAGGATATTGCCCTCCCCTTTTGGAAAGGAGGGGGCGGCACCAATTCCTTGAGGGAATTGGTGGCCATCCCCCCTTCCAAAGAGGAAGGTGTATCTCCCTTATTTTCTCTCTCTCTATTTGTGTGTTTTATTTTGGTATTATATTTATTTGATTTATCAAATATATTTAATCAAAATTTAATCACAAGTTGTTGGCTTTTACCAACAACAATCTTGACCATTGGATTGTCATAAATCAATCTCATCCATTGATTTTATATGACACATGGATTGAGATCCATGGATCCCAAAACCCTATAAATAGAGAGGCATTCTTGTCTCTCTCTTTACACATGCTATTGTAGCAAAACTCTCTCTCTCTCTTTCTCTCATACTCGACAGCCCTCTCTCCCCCTTCTTCTTGGTGGTCGTCCACCTTGGTGGAGAGAATCGTCGTTGCCCGCGCCCTCGTGCTACCGCTTCGACGCTCTGCGGTTCTTCGTCTACTTCGAGTGCTTCGCCTACGAAGGAGACGTTCGATCTCGTGTGACGAGATCAGGAGCAACCGTGCTTGGATCAACTTCTTGGATTGCGAGGACACCGCGGTTCATCCCCGCGCTCGCAAGCGATCTCTCCGACGATCGGACTTGAGACAGGAGGTCTCTTCTCTTAGAGACTCGATCAACCACGCTTCAAGAGGTATTGCATTATACTTGTTGTGGTTATAGATGAAACTATCCGAGAATGGTTCTTGGATCATGTGGTTTCATCGAATAAAAAAAAATTAAAATTCCGCTGCACCGAACAACTAGTATGACTAGTCGTTCTTCGTCGTATCCGATACGACGCTCATGCTTCCGTGATGCGCTTGAGGATCTCTCCATATCCTTCAGAGATCTCATCTCAAATACAGATCTCATGGACCTCCCATAGATGCCTGATTAAATCAAGTTAGTATACTTAATCTTCTCATTGCATCAGAATCTTATTCAGATCAATGTCCAACACTTAGACTAAGATCTAGTTACTTCTCTACAGAGAGGAGTCACTGAAATCCAGACCTGTTTCATCACTGCTCGGAATGGAAGCATCATGGTTATACAGTTGTTTATTATCACATCACCCTCAGGTATTCCCAATACCTGCACATCCAGCACTGGAAGATCTATGATCAACCTGAAGATGTTGATCAATTTTACATTGTCTTCTTCAGAGTTTGATCACCAACTTTTCTCAATCTTGGTCATTGGGAATCCGCATCGATCATATGCTTTCTCAAAGCATGTTTCATACCTTACAAATTCTTGTCATGCTTCCAACGCACGATGACCATGCATGGAATTTGATCGGTCCCAATACCTCATGAGTGAGCTCATGTCTTCCGGTTCATAAGTGAACCTGTATGATCCCTTTGAGAGATCGTATTACTCATTTGCCCTTACATGCACACCAGCGCGCTGGTGTATAGACCTTGGTTAGGTCATCAACCTATTGGTCTGCCAAATGTACACACCCAGACATATAGCAACACATATGTCTCTTGTCAGAGGATGTGTGCCTACGCTGTGACTATTCCCATGCAGAGGACCTGCATCAAAAGGTCGGTCAGATATCAGCCTTTGTGATAAAGGATTGTCATCTCCTACTCAGGCTAAATATCATCTCTTAATAATCATTTGACGGTGCTTGATGAGTCCTCTATCTAACTCATTAGATATTCATCCAAACACCAGCCTCTATGATTCATTTAATGAATCAAAAGCTACATGATTATCAAGACGACCATGATACATAACCCTAATTGTACAGAGGGACCTTATAGTGCATTCATTTATTTAATTTCTGAAAGGGAGTGAAGAAATCAATAACTTTTATTGATAAAATATATTTATTACTATAAAATTTATTGTAAGAATGGTTCGCCTCGGGCTCACATGGCTAACAATCTCCCACTAGCCCTCAGAACCATTCAGGAACAATCCTTAAACCATACTCTTTACATGCTGGTAGAAAACCTTCTTTGTCAGAGGTTTGGTAAGAGGATCATCAACGTTGTCGGCAGAGGCCACCTTGGTGATGATGATATCACTACGCTTTTGAATCTCCCAAATGATGTGGTATTTCCTTTCCACGTGCTTGCTCTTTTGATGCCATCTAGGTTCCTTTGCCTGGTCAATGGCTCCTGTGTTATCGCAGCGTAATGGGATGGGAGTATCAGAGGAAACTACGCCAAGCTCCAAGCTGAACTTGTGCAAATACACCACCTCCTTTGCTGCATCCGATGCGGCAATGTATTCGGCTTCTGTTGTTGAATCCGCAGTAGTGTATTTCTTCTTGCTTCTCCAGCTCACAACACCACCATTCTACTAGAATACAAACCCTGATGTCGACTTTCGATCATCAATATCTGTGTGAAGGTCTGAATCTGTATATCCCAAGACTTGGAGATCACCATCTCCATAAACCAAGATGTAATCTTGCGTCCGTCTTAGATATTTGAATATGTTCTTTACTACATTCCAGTGTTGCTCTCCATAGCAGGATTGGTAACGACTTACCACTCCCATGCATGGCAGATGTCTGACCTAGTACACATCATGGCATACATTAAGCTTTCTACAGCTGATGCATACGGGCAACCAGCCATGGCCTTCTTTTCCTCAACACTTTGAGGAGCCATCCCTTTAGACAGATGGATACCATGTCTTAAGGGGAGGAATCCTTTCTTGGAACTAGCCATACGGAATCGTTCAAGAATCTTCTTAATGTAACCATTTTGCGATAATCCCAATATCCTCTTTTCTCGGTTTCTGAACAACTTCAGGACTAAGATGTAAGAGGCTTGTCCAAGATCTTTCATCTCGAAGGTATGATATAGCCAAATCTTTACACTGGTCATCATTCATGTATCATTCCCAATGATAAGGATATCATATACGTAAAGCACGATGAACACAATGGCGCTCCCACTAAGCTTCCTGTACACACAAGGTTCATGAGGATTCTGCACAAAATCATAACTCTTTATGGTTTCGTCAAATCTGATGTTTCAGCTACGAGAAGCTTGTTTGAGCCCATAGATTGATTTCTTTAGCTTGCATACTTTACCATCCTCAACTATGAAGCCCTAGGGCTGCTCCATATAGATATCCTCCTCGAGGTATCCACTGAGGAAAGCTGTCTTGACGTCCATCTGCCAGTTGTCGTAGTAAAGAGATGCAGCTATAACTAGTAGTGTCCCGATGGACTTAAGCATAGCCACAGGAGAGAATGTCTCAACGTAGTCGATGCCTTCTCTCTGTGTGCAGCCCTTGGCTACGAGTCGTGCCTTGAAAGTCTCTACTTTCCCATCAGGTCCCCTTTTTCTCTTGAAGATCCATTTATACCCAATGGGTTTCACCCTTTTAGGTGGATCCTCTAGGGTCCATACACCATTCTTATGCATGGAGTCAATTTATGACCATTGCTAGCATCCATCTATCCATGTCATGATCCGCGAGTGCTTCATGAAATGAAGTAGGATCATTGTCAGTCTCACTTGACACATGGAATGCATACCTTTCAAGCGGTGCAACCACCCTCGAACTCCTTCAAAGAGGTACGATAGTTTCATCTTTATTTATCTCTTCAGTTTCTGGTTCAGGAATCTCAGAATCCTTAGGGGATTCAATGAGTTCCTTTACTTCATTTCTATCCTGACCTTTAAGGAAATCATCCTCCAGAAATTTTACATCTCTAGAGACAAGAACCTTTTGGGTCTCAGGGTCATAAAGTTGATATCCAATACCATCTTTAACATACCCAATGAAGTAACACTCACAAGTGCGAGATTCTAGCTTACTTGCGTCAACATTCTTCGCATGGACCAAGCAAAACCCCAAACCCTCAAGTGTTTAACACTTGGCGTGGGACCATACCAGAGCTCGTGAGGAGTCTTGGGTATAAATTTTCTAGGAATCTTAATAATGATAAATATTGCAGTCTCTACTGTATATCCCCAGAAACTAAGAGGTAAACGTGATTTGCTCATCATTGAACGGACCATGTCCATGATGGTCATGTTGCGTCTTTCAGCAACACTATTAAGTTGGGGGGTTCCCGGGGGAGTGAGATTGGAGACAATTCCATTCTCTTTAAGGTATTCCTTGAATTCATCTGAGAGGTACTCGGCACCTCGGTCAGATCAAATTTGTTTAATCTTCCTATCAGTTTGGTTCTCAACCAAAGCCTTAAACTCTTTTAACTTTTCAAAGGTTTCAGATTTATGACGTAGTAGGAAGATAAACCTGTATCACGAATGGTCATCAATAAACGTCAAATAATATCGATATCCATTTCGAGTCGCTGTACTGAAGGGACCACGTACATCAGTATGTATTAGGTCAAGAATGCCTTCGCATCTTATAACCTTTTTACGGAATGACATCCTGGTCATTTTACCTCGAATGTAATGTTCACAGGTAGGTAAAGATTGAACCTGTAGAAAATCTAAAGGTCCATCCTTTATCAATCTATTGATCCTATCAACAGATAAATGACCAAGCCTTTGATGCCAAATCATAGTCGAATGATTTCCATTCTCCCTGGATCTTTTAGTGTTTTTATTATCAGTGGTAGTGACATTCATGACATGTTCATCAATGCACAATTCATAGAGTCCACCAGAAGTCAAAACACCATCCGCAATAAATTTATCATATTGATTAATGACTATCTTATTATAGAATAGGAAGGAATATCCATTTCTAACAAGTTTAGATATGGATATCAAGTTCCTCCTAACTTCAGGTACATAAATACACTCTTTAAGTACTAAGACTCTACCACTAGATAACGATAGTCGACAGGTCCCAATGGCGACTGCTGCAACGCTTGCATCAAATCCCATCTGGATGACTATCTCTCCTTGCTCCAGATTCCTAGTTTCCTGAAACAGATGCAACGAATTGCACACATGAACAGGATAACCAAAATCTACAACCCAATTTCCTTATCATCCAACGAGAAAACTAGTTTCAATGATGAAAGTAGATTTCATACCTGCTGGGGCTTTACCTCTGTCTACCGACTTCAGGTATTCTCAGAAGTTACGCCGCCGGTGCCCCGGTTTCTTATAGTGGTGACAGACATCGGTCTTCTTTGATGTCATTAGCGTGGAAGCACTAGAAGATGAACCAACTCCTTGATTCTTCTTCTTTATCTTCTAGGGCGTGCCCTTCCGAGAACCTTGCTTCCGACAACGCTTTCCTTTTGCTTGTGCAACTATTGCACTAGCAGAGGGGCCATCCTTCTTCATTACGTCTTCTGCAGACTTTAATGCAGCTAACAACCCAACATTAGTGAAATTACCTTTGCTCATGTGATATGACATGACAAAGTTGTTGAAAGACTTAAGGAGCGATAGGAGAATGAAATCAGCCTGCATATCAGAATCCATGTAGGCTCCTAGGGTTTCCAATTCAGAGAGGTACCCAAACACTTTTAGTACGTGTTCTCTGACAGAGGTCCCTTCTTGCATCTTGCAGTGAATACGCTCTTTCATCACATTATAACGTTATGTGTGGTTTATGTCACCGAACATTTCCTTCAGATTCAGTATGATTTCTCGGTAATGGTTCATTTCCATATGTTGCTTCTAAAGCACATTGGACAATGAGCCAAGGATACAACACCTTGCCAAGTTATGATCTTCATCATGTTTCTCACTAAAAGATTTATCTTCTGGAGTCTGAGGGTCTGCTATCTTATCCTTGGATAACACATATGAGATGCGCTCCGCAGATAGGACAAGATCCAAATTTCGAATCAAATCAGAATAATTTGATCCGGTCAACTGATTGATCTCGAGGAGCATGCTCAATGGGCTCATGCACTTCATTTTCTGAAATTAAGAATGCACTATATTAGAGCATATAAATAATTATATATTCATTTTTTTAAACATTTGATTAAGGCATTTTAAATCAAATTTGTCTTGCTATGTCAACTTTGAAAGATTATTCCCTTATTGTCTCTCAAAGTAAGAGATATACTTACCTCTATACCTCAAGCAAGATCTGGGATCTCCTCTCTATTTTTATCACATCCCAATAATATGAGAACTTGTGACTCGAATAAAGAGAAGCGGGAACACATTCCACCTTGCAAGTCCAACTTGCATTTCCTAATTTGGTCTTTAATATCCGGACCCACCACCCCTTAGATGATGTTGACCCGTCGTTAATTGAACCAACTGTCAACAGGCTTAATACTCGCTATACGCAATCCAATATCGCCCCAATAATATGAGGACTCGATATTGGGGTCACTACGTATACGGCCTTGCTCTTTCGAGAAGCAAAGAACCCGATCCAAATAAATCATATGCATGATCTGTCACTTCAGACAGGCGTCTCCTATATACAACATATGGCTACGGAATCCTTTGCCTTGACGGGAGACCATGGATGTCACTTATGTGATCCTCCACCTCATATTCAAATTGTAATCAATTAATTATCGTGAATCATATTCTCATAATTAATTCTTCCAAGAGATATACACATATATTCATAATAGAGTGCTTTTAATAGGATATAATTAATTTAATCACATTACATTAATTATCAATCCAATTTTCAATCAACAAACTTGATTATTTCTTGAATAGTAGGTATAATATCAAAGTATGTATTATTTGAATTTTAATAATTAGAAAATACACTTTGATTTCTCCGACATTATCGAGTCCCTACCTGCTGTCATGGCTAGTACCGACGGAAGTGGGACAGAGCGCAACCGGTGCGATCCGCTACCCCAATGCTCCCCGACTAAACACCATATCCACCTCAAGAAAGGATAATGCCAGATAGATCATTGTGTACTTTGAGATGCTCATCGATTTTTCAACCGAAATTATACCATATAATATATATCAAAACCATTTTAATTATATTATAAGGATAATTGCTAAACAAATCCCCATTCCTATTCAAGCAAGACGGTTTTGCATGTAAAAGTTGTCCTACAACTATTGTAGGATAAACTAGGGTCTTGCATGAAAACAATGTTTGTTGACGATAACCAATTTTGATCAAGATCAACTATCTTATCATCTTGGTTAGTGAAATGTCATTCAATGAAATAATTATCTCTTTAAAAATTTCACAAATATTTATCAATAATCATTTTTAGAAAATCAACAATTAATTTTCATCAATTTATTTGAATGACTATCACAAGGTTCATGATCAAGTTTGTCAATTTCCACCAGTGATCCCTACTCACTAAAATCAACTTATCGTGATCAATTTAAATCCAAATTTCGCAAAATCAGATTCCTGAGATTGCTAAGTTTATTTATGACAGAATTCAAGTGATATTTCATGCATTTCTAGACGCATCAAAACAGTAATTAACTCATTAATCATGTTTACATTTGCAGTTCCCGCAACAGTGATTACATGTTTATTCAAATGGCCATATCTAGAGCAAACATAATCCAAATTTCGTAAACTCAGATCCTATAGTTTCCTTATTTAATGAGGAACAAAATCCATATGAATATTTTATGTTTTATTAATTTAAAAAGTGTCGAAAAAATCCAATTAAACAGAGGTGCGAAAATTGAAATGTGATAAAACTTTCGCAACCCTTTCAAACCCAAGTCGTCCTAGGTTTACGGATCGTATCCAAAACCTTTTCCAACCTAAGGCTCTGATACCACTTGAAGGATATGGGGAATCCTCAAGCGCATCACGGAAGTGTGATGATCGCATCTTATGCGATCAGGGCGGCTAGTCGCACTAGTCGCTAGATGCAGCGGAATTTAAAATTTTTAAAACATATGTTGAAACCACATGATCACAAGAAAGTTTCTTGGATCATTTCATATAACCACAAAGTGTTAGAAATACCTCTCGAAGAGTGGTTGCAATCACTAGATCTCTAAAGCAAGAGATCCTCCTGACTCAAGTCCGATCTACGAAGATGGCACTTGCGGGCGCGATGGTGAGATGTGTGCTTCCCGCAATCCTTGATGAAGATCCAATACTTGAATCTCCTAATTTCGCCCAATGAAATCCGACATCTCCTTCTAGTGCAAGAAGCTCCAAAGAAGATGGAGATCCACGAGCAATCGAGGCGACAGCACGACGACGTAGAAGCGATTGCTATTCCCTCAAGATCACAAGGTGGTCGGCCACCTTTAGAGAGAGAGAGAGAGAGAGAGAGATGATGAGAATGAGAGATGAGAGAGAGAGAGAAGATGTGTGCAATTGCGTATTTCAAAGGGCTAGGGTTGCCCTCTTTATATACTAGTTTTGGAGTCCATGGATCACAATCCATGGTATATACAAAATCAATTGTTGGATTGATATGTGTATTTAATCAACGACCATGATCATTGTTATTCAAAAACAACAACATATTAATTTATTTTTAATTAAATATATGTTGCATTATCATCAACATAATTTAATTCAATAAAATCAATTATCACAAGATAGTAGGATAATAACTAAAAGAGCATAATAATCCACCTGAAAACATGGGGCGTCACCCATGACTTATTCATGGGTGACGTCTTCTCATTTGGTGGTGGGTTATCCCATTTTTATTTTTTTATCCCATTATCTCTTAGTTATTTTGCAACAACATTTATTGCTAAATTATCAACTAAATTAAATCCAAATTAATTAGTGAATATTTCAATCATGCCATTGAAAAATGTGAATCATATTCACAACCCAAACAAAATTGTAAATTACATTTCCAATTAACTGCTTAATGTGAATCCAATTCACATTAACAATTAATAAATGCTATTTACAAAAATGCTCTCTATCTAATATAATAAATCATATTTATAATATACACAGAAACTATGGATAACACTATCCACAAGCTGTGCTTCGTTGATAATTAAATCCCATTTAATTATCTTGGATAATCATTCTCACAATATGAATCTTATTCATATTATTCTCGATATATAAATCTCATTTAATTATCAACATCTTGTTGCTTGGATACATAATTGATCAGATGAATTATTCTTGAACTCCTTTAGGAATAATGTGCTTTCTCCGTAGATACTTGGAGATAAGGACAGAATGGTTGTATTGTTTCACGTATAGTGACTTGGATGTTGAGATCTCATCTCAAATCTAGATCTCATGGACCTCCCATAGATGCTTGATTAAATCAAGTCCTTATACTTAATCTTCTCGTTGCATCTGAATCTTATTCAGATCAATGTCCAACACTTGGACTAAGATCAAGTTACTTCTCTACTGAGAGGAGTCACTAAAATCCTGAACTGTTTCATCACTCTCTCGGAATGGAAGCGTCATGGTTATACAATCGTTTATGATCACATCACCCTCAGGTATTCCCAATATCTGCACATCCTGCATACTGGAAGACCTATGATCAACCTGAAGATGTAGATCAATTTTACACTATCTTCGTCAGTGTTTGATCACCAAGTTTTCTCAATCTTGGTCACTGAGAATCGGTATCAATCATATGCTTTCTCAAAGCATGTATCATACCTTTCAAATTCTTGTCATGCTTCCAAAGCACGATGACCATGCATCGAATTTGATCGGTCCCAATACCTCATGAGGGAGCTCATGTCTTCTGGTTCATAAGTGAACATGTATGATCCCTTTGAGAGATCGTTTTACTTATATGCCCTTACATGCACACCAGCGCACCGGTGTATAGACCTTGGTTAGGTCATCAACCTATTGGTCTGCCAAATGTACACACTCAAACATATAGCAACACATCTGTCTCTGGTCAGAGAAGTGTGCCTATGTTGTGACAGCTTTCAACATAGGACTTCGGTTATCCCGATCTCGCTTAGTCAACCCTATGAAATAACTAATCTCACACCTACGAATCACTAATCCCATGCAGAGGACCTGCATCAAGAGGTCGGTCAGATATCATCCTTTGTAAGAAAGGATTGCTATATCCTACTCAGGCTGGAGATCATCTCTTAATAATCATTTGACGGTGTTTGATGAGTCCTCTATCTAACTGATTAGATATTCATCGAAACACCAGCCTCTATGATTCATTTAATGAATTAACAACTATATGATTATCAAGACGACCATGGTACATAACCCTAATTATACAGAGGGACCTTATGGTGCATTCATTCATTTAATTTCAGAAAGGGAGTGAAACAATCAATAACTTTTATTGATAAAACATATTTATTACAATAACATTTATTGTAAGAATGGTTCACCTCGGGCTCACATGGCTAACATTACCGGGAGAGCTGGTTCACTCTCATGCACTGGAACTGACTATCTGACTAAGGTCAGGAACTCGGGGATGGAAGCGGGAATGCATACTTGGCTAACTGTGAGTACCTCCTCTTTAGGGAGATAATGTAGGGGGATGCCGAAGGCTGGGCTAGTGACTAGAGGCATAGTCAAGTTATAGCCTCACAAGGTCAGAGTGCTTCCAGTACCTCTAAGGATAGCTCATGCTTCATTGTCATTCTTTTGCTTTGACACAGCTTGCAGGTAAACTGACCTTCTTCAAATACATCTGACTTTGGACACTGGAAGAATCAGCTCATGAGCTTCGGTCGGAATAAGAAGATTCCATCCCAAAGGGAGAAAAGGAAAGAGTCTCTCACTTTTGGCATTGCTGGCCTACCTCTTCGAATGAGACTTTTCAATCGGAGGGGTGAGTGAGATCAAATGTGGATCCCTAGTGCTCACACCGTCCACTCGTATTTCACATCCTTCTTAGTAAGTTGAGTGAGTGGTAGGGCTACAAAGTCCTTGAGAAAGATTCGATAGTATCCTTCAGCTCCGAACCTCAGTAGGTGTTCTTGGCTGCTCCCATTTCAGGACCGTCCTTGGCCGGATCTACAACAATTCCAGCTCCTGACACAATGTCACCTAGAAATGTGACCTCTTTCGAACTAGCGTCTCATATAGATAATCAAAAGAGGGGGCGTGCCCTCTTCGAAACGCAATTTAGTAAATATCGTCAAGGCTATTATATTCGCAATTAGAAGATGGGGTCGCGAACCGGACGACAACGTTTTGGCCCCACGGGTTCACTCGTCTCCCACTTTCTGTATTTTGCATATTGTTTATGTTTCTGGAGGTGCACCTGGACCATGCTCTTCTTCTCCTTTGGTGCAAGACATCATATCTAAAGACCACCATGTCTAGATGGTCCTGTTCATCAGTTTCTCTGTAGGTGCATTGGTCAATCCGAAAGGTTAAGGAAGGTCTCACTTCCCCTATCCCCCTATTGAAGCTATCTATATATTATGAATGCCTGTAAAGCGCTTGCTCATACTGACTTACTTGCCCTGATAACCAGCCCTTGCCTACTTCTCTTCTTCCTTGAAAACCTAAATAAGGGACTGCAACTACTACTGGCCCATAAGCTGTAGAAACGTCATGATGGTGCTTACCAATAAACAAGAACTCTCACTGGCTGGTGGTCGATGTAACTGAGCTCATATAGAAGGCTCTTAGGGAACCCTTGTAGGGTCCAGCTCAACTAGGGAAGCGACCCTAGAGACCTACCTTCCATATCTATGAACTTGTAGGATTCGCTCCTTTCCTAGGAAATTCATGTCAACTTTCTCCCTAGGGACAGTGATCGATAGCAAAGGAAGACAGAGGGTGCCCTACTAGTACATCACTTTCTTTACACGACAAGGGAGCGCTATTATATATTCGCTTGGACTGGAGGTTGTGGCGATTATTGTTATAAAGGTAGGAGTGAAGTAGGGGGGTCCCCATAGTTGAGGAACCAATGGCAGAGGAGCGAGGAGTGGAGCAAGAGTGACCGGATGATGCATATGTAGAAAGTCTAAATCATATTTGAGATTTGACGGCTAGATTTCTAGTTCGGTGGTAGAGTCTCTATTACACCTGAAGGGGATGGTGACCATGAAGACGGGAGTTCAGGAAGTGAATCATCCCCTTCATTCTTTTGAATATGTTCAGGAAGTAGCTCCTACAACCACACCCCCGCATTGGCTTCGACCTCTGTGGATCCCACCTCTAATGGTGAGGGGTGCTTCTCGGACTCTGACTCCTACATCAGCTACCTTCCCCCATTCGAGGTCTCCTTGGTCTTAGTCAAGCGGATTCGACTAGACCCGCAAATTCCCAAGAGCTTGGCTAGGTGGTATTCATACTAGATAAATGTCAAAGCAGTCTAGTAGATAGAAAGAAAAGGAAGAGTGGATTTCCCTGGAATTGACTTGGCTTTCAAGGCAAGGGATGATTGATTCCATCAAGTGCTTGCTGCTTTCCGTATCCCAGGCCATCTTATTCATTATCTCTCACTCTCATCAACAGGTTTCAAGGGACAGGATGCGTCGAAGTCCGAAAGAAAGTTGAAAACCCAGAAAGAGTTCGGACGATTGGTCATCAATCAACGTGCTTTCTTTACCTCAACTCTCGTCTCTGCTATTTTCGAGTGTTGCGCTCGAGTCCTAGCACTTTTCTCTTTGACTTTTCTCTCGACTTTCTCAATATATTAGCTCAATGGATGGTGAATATGCTCGAGTCCGCTTGAGACTCGCTTCTTAGCTCTAAGTATTCTGAGAAGTCAGATTGCATTTATTTAAGAAAATCATTTGAGAGTTTATATGAGCAGGGGTCCGCTTTCTCTTTGACCCTCGCCTCCTTCTCTTTTCTTCTGAGTGCTCGGTCCTGCGGACTCAGTCAGGTTCTAAGAGGTTGGGGAAGTCTGAACCTCTAGCCTTCGCCTTCCGTCGATCCTCGACCTGAATCGTGACAGCTCGGATTCTACCATTTTCTATCCAAAATCCCAAGTACCCCACGCAACACGTCGATGTGTACTCTATCATTTTCTATCCGGAATACCATTCTTGAGGACCGTCGGAGGGCATTCGACTACGACACATGAATGATGAAGTTTAGATCTCCAAGCGAAGTGAACATAGAGATGAAACAGACAAAATGGCAAAGACCCGATTCAGAATCCAATACCAAGTACACATAATCTTCGGAGGCATATTGCAATATGATTCGCACAGTTAGATTTTGGAAATAGATGTCGACCAATCAGAGCCAGACCCCCTCATTTGGATAGGAAGTAGTGCACGATGTAGTTTGCTAGGTGGGCCTTATCTCGTGAGAAACATAGATACCTATTTCCTAGATGACTCGGAGACCCCATTGGATGTGTCACTTCACCCTCTTTCAAAACAATCGAGGGACATAGATGATGAATCAAACAAAGCTTTGGTTGAATTACTATATTTCTTTGATGATCCAACTCACCATTTAGCGGAATTGGTGGCCAGCACAACACAGTTTTATCCATCCTCCGATGCCATTCAACCGAACTTAATCGATCATAAGAATTTCCCATAGTTGAGACAACTTCATCCTACACTCAAGTATCCATTACTAGCGATACCCAAAGAAATATTTCATGTGATCATTTGCTCGAAATTAACTATAGAACAAGAGTCCAGAGATCTAGAGGACCTGGAAAAGACCGCATTTACATGTCCATTCGACACTTATACGTTCATGTGCATGCCATTCGGGCTCTGCAATGCCCCTGCCAGATTTCAATAGTGCTTGATCGTTGTATTTGTGGAGATGGTCGGCGACTTTCTGGAAGTCTTCATGGATGACTTCTCGGTCCATGTGCTTCTTTTGACATGTGTTTAGTTCACTTGGACCAAGTCCTCAAGTGGTATAGGGAAGGTACTCTCCTAGAAGAAAAGTCATTTCATGGTTACATAGGGTATAGTGTTGAGGCATGCCATCTCCAAAAATGAAATGGAGATTGACCCTGCCAAGATGGATGTTATCAAGAAACTTGAGCGACCAATCAATGTCGAGTTAGTGCGATCATTCTTAGGACATGTTGGATTTTATCAGATATTTATTCATGATTTTTCAAAGAACGCCCGCCCATTGACTGAGCTCCTAGGGAAAGACACCGAGTACATTGTCCATCACAAGTGTCTAGAGGCCTTCGAGCTCTTGAAAGGAAAAATCTATGAATTACCGATCTTACAAGTTCCTTGTTGGTCTCTTACCTTCGAGATCATGATTGATACATCAGATTTTGCTGTCGGAGATGTATTAGGACATAAGCAAGATGGGATACCATACATGATTCACTATGCAAGCAAAGTTTTAGATCATGCACAGAGGAATTATACAGTAACTGAAAGGGAAATGCTCGCAGTGGTTTGGGATCTAAAGGAATTCAGATCTTATATTTTAGACTCCAAAGTGAGAATTTTTATGGATCACACAGAAATCAAGTACTTAATGGAAAAGAAGGATGCGAAGGAGCATCTTCTGAGATGGATCATTTTAATTAGGAATTTGATTTGGAAATTAAGTATAAATCTGGAATAAAGAATGTTGTGGCTGATCACCTTTCCAGATTTGAGAAGATTGATAATCATGATATTGAACCAATTCGTGAGACCTTTCTAGATGAGTCAGTATGTGCAATTGACTCACTCCCATCCTATGCCAACATGGTGAACTATCTGGTCTCCGACAGGCTCACCAGGGCTGGCCTAAGAGTAGTATTAACCAACTGAAGTCAAATTCGAGGAGATATCACTGGGATGATCCATTCCTTTTCTTTGAAGGGTCGGATTGTATTTGGAAAAGGTGTATTCCTCAAGAGGAATACCATAGTGTCCTCACACAATGTCGCATGCTCGAGGCTAGAGGATATCATTCAAGAAAGAGAACTACGCACAAGGTACTCCAATGTGAATTTTACTAGCTGACCCTGTTTAGAAATGCCATTGACTTTGTACGGTCGTACCCGATATGTTAAAGAATGGGAGGGATTGTTAGCCAAAGAGATGAGATGCCATGCAACCCATGAATTTCTATGATGTTTTTGATGCATAGGGAATTGATATTATGTGTGTGTTACCAAATAGCAATGGACATGAGTACTTCTTGCTGACGATTGATTATCTATCAAGTTGGGTGGAGGCTATCCTGACCTAAACCGTAGACAACAAAACTATTTGTAAGTTTATAGAGGATCATATCATTGAAAGTTTTGGGGGTTTCAAAGGTTTTGATTTATGATGGGGGTAGCCCCTTTGTAAACAGAGAGATGAGAGCATTAGCCAAGGACTACAAGTTTGAGCATAGAGTGACCAATCTGTACCACCAATAGTCTAATGGCATGGCAGCAGTTTCTAATAGTGAGGTGAAGATCATTCTTCAAAAGTTGGTTCGTCCCGATAGGAAGAACTAGTCTAAGCTTTTGAACGAAGTTCTGTGGGAATATAGGACAACCTACAAGACTCCACTCGGTACTTCACCTTTTAGGATTATCTATGGCAAGCCAAGCCATTTACCCATAGAGTTAATTCATAAATCAGAATGGGTGATCAAAAAGATTAATTGGAGTTGTCATTTGGGGAAGCTCTGTCGTGACTTGAATCTGAACGAGCTAGTGGAAATCCTATACCGAATGTATAACAAAGTGTGATATATAATGACAAGGTCAAGAGATGGCATGATCGGCACATATGGCATAAGACCTTTGTCTCTGGGTAGAAGGTATGGTTGTTTAATCCTAGGTTAAAGATGTTTCACTGGGAACTAAAATCTAATTGGACGAGTCCTTATATTGTCAAAGATGTTCAAAACATTGGAAGTGTTGACATTACAGATCTCATTGATAACACACACATTTTCAATGAATATGCAGTTGTTGAAGCATTATGTTGATTCTGAAGAGCAGTTAGTTCAAGTCGAGGTCATCAACTTCATGCATAATGAACACTTTGGAGACACATCAGATAATTGTACATGAAGAAAAGCAGTCAGACACCACCTGTACATATTCATCTTTATTCATTACACATTCTCTTGTTCATTCCCTTTTTACATTCTTCATATCTCATTAGATCCCCGCCACAGGTACCATACTTAGGTTGACAAGTATAGGGGGACCAGAGGCTTATTGTACATACCCTTCACATCCATGTTTTCTCTTATCTGCCCCATTCTCGCTCTTCTTTAATACTTAAGCCTAAGTATAGGGGGTGAGCCAGCTTCTATTTTCTTTTCTTTTTCTGTCTCTTATGCTTAGCCCGAGCAACTGCTTCTCTGTGCTTCTTGTTCTCTGAGGACATATCGTTTGCTAAGTATAGGGGGTGTGTATACTTCCTATATATTTTACACATAGCTCATACTTTTGTGTAAGTCTATACCTCACTTATGGGGTGGGTAACTAACTTGTAAAATCTGATTGTTTTTTTTCTAAATCGGTACCATATCTGTTTTTGCATTAAAAATCTTAAAAAACCAATAATCTTGCATTTTTTAAAAAATATGCACTCCATGGTCTTGCATTTCATTCGTCCATGCTCTCTTACTTGTATATATCCCTAACGCTTACACTTTCACACAAGACTTGTGAAGCTCAAGGATACTTGGTTTCTGAGGTTCTAAGATTTCAAATTAACCGGCCTTATCATTAAGCTCGATGACTTAATTATTCACATTTCCCGAGTTCAAAAAAAGTATGTGTGCTATATTGAATACTTAGTCTCTCCCTCAAAGAATATGATCAACACCTCACATACATGACTACAGTTATGATGAGATGAATTGGGATTTCAGTTGAGGAACCGGGATGAGGATTTGAGTTTGGATCTGATTTTATGATTCTCAAAGATGTGATAAAATCGATGAAGGCTTCATGAAACTTGAGAGTCAGCACCTTCAGCGAGTTTGAGAACAAGGTTCTTGTGCTAATCTCTTAATATAAATCTATGTGCGAGGGTATGTTGAAACTAAATAAATTATTGATCAGTGTACGCAAACTTGGTAAAACCAATAGAGCTACCCAACCATCAACGAAATAAACATACCTTTTTACTAGAACTTGGTTCATTTCAGAATTTTAGTATCACTAAAATCGAGAGTTTTTCCATGGATCGAGTCTTGTACTTCACATGCACATTCAGGGATTAATCCGATTAAGTCATTCATTCTCTAGTGCTCCAGAAGGAGCATTATTTAAGTATAGGGGAATGACGAATCTATTATTCATTATTCTAAAAGAGTTCAATTATGCTTAGTTACCCAAAATTCATCTCCATTTAATCATCTAATTTTTATAATTAACATTCATGCATGTGTTAATAAGAATTGCATTTTATCATGCATCATGGTATAAAATAAGCACCCAAAAATCCAAGGGTGAAATGACATAAAAAGCAGCTAACATAATTGATTTTTAATTAATATATTATAACTTTGATTGACCTCAAGCCACCTCCATTGTGTACATATCACTAACAAGAATAATGAAAAATACAAAAAAAAACTAAGTTGTTAAATTAACCAATAAAATCTAAACCCTAGTTTGAGACTCAAAGCATATAAATGAGAATATCTCTCTTATACAGTCTCCTATTAACCCTACACACTTTTGAATTAATTTACATTAAATTTCCTTTGAAACAAGATCAAATTCAAAAGTATCGGAGATCATATTTGTAACTTTTATTTCGGGCCCCTATTGTATATTGAAAATATGTCCCCTTTATTTAATTTTTTACTCTTAAATATTAAAATTTAAAAATAGATTAAATTGTAAACATATTTTTCATATTTTATTGGATTTTATTTATTTATCTTATTCCAAAATAACAAAAAAGTCGTAAAATAAAAAAATTACGGTATTTTATATTTATAGGATACCATCAAAAATATTTTTTTACCAATAATTTATTTTGATTTTTTGATCCTTCACAGAAGTTGTATATCTCATCGAGACGAGAAACTTCCAATTGACCCCTTTAGATTTGATCCTTTTTGTTATTTCTTTTTGAATTTTCTTTAAAATGAATTTTTGATTTTTCTTGGAGGGACACGTGGCCCTCCTGAAGCTGCCATGTGTCATCCCCTTTTATTTTATTTATTTTATTTTATTTATTTAACTATTATTTTATTTTATAGCTTTTAGTATTTCTTTTTATCCTTGCCACATGTTCTCACCGCAAGTTGCCATGTGGCATCCTCTTCCCCCTCTCCTCACGTGCCCTGCACGTGGGGGTCTCATCCTCCTCTGTTGTACCGCCCACCTCTCTCAGTCGCTGCTCCTTCTTTAATCAAACATCTTTCCTACCGCACCACTTTGCAGTGACCATCCCCAGCTACCGGAGCGACTCCAACCAACACTACCTCGTGTTAATTGAGTCTACCATCTCCTAGGCTACCCTCTCCTACGATCACTCAATGGTCGTAGATCTCCTTGCCTTATTCCCTCCAGACACCTATATCTCTATCGTCTAACTAAATAATCCCAAACCAACTCTATCCGTCCACCCACCATTATCACCCTCTTTCCTCTATTTTTTCACCCAACGGTGAAGCCCTTCGTCTTCGTTAGAACCCATATTCGATTGCGAAACACCGAATCCAAACCTCCTACTATGCAACACTGATCACCCCCTCCCTTATCCTCCGAGAAAATGCAACCCCAAGTATGCTCCTACTTAAGCCCCGATCTGGTCATCTCTAAGGGTATGTTTGGTTCATGGGTTATTCGGGGGAGGATAACCCGTTTTTGTGTTTTTGTGTTTGGTTGGTGGGTTAAGGGTTGGGAGGGTTTGTGTGATGTGATTGTATTGAAATTTGAAAAAGTTGGTAGTTATTATGATATGATTGTATTGAAGTTTGAAAAAGTGGGTAGTTGTTGTGATGTGATTGTATTGAAGTTTGGAATAGTGAGTAGAATTTGAGTATTTTATGATTTTTAGATGATATGGTTGAAGGATATGGTTAGATCCTCAAGCGCATCACGGAAGCGTGAGCGTCGTATCGAATACAACGAGGAGCGACTAGTCGCACTAGTTGCTCGATGCAGCGGAATTTTAAAAAAAATTTCTTACGACGAAACCACATGATCCAAGAACACTTCTCGGATCGTTTCGTCTAAACCACAAACAAGTAATTAGGATTACCTCTTGAAGCGTGGTTGCGATCAAGTCTCTAAACGAAGAGACCTCCTGTCTCAAGTCCGATCCGACGGAGGAGACGCTTGCGAGCGCGGGGATGAACCGCGTGCTTCTCGCAATCCAAGTTGATGATCCAAGCGGCGGATCTCCTGATCTCGACACACGAGATCCAACATCTTCTTCACGAGCGAGGCGCACCGAAGGAGACGGAGATCCACGAGCAGAAGAACGGGCAGCATAACGACGATGCCGCGGCGATGGAGAACCTCTCCATGGCATCCATGGTGGACGGCCATGAGAGGGAGAGAGAGGGCTGACCTCTAAAGAGAAAGAGAGAGGGAGAGAGAGATGTTTCTCAAGCATTATGTGTAAAGAGAGAGCATGGGTATGCCTCTCTATTTATAGGGTTTTGGGATCCATGGATCTCAATCCATGTGTCATATAAAATCAATGGTTGAGATTGATTTATGACAATCCAATGGTCAAGGTTGTTGTTGGTAAAAGCCAACAACTTGTGATTTAATTTTGATAAAATATATTTGATAAATCAAATAAATATTAATACCAAATTAAATCAATCAAATAAGGAGAAAAAAAAACAAAGGAGATCAACCTTCCCCTTTTGAGGGAATCTCATGGATTCCCATGAGATTGCACATCTCCTTGATTTTCTCTCTACTTATTTTCCAACAACTATTTGTTGGGATTTTTATTCACCAAAATAATTCTCAATTAAATTTGGGAATATTGCAATCTTGACATTGGAATATTGTGAATCATATTCACAACCCAAAACAACATGTAATTTACATTTTCAATTAATTAGACAATGTGTATCCAATACACATTAATAATTAATCTACTAATATAAATTATATTTAACTCTCTCTAATACATTACAAATCACATTTATAATATATTATGAATAATTGGATATTACTATCCACATTATTCTTATCCATAATAATTAAATCACATTTAATTATATTGGATAACTTATTCTCTTGTGCTCAAATAATATGAATCACATTCACATTATTTACATCTTTGATAATCAAATCACATCTAATTATCTAAGATAACTCTCCTTATAATATGAATCAAATTCATATTATTCATGATAACTAAATCACATTTAACTATCCATTTTCTCAATGCTCGGATACATATATCAACAATAGAATTATCCATGAACTCTTTCAAGGATAATGCGCTTTCTCCGCGAATACTTGGAGATAAGGACAGGGCGATTGTATTGTTCCACGTATAGTGACATGGATGTTGAGATCACATCTCAAATCCAGATCTCGGGCCTCTCATAGATGCTTGATTAAATCAAGACCGCAAATCTAATCTTCTCATTGAATCTGAATCACATTCAGATTAATGTCCAACATTTGGACTAAGATCAGATTACTTCTCTACTGAGAGGAGTCACTAAAATCCAGACCCGTTTCATCACTCCCTAGGAATGGAAGCGTCATGGTTATACAATCGTTTATGATCACATCACCCTCAGGTATTCCTAATACCTGTACATCCTGCATACTTGAAGACTCAGATTAAACCCGAAGTATTAGATCAACTTTATACTGTCTACTTCAGGGTTTTATCAGTAAGTTTCTCATTCGATCATTGGGAGTCGGTATTGATCATATACTTTCCAAAAGCATATATCATACCTAGGTCTTGATTATATACTTTCCAAAAGTATATATCAAACCTACAAATTCAGTCAAGCTTCCAAAGCGAGACGACCGTGCGCACGGAATTTGATTCTTCCCAATATCTCATGAGTGAGCTCATGTCTTCCGGTTCAGTAGTGAACCTGTATGATCCCTTCGAGAGATCGTATTACTCATATGCCCTTATATGCACACCAGCGCGCTGGTGTATAGACCTTGATTAGGTCATCAACCTATTGGTCTGCCAAATGTACATACTCAGACATATAGTAACACATCTGTCTCTGGTCAGAGGATGTGTGCCTATATCATGACAGCATATGATATGGGACTTTGGTTATCTCGATCTCGTTAAGTCAACTCTTTGACCTAACTCATCTGACACCTCCGAATCTCTATTCCTATGTAGAGGACCTGCATCAAGAGGTCGGTCAGATATCAACCTAAATGAGATAGGATTGCCATCTCCTACTCAGGTTGGAGATCATCTCTTAATAATCATTTGGCGGTGCTTGATGAGTCCTCAATCTAACTCATTAGATATTCATCTAAGCACCAGCCTCTATGATTCAATAATTGAATCAACAGCTGTATGATTATTAAGATGGCCATGGTACATAACCCTAATTGCACTAAGGGACCTATTATGCAAATTATGTACTCTTTATTTCAGATTAAGGAGTGAATTGCAATAACATTTATTGCATAATGGCTCGTCGTGGGCTCGCATTTCCAACAATCTCCCACTAGCCCAAAGAGCCATTAATGGGCTAATCATTTAAACCCACACTCATGTGACAATCATAGGCTATTTAGAAAATAGCTAGGTAAGCTGATCAGTCACTCCGTTCCCAAGAGACTACACCAAGTCCTTTTACGGCACTTGCATATCTCCTAGTAACAGTGCTCGCATCCAATGCGAATGTTGCATCTCATGCAACCGATACTCAATTTTGTTGGTTATAGTGTCCTTGACACTACATCTTATTAATTATCATAACCGGTACTCCCATAATCCTTATTAGAATACCTTCATTCCTGAAGATCTCTATCTCCTAAGGTATCTACAGTCAAGACCCTTATAGATCACTATCTACAAGGTCTTAAACCTTTGAAGATAGGACTTTGAGATCACTATCTCCAAGTTTTATCATCTTTGAAGATATTATTATTACTGCAATCAAGTGTTTTATCTCCATAACAGGATTAGTAACAGTTTACTACTCCCACTGCATGGTAGACATCTGGTTCTTGTACACATCTAGAATACATTCAGCTTCTCATAACTGATGCACAAGTGCAAGCAGTTCTAGCATTCACTTCCTCAACTCTTTGAGGTGCTATCCCTCTAGACAGGTCACTACCATATCTTAAGGGAAGGAAGCTTTTCTTGGAATTTTCCAGAAAATGGAATAAGTCCAAGATGTACTACTAATGCGACAGTCCCAAATACCCTCTTCTCTTCGCTTCTGAACGACTTCAGAATTAAGATCTAAGAGGTATCGTATCTCAAGGTATGAAACAACCAAACACTTATCATTATCCTTATATCATTCCAAATGATTAGAATAATATCTACATTTAGCATGATGAACACAATGGCACTCCCACTAAGCTTCACATGGTTCATCAAGATTTTATTACAACATTTATAATTTCATCAAATCTTATGTTCCAACTACAGGAAACTTATTGGAGTCCAAAGATGGAGTTCTTTAGCTAGCACACCTTGCTTTCCTCAACCATGAAGCCATAGGGCTACTTCATATGAATATCCTCAGGGAGGTATTCATAGAGGAATGCAATCTTGACTCACATCATGAAGTTGTCATAAATAAGTTGTCTAGCTATAGTTAGCGATATTCTGATGGGTTAAAGCAAGGTCATTGGAGAGCAAGTCTTATCGCAAGCGATGCCTTCTCTTCGGTGTGTAGCTCATGGCTACGAACCGTGCTTTGAAGGTCTATACCTTCTCATCAGGTTCCCTCTTTCTCTTGAAGATCCATTTACACCTTAATGGGTCTGACCCATATAGGTGGATCCTCGAGGGTCCATATACAACACTTGTATATGAAGTCTACATTAGACTTTTATTGCTAACATCCATCTTTTCATGTCATGATCCTCAGGAGCTTCATCATACGAAGTCCGATCATTTTCAGATTTAACTGACACATGGAATCCATCCTCAAACTTATTTGAAGAGGTATTAGTGTTTCATCTTTAATTGTCCTTTCAGTTTCCAATATCAGGAGCCTCATTATCTTTTCAAGATTAAATGAGTTCCTTCACTTCATTTTCATATTGATTCTCAAGAGAGTCATCCTATAAGAATCATATTCTCAAAGATTAGATCTTTTAAGAATCTCAAGGTCATAAAGTAGGTATCCAATACCATCCTTTATTTTCCTAATGAAGTAGCACTCTCTAGTGCCAGATTCCAGCTTAATCACATGGAACCTTACTAAGGATATATAATGTAGTCTCTACCACATATACATATACCTGGAAACTAATAGATAATTATGCTAGGATTAATCATTGATTAAATCATGTCACACATGATCAATTGTATCTTCCTACAACTCCATTGAGTTAAGGTTTATTAGGAGGATTGAGATAGAAATGATATTCATATCTCCATAAGGTATTTCTTGAATTCATCTAATAGGTACATGATACCTTGGTTAGATCAAATTCATTTTATCTTCCTTCAAACTTTGTTCTAAACCAAAATTGTGAAATCTTTGAACATTTCAAAGTTTTCTAAGTGAAGAAAAGAAATCTCATATCAAATAATCACTAATAGATATCACATATCCATAATGTTTATTCTGATATAGATGATTCACATACATTAATATGTATGAGATCTTGTATACCTTAATCTTACACCTTTCCCAAGGAAGGGTGTATTGGACATTTTACTTTGAATACAATATTCACAAGTATGTGAGATTTGAATCTTTAGACAATCTAAAGTTTCATGTCTTACCAGTCCATTGATTTCATCAACAGACATATGTCTAAAATTTGATGTCAGATCATTGTCAAATGATCTTTATCCTCCTATTGATCTTTTAAAGTTTTAATTTTCAGTATTAGAAATCTTAATGAACCATTCAATAATTTTCTAATTTAATAGAGTCCACTAGATTTTAGATTACTATCTGAAATATTTCCATCATAACTCTTTATGATAGATTTATTACAGAATTCATGTTTATATCCAACAATTAGAAATAAACAATGAGTGTATTCTAATATCTAGGTCATAGAGACATTCTCTAAGACTAAGGGCTCCCACTGAAAATATGAAGTCTATTGATCTCATGGAAATTGTTGCAACACTTGCATCACTTTCAACATGGATGACCAATAAACCTTAAGATCAAATTTCTAATACATATGCAACCAATTGCAAGTGTCATTAGAAAATTTGAGATACAATTATTAGACTTTATCTTATCAAATAAGTAAGTCAATATCAATGATTATATGTAGATTATACTAATGCTCCATCCGAGTCCTATTCTGAGGATTCTAGACAGACTTGATAGTCATACTATCAACACATCAACTTATTGCAGTATTGGCATTCATCCAACTCTTTGGATGTCATATGGAAGTCGCAGAAGTACAATCAACTCTTTGACTATACCTCTTACTTGGGTCCAACCCATGCTTCCACTGCGCTCCCTTTGTCTATAAGCAACCTTTGCTCAAGACCAAGGATCTCTTATGTTAAAATCAAAAATTTCAATATAAGAGTATTTCAAGCTTCATTTAAGTTCATATAATATGAATATTATGAAGCTTCATGAATGACTAGAGTATAGACAGTAGAATGATGACACTCATCATCTACATCCATCTAAACTCTTTGAAGCATCGGTTCAGGTAGGTATTCAAACAATTTGAATACATTATCTCTAATAGAGCTACCATTCTACATGATGTAGAGAACCATGTCATTCATGATTAAATGTCAAGAGCACATATATATGCCAGAATATCTTTATTGATTTTATAAGGATTAATTTGATAATTACGATCATCATCGACATGTCACTTCAAAAATACATTCGATAAGATCAAAACTTATAGAGACATACAAACCCTAGGGTTTTAGTCCTATTGTCTTATTTAATTATCACTTCTCATTATTATGAGGAATCTTGCACATTGCAACCACATACATTATGTGTCCAATCGCAAGTACAATATCTGGATTAAGGGTCCAATCCATGATATTCTACTGGTTATTAATGAGTATAACATTGAGTGAGTTTAATGAAGGATTATCTGAAATAAGTAATTTGCATAAGGGTATATATTTATATATATACACATATTATACTTTGATTTAGGAGTTTTTATATCAAAGTTGTCTTGCCATGTCAACAATGAAAGTTCATTCCCTTAATCACTTTCAATGTGAGAGATATACTTACCATTATATCTCAGCAAGATCTGGGATCTCCTCTTTATCTTTGTTACATCCCAATAATATGAGAAACTGCAACTCCAATAAAGTGAAGCGGGAACACATTCCGCCTTGCAAGTCCAACTTGCATTTCCCAATTCGGTCTTTAACACCCGGGCCCACCACCCCTAAGGTGATGTTGACCCGTCGTTAATTGAACCAACCGTCAACAGGAATAGAACTCGCTATGCGCAATCCAATATCGCCCCAATAATATGAGGATCCGATATTGGGGTCACTACGCATACGGCCTTACTCTTTCGAGAAGCAAAGAGTCCGATCCAGATGCGCTTGTATATAGGAGCTGTCACTACGTACAGGCGTCTCCTATATACAATCCCTGGCGACGGAAACCCTTCGCCTTGACGGGAGACCATGGATGTCACTTATGTGATCCTCCATATCTTATTCAAATTAAATTAATTTCTATGAATCACATTCATATAATTAATTCTTCCAAGGGAATTATTAACTCTAATCATATTAGAGTATTCTTAATTGGACATAATTAACTTAATCATATTAAATTAATTATCAATCCAATTTAATCAATCAAACTTAATTTTATGCTTGAATATACATATATGATATTATTCTCAAAGTACGTATTAATTCGTATTTTAATAATTAGAAAAATACATCATAATCCCTCGGACATTATCCCGGCCCTACCCGCTGTCATGGCCAGTACCGACGGGAGTGGGGCGGACCACATACGTTGCAACCCGCTGACCAGCGATCCCCGACTAGACACCATATCCACCTCGGGAAAGGATAATGCCAAATTGATTATTTTGTACTTGAGATGATCATCGGTTCTTCAACCGAAATTATACCATATAGTAATCAAAACAATTTTGATTTTAAGGAAATTTGCTAGGCAAATTCCCAAGTCCTATTCAAGCAAGAAGTTTGATGATTGTAATTCCAATTAAGGTTTAGATCAAATCTAATCAACTAATTGGTTGGGGCCAAGTCAATTAGGCAAATAATCATGTTTCAATATTTCACAAATATTTTTCAAGATTATTTCACGAAATTAACAATTAATTTCACTAATTGACAATCACTTGGTTCTAGATTAGGAAAGCAATTTCAGCAGTGACCCCTACTTACTAAAATTGGCATATCTCAATCATATTAAATCCAAATTAAGCAAAGTCAATTTCTAAAGTTTGCTAATTTGATTTAGGACAGAACCTAAGTGATGTTTCACGCATTTCGAGGCAAGTCTAAACAGTAATTAATACTTTAATCACGTTCAGATTCACAGTTCCCGCAACAGTGCATACATGTTCATTAAAACTACCATATCTAGAGCATACGAAATCCGATTTACGCAAACTCAGATCCTATGGTTTCCTTATTTAATGGGGAACAAAATTCAAGTGCTATTTTCGTGTTTAAACAATTTAAACATGGCCGAAAAATTACACTAAACAGATCTGCGAAATCAAATGCGATAAAAACTTTCGCGACCTTAACGAACCCAAGTCGTCCTCGGTTAGCGAATCATATTCGAAACCATCGACCTAAGGCTCTGATACCACTTGAAGGATATGGTTAGATCCTCAAGCGCATCACGGAAGCGTGAGCGTCGTATCGAATACGACGAGGAGCGACTAGTCGCACTAGTTGCTCGATGCAGCGGAATTTTAAAAAAAATTTCTTACGACGAAACCACATGATCCAAGAACACTTCTCGGATCGTTTCGTCTAAACCACAAACAAGTAATTAGTATTACCTCTTGAAGCGTGGTTGCGATCAAGTCTCTAAACGAAGAGACCTCCTGTCTCAAGTCCGATCCGACGGAGGAGACGCTTGCGAGCGCGGGGATGAACCGCGTGCTTCTCGCAATCCAAGTTGATGATCCAAGCGGCGGATCTCCTGATCTCGACACACGAGATCCAACATCTTCTTCACGAGCGAGGCGCACCGAAGGAGACGGAGATCCACGAGCAGAAGAACGGGCAGCATAACGACGATGTCGCGGCGATGGAGAACCTCTCCATGGCATCCATGGTGGACGGCCATTAGAGGGAGAGAGAGGGCTGACCTCTAAAGAGAAAGAGAGAGGGAGAGAGAGATGCTTCTCAAGCATTATGTGTAAAGAGAGAGCATGGGTATGCCTCTCTATTTATAGGGTTTTGGGATCCATGGATCTCAATCCATGTGTCATATAAAATCAATGGTTGAGATTGATTTATGACAATCCAATGGTCAAGGTTGTTGTTGGTAAAAGCCAACAACTTGTGATTTAATTTTGATAAAATATATTTGATAAATCAAATAAATATTAATACCAAATTAAATCAATCAAATAAGGAGAAAAAAAAACAAAGGAGATCAACCTTCCCCTTTTGAGGGAATCTCATGGATTCCCATGAGATTGCACATCTCCTTGATTTTCTCTCTACTTATTTTCCAACAACTATTTGTTGGGATTTTTATTCACCAAAATAATTCTCAATTAAATTTGGGAATATTGCAATCTTGACATTGGAATATTGTGAATCATATTCACAACCCAAAACAACATGTAATTTACATTTTCAATTAATTAGACAATGTGTATCCAATACACATTAATAATTAATCTACTAATATAAATTATATTTAACTCTCTCTAATACATTACAAATCACATTTATAATATATTATGAATAATTGGATATTACTATCCACATTATTCTTATCCATAATAATTAAATCACATTTAATTATATTGGATAACTTATTCTCTTGTGCTCAAATAATATGAATCACATTCACATTATTTACATCTTTGATAATCAAATCACATCTAATTATCTAAGATAACTCTCCTTATAATATGAATCAAATTCATATTATTCATGATAACTAAATCACATTTAACTATCCATTTTCTCAATGCTCGGATACATATATCAACAATAGAATTATCCATGAACTCTTTCAAGGATAATGCGCTTTCTCCGCGAATACTTGGAGATAAGGACAGGGCGATTGTATTGTTCCACGTATAGTGACATGGATGTTGAGATCACATCTCAAATCCAGATCTCGGGCCTCTCATAGATGCTTGATTAAATCAAGACCGCAAATCTAATCTTCTCATTGAATCTGAATCACATTCAGATTAATGTCCAACATTTGGACTAAGATCAGATTACTTCTCTACTGAGAGGAGTCACTAAAATCCAGACCCGTTTCATCACTCCCTAGGAATGGAAGCGTCATGGTTATACAATCGTTTATGATCACATCACCCTCAGGTATTCCTAATACCTGTACATCCTGCATACTTGAAGACTCAGATTAAACCCGAAGTATTAGATCAACTTTATACTGTCTACTTCAGGGTTTTATCAGTAAGTTTCTCATTCGATCATTGGGAGTCGGTATTGATCATATACTTTCCAAAAGCATATATCATACCTAGGTCTTGATTATATACTTTCCAAAAGTATATATCAAACCTACAAATTCAGTCAAGCTTCCAAAGCGAGACGACCGTGCGCACGGAATTTGATTCTTCCCAATATCTCATGAGTGAGCTCATGTCTTCCGGTTCAGTAGTGAACCTGTATGATCCCTTCGAGAGATCGTATTACTCATATGCCCTTATATGCACACCAGCGCGCTGGTGTATAGACCTTGATTAGGTCATCAACCTATTGGTCTGCCAAATGTACATACTCAGACATATAGTAACACATCTGTCTCTGGTCAGAGGATGTGTGCCTATATCATGACAGCATATGATATGGGACTTTGGTTATCTCGATCTCGTTAAGTCAACTCTTTGACCTAACTCATCTGACACCTCCGAATCTCTATTCCTATGCAGAGGACCTGCATCAAGAGGTCGGTCAGATATCAACCTAAATGAGATAGGATTGCCATCTCCTACTCAGGTTGGAGATCATCTCTTAATAATCATTTGGCGGTGCTTGATGAGTCCTCAATCTAACTCATTAGATATTCATCTAAGCACCAGCCTCTATGATTCAATAATTGAATCAACAGCTGTATGATTATTAAGATGGCCATGGTACATAACCCTAATTGCACTAAGGGACCTATTATGCAAATTATGTACTCTTTATTTCAGATTAAGGAGTGAATTGCAATAACATTTATTGCATAATGGCTCGCCGTGGGCTCGCATTTCCAACAATGGTGGTATAATATATGAAGGGAGTAGGCCCCACTAGTGGGTTAGGAATGTGGTGTTAACCGAACGGGCCCTAAGGGACCATCCTCCAAACATCATATACAAGGGGGTCCCCGACCTTGAGCACCGGTGACAATGACACCAAGCCACGATCTTCTCAAATGGAGTCCCCCTTCCATTCTGGGCATGATCCGGTGGTAACTTTGTCACTATCCTCTCTGACCCCACAGTTGTTGTGCCCATGAATCATTAAGTAGATTGTTCTTCCTCTTTCTTCGTCTCTTCTGTTCTTCTTCCCCTTCCAATTTCCCTTTCTTCCCCTTCTCGATCTTCTCACGTAATCTACCCTTATTCACAACCGTCACCCGATCAATGTCGTCTCATTAGCAGTGGAGCACCATCCCTGCAGCCACCGACCTCCGTGCTACGCCTCCAACTTCGAGCAGTTCCTCCTCGCTCTCCACCGCTAGCCCTGCAATTCACACTCGGCTGGCCCGTACACTACCCTTCATAGACGAACCCTCTCCAACAGCATTCGCCTCTTCCTCGATCTCCACCACCTTCATCGCCCTCCTCTAGCTAATCCAATGGTTGTCACTTCTGACTCGCACCTAGCAATGATCGCCCAACCATCTTGACCCGTTCATGTGCCACCAAGGACCCTTGGCCATGTGCTGGACAAAAGGAAGGACTAGGTTCTTCCGCTCGCCTTTGCATGCCACTGCTCGACCCCCATCGTTTCGCCACCAGCTGAGCATGCCTCCGTCGTGAGCAATGCCTCTCCATCGGGCCACACACCACCTCAAGTCCGCCGCTCTATCTTCCTTTATCCCCCTTGCACGTGAGAGCAGGAGTCATTTGTAGGTGACCTCCCACAACTTCCATCATCTACCATAGAGCCCTCCAGACCCCTGTACATGTAAGGCATGTGAGGCATGGTGCATTTACAAGGACGCACTGGTCCTCCTCCTAAATCACAAGTAAGCCCCTATTCTAGTACGGCACATGGGCAACACATGCCTCAGTGAAAAATTGCAAGAGTCTTCTGAGGGGTCTGGGTAATTAACTTTCTGTCCCCATGCACCACATTTTTATTCATTTTTTAATTCGTATTTTTGCACTGAGACCCATGTGTTCTCCCTTTATTTTGAATTGCATTTTGACATTGTCTAATTCATTAAAAACAGGCACTTTCTTCTTCAATTAATTCTTTACATTATGTGCGTGCTTTATATTTTTATTATCTATGGTTAATTATTTATTAATATTTGACGAACAATTGCATATTTTACCGATTCCATGCTTTAAATTTCGTATAAAGTTAATAATAGTTCTAAAAATTGCTAAAAATTCACAAATGCTTGATTTAATTGTATTATTCATTGTGCCCGTAAAACCTTGTATTTGCAAACATATTTTGTTCTGTAAAAGTCATTTTGTATATTGTAGTAATTAATTTTTCATATGTATAAACTCCACAATTTTAGGGTTTAGATTTTTTCTGAGATAGATCACATAGTGATATATCTTAGATAATTTTATAGTCGAATATAAGTTGGTTTTATATTTATTATAATTAATTACCTAGATTCACATTTTTCACATTCATAAATTCATTATTTATTTATTTTTCATAAAAAATTTACAAAAAGTTACAGTGCCCTCATTTCACCATTCTCTGCATCCCGACCTAGTTTCATAATTTTTGGACCACGTTTGATCAATATTTGCATTGTAGTCCTCAAAATCGACTGGTTTTGCATTTGCATCCTTATATTGAATTAAAAAGTTCCAAAAAAATCTCCCTTGAAAATCATGCTCGAAATATGATAGACTTAAATCTAGGTTTTCCTTTGCCTCCTTGAGTCGACCCTAGGACTTGCCTAGATTAAATAAACAACAAACCACTCTACATCAGTTGAATTAATTAAAAATTGTGGTTAATTTCTTGATTTATTCCGATTACCCGACTACAACATATATATAACTCTTAATTTTCAATAATTAACTAGGGTTATATAGGATTAATCAATCATCAATAAGCTGACGTGATGTTATATATGGCATCATCGAAGACACGATATCTTGATGGCCGTCACTCACTCTTTATAGGCTAATGCCACTAGAACTTTATTATAATATTTATGGCATTTTATAAATGTCTCTGTACATATTACATAGTTGTGACACTTATAAGAAACCTTTGCAAAAAGCACATTGCTAATGCCAAATTTTCTTGAAATGTAGGGTCGAGTCTACTTGCGGATTTAGTCAGAATTACTTGAGCATAGGGGAACTACGATGGTGAGTCCCTGTTGATGGACCACTGATCTACCCATTTGATGTTGTCTAATTGTTGGATTGACTATTTCGTTGCAGACAGATAAATCCGGATCGATAAAAAATAACCGCACAAATCAATGAATAGTCGAATGAAATAACGCACGGTTTTTATGTTTGTTTAGCTAGGGCAAGCCCCAAGGTCGACTCAAGGAGGCAAAGGAACAACTCAGGATCAAATTAGAGGTACTAGATTGTGATTTTTCAAGTGAGATTTTTTTGGTATTTTTTTATTCAATAAAA
Organism: Ottelia alismoides; assembly: GCA_037367405.1. Classification (NCBI taxonomy): domain Eukaryota; kingdom Viridiplantae; phylum Streptophyta; class Magnoliopsida; order Alismatales; family Hydrocharitaceae; genus Ottelia; species Ottelia alismoides. Next base: position 154,010 of record JAZKJV010009794.1, read on the forward strand.
ATGCCAAATGCAAAAATACGGATGAATTAGGTTATTAAAAAAATAATCGACTTAGACAAATTTAATTTTAGTGTAAAACTAATTCAAATCAGCCAAATGATATTTTTCCTAAAAATCTAATTCAATAACGACTGCAAAATATATTTTTTTGAAATTTTTGGCATTAATATGCACAAATAAAAAATACAAACTTTTTTGGGGTTTTTTATGCAATTTTTTGTGCAAATTATATGAAAAAATTATGAAAAAATTATTGGAAGATAAACATAATGAAAGTAAGCTATACTAATTTTTATGGAATTTTCTAACACTTTATGAATTTTTATGAATTTTTTACTGAAAATAGAGTGACTTCGAGTCATTAATTCCTAATTAATCCACGGAATAAAATTATCCAAAGAACTAATTATTTAAGATAGATATTTCAAAAAGGAATCCAGGAGAGTTGAAATTTTGCAAAAATATTATTCATGGAATTAATGAAAAATCAATTACAGAAATAACTCTATAATTTATTTTATGCATAAGACAACTCGTAATTGGACGAAACTCGGATAGTAATTAAAGCACAAACAACGGCATCATCTATAATTTTTTACAATTTTTGGAGCAAGGAATATGGTTGTGCGAATTTCAAAGCATAAATGGGTAAAATATCACTGATTTTCAATCTCTGAATTTTAATAAATAAATCGATGCTCACAAAAATGCAATTAAATAGCCAGAGGGTAAAGATTTTGTTGCTCTACAATATTCTATTTTTGATTGAATAAAAAGATGCTAAAAATATTGTCCAAATTAACACTCAAAGGCAGGGGTGTCTTCGCAATATAGAAAATGAAAGTTAATAAAGAAACTATGCATGGGGGCACCTTTACAATTATTAATACTTGCAGGACAACAAGTGCAATTTTCACAATAGAAAATAACAAGGAAAAAAATAGACCTTTGGCTTTTCCTCTCCTGCAAGCTAGGGCTCAAGGGCGTGACTCCTAGGGCACACGTGCGGTAGGGCCTGCATGGCGATGAGAGAGCGGGGTCGGCAGATGCGAGTCGAGCGGGGTATCGGCCTCCATGTGTCGCGCGCAACAGTGGCGAACGAAGGCAGTGCGCTAGAGCAGCGTGGGCAGCGGGTGGCTACCGCGCTAGGACGGTCGGCGCGCGACTGCATGCGGCGCTACACCGCTTGGAAGGTGTTTGGCAGAGGGAGCGGTTGGGCGGTGTCGCGCTGGGGCATGGCGCTGGAGCTTGGCATCGGCTGCAGGACGGCAGAGGTCACGCGCGAGCCATTCTACGCACGACACGCGGCTGAGGTGGGCGGCAGCCATGCGCGGGCGGATGGGATGAGGACGCAGCGGCTGCGGCGTGCCTGTTGATGAGGGGGCCTACGGCCACGGCGACGTGGGGCACGTGGCAGCTGTCCGGGGCTGAACGTGCGGGGCGGAGGTTGCCTGGAGGAGTGCACCGCACGCGGGCTGCGTAGCCGATGGTGAACTGGAGGAAGGTGGCGTGTCGTTGGTGGGGCATGCGGCGCGCTCGCGGGCCACACGCGAAGTCGATGCCAGAGGTTTAGTAGGAGGCGTGCGCAGCCGAGGGGGGCGGCGCTGGAGTCAGGTTGGGAGCTGGCCGCACGGAGGTGGAAGGTAATGGCGGCCGGCGGCGCAGGAGCAAGACCTGTGCTGCAAAATTTTATTTTTTTTTATTTTGAATTTTTTTATATTTTTTAGTTTTTTTCTCAAACAGTGAATGAATATGGAAAGAGGTGGTGATGATTGTTGTTTTGAAGTGGTGTATAAATGCAATTAAGATGTTTGTATAAAAAATGAGAGGTGGTGTTGGTAATGGTAATAATGATGATTTGATGTTGTTGTTTGGTGAAAATAAATGTGGTGATGGAAACGCAATGATGTCTGTGGTTGTGATGGTAATAATGAAAGTAGAGTTTGTGAAGATGTGATGATAAACAAGATAAACACACGACGTTAGATAAAAAATTGACAAGAACAAGTTGAGGGTACTAACCTGCGATTCGCTGAAAGTGGTGCCGCAGTATGCGGCTTTCGTCGTGGCCTCGAGGAGATGGCGGTCTCTGAAGCTTGGCAGCGGGTACGGAGAAGCCGCTGCTACGTAGGCGGTGCTCCACGGATCTCACCTAAGCCTTGTCATCGCTCGACCTACTCCGCCAAAGCTGTCACCAATGACACATCAAAGGGGGCCCGGGCTCTCTTTCTCTCAAGAACGGTGGATGATGAAGAATGGAGGAGGAGATGAGAATATAAAGAGGAGGAGGGAATTAGAAAAGAGATGGAGAGACTGGAGAGAATGGTGGAGGAAGTGGGGAAAATGGTGGTTTGGAGTAGGGAATAAGAAAAGAAGAAGTAAAAAGGAAAATAATAATAATAATAATATAATATAATATAAGTAAAATAAGTAGGCTACTAAAAATAAAAATAATTAAAATAATAATAATAAAATAATTAAATCCGAAAATAAAAAAATGGGATGACATGTGGCAGCTCCAGGAGCAGCCACTTGTCGCTCCTAGAAAATTCAAAAATTAAATCTAAAGAAAAATAAAAAAATAACAAAAGGGATTAAATCAAAAAGTTGTCAACACAAAAGTTGCTTGTCTCGACGAGATCTACAACTTTAGTGAAGGGCCGAAAATCAAAAGAAGTCATATGTACAAAAATGTATTTTTGGGTGGTACCTAATAGATATAAAATACCGCATTTTTTCTTTTGTAATTTTTTTGTCATTTTTAATTAAGAGAAAAATAAAAATAAAGTTAGAAAAAATATATAAAGAATATTTACAACGTAATCTAATTTTTTTTGGATTTTTAATTATTAAGAAAATAAAAGGATAAAATGTAAGGGCATTTCGATCAATATGTAAAATATACAAAAGGGGCCCAAAACCCAAGTTTTGCATACGAGCTCTGATTTTAATGAAATTGGTCTTGTTTCGATGGTCTTTGAATTTATATTACTTTAAAAGTGAGTAGACCTAATTTGGAGGTTGTATGAGAGAGATATGTGCATTTTAAGTCTCCTAATTTCAAACTTGGATTGGGGTTTTATTGGTCAATTTTATAAGTTAGTATTTTTTAGATATTTTTCCTTTATTAGTGTAAGTACCATATACACAATAGAGTTGGTTTTATTGGATTCGGAGTTAGTATAAAATACATATTAATAGGGTATTTCTTCTAATAAAAGGTGAATATTTATAAGTGAATTTGGCTTCTTATTTTATGCAAATATGAATGCTAAAATGCAGATATTATGCTTGCATGCGTGAATGCTAATTTTGCAAGATAAGGGGAAATATGCTGCTATTTACTCGGGAACAAGACTCTATTTTCAAATCTCAGAGTGATGAATCACGGATTCATCAACCCCCTATACTTAAACCTTGCTCGTCCCGGAGCAACTAAAATGAAATGCAAAAGTGAAATGATTTTGGGTTCCATACCAAGGTCATGAACAAAAGTTGAAAATTGAGCTTGACTCGACCTTTGGATTAATTGTGTGTTGGAACCTTATTGGGATATGAACTTAAGACCTAACAGACTTCAAGTTCCACAAGTCTCCTATTCAAGACTCCTTAATAGTCATGTCAGAACAAATCCTCATACGTATGTTTCTGATGACTATGATTCTTACTTGTACTGTGTAAGTGTAAAATAGCTCTCCACATCAGAAATGGTTAAGAAACAGCCTCCTGTAACAAGGTAACTCTAATTACCCGGTCCAGTAACTCTTTCCTCGAGGAGCGGGGTATTCCCTTCTAAGTTCAAGTGCGACCAGTTCAAGAGGAGGGGGTAGAGAAAAGAATGGATGGTAGCCGGTGTAGCAACCTATCCCGGGTTGCCTGAACAGTGTAGCCAAGTCATCCAGCTGTATTTTCTTTGCTAATATACATCCTCCGACAGGTATTTTATTTTCACTTGGACCTGTCTGATTTTTTTGGTGTTTTTGCATTTTTTTTCTCTCTTTTTCTTTTGTTTTTTGAACTATATACAAGGTGTAGCATGTACATTAGGGGTTTTTCCTCTTGAGCCAGTAGACTATCCCTCTTTTGAAGCATTATTGCAACCCACAACATCCTGTCCTTAGATGTCAACACCACCAGACTAGGTTGAGATGCACTACCCTCCCTAGAGGAGGACAGATGTTTCCACCTGTGTGCTACTCCAAGCTAAAGGATTCTACCTCCTCACCACTTCATCAATGAAGAGCTATGTGCATTGTGCTTGTCCAAGTTAGGTCATTATCTAAAAGAATCATGCGTGTGCACGAGATATTCTACTTAGACTAATCAAGATGACATGTGAATATAGCCTTGCGGACTTAAAGAATTAAGTCACTTGACCTGAGAAATCTTAACTCCAGTTCCTATAAGGTTCCTATGAAATTAGGTGGATTAAGGTCAAATCAAGTCCATCCTCAATATCTACTCATAACTTGGTTCAGAACCCACTAGCTTTTCACCTTGCATATGCAAGATATGCAGATGAGATGCAGATGACATGCTATGTAGATGAATTAAATGCAAGACTCTTTTTTGAATGGAAGGATGATATGCAAGAGTAAATAAGAAGCCTATTTTTTGTTTTTTTTGTTTAGTTTTTGTTTTATTTTTTTAAAACTTTGGTATACCTCCTATGTTACAACAATTTACAAGAGTTTATAAATGTTATACAAATTTTATAAGTGTTCTACAATATACAAGTATACATATTTTTTTTCAATTTTTACAAAAGTTACAAGTATTATACAACAAGTAATTTTTTTTTCAATTTTTACCCACCTGTAATTATTGCAAAATAAATACAAAAAGTACGCGAAAATACGTGAAAGTACGAGTTATGGGTAAAGTATATATGTAATATATACACGCCCCCCTATACTTAGAGCATGAAAAGCGAGGAAAAAGACATAGCTCGTGCTAAGCGTAGGAGTGCTTAAATAACAAAAAAGTATAGAAGTCGTCCCGCCCCCTATACTTAGGCTCTGGCAGCCTAAGTGTAGAAGAAGATCAAAAATGGGGCGACCGAGGTTAAGAGGGGAAATGGAGGAGTATATACACGACAGGCATCAGTCCCCCCTATACTTAGGCTCTGGTCAGTCTAATTATAGGACAGGAATGAGTGTGAGAACCGATGAGATCTAGAGAATATACAACGAATGGTGAAGAGACTTGGGTCACTCACCCCCCTATACTTAGGATCTGATCATCCTAAGTATAGCCATAAAATGAAAGGATATGGAGCCGGGGCGAGTGATTCAAATCACTGGGGAGGGAGGGGAAATATATACAATGAGGATTGAGAATATACAAGGGACAAGAAGGTTTGTGACGAACCTTCATGTACGAGCGAGGATGTGGGTGATATACAAGTGTGTCGCTGTCGGAATCGTCCTCATATGAATAGTAGTGAGGTGAATGGATTGTACAATGACGGTCGACACACGGCTGCTTGCTTAGATAAGGCTTAAGAACGGTCGAACTGAGCTCACTCATATAAATCACCTTATCCGGACCCGATGAGGATTCCTCTGATAATTCCTTCTCCGGTATGTAGAAGGAAACTTTCTTAGTCGGTTTTCTAGAACCTGAATCATTAATGAGATGAGAGCGACGTGCCTTGAGAAGTTCAGGGGAACACCTCGAGGAATCAATTCTCGACTTCCTCTCACTAGATAGCCGACTATAAGAAGGAGAAACTGTGTTTTTACGTGGAGTCCATTTAGTCTTGGTTGTTTCCTTTGACGATCCGGGATGTGGTGCGGTGCTGACCATGGGTTCCTCATCAGATGAGTCACCATATAGATTAGCATATTCATGAAGGGTCAGCACGCATCTCGAGAAGGTGCCGGTGATCTCAGTTGGCTTGACATTATTGGGCTCTTGTGTCGGATCATCAAAATGATCAAGATAATCAGCAAAAGTCATGTCCGACTCAATGTCAGCTTCTGGTTGTGAGTCCTCCTTAGATGCTGTCATGGTGGTGGTGCAAGCAGTTGATGAAGTGGAGGTGTGGGGAGTCTCTGAACCAATGGTCGTCTGGACAATCGGTCTCTCAGGTGTAGTAGAGAGGTGGGACTCATCTTCCTCACGACGGTCACGACTGTCATCGGATTTGTGGGTCGCCTTAGAGTAAAGCTTATCAAAGAATGGATGAGGTCGAAGCGCTCCCAATGCTGTAAAATCGATTTCCCTAGTCTCGCAATATATAGTCGCCTTAGCCAAGTCTAAGAACAGCTTCTCGAGAATAATCAGAGACTGGGAAAATTCTCCTCGGTGCTCAATGTCAATGATCGTGAAGTCCACCTGGAGTAGAGCACCTTGGAAAGTAACGATGACTGAAATGTTTCCTCTCGACCATTTGATGGATCGATAAGCCAGCTGAACGATCTCTCTCGACTTCCTAAGTGGCCTAAGTTTGAGCATGTCTAACACAGATGTCGGGAGGATATTTATCGATGAGTCATCATCGATTCTTGCATGGGTAAAGATGGTGTCTTTGATTTCACATTCAACTCGGGGCAACCGCTTCACTCTGCGGCTTTTGGTCTTTCTCCCCATCACCAAGGAGGTGGCCATAGACACTATGTGTCTTTCAGTCCTTGTCCTCTTATTGCCTGACCTCTTGGGCATCAATTTACTTCTCACAAATCTTTTGAGGTCGGGAAAGTGATCTATGGCCTTTATTAAGGGAAGATTAAAAATCAATTCTTCATCGAGTGCTTCCCTTAGGGTAGGATCCAATTTTTCTAAGTCTTTTTCATTTTCTATTTTTTATGTATTTTTCTGATTTTTCAATTTTTTTGATGTTTTGGATTGATGGATGATCAGACTTTGGATTGGAAGGCAGGGGGTTAGTAGAAGAGGGAGATAGAATGGACTCCAGCTGTACACCTTGTGTGGGTTCCCTAATGTTTGCTATGTTTTCAACCTCAGATCTACTTACGTCCTTTTCCACGTTCATTCCCAAGCTGGTAGAAATTGAGTGCAATATTTCCATGACGTGTCTCAACTTGTTACTGAATGTTTCATTTTTCTCAATAAGTCTGGAAATGTCATCCTCCAAAATGTTCTCATGATAAATCATTGGAGAGTTATGCTCAAATGGAGGATAAAACTGAGATGTTGGGGTATCATACTCAACATACCTAGAATCTGACATGTGGTGTTGGGTCGAGTATGGACCATCCAAATGGTAAATATTGGTCGGGGCCTCATACGATGGAGTCAATGAAACGGGGACTGATAAGTCTAGCTCATGAGTCTAATCTTGTGAATGTATAGGCAGTCCGAATGAAGGTTGGTTAATGGAGGCTTGATCACTAAAGTCAATCAAGTCTGGGAAATCAGGATGTGCATGCCTCTCCATTTAGGTTGTTCAATCGACCATGTTATGCCCTAAGGTCAAGTCGGGATGCGTATATGTAAATTGTTCTATGGTCCCTACTTGAGGTGAGAATGAAGTATGTGGGGGCATATAGTTTTGTCAATCATCTTTCTCAGCAGTGGCTTACTCTTCATTTGATTCTTTGATTCCTGCAAGCTCTCGAGAATAAGGACAGTCGGCCCAAGGTGGAAGTGGATCCAGGGTGTTAGAATATGGAGTAGATGAGAAATGCGAAGAAGTGGAAAATTCAGTCAAAGTTCTGACTTCATAATCGGATTGAGATGGAATCAACCACGGGTAAGGGTCTCCCGTGGTTGGCGAATGATACATGGAAGAATGAGAAGGTGAAGATGATTGGTATATGGTCGATGAGGATTGACCAGAGGTCACAGGGTATGGGGACCAATATCCCGACATCTTGAAGAGGAGAGGATAAGTGTAAGTAGATTGAGGTAGAAAATGTGCAACAGGATAACACACACAGACAAACACACAGACAAACGCAAGAGCAAACCCTGAGTTCACACTAAACACGGTGAAGGACCCGAAACCGAGTCCAATTGATCTGGTTGATTTTAAGTGTGATTGTTCAGACAAGATAGCAAAGGTTACGGCCTACAGGGAAGTCGGCTCAAAGCTGAATGCATCTTCCTTGTTTAACCTATCACCTAAGATGTCGCCGGTCCTTCCTTTCTTCGCTCCTATCCTATGTTGATGGATTCAAAGACCTGTCCCTATATACCTGCAAGCAGACGGAGGCTGACAAGGCCGGAACTTCACCCTAGAGGGGTTACTGGCAACTTATCACGAAGTACCACAATTTCGCCCCTATCTACCAGAGACAGGCGGAGGCTACTTGGTACTAGTCAGTGAACCTGAATAATTCAACTTGTGATATTTGCTAGGATCAGTCGGAACGTGATATGGAAGGCGGGGATTTGGGCTCTGCCTTAAGGTGTTCACACACACTCAAGTACCCTCACTCTGCCTGAAAACAAGGTCGGGGTTAATTTCCCGCAAACAAGGGTTAATTTTAGTCAATTTTTTTGGTCAATAATGTTAGCAGTCCCGATTTTAAGTTAATTTATCATTGATTTAGTCCAATCCACACAGCACGCCTATCGTCCAGTCCCAATTTCCTTTTACTTAAGTTCGTAAAACCAAGAGAGAGAAATCGAGAAAAGCCGATGCACGAAAATCGATGATGCTTATGTTGAGTGAAGAATACTTACAGTGATCCCTTCGCTTTTATGCAGGATGCAAAACAGAATTGAAAGCTTTTATACTACAAGCAAATTCAAACGATAAAATCCACTCCTAAACAGGCAGTTCTATTAGCGAGTGAAGCACATGTTTGATTTGACTAGATCTGTTATCTAAGTGCGTCTTTTAAGTGCAATGCGTGGTCCTAAAGAATTACGAGCACAAGCAAATCCTAGAGTGGCTCGAGGAGCTGTTAGTGCAAGCCTAGTCTAAAATTCAATCCACACAGCACACAGGGATACGGTTCCACTATGTTTCCACACGCGAGGACCCAAACGGGAACTGTTGGAAATGCAGACACCTTTTTACAAGTTAACAAAAAATTCTTTCTGGTGTCTGAACAGCCAACTTGATCCACGAATCGTCGGCCTCCGATTCACTTCAAGATGCGTCGACTTCAAGAAAGCCTCTCCAAGTCCACCGGGCCCTCGCACAAAAAGATACAAAAGTGTTAGAGAGAGAAAAATAAATAGAAAAAATAATTGGAAAAATGGAATAATTACAAGGTGATTCTAGGATCAGACTACTCGAGTGTGTGGAAAACCTAAATCTAATTTTCTAAAGTGATCCTAAGTTGTTTGCCTCCCCGACAACGGCACCATTTGATGGGCCGTGGATCTACCCTTTTGATGTTGTCTAATTGTCAGATTGACTATTACGTTGCAGTCGGATAAATCCGGATCGATAAAAAATAACTGCACAAATCGATGAATAGTTGAATGAAATAACACACAGTTTTTATGTTTGTTTAGCCTGGGCAAGCCCCAGGGTCGACTCAAGGAGGCAAAGGAACAACTCGGGAGCATATTAGAGGGACTAGATTGTGATTTTCCAAGTGAGATTTTTTGGTATTTTTTTATGCAATAAAAATGCCAAATGCAAAAATGCGGATGAATTAGGTTATTAAGAAAATAATCGAGTTAGATAAATTTAATTTTAGTGTAAAATTAATACAAATCAGCCAAATGATATTTTTTCTAAAAATCTAATTCAATAACGACTGCAAAATGTATTTTTTTAGAATTTTTGGCTTTAATATGCACAAATGAAAAATGAAATTTTTTTTGGGGTTTTTATGCAATTTTTTGTGCAAATTATATACAAAAATTATGAAAAAATTACTGGAAGATTAACAGAAAAAAAGTAATCTATACTGTTTTTTGGAATTTTCTAATACTTAATGATTTTGTTATGAATTTTTTATTGAAAATAGAGTGACTGTGAGTCTTTAATTCCTAATTAATCCACGGAATAAAATTATCCAGAGAATGAATTATCTAAGATAGATATTTCAATAAGGAATCCAGGAGAGTTGAAATTTCGCAAAAATATTATTCATGATGTTAATTAAAAATCGATTATAGAAATCAATCTATAATTTATTTTATGCACAAGACAACTCCTAATTGAATGAAACTTGGACAGTAATTAAAGCACAAATAAAGGCATTATCTACAATTTTTTATAATTTTTGGAGCAAGGAATATGGCTGTGCAAATTTCAGAGCATAAATGGGTAAAATATCACTGATTTTCAATCTCTGAATTTTAATAAATAAATCGATGCTCACAAAAATGTAATTAAATAGCCAGAGGGTAAAGATTTTGTTGCTCCGCATTACTCTATTTTTGATTGAATAAAAAGATGCTATAAATATTGTCCAAATTAACACTCAAAGGTAGGGGTGTATTCACAATACAGAAAATGAAAGTTAACAAAGAAACTATGCACAGGGGCACCTTCACAATTATTAATACTTGCAGGACAACAAGTGCAATTTTCACAATAGAAAATAAAAAGGAAAAAAATAAAACTTTGGCTTCTCCTCTCCTACACGCTAGGGCGGAAGGGCGTGACGCCTAGGGCACGCGCGTGGTAGGGCCTGCACGGCGGCGAGAGAGAGGGGTCGACAGGCGCGAGTCAAGCGGGGTATCAGCCTCCACGCGTCGCACGCAGCAGTGACTGACGATGGCGGTGCGCTGGAGCGACATGGGCAGTGGGTGGCTACCGCGCGAGGACGGCCGACGCACGGCTGCATGCGGTGCTGCACTGCCTGGAAGCCGTTTGGCAGAGGGAGCGGCTGGGTGGCGCCACGCTGGGGCATGGTGCTGGAGCTTGGCGTCAACTGCAGGAGGACGGAGGACACGCGCGAGGCGTACGGCGCACGACGCGCGGCTGCGGTGGGCGGCAGCCATGCGCGGGCAAAGGGGGTGAGGGTGCAGCGGTTGCGGCATGCCCGTTGATGAGGGGGCCTACGGCCACCGCGGCGCGGGGCGCGTGGCGGCTGCTCGAGGTTGAACGCGCGGGGCGGAGGTCGGCTGGAGGAGTGCACCGCACGCGGGCTGCATAGCCGATGGCGAACTGGAGGAAGGTGGCGCAGCGTTGGTGGGGCGTGCGGCGCGCGCACGGGCCGCGTGCGAGGTCGATGTCAGAGGTTCAGCAGGAGGCGTGCCAGCCGAGGGGTGGCGCTGGAGTCGGGTTGGGATCTAGCCGCACGGAGGTGGAAGGTGATGGTGGCCGGCGGCGCATGAGCAAGACCTGTGCTACAAAATTTTATTTTTTTTATTTTGATTTTTTTATATTTTTTAGTTTTTTTCTCAAACAGTGAATGAATATGTAAGAGGTGGTGATGATTGTTGTGTTGAAGTGGTGTATAAATGCAATGAAGATGTTTTGTATAAAAAATGAATGAGGTGGTGTTGGTGATGGTGATAATGATGATTTGATGATGTTGTTTGGTGAAAATAAATGTGGTGATGGAAATGCAATGATGTCTGTGGTTGTGATGGTGATAATGAAAGTAGAGTTTGTGAAGATGTGATGATAAACAAGATAAACACACGACGTTAGATAAAAAATTGACAAGAAAAAGTTGAGGGTACTTACATGCGATTCGCCGAAAGTGGTGCCGTGGTGTGCGGCTTCTGTCGTGGCCTCGAGGAGATGGAGGTCTCCGAAGCTTGGCAGCGGGTTTAAAGAAGCTGCTGCTACGTGGACGGTGCTCCAGGGATCTCACCTAAGCCTTGTCGTCGCTCGACCTACTGCGCCAAAGCTGTCACCAATGAAACATCAAAGGGGGCTCATGCTCTCTTTCTCTCAAGAACGGTGGATGATGAAGAATGGAGGAGGAGATGAGAATATAAAGAGGAGGAGGGAAGTTAGAAAAGAGATGGAGAGAGTGGAGAGAATGGTGGAGGAAGTGGGGAAAATGGTGGCTTGGAGTAGGGAATGAGAAAAGAAGAAGTAACAAGGAAAAATAATAATAATATTATTATTATATAATATAAATAAAATAAGTAGGCTACTAAATATAACAATAATTAAAATAATAATAATAAAATAATAAAATCTGAAAATTATAAAATAATAAATCCGAAAACAAAAAAATGGGGTGACATGTAGCAGCTCCAGGAGCAGCCACATGTCGCTCCTAGAAAATTCAAAAATTAAATGTAAAGAAAAATAAAAAAGAAATAACACAAGGGATTAATTAAAAAGTGGACAACACGAAAGTTGCTCGTCTTGACAAGATCTACAACTTTCGTGAAGGGCTGAAAATCAAAAGAAGTCATATGTACAAAAATGTATTTTTGGGTGGTACCTTATAGATATAAAATACCGCATTTTATCTTTTGTAATTTTTTGTCATTTTTAATTAAGAGAAAAATCAAAATAAAGTTAAAAAAATATAAAAAGAATATTTACAACTTAATCAAATTTCTTTTGGATTTTTAATAATTAAGAAAATAAAAGGGCAAAATGCAAGGGCATTTCGGTCAATGTATAAAATATACAAAGGGGACCCAAACCCCAAGTTTTGCATACGAGCTCCTATTTTAATGAAATTGGTCTTGTTTCGAAGGTCTTTGAATGTATATTACTTTAAAAGTGAGTAGACCTAATTCGGATGTTGTATGAGAGAGATATGCACATTTTAAGGCTCCTAGTTTCAAACTTGGATTGGGGTTTTATTGGTCAATTTTACAAGTTAGTATTTTTTAGATATTTTTCCTTTAGTGTTAGCACTATATACACAATAGAGTTGGTTTTATTGGATTCGGAGTTAGTATAAAATACATACAAATAGGGTATTTTAGCTAATAAAAGGTGAATATTTACAAGTGAATTTGGCTTCTTATTTTATGCAAATATGAATGCTAAAATGCAGATATTATGCTTGCATGCATGAATGCTAATTTTGTGAGATAAAACGAAATATGCTGCTATTTACTCGGGAACAAGACTCTATTTTCAACTTTTAGAGTGATGAATCACGGATTCATCACCTGTCTCATCGTGCCTCTTCTGAGTACCCTACGAGGGGGATGTATTTTATTCGCTACATGGACTTCCTCTCTTTATTCTTTAGCAGAGTAACTGGCCCAGATCAGATATCAAGGACCATAAAAAGGTACATGCTACTGGTTAGAAAAATAGTGTAACATACATGATGCTTTTCTAGTAGTATCTACTCTACTATAGGGGTAGCGATAAGGACCTATGTTTGAAAGATTTCATTAATTACAATCAATAAAAACCAACAAGATTAATAGTTGAAACTTCACAACTTCACTAGTGTTGAGTTGGTGAACCCGATTGTATTGTAGCTTGTTTGGATCTAGTTTAGCTCAAAGATCATAGTCCTGCACACTTGTGCATTTTTGTCTTACATCTTTTCATTTTACTTGTCTTCATTTTGCTCACTTTGTGCCTTTTATCATTTCTCTTCATTTTGCATCTGGTTAATCTCTGTGTTCCTTATTCCTCATCTTTCATCATTTTGTTTCTCAAGATGTCGGATCTTGGATGTCATAGTCTAGACTCTCCGGACACCCACATCGACTCTCTGGCTCTAACATATCCAATAATTCATGGAGATTTTAGAGATACTGTGAATCCACATTTCATCATCTTTATTCTATCATTTTGGCCTCAAAAACCCTGATAAATGCATGTAAATACCCTTAATTAGTGCATCTTAGCATTCATGCATGTGTATGTAAATAGTATTAAAAAATACAGTTTTTAAAGCCAAAATAATAGTATAAAGAAAAGAAAAGAATAAGAATAAAATATTGTAAATATTTTATGACTGAAACCTCGAGACCTAGGCATCTAGATGAATAGGTCGACAAGGAATAGAGTAGGGGGAGATAAGGGCCATAAACCAATAAAAACCCCTTTCATTTTTATTCATTCTTTATTCATTTTGGGACCTATTTTGGGTTCCACTTTTTATACTTCAAATAAAGAAACTTTGTACAAGAAAGTTGTAGATAATTAAATATAGAAAAATACAAAATGGATTTCACTCAAAAATAATGTATAGATAAAAAGTTATGATCTGAATAAAATTCCAGAATCCCAACTTCCTAGACATGTATCTCTCAAATAAAAACTCGAAATGCATCAAACTCATCTTTAATTGTATATAAGCTATTTAATGAAGGTGGTTTCGCATTTGGCGAAGCTACGGTTTGAAAGTTGAGTTTTTGACCCCTATTGTATACTTGTACAGATTAAAATATTCATTTTATTTATTATTCATTATTTTCATAATTTTATATTTTTCTAATTTTGTGAATATTCTTTATAAAATATATGTACAATAAAATCAGAATAAAAACCTAAAGAAAATACAAAAATAGAATACTTATGTATAACACGTAGGTGTAATACCAATACATATACATATATAATTAATACTTCCCTTTTATTAAGTGTACAAAACACTTCAGAAAAATAAAATAAAAATATATTTAAGTGTATAAAAATATTCTATAAATTTATAAAATGATAAACCAAAATAAATAAATTAAATACATAAAATAAGAATAAAATATTAAAAATATAGATATGTATACCTATATAGGCCTGAAAAGGTAACTTGTATTTTTATACCTCAAAAAAATTAAAAATCATATTAAAATACCTTAGAAAATAACAAATATTTTTCATTTGATAACCTAAAAATAATAGATTCATTTACTAATTTTACTTGAATTTTCTAATAATTTTCCCAGGGTTTTCCCTAGTTGGTCCACGTGGACCAACCAGGTGATAGTCCACGTTGACCCCCCTGTCAACTGGCTGTCCTTCCCCCCTGTAACTTGTCAGACCTTGTTTTTGCTCCATGTTTGTGGATTTTTCGAGGTCGAACCATTCCTCTTTTCATGATGACTCCTTCATGACTTTTGTCCCTCGACAACCCATCATTCACGTCCTAGGCTTTCCTAGGGCTGTAGAGCATCGATTTAGCCGATCCTTCTCGATCTTTGGAGCCTGGTCGTCAACTCCTCAAATACCACCCTCGACTTCCATTCGAATTTTGAACCCTCTTGGACCAAATTTAGCCCCTCCTTTCATGTACCCAGGCGAGGTAAGCTTCCTCCCAGTACCTTCCGCGAGCCGTGGCGTGGACCAGAGCGTTCTCCACCACCTCCGGCGAACCTCGCCGTCGAGGTGTCCTCCCTCTGGTTCCGGCCATCGAGGTAGCCCCTCTTCCTTGTTTCTTTTTGCATTTTCTTAGCCCCCTTAGTTATAGGAATCGATTAGCATAGTTAAGATCGACCGACGATCACCCGTTCATCACCCACGATCACCTCGCCGGAGCGCACCTCCGGCCACCTCGCATCCACGTCCACCTCCGCACATCTGCACCTCCACGGGACCCATGCAGTTTGCCCTTGGTCCCTTCATTCCTTTTTGTAGGTCAGAGAGCACTACAGATACCTGGAGCTCATTTTGGAGCTTCGCCGGAGACATCTGGAGGCCATCTCCTCCGCCGCCCTCCGAGCGGTGCGTCAACCCCTCTCCGACCAACCTGAGCCCTCCAACACATATAGGACCTCCCCAGGAGTCTCGCTGATCACTTTTGAAGCTCGAAGAATGCTGGAGCGCCGAGATCTGGCGCGGGGAAGCTTGCCTCGTCGGCGTTGCTTCCCTGTTCTTCGTCCGAGGCTCTCCGTCGTTGGATCTTGGCCGTGCTCCAGTTTGAACAGTAGCCGTTAGATCTTCCCCATCCGCCACCGTTCGATCAGCCAAGGAGATCTAATCGCAACCATTCATCGCCGAACCGTCATTGGCCGTTCGTTGTGCGCCACGTGTCAAGTAGATCTTCCAGAACCGTCGGATCACCTAGCTTTGGGTATTTTTCATTGTCTACCCTTAGCGTTTTTGTATTTATTTATTAGTTTATAAACTTTCATTTGCATTTATAAATTTTTCTAATATTTGCATTTAGACCCCCAGACACTGCATATTTGCATTTAGGTCTTATCCATGTCACCTCACGTGACTTGTGCACGTGGGGTGGTGGGTATTTTGCAAGGGACCACCTGAGGTTTTTGTTATTTCGTTTAAGTCCAAGAACTTTTTAATTAAGTGTAATATTTTTGGAGAAATTGTAAGTACACCCCCCGATTTTTGATAATTACATATAGGTCCTCCCTAGACGTGTGCGCACCACGTGCGTGGAGGGGAATATTGCAGGCGTACCCCTGTTGGACATGCGAGCCCACGGCGAGCCATTATGCAATAAATGTTATTGCAATTCACTCCTTAATCTGAAATAAAGAGTACATAGTTTGCATAATAGGTCCCTTAGTACAATTAGGGTTATGTACCATGGCCATCTTAATGATCATACAGCTGTTGGTTCAATTATTGAATCATAGAGGCTGGTGCTTAGATGAATATCTAATGAGTTAGATTGAGGACTCATCAAGCACCGTCAAATGATTATTAAGAGATGATCTCCAGCCTGAGTAGGAGATGGCAATCCTTTCTCAGTTAGGCTGATATCTGATCGACTTCTTGATGCAGGTCCTCTGCATAGGAATAGAGATTCGGAGGTGTCAGATTAGTTAGGTCAAAGAGTTGACTTAACGAGATCGAGATAACCAAAGTCCTATATCATATGCTGTCATGATATAGGCACACATCCTCTGACCGGAGACAGGTGTGTTACTATATGTCTGAGTATGCACATTTGGCAGACCAATAGGTTGATGACCTAATCAAGGTCTATAAACCGGCGCGCTGGTGTGCATATAAGGGCATATGAGTAATACGATCTCTCAAAGGGATCATACAGGTTCACTACTGAACCGGAAGACATGAGGTCACTCATGAGATATTGGGAAGAATCAAACTCCGTGCGCACGGTCGTCTCGCTTTGGAAGCTTGACTGAATTTGTAGGTTTGATATATACTTTTGGAAAGTATATGATCAAGACCTAGGTATGATATATGCTTTTGGAAAGTATATGATCGATACCGACTCCCAATGATCGAATGAGAAACTTACTGATAAAACCCTGAAGTAAAGAGTATAAAGTTGATCTAATACTTCGGGTTTAATCTGAGTCTTCCAGTATGCAGGATGTACAGGTATTGGGAATGCCTGAGGGTGATGTGATCATAAACGATTGTATAACCATGACGCTTCCATTCCTAGGGAGTGATGAAACGGGTCTGGATTTTAGTGACTCCTCTCAGTAGAGAAGTAATCTAATCTTAGTCCAAATG
Organism: Ottelia alismoides; assembly: GCA_037367405.1. Lineage (NCBI taxonomy): Eukaryota > Viridiplantae > Streptophyta > Magnoliopsida > Alismatales > Hydrocharitaceae > Ottelia > Ottelia alismoides. The sequence goes on from JAZKJV010009794.1 coordinate 171,222, forward strand.
TTGGACATTAATCTGAATGTGATTCAGATTCAATGAGAAGATTAGATTTGCGGTCTTGATTTAATCAAGCATCTATGGGAGGCCCGAGATCTTGACCATTGGATTGTCATAAATCAATCTCAACCATTGATTTTATATGACACATGGATTGAGATCCATGGATCCCAAAACCCTATAAATAGAGAGGCATACCCATGCTCTCTCTTTACACACAATGCTTGAGAAGCATCTCTCTCTCTTTCTCTCTAGAGGTCAGCCCTCTCTCTCCCTCTCATGGTCGTCCACCATGGATGCCAAGGAGAGGTTCTCCAACGCCGCGGCATCGTCGTTATGCTGCCCGTTCTTCTGCTCGTGGATCTCCGTCTCCTTCGGTGCGCCTCGCTCGTGAAGAAGACGTCGGATCTCGTGTGTCGAGATCAGGAGATCCGCTGCTTGGATCGTCAACATGGATTGCGAGAAGCACGCGGTTCATCCCCGCGCTCGCAAGCGTCTCCTCCGTCGGATCGGACTTGAGACAGGAGGTCTCTTCGTTTAGAGACTCGATCGCAACCACGCTTCAAGAGTTAATCCTATTACTTGTTTGTGGTTTAGACGAAACGATTCGAGAAGTGTTCTTGGATCATGTGGTTTCGTCGTATAAAAATTTTTTAAATTCCGCTGCATCGAGCAACTAGTCCGACTAGTCGCTCCTCGTCGTATTCGATACGACGCTCACTCTTCCGTGATGCGCTTGAGGATCTAACCATATCCTTCAAGTGGTATCAGAGCCTTAGGTCGATGGTTTCGAATAGTGATTCGCTAACCGAGGACGACTTGGGTTCGCTAAGGTCGCGAAAGTTTTCATCGCATTTGATTTCGCAGATCTGTTTAGTAAATAAATTCGGCACTGTTTAAATTGTTTAAACACGAATTTTATACTTGGATTATGTTCCCCATTAAATAAGGAAACCATAGGATCTGAGTTTGCGTAAATCGGATTTCGTATGCTCGAGATATGGTCGTTTTAATGAACATGTATGCACTGTTGCGGGTACTGTGAATCTGAACGTGATTAAAATGTTAATTACTGTTTAGAATTGCCTCGAAATGCGTGAAATATCACTTAGGTTCTATCCTAAATCAAATTAGCAAACTTTAGAAATTGACTTTTCTTAATTTGGATTTAATATGATTGAGATATGCCAATTTTAGTAAGTAGGGGTCACTGCTGAAATTGCTTTCCTAATCAAGAACCATGTGATTGTCAATTAATGAAATTAATTGTTAATTTCGTGAAATAATCTTGAAAAATATTTGTGAAATATTGAAACATGATTATTTGCCTAATTGACTTGGCCCCAACCAATTAATTGATTAGATTTGATCTAAACCATAATTGGAATTACAATCATCAAACTTCTTGCTTGAATAGGACTTGGGAATTTGCCTAGCAAATTTCCTTAAAATCAAAATTGTTTTGGTTACTATATGGTATAATTTCGGTTGAAGAACCGATGATCATCTCAAGTACAAAATAATCAATTTGGCATTATCCTTTCCCGAGGCGGATATGGTGTCTAGTCGGGGATCGCTGGGTCAGCGGGTTGCAACGTATGTGGTCCGCCCCACTCCCGTCGGTACTGGCCATGACAGCGGGTAGGGCCGGGATAATGTCCGAGGGATTATGATGTATTTTTCTAATTATTAAAATACGAATTAATACGTACTTTGAGAATAATACCATATATATATTCAAGCATAAAATTAAGTTTGATTGATTGAATTGGATTGATAATTAATTTAATATGATTAAGTTAATTATATCCAATTGAGAATACTCTAATATGATTAGAGTTAATAATTCCCTTGGAAGAATTAATTACATGAATGTGATTCATAGTAATTAATTAAATTTGAATAAGAGGTGGAGGATCACATAAGTGACATCCATGGTCTCCCGTCAAGGCGAAGGGTTTCCGTCGCCAGGGATTGTATATAGGAGACGCCTGTACGTAGTGACAGCTCCTATATACAAGCGCATCTGGATCGGACTCTTTGCTTCTCGAAAGAGTAAGGTCGTATGCGTAGTGACCCCAATATCGGATCCTCATATTATTGGGGCGATATTGGATTGCGCATAGCGAGTTCTATTCCTGTTGACGGTTGGTTCAATTAACGACGGGTCAACATCACCTTAGGGGTGGTGGGCCCGGGTGTTAAAGACCGAATTGGGAAATGCAAGTTGGACTTGCAAGGCGGAATGTGTTCCCGCTTCTCTTTATTGGAGTTGCAGTTTCTCATATTATTGGGATGTAACAAAGATAAAGAGGAGATCCCAGATCTTGCTGAGATATAATGGTAAGTATATCTCTTACATTGAAAGTGATTAAGGGAATGAACTTTCATTGTTGACATGGCAAGACAACTTTGATATAAAAACTCCTAAATCAAAGTATAATATGTGTATATATATAAATATATACCCTTATGCAAATTTCTTATTTCAGATAATCCTTCATCAAACCCGCTCAATATTATACTCAATAATAACCAGTAAAATATCGTGGATTGGACCCTATGATCCAGATATTGTACTTGCAATTGGACACGCAATGTATGTGGTTGCAATATGCAAGTTTCCTCACAATAATGAGAAGTGATAATTAAATAAGACAATAGGACTAAAACCCTAGGGTTTGTATGTCTCTATAAGTCTTGATCTTATCGAATGTACTTTTGAAGTGACATGTCGATGATGATCGTAATTATCAAATTAATCCTTATAAAATCAATGAAGATATTCTGGCATATATATGTGCTCTTGACATTTAATCATGAATGACATGGTTCTCTACATCATGTAGAATGGTAGCTCTATTAGAGATAATGTATTCAAATTGTTTGAATACCTACCTGAACCAATGCTTCAAAGAGTTTAGATGGATGTAGATGATGAGTGTCATCATTCTACTGTTTATACTCTAGTCATTCATGAAGCTTCATAATATTCATATTATATGAACTTAAATGAAGCTTGTATAAATGTTGAAATACTCTTATATTGAAATTTTTGATTTTAACATAAGAGATCCTTGGTCTTGAGCAAAGGTTGCTTATAGACAAAAGGGAGCGCAGTGGAAGCATGGGTTGGACCCAAGTAAGAGGTATAGTCAAAGAGTTGACTGTACTTCTGTGACTTCCATATGACATCCAAAGAGTTGGATGAATGCCAATACTGCAATAAGTTGATGTGTTGATAGTATGACTATCAAGTCTGTCTAGAATCCTCAGAAAAGGACTCGGATGGAGCATCAGTATAATCTACATATAATCATTGATATTGACTTACTTATTTGATAAGATAAAGTCTAATAATTGTATCTCAAATTTTCTAATGACACTTGCAATTGGTTGCATATGTATTAGAAATTTGATCTTAAGGTTTATTGGTCATCCATGTTGAAAGTGATGCAAGTGTTGCAACAATTTCCATGAGATCAATAGACTTCATATTTTCAGTGGGAGCCCTTAGTCTTAGAGAATGTCTCTATGACCTAGATATTAGAATACACTCATTGTTTATTTCTAATTGTTGGATATGAACATGAATTCTGTAATAAATCTATCATAAAAAGTTATGATGGAAATATTTTAGATAGTAATCAAAAATCTAGAGGACTCTATTAAATTAGAAAATTATTGAATGGTTCATTAAGATTTCTAATACTGAAAATTAAACCTTTAAAGATCAATAGGAGGATAAAGATCATTTGACAATGATCTGACATCAAATTTTGGACATATGTCTGTTGATGAGATCAATGGACTAGTAAGACATGAAACTTTAGATTGTCTAAAGATTCAAATCTCACATACTTGTGAATATTGTATTCAAAGTAGAATGTCCAATACACCCTTCCTTGGGAAAGGTGTAAGATGTCAAGGTATTAAGGATCTCATATATATTGATGTATGCAGATCATCTATATCATAGTAAACATTATGGATATGTGATATCTGTTAGTGATTATGTATGATATGAAATTTCTTCTCTTCACTTAGAGAACTTTGAAATGTTCAAAGATTTCATAATTTTGGTTTAGAACCAAAGTTTGAAGGAAGATAAAATGAATTTAATCTAATCAAGGTAGCCTGTACCTATTAGATGAATTCAAGAAATATCTTATGGAGATATGAATCTCATTCCTATCCCAATCCTCCTAATGAACCTTAACTCAAAGGAGTTGTAGGGAGATACAATTGATCATGTGTGACATGATTTAATCAATGATTAATCATAGCATAATTATCTCATAGTTTCCAGGTATATATATGTGATAGAGACTACATTATATATCCTTAATAAGGTTCCATGTGATTAAGCTGGAATCTGGCACTAGAGAGTGCTACTTCATTAGGAAAATAAAGGATGGTATTGGATACCTACTTTATAACCTTGAGATTCTTAAAAGATCTCATCTTTGAGAATATGATTCTTATAGGATGACTCTCTTGAGAATCAAGATGAAAATGAAGTAAAGGAACTCATTTAATCTTGAAAAGATAATGAGGCTCCTGAAATCGGAAACTAAAATAGATAAATAAGGATGAAACATTAATACCTCTTCAAATAAGTTTGAGGATGGATTCCATGTGTCAGTTAAATCTGAAAATGATCAGACTTCATGTGATGAAGCTCCTGAGGATCATGACATGGAAAGATGGATGTTAGCAATAAAAGTCTAATGTAGACTTCATATACAAGTGTTGTATATAGACCCTCGAGGATCCACCTATGTGGGTCAGACCCATTAAGGTGTAAATGGATCTTCAAGAGAAAGAGGAAACCTGATGAGAAGGTATAGACCTTCAAAGCACGGTTCGTGGCCAAAAGCTACACACCGAAGAGAAGGCATCGCGTGCGATAAGACTTGCTCTCCAGTGACCTTGCTTTAACCCATCAGAATATTGCTAACTATAGCTGCACAACTTGACTATGGCATCTTCATGATGTGAGTCAAGATTGCATTCCTCTATGAATACCTCTCTGAGGATATTCATATGAAGTAGCCCCAGGGCTTCATGGTTGAGGAAAGCAAGGTGTGCTAGCTGAAGAACTCCATATTTGGACTCCAATAAGTTTCTTATAGATGGAACATAAGATTTGATGAAATTATAAATGTTGTGATTTCAGATAAAATCTTGATGAACCATGTGAAGCTTAGTGGGAGTGCCATTGTGTTCATCGTGCCTAATGTAGATATTATTCTAATCATTTAGAATGATATAAGAATAAATAATAAGTGTTTTATAATCTGGTTATCCCACACCTCGAGATATGATCTCAAGGATACCTCTTAGATATTAGTTCTGAAGTTGTTCAGAAGCAAAGAGAAGAGGGTATTGGGACTGTCGCATTAGTAGTACACATTGGACTTATTCCATTTTCTAGACAATTCCAAGAAAAGCTTCCTTCCCTTAAGATGTGGTAGTGACCTGTCTAAAGGAATAGCACCTCAAAGAGTTGAGGAAGTGAATGCTAGAACTGCTTGCACTTGTGCATCAGTTATGAGAAGCTGAATGTATACTAGATGTGTACAAGAACTATATGTCTACCATGCAATGAGAGTAGTAAACCGTTAATAATCCTGCTATGGAGATAAAACACTTGATTGCAGTAATAATAATATCTTTAAACATGATGAAACTTAGAGATAGTGATCTCAAAGTCTTATCTTCAAAGGTTTAAGACCTTGTAGATAGTGATCTATAAGGGTCTTAATTGTAGATACCTTAGGAGATAGAGATCTCCAGGAATGAATGTGTTCTAATAAGGATTGTGGGAATGCTGGTTATGATAACTAATAAGATGTAGTGTCAATGACACTATAACCAACAAAATTGAGTATCGGTTGCATGAGATGCAACATTCGCATTGGATGCGAGCACTGTTACTAAGAGATATGCAAGTGCCGTAAAAGGACTTGGTGTAGTCTCTTGGGAACGGAGTGACTGATCAGCTTACCTAGCTATTTTCTAAATAGCCTATGATTTTCACATGAGTGTGGGTTTAAATGATTAGCCCATTAATGGCTCTTTGGGCTAGTGGGAGATTGTTGGACATGCGAGCCCACGGCGAGCCATTATGCAATAAATGTTATTGCAATTCACTCCTTAATCTGAAATAAAGAGTACATAGTTTGCATAATAGGTCCCTTAGTACAATTAGGGTTATGTACCATGGCCATCTTAATGATCATACAGCTGTTGGTTCAATTATTGAATCATAGAGGCTGGTGCATAGATGAATATCTAATGAGTTAGATTGAGGACTCATCAAGCACCGTCAAATGATTATTAAGAGATGATCTCCAGCCTGAGTAGGAGATGGCAATCCTTTCTCAATTAGGCTGATATCTGACCGACTTCTTGATGCAGGTCCTTTGCATAGGAATAGAGATTCGGAGGTGTCAGATTAGTTAGGTCAAAGAGTTGACTTAACGAGATCGAGATAACCAAAGTCCTATATCATATGCTGTCATGATATAGGCACACATCCTCTGACCGGAGACAGGTGTGTTACTATATGTCTGAGTATGCACATTTAGCAGACCAATAGGTTGATGACCTAATCAAGGTCTATACACCGGCGCGCTGGTGTGCATATAAGGGCATATGAGTAATACGATCTCTCAAAGGGATCATACAGGTTCACTACTGAACCGGAAGACATGAGCTCACTCATGAGATATTGGGAAGAATCAAACTCCGTGCGCACGGTCGTCTCGCTTTGGAAGCTTGACTGAATTTGTAGGTTTGATATATACTTTTGGAAAGTATATGATCAAGACCTAGGTATGATATATGCTTTTGGAAAGTATATGATCGATACCGACTCCCAATGATCGAATGAGAAACTTACTGATAAAACCCTGAAGTAAAGAGTATAAAGTTGATCTAATACTTCGGGTTTAATCTGAGTCTTCCAGTATGCAGGATGTACATGTATTGGGAATGCCTGAGGGTGATGTGATCATAAACGGTTGTATAACCATGACGCTTCCATTCCTAGGGAGTGATGAAACGGGTCTGGATTTTTGTGACTCCTCTCAGTAGAGAAGTAATCTAATCTTAGTCCAAATGTTGGACATTAATCTGAATGTGATTCAGATTCAATGAGAAGATTAGATTTGCGGTCTTGATTTAATCAAGCATCTATGGGAGGCCCGAGATCTGGATTTGAGATGTGATCTCAATATCCATGTCACTATACGTGGAACAATTCAATCGCCCTGTCCTTATCTCCAAGTATTCGCGGAGAAAGCGCATTGTCCTTGAAAGAATTCATGGATAATTCTATTGTTGATATATGTATCCGAGCATTGAGAAAAAGGATAATTAAATGTGATTTAATTATCATGAATAATATGAATTTGATTCATATTATAAGTAGAGTTATCTTAGATAATTAAATGTGATTTGATTATCAAAGATGTGAATAATATGAATGTGATTCATATTATTTGAACACATGAGATAAAGAGATCCGAGATGATTAAATATGATTTAATTATCAAGGATATGAATAATGTGGATAGTAATATCCAATTATTCATAATATATTATAAATGTGATTTATAATGTATTAGAGAGAGTTAAATATAATTTATATTGGTAGATTAATTATTAATGTGTATTGGATACACATTGTTTAATTAATTGAAAATGTAAATTACATTTTGTTTTGGGTTGTGAATGTGATTCACAATATTCCAATGTCAAGATTGCAATATTCCCAAAATTAATTGAGAATTATTTTTTGGTGAATAATTGTTGGAAAATAAGTTGAGAGAAAAACAAGGAGATATGCAATCCCATGGGAATCCATGGGATTGCCCTCCCCATATGGGAAGAGGGGGGCGACACCGATTCCTTTATGGAATCGGTGGCCGTCCACTCCTCCCAATAGGGAAGGAGGCTCTCATTTGTTTTTCCACTCCTTATTTAGTTGGTTTAATTTGGTATTATTATATATTTGATTTATCAAATATATTTAATCAAAATTAAATCATAAGTTGTTGGCTTTTACCAACAACAATCTTGACCATTGGATTGTCATAAATCAATCTCAACCATTGATTTTATATGACACATGGATTGAGATCCATGGATCCCAAAACCCTATAAATAGAGAGGCATACCCATGCTCTCTCTTTACACACAATGCTTGAGAAGCATCTCTCTCTCTCTCTTTCTCTCTAGAGGTCAGCCCTCTCTCTCCCTCTCATGGTCGTCCACCATGGATGCCAAGGAGAGGTTCTCCATCGCCGCGGCATCGTCGTTATGCTGCCCGTTCTTCTGCTCGTGGATCTCCGTCTCCTTCGGTGCGCCTCGCTCGTGAAGAAGATGTCGGATCTCGTGTGTCGAGATCTGGAGATCCGCCGCTTGGATCGTCAACATGGATTGCGAGAAGCACGCGGTTCATCCCCGCGCTCGCAAGCGTCTCCTCCGTCGGATCGGACTTGAGACAGGAGGTCTCTTCGTTTAGAGACTCGATCGCAACCACGCTTCAATAGGTAATCCTATTACTTGTTTGTGGTTTAGACGAAACGATTCGAGAAGTGTTCTTGGATCATGTGGTTTCATCGTATAAAATTTTTTTAAATTCCGCTGCATCGAGCAACTAGTCTGACTAGTCGCTCCTCGTCGTATTCGATACGACGCTCACGCTTCCGTGATGCGCTTGAGGATCTAACCATATCCTTCAACCCCTACGTGTTTGTGTATTTGTATTTGGTCCTGGAACTTTGTTTATTAGTTATATATTTTATGGAAAATTGCACTTTGGCCCCTGCATTTCTGGATAATTACATTTATGCCCTTGTTAGTAGTGTATTTTCTATTTGTTGACTCTATTTATTTTGTGCATCTATAAAATCGTAAAATTTCCCAAAAAAATTTAAGTTAAACTCCTATTTAGTTGCTTTTCTATGCCATATTTTTAGTTTGCTTTTTTATTGCATTTATTATTTATAAAAATTCAAAAATATGCTTTTTTGCTACTGTTTACATTAGAAAATACCAAAAAATATTAAAACTCCTTTAACAATTCAAAAAAATTACCTTGTGTGTGTTTCTGTATGTTTTTACTTCTATCCAAAAATCACTAAAAATTCAAAGTAAAAACTCTAAAAATTAGAAAACCCTTAAATACTTCATAAAAATCTCAAAAAATCCAGAAAATTCCTAAAAATATAATATTGGCCCCTGAATTTTCTCTGAATTATTAGCTTTCATTTAAAATTAAGTTGGAGAATTTTTGTTACTGTTTGATATTTTATTTCTCCATTTTTGCTTCAGCCTTTTATTTTCTACACTATTTTCAGTATTTGTGTCTTTAAAATACCTAAAAAATAGGAAAAATATAGAAAAATTACATAAACATCAGAACAATACAAAAATCCCAAAAAGATTTTAATTCCTGAATTTTGTTTATTTTTACCTATTTTCTCTATATATCGTATCTCTTTTTCCTTTATTGTATATATACTTCATTATTGAAAAAAGAAAATATAAAAAATACAAAAATACAAAAAGAAAATACAAAATCAGTAAATTAAAAATCAAAACATAAAAATATAAAATCAAAAATTAAATAAAAAAGTAAAAATTAAATACCCACAAAAATAGCAAAATTGCAGGCATTTGATCACTTTTACATTTTTTAGCATTATTGCCTTGATCTATCTTGCTTGCTCCCTGTGTTCGATACTCTACACATAATTGACCCTATACACACTTATTGTAGAGTTATAATAAATTTTAACTCCACATTTGCTTGTCATTACTTGATTGTTATTGTGGGTTAATTGTTGTTTGAAGTCCGGATTTCGTGTGGTCGATTCAGGGACTGAGTTCCCTCCTTGTGCGGAACTTAAGACCATCGATTTTCGGCTTCAACAAATGGCGCCATTACCGGGGAGCAACAACGTATAGATCGACTTTTTGATTGTGATATTGGTTGTCTGCAATTTTTGCCTCATTTATTTCCTTTATTTTTTATATATATTTTGAGCTATCTGACCACCCTTTTTGTTATTTGTGCAAGGTACCACGGATCGAGGGAGGCACATTTTCCTAGGCGCCTGAGCACCCACATGAAGCCGGCTTCGGCCTGCTACCCGTGCACGAGGAAGACTTAGAGATTTTGTAGTATAACCATAGTTGGTTTTCTTGCATCTATTTGTGTAATTATCTATGAGAGAGAGTCACACATAATTTGTAACTAAACAGGACTTGGACACTTCGACATTTCACGAGGTCCAGTGCCCGAGGGATTGTTCTTTTGGGGACCTCGTTTGCTTGCGAGGTTTTCTCGTCGGTTTGGTTTTTGTCGATTTTCTTTTATTTTGATTCACGAAGGTTTTGTCCCTTAGAGTCCCTGTCTCATCGTGCCACTTCTGAGTACCCTGCGAGGGGGAAGTATTTTATTCGCTACAAGGATTTCCTCTCTCTATTCTTTAGTGGAGTAACAGGCCCAGATCTGATATCAAGGACCATAAAAAGGCACATTCTACTGGTTAGATAGACAGTGTAACATACATGATGCTTTTCTGGTAGTACCCACTCTACTATAGGGGTAGCGATAAGGACCTATGTTTGAAATATTTCATTAATTACAATCAACAAAAACCAACAAGAGAAATAGTTGAACCTTCACAACTTCACTAGTGTTGAGTTGGTGAACCCAATTGTATTGTAGCTTGTTTGGATCTAGTTCAGCTCAAAGATCATTGTCCTGCACACTTGTGCATTTTTGTCTTACATCTTTTCATTTTACATGTCTTTGTTTTGCTCACTTTGTGCCTTTTATCATTTCTCTTCATTTTGTTTCTGGTTAATCTCTGTGTTCTTTATTCCTCATCTTTCATCATTTTGTTTCTCAAGATGTCGGATCATGGATATCATAGTCTAGACTCCACGGACACCCACATCAACTCTCTGGCTCCAACATATCCAATAATTAAGGGAAATTCTAGAGATACCAATTCAGACTTTACAAAATGATCTCGAGACTCCCTGCCTCTTGTATTTCAAATAAATCGGGATCACTCTTTACCTGAATTCCTTCCTTTTGGATGAGATCAACCTATCTCCACAAACTTCCCCTACTTCAAGAAATTCCAATATTGAGCCTACTTTTGCATACTTATCAAGATATGAGGTACACTTCAAGATTGGTTGAGGTACATTTCCTATTACAAACCAAGAACCTGATTTGGTTTCTTCATAATCATATTTAGACTCAGAACCAAAGATGATTATTAAGAAGGGGAAGGGGAAACATTTTGATAAGAATATTGTAATGCACAGATGCTCGCGTCCATACAAGCTTCAACAACAACTGACCGCATAGGCCGATGCATAGCTTCTAGGAAATGCGGATGGAATTGAAGAGAGATAGTCAACGAAGAGGAGGAGGGAAGCAAAAGAGATAAGTGAGGCTCTTAAGCCTACATTAAAAGAAACATATAATCCTGGTATTAGTTAGATAATCGAGTGGATCAAGATACCTTTGATCTATGGACATTTCGAGCTGAAGTTGTATCTCTTATCTCTTCTTTCCTCTTTTCACGAGAAAATGAATGAGGAAATGTATATCCATCTTTATCAATTTGGCTTCATATGTGGAATTACACATTACCCCAATATCCCCTAAGATGTTATCAAGATGACAAATTTTCCCTTTAGCCTTTAGGACAAGGCTCTTTATTGGATAAGTCATCTAGATAAAGTGGTAATTATCTTGAAGGAATTGAAGTATGCATTTACTTATAAATTGTATCCCATGGGTTGTCTTAATAACATGCGTGATAGGATTTCTATCTTCTCCCGACAGCCCCACAAGAGCATTCCTGAAGAGTGGGAGAGATTTAAGGATTTACAAGAGAGGTGCCCCCACAAAATATTTCGAGGACCGGCCTAGTCCGGCATTTATTAAGGGGTTTAACTCAAGAGAGCTAGAGGTTGATTGATGCCACATGTAATGGCTCCAATTTTAATAAGGATGGAGATGTTGTCTAGCAACTGTTTTATGAAATGGTCAAAGGAGAGGTTGCATTATCTTCATCTCGAGCCTATCAAAAAACTATGTAGATCCACCACAAGACTGTTAACATGGTGGCATCACATGAAGATGATAGGCGTGAGAGCTTTAATCTCAACATCATTGACAATCGGTTGTCTAAAGTATATGTAATTGTAAGTGATCATAAGACCTTGAGAAATTGTTTATGATCAAACAGAGAATAATCGAACTAGACAAGCTCGACTACATTACGAAGCAGTTGGAGCTCTTAGTCTTCACCATTAATAGTTGTTAGTCTATGAGCCCATCAACCGAGATGTCTACTGAGCTGAAAGAACAATCTCAATAGAAGAGTCCATGGCAACCATTATCGGTCGAGCACATATAGTACGTGGAGGCCCCTTACCACGACAATAGATACAACAATAGATGGAGGTCTATCGCCCCGATTCCCATCCATCCTACATCAAGCGATTCTTTCCACATCTACCACACATTCAAGTGGTGAATGGCGTTTGGAATAATCAACAACCTTTGACCCATCATGGCAGACATCATCAAGGTCAAACATAGGCCACACACCCATTCCACCATTATCAGGGAGGAAAGAATGTCCAGTAGAACGTGATTCACCACCTGTTTCTGAACCAAGATAATACATGGAGACAGAGTTGTTAGCAACCGACATAATGACAACATCAATTTCATTAGTAGAAATTGGCTACTGATAACAACAAACAGTTCCCTCGTCAGTATCATCAGTAGTATCCTCCCCATTTATCTTCTTCAAAGTTTCAACCATAGCCTCTGCACTACTATCAGAGACAACATGGTCTGCACGTTGAATCCTTATAGGCCACCGCTGTAAACAATGCACTCGATTGTTTGTCTCATCTGGTGAAGAGCCTATCAGAGATGAGAGAGAAGTTCGATGACCTCACTATCTCAAAAACTATCATCGTCCTCCTACCTCATAGATTTTATAATGAATGATTCCATTATTTTATCTAATGTTGTGACTCTCAGGAATGATAGGACCAAGCAACTATCCGCCATCGTTAAGGGAAAGAATAAAGCTTCACATGGTCAATTGTCATGTTTTACATCAGATGAGCCCACAACATGTCCAGGTGAAGAAGAATGAGGAACCATACAAGAAAAATACCAAAAACTAAAGAAAAAGAAAATATCAAAAATAATAAAAGTCAAGATCGAGTTGTGCATGAGAAGGAGATGCCAATACCAGCAACAGATCCTATGTCGATCGACCAATCCGAATTTCCTGTTTTTACATTTCCATCTATTTTGGATGATTATATCACTTCTGGCCATCCATTTGTACAAGATGATTCCCTTGTAAATAAGAATAATGTTTTGATTCTATAAATATATCTTTTCCAGATGCTATAAAAATTCGAAAAAATCGGAAAATTGAAAACAACACTATCTGATCTTACCATTGTGGAGATATTACAAATTTTTTTCTTGAAATGCCTTGTTAAAATCTACGGAATTCTTCTCAAGTGTTAAGAACATATTGAAAGAGGAATGTACCACAACATGTCAGCCATGCAAGGACAACCACAACGAATCTGAAAAGCACATCCTTACTATGGATATTGTGAATGTGATCAGTGATCTCCCAAAAAAAAAGAAAGATAAGGGAGTACCTTTGATCTAGTGTGAGATGTTTAATTAGATATTTCTTTGAAATTTTCTTGATTACGGTACCTCTGATAATCTCATGCTCACACCAAATCTGAAGAATTTGGGTTGGGTCCGCTTAAACCAAGGAGAATGATCCTTTAGATTGATGATCGATTGATTAAGCAACCCAAATGTTTATCGTAACCGTGGAGGACATGAAATTCTTAGTGGACTTTGTTGTTTTGGACATGGATTCTACACCATTACTCTATACTCCGATAACTGGTCGTTCCTTTGAACAACTGAAGCGGTGGTTGATTAGTATCTAGAAAATCATGTTCCCCTTCTATAGTGATAAGGTGACCATGGATATGATGATCAATGAGCCGAAAGTCAGAGAGGACACATCTGAGAAAAGAGAGCTGGAACCGACTAGAGAAGACTCTGACACTGTTAAGGAAATTAGATATCTATGTTTATCTTTGAATGCTATTGAGACCCATGAAATCATCTTCCCAGAGGATGACTTGGAAAGCACAATCATCCTTTGTTCCTTTACCCGCAATGAGATTAAAGAAGAGTTGATCGATTTATTTGAGGAGAATTAATCACAAATCTAATAAGAAGAAATCATTACAGATATGTTTAGTATTTTATTGTTTGAGCCAAGAGTGACTGAGGTGTACAACACCTCTTTTGATGATCATGCACCTACTAGAATAATTTTAGAAGTGTCCGAGAAGCTAACTTAGAATTTACCTGAATTAAAGTTGATTCCAATAAATCTAAAGTAAGCCTTCCTTGCGGGTGAGTTGAATATGTATCTGGTCATCATCAGTAGTAAATTGACCACATATTAAGAATCTCGCTTGCTAGAGATTTTAGAGAAAAATCGCTTGGCTCTTGGTTGGAATAATTCATATTTTTGAGGGATAAATCTGGCCTTGTGTTCACACCGTATCTACTTAGAGGATGACAGCAAGCCATCCCGCGAGTTTCAGTGCAGGTTGAATCCTAATCTTCAGAATGTTGTCATGAAAGAGATAATGAAGTGGTGTAAGGCTGGCTTTATTTATCCCATCTCCAATTCGAAATGGGTTAGTCCATTGCACACATTTCCAATGAAATCAAGAATTATGATGGTTACTAATGACTACAGAGAGAAGATTTCTACTCGAGTACCTACATCATGGCACGTCAGCATATATTACCAGCGAATGAACTCAGCGACCAAGAAGGATCACTTTCCTATGCCTTTTATTGACCATGTTCTTGAAAGGTTGGCATGGAAAGAGTTCTTTTGCTTCTTGGATTCTTACATTGGGAACTAACAAGTGGAGATTACTCCTGATGATCAGGAAAAGACAACTTTCACCTGTTTGTTTGGCACATATTCTAGCAAAGAGATTCCTTTTAGATTGTGCAACACACCCGCTACATTCCAAAGGTGTATGTTGCTCATTTTTGCCGACATGGTCAGTAGTTTTCTTGAGGTTTTCATGGATGATTTCTCAGTCTATGGTGATAGTTTTGATGTTTATCTTGCACATCTAGAACGAGTGCTTAAAAAATACTGTAATGTTAATCTAGTGCTATCATGGGAAAAGAGTCACTTATTTATTATGGAAGGAATTGTGCGGGGCCATGTCATTCCAAACGAGGTTAGGAGGTCGACCAGGCAAAGGAAGATTTGTTCGCAAAACATGAGCCACCTCGAATAGTAAAAAATGCGAGGTAATTTCTGGGGCATGCTAGTTTTTTTACATAAGATCATTCAAGATTTTAGCAAGATTGCCTAACCTCTCATAGAACGTCTACGCAAGGAGACAAATTCCATGTTGATTAGAAAGTCCTCCAAGCCTTTAATCACTTGAAAGAGCTTATCACTTATGACATATCCGACAACCACCTAATTGTCCTATTTCATTTGAGATCATGATGGATACCATCCAATTTCACCATTAAGGTTGTGTTGGGACAGAGACTAGATGGATTACCTTATGTTATCTACTATGCTAACAGAACATTAGATGAAGACCAGAAGAATTATACATTGATAGAGTAAGAGCTACTGATAGTTGTATTTGCCATCAAGAAATTTCGCTCGCATCTTCTCTGTTCAAAAGTAATAATTTATACAGACCACTCGACTATCAAGTATTTACAACAGAAGAAGGATGCCAAGTCATGTCTACTATGTTGGATCCTTCCCCTCTAGGAATTTGATTTGGAAATTAGAGATAAACTTTGTGTTAAGAATGTGGTAGCAAATGATTTGTCCAGAATATAATATACAAACACTCACTGAGCAGTGTGTCGGTTACAGAAAACTTTCTTGATGAATATATTCTTAGTGTTTCTTCTCTCTCCCGGTATACCGATATTATGAGATATCTTATATTCGAGAAAGTTCCACAAGACTGGACATGAATAAAGAATGATAAGTTTTTGTCCATTAATTATTTTTAACAATGGGAAGATCCATACCTTTTCTTTGATGTTGCGGAATGCATTTGATGTCATTGCATTCCTCAAGAGCTGTACACCAGTGTACTCAAGCATTGCCATAAGTTCGAAGCAAGGGCATACAATTCTGGAAGTAGAATGACAACAAAAGTATTGTAGTGTGTCCTCTATTGGCCTACACTATTCAAGTATGTTGTAGCATATGTGAAAGGCTTCACCAATCGTCGGAAAAGGGAGGAACCTTTGGTTCCAAAGATTCCATTTCTGTCATGTTTATTCGGTGTTTTTGCTGCTTGGGGCATTGACATTATGGGACCATTTCCTAACAATTGAGGATTTGAATACATCCTACTAGTCATTTATTACATGAATCACTGGATGGAGTCTATTCCCAACCGATCTACTCATAGTCGTACTATTTATTGCTTTCTCAAGCACAACATTATATCACGGTTTAGAATTCCTAAGATTCTCATTTTAGAATGGGGTTTTTGTTTCATTAATAGAGAAGTTAAAAAGCTTGTGAATGAGCACGACATTGATCATCGTGTCACATCCTTATCACCCACAATCAAATGTCTTGACCGAGTTATCTAACAAGGAGATCAAAAATATTCTGTAGAAACTAGTTAGGTTAGATAGGAAGAACTTGTCTCGGCTTCTTTTTTTCGTTATATGACCTATCGAGCTACCTACAAGTCTCCATTAAGTATGTTTCCCTATCGCCTTGTATATGAAACTCCTTGCCATTTTATGGTAGAACTCATTCATAAATCTCTTTGGGCATTGAATATATGCAATCTAGACTCACAAGCAAGTGGTCAGAACTGGACGATCGATCTAAATAGATGCCAAGAATTTCAAGATTACACATTGATAATAATGTAATTTACAAGGAGAATGTCCAACGCTAGAACGAAAAGCATATCAAAAGAAAGAATTACAAACCTGGTCAGTTGTTGTTATTTAATGTAAAGTTGAAGATATTCCTGGGAAAACTCCGAAGCAAGCTGATTGGGCCATTTGTGGCAAAGACTATGCTTGATAATGGAAGCATTCTGATATTTGAATTGTCATCTGATGCACAACCATTCATCGTGAATGGATAGTTGCTGAAGCAATATTTAGATCATAATACATTCTTGTTCATTATCTAATCAATTAGCGTGGCATTCAAAGATGATCACCTATCAGCAACCAAATATTAAGACGAAGCTACGAAAAATAATTTCTTGATTGATTTTGTTTCATTTTCTTTCATTCTTTCATTATTCATTCATCCCATTCATCATTTCTATATTAGGATGACCATATCTTAAGTATGGGGGGGGGCAGGTGACTTGTGTATTCTTTATTATTCTCTTACTTATCATCTAACTTGTTTGATAATTCTTTCCTATACTCAGGGATATTTCACCCTTAGTATAGGGGTACAAGATGAGTTGATGATTTCTCCTTAAATTACAAACCTCGATCATCCCTACTTACTGTACATTATGTTATGCTTAGGATTAGTTGATCCTAAGTATGGTGCGGGGTCGACTTCTTATTCTTCGATTGAGTCATTGTAATATAGACTTTTCTATACTTAGCATGAGTTATGTCTTCCTTTATTGTTCTTTGGTCACCATGAGGACATGGATCAACCTAAGTATAGGGGGGTCAAATATATAATATATATACGTTAGCAAGAACTCGTACTTTCTGAATTTTCAATAATATGGCTAATATACTTCAATGGGCAAGGGTATACAATAAAACAATTGTCAACCTTTTGTAAATATGTGAATTTTTTGGAAAAAATATTTGTAAAAATTGGTTTAAAACTATTTTGCAAATGTTTTTGCAAATGGTTGCAAAAATGTTTTAAAAAAATGTTTGAAAATCATGAAAAATCTTCATAAAATATTTTCAAACCTTCAAAAAAGAATATATCTATAAATGTTTGTAACAATCATTGTAAAAATTATTCGTAAAAGTGTTATGATAATTTCTTTGCAAAATTATTCACAAAATAAGCTTTTCAAAATGTTTGTAAAATGTTTGCTAAAATATTTTCAAATGTTTTGAACACTCTGTATAATAATATATTGAAATATTTTCCAAAAACAATACATGTATATTGTAAAAATCTAGCATACACTTGAAAAATATGTTTATTAATATATATAAATCCCTTATAAACATGTACACAACACTTGTAAATACATTCAATTCACTATCCCCATGTCAAAAATCCCTAAAATTTGAAAAATGTTTTAAAAACTCCATAAAAAGTTGCAAAAATTCTTAAAAATTCCATAAAAAGTTACAAACCAGAAAATTATTTCAGAAAAATATTTTCTGCATTGCATGAGCATTTTTCAGAATGATTTTGAGTCCACAAGCTCTTAATCCACTTAATTTCATAGGAACATTATAGGTAATATTGTTAAGTATTTTCAGGTCAGTGCGACATAATTCTTTGACTCCACAAGACTATGTCTGAATGTCATCTTTATTAGCCTAAGTAGAACATTTCAAAGCACACACATGACTCTTTCTGATAATGACTTAACATGGACAAACACTCGGTACATAGCTCAACAATGATGACATGGTGAGAGTGTGATTATTTGGCTTCAGAAACACATGTGTGGAAACAGACACAGCTCCAATAGGAGTCCAGTGTACCCCAACCTGATCTAGTGGCATGGATGTCTAAAGACATGACGTTGTCGGTTGCAATAAAGCTTCAAAAGAGGGACAATCTACTAGCTCAGGAGGAAAAATTCATTATGTAAATAATGTTGTACATAGTATAAATAATAATAATAAATATTTATAAAATAGAGAATCCAATGAAATAGGTGTGCAAAAAGTCAATGAAAAATCAATCATGTTGGAGTTATGTATCAATAAGCAAGACTTATGCTTCATTGTGAATTATCTCAAGGTTTCCTGTAGTTGGAGACTTGGCTACACTAGTCAAGCTCCATAGGATATGTGACTACACCAGTCACAATCCATTCCTTTTCTCTATCCCCTCTTCTTTGAGCAAATTGTACTTGAACATGGAAGGGAATACCGCGCTCACCGAGGAAAGAGTAGCAGGATTGGGGATTAGGGTTACACTTCTACGGGAGACTTTTTCTTTCCATTTTTGATGAGAAGAGCTACATTCACATATACTATATAAGAGAGATCGTAGTCATATGGGTTTGTGTATGAATAAACTTATTCTGACTTGGTTATTAAGGAGAACTGAATAGAAGTATTAGATCATATTCCCTATAAGGTTCTGAAGACATTAACAATCCAAAGGTCTTACTGAGCCCAAAACTTTGATTTTGTGAAGATACGTTTAAAAATCATTATCGGTCTAAGTTCTTTATTTTCCTTTTCCTTTATTTTCTCTTTTACATCACTTATTCTTCTTATAAGTGTTTGCTAGGGACTAGCAAAGGTAAGTACATGGGGGTGATGAACAACTAGTCATCTACCTTTATTATATCATTTTGTCTTTAAACCCTTAGAAAAAAACTTGTAAATAAATTTGTACAAATTAACAACTAACATTTATATGTAATTAGTTTGTAATTAATACATTAATATATGTTATTTAAATCAAAAATATAAGAATAAAGAAAATAACATAAAAATAAATGAATAATCAAAGATACTGAATGAGCCAAAACCTCGAGACCAAGTCAATATTGACTAGGTCGATTAGGAATAAAGTAAGGGGAGATAAGGATCCAACACTATATAGAAACCCTAATTTGATTCTTTGTAAATAGTCATTCTCACACTATTTTATTCTTCAACATACATACCTCAAATATTATACTTTTCAACATAATATTGTATATAATAATATAAATAAAATATATAAATTTATAGCAAAAAAAATTATGCACTTTGCACATTGTACACAAAGATGAAAAAAATTGTAGTTAGAACATCATTGATAAATATCCACTCCATATGAGCTCAAATTGAACAAAGTTCACTCCATTGTATTTCAAATTATATAATCCATCTAATGAATGGTTTCATTTAAAATGGAGTTAAGATACAAAAGCTAACTTTTTGTGGTACCATTAGATTGGGTATATGTATTTAACATTAATATATTTTATTATATACATGTTTTACTTTTTTTATATTTTTTAAATAACTATATATATTATATAATACATATTAAAACATAAACATAAATAAAAATATTTAGAAAGACATTAAAATAAATTATATATTATAATACATATGCATACTTTACTTATAATGCATATATTTGTATAGATGTACACAAATAAATAAAAATATAAAAAGACCACAAAAATATGTAGATATGTATTTAATAATAGTATAAATATATAACATATATAAATACAATATCATGTATATGAAATAAAAAATAAAAATAAAATATGTAAAATATAGGTGTATATATACACATATACATGTAAATATTAACATCTATCAAATAATGTTGTAAAATAAATAAAAATCAGTAAAAAAGTTTGGAAAATATTAAACAATTTTCTTGTTTTAAAATTTATTTAATAAAATTATTTATTAATTGTTTTATCAAATATGTATACATTCCCCCCTATTTTTTCCTATCTGGTCTACTTTTACCAATAGGCACCCTGAGAATGTTGACATCATGGTCAATACTCACCCTCACGAGAGATTTGCCCGAACTCGCTTGAGAACTCCATCTTCTTGATTTTTCAAACCATCTTCTTACCTCCTCAGCCCTCTAGCCCTTCACCAAACTTCTCGATCTAACCACCCTACATCTTGCTATGATCATAGATCCCACCAACCCCGATTTCTCTTCACGCAATCTCTGATAGAAGGCCCCCTCTCACCCATGTTTATAAATAAACATCCACACCTTTCTTCAATTTTTGGTCTCATCATGCCCCTCATATCCCCAATCCAAATGTGAGTGAGTAAGCTAGCGATAGAAGATTCACCCTCCTGGTATTAGTCAGGAGGAGGAGGAATTCGAGTCGGCCACTACCGAAGATACCCATTTCAGACAGTGGCTTGCTTCCCAAGTAATACACTTCGGTTGAGGTATATATAGTTATGGTTTTAGTTGTCATTTTCATTCCATAGCTTAGCTTTAGTTTTTCTTTGTAGTATTTGATTTAGACTAGTGCTTATTTCTAATATTCTCATTCGTTGGAGCACCACGCTATTGCCATTGTATCAATGTACAACACCTTGGTTCCGACCTGCGAAACATATCCTTCGATTCAGATGGATTTTAAAAATCAGGATCATCATCGACATGTTACTTCCAAAGCACACTCAATAAGAAAACAAGACTGTAGATACACACAAATCCTTGGTTTTTGTCCTACTGTCTTAATTGGCATACCTCATTATTACGATGAAACTTGCACGTTACAACCACATACATTATATGTCTAACTACAAGTAGTACATCTCATGGATCCAATCTATAGTACTAGTTATGAATGAGTACATATTTGAATGATTTTAATGAAGATTATCTTAATAAATACAATTTATAATTTTTTATTTTACTTTGATTAAGGTTAATATTGCTTTAAATCAAAATTTTCTCATTTTTATTACCTTCAAAGTCCATTACCTTTCGGAAATTCAAAGCATGAGGTATGGTCACATAAGTTCATAAAGCAAGATCTCAGATCTCCTCTCCACCTATGTTACACCCCAATAATATTCGAAAATGTAACTTTAGTTAAGGAAGGGGGGACTCGTTTCACCTTCTGAGTCCAACTTGCTTTTACCAATTATGTCTTTGACCTCCAGGCCCACCACCCCTAATGTGATGAAGACCAAGTGTTAATTGAATCAACCATCAATAGGAATAGAACTCGCTATGTGTAATCCAATTCCACCCCAATTATATGGGGAACACCATTGGGGTCACTACGTATATGGCATGACTCTTTCATTATGCATATATCTCGATCCATGTGCACTTGTACGCTGGAGCTATGACTTTCTGTATGCGTCTCCACTGTACAATCCATGGAGAGGGTACCCTCCACCTCAGAAATATCATGGATGTCATCTTATTATCCTCAAAATCCAATTCAAATTTTGATTTATCATTTGAATTACATTCTCATAATCAACCGTTCCATGGCAAATCCAATCTTATTAATTATAAACAGTTAATTTCAAATATGCTTATTTAATAACATTAAATAAATCATTTGTCCAATGCAATCAACAATTAATTATTTCTTGATATTACTATGTAGTATTTACCCTCACTTAGTACTTTTTATGCTAATTTAGATGTTAAAAATAAACAGAGACTTCTCGTTCCAGAAATTTCTTTAATTGGATCCAGACAGGTTGTGTAGAGTTTGCTAATAGGGAGCGCTTCGGATGCCAAGTGGCACAAGGTGCTAATTAAGTACATATTAGCATATCTAGGCCTAGACACCATCACCCTTCCAATTTGGGACAACACAATTGATACAAATTATACCAAGTGATTTTATCAATCTCATAACCATGTAAGATACTATATATTAATCACTAATAAATTTAGGAATTTTAAAGCATTTTTAATTCCTCTAAACTTAAAGTAAAAGTATCATCAATCAATCACATTGTTTTATAAGGAAATTGTTGAACTATAACTATTATAGTTTTCAATTTGGGGATTGTCATGAAGCACTAATTCAATCAAGTTGATGTTTATCAATTATTTCATTAAATAAGTGTTACAATATGTATTAAGGGAACTTTAAAAGTTTTATGATTTATTTTTAATGAAAAACACAATAAAAAACACTATCAATATGATCTAACATCTTTTGATCCATTCCATCTAAATATCACATAATCCAGGGCAAGAAGAATCAAAATCATTTGAAATAAATTCAAGTGGGTTGTTGTTTTACTCTTAACATAATATGTTTTTAACATATTTCATGATTGGAAAATAATAACTAAAATTTTTTAAGTTCATGTTCTAAAAATCATGGCAAAAACAACACATTGCGGAAACTTTTCATACATGAATCAATGCATGATCGTAGCCAACCTTTGGTGAATCTTTTGATGTCATGTCGAGAAATTTGAAACATTATTTTGTATGTTAAAATCTTTCATATAATAGAAAAAAATATACATATCATATATGCATAATGTTGATTCGGAATCGCATAAGCATTGAAAAAACAAGGTTCTCGCAATCCGATATCCATAGCCTTATGTATGTAAGGCTTGGATCACATACAAAACCTTCGACATGGCTTCAATACCACTTGAATGGAGGTGGCAATGTCTCATGTATTACAAAACTGTGAGATTCGGATCGTATCTGACAAAAAAACATGATTTATCATAAAAGTCACAATAGGAGCATAACTTTAAAAAAATTATGAAACCACAAGGCATGGAACAATTTCCATGCCATATCATCTTGATCTGATGAGCATAAGGTTTACCTCTTGAAGTGTGACCACAATCTTAAATCCTCTAAAGGAAGAGGCCTCTAGTCTCAATTTCGATCCGATGAGAGAGCACATTTGTGTGCATAGATAAGATGTGTGCTTCCCACAATCCTTAGAGACGATATATCTAAAGAAACTCCTGATTTAATCTCATAAAATCTGACATATTCTTCAAAATCATGATGTGTCGAAGAAGATAAAGATCCACGAGTACTCAGTCCGACAACATGGGGGTATCAAGACGATGATCATAGTCTCCATGACCTTTTTGAATGGACACAAGTGTTGGAGGGGGATAAAGGGTAGGGATGTGGTGAAATATAGATAGATAGAGTTGACCCTTGCAACAATTGAATTCTTTAGTTTTTTAAAGAGAATAATGTTAACCTCTTTTTTGTAACAAATTGGATGATGGAGATTCACTCCTAATGCACTCCTATTATGGACGAGATTAAATGATTATACTTGTTGTCCAAGTATAATATGATCTAGAATTAATAAATCCATTATTAAACCATACTTCAAAATTTAATCTCAAAATAAATATTTTCTCGTTTATAAAGAGGAAAAAAGAGAACTTCCTTCCAAAATCGTAGAAAGGAGAAAGCCTCTCGCTCTCTCCAATCACCATTAATGCAACCTCATTATATTAAATTTTTATTCATAATAAACAAAATATCATCAAATAATTTGCACATCAATTGTGACACTTGCAAATAAACCATTTATAATTATTAGTCATATATATTCATCTGTCCAAAAGAAAATGTAAATCCTATTTACATTTAATTTGTCAATGTGAATCAGTTCATATTAACCATTTAATCATGAATCTTATTCACAATTAATTCTCTCGATGATATTGTGGATCATATCAATAATATTAAAATTATTGTGCATAGTATTATCCACATTAGTTTCATCTATGTTAATCATCCAAGATGTCTTTCTACACTTATCTTAATAATGTGAATCATATCCACTTACTCATGATGATTAAATCCAATTTAATAATCATTATTTCTCTTTATTTTCTAATGCTCATATATTGTGTCAAATGGAATTATTCTTGAACTCTTTCAAGAATAGTATGCCTTCTCTACGGATACATGGAGATAAGGACATGGTGATTGTATAAAATACATACAATATCTTGGATAGTGAGATATAATCTCACATCCAGATTTCGTAGATCTCTCAGAGATGTTTGATAAAGTTAGACATAATATACAATCTTCTCATTGCATCTGAATTATATTCATATTAATGTTCAACATTTGGATTAAGATTGGATAATTATTCTTTAGATTGGAGTCACTGAAATCCATACATGTTTCATAATTCCATTGGAATGGAAGTGTCATGGTTGTACAATTGATTAAGATCGCATCACCCTTGGGTATTCCTAATACCCGTACATCTTGCATACTGGAAGACTATGGTTTAACCTAAAGTGATGATCCCATTTTAGATTGTCTCCTTCTTCGTTTTATCTATATATTTCTTATTCGATCATTGGGAATGAGTATCAATTATATGGTTTCCAAAGGCATATAATAAACTTTCAAATCCTTTCATGTTTCCCAAACAAGATGATCAATGTTAAAATTTGGTTTATCCCAATATATAATGAGTGAGCTCATGTCTTCCATTTTAGGGGTGAACTTGTATGTTCTGATTAAGAGTCATATTACTCATATGTCCTCATATGCATGCTTGCTCATCAGTGTATAGACCTTGATTAGGTCGTCATCTTAATGGTCTCCCTAATGCATATACATAGATATATAGTATCACATATTTTCTGATTAGGGGATGCGTGCCTGCATTGTGATAACATTCAATATAGGTCTGATGAATCCCAAATTCATCGACATTATATATATATATATATATTATCCCTCTTGTTTTATAAATACACTAACCTTCATTAACAATTAACCATAATTAATTATTGATGTGTTGTAAATAAATAATATTAGTTATTTCTCATTTATTAAAAATCAAATTAAAATCGATTTAATATTGTACATAATTAATTTAAGTAAAATATGAAATAGAAATAAAAAAAGAAATTATTTTAAAATAAGTAATTTTATTAAATGAAATTACTTAAAAAATATTTTCTACGTTTAAATAGATTTTTTCTCTTTAAGTTCTACATGAAAGTTGTACATCTCATTGAAATCTAAAATTTTCATTCTACGTTTAAATAGAATTTTCTCTTTAAGTTCTACATGAAAGTTGTACATCTCATTGAAATCTAAATTTTTCATGTTGGAAACTTTTTTCTAATTCTTCCTAGAAATATTTTACTTTGATTTTACATCTCATTATATATTTTCTTCATTCCTTATTGGCCACATGGCCCAATTAACTCTCTCAACCTAGTGGCTCCAACGCCTTTATTTTTTACCGTCATATTGACCTTGATCAGCGGATCTCAACCGTTAATTTGTGCTTAAGCTTCAACCGCTGAATCATATGCATCAAATGCGTCATAGTTGTTGGTATGCACCTCCTGACCATCCATTTGATCTTTATTGGAAAGTTAGGGCATCATCTCTAACCTTCAGCGCCTTCATCCTCGAGGCTATGCAAGTTTTTTAACCTCTTAACTTTACCATTTTATCCAAACCTCCTTGCATCATCTCCCACCGGAGCTATATTATTACGCCTCTACCAAAGGTGGGAAGGGAATAACATCTGCAACAACCACCATTCAATCATTGTTAAAAGACTGTCATTCGTTGGTCTAGAGAGCACCACATCACACAACCGAATCACCGCTTCACATCTTGAGGTGTGGAAGACCCAATCCAGATATGAAGAGCGAGACATCGACACGTAACCCTAGCTTGCTAAAGCACCTGAGCCTTATAAAGGCCCTGATACGCAGACACAAAGCACATGCTTATGGGTAAATTGCAGACTAGCCCCAGAATTCTTCAAGATTGCAGATAAGTCCCACCACATAGAAACTATAAGTCGTATCCTACTAAGTTTTGTTATTTGCAATTTAGTCCATTTGGACCTTTTTGTAATAAAATGAAGTTTGTTTTTATTTGTTGTATGCCCCTACCTTGTTTCTTTAATAACTTGTGAACCATAAACGATTGAAATGAAGATGGTCATGTTTAAAAGCTCTTCTTGAGCTCTTTAATTTAGTGCATTTGTTTCACTAATTTGATTTATCTTTCACCTTTAAATTATTTAAAGAGCATAAGTAATCTATTAAACCTTCTATTTTCTTATAAGTTAAATTTTTTATGGGTTGAATACATTATTAGTATATGTATGCCTTTGCCATTGCCTTGTTTCTTATAAGTTAAATTATTTCTTATAAGTTAAATTATTTGGTGTATGCCCCTGCATTATTTCTTTAATAACATGTGAACCATACATACGATTGCAATGAAATTGGTGATGTTTAAAAGCTCTTCTTGAGCTGTTTAATTTAGTGTACTTGTTTCATTGATTTGATTTATCTTTCACATTTAAATTATTTAAAGAGCATAAGTGATCTATTCATGCTTCTATTTTATTATAAGTTGAATTATTTATGGTTTGAATACATTATTAGTATGTCTGACTATTCATCATTTGATAATTTAACTTACAAATTATTAAATTAAATGATTAGTCTAGCATCATATGTGTTGTGCATTTATTCTATTTTACATCACATCATTACTTTCCATGTAATCTAAATTGCATAAAATGATTGAAAAAATGCATGCATAACATTGTGTTGTGTATGTTTGACGTAGATAGCCTATAAATCACATAATTAAATATTTGTCTCAATATAATTAAATAATTTCTAGTGTCTCTGTGTCTGACCCTATACTTACCCATGTTAATAATTAAGTTAAGTCCTCCTCGCAGAGATCGTTGACTTGTTTCTAATCGATCGGTATTTTTGTATTACAACAAGTGATAATTACAATTGCAAAATAGTTGTTCATCAGATGGCACCATTGCCAGGGACTGGACACATTGTTTGATTTGATTTAGAGCTAATTAAATTTTTTAGTGATTTTTAGAGCTTTTAGGTTATGCCTTAAGTGTTTGTTGTCTTGTTGTGATTAATTATTTGCTTAAGTGATGATTGTTTCTATTTCAATTAAGCTAATTATTTCTAAAAATGTCTAATCACTCTCTTCTTTTGTGGTAAGGCCCGCAAAGCTGACAAAGCCTAGAGGATCGTGGAGGTGAAGAGCTTGGACCTTAAGCTATTGAGACCACTTTGCATGTCAACTCAGATGATAGATTTAGCATAATTAAATAGACTAATCATTTGTTTACTATTTGTAAAAATTATTGTAATAATTGCCCTATGTACAATGGTTCTCGGCTGATATCTCATGTGTGTAAAAAGGCCTTTATTTGTTTATTCTTTTATTGTGTGGTGGTCTCGAGATTGATTCTTGACTTAAGAGGCGATTTAGGTTAAGGTACTATGATTCGATTAGATTTATCTTAGGTTATTTTTACCTTATTTATAATCTTAAATTAGGACACACAATTGGATCTCATAAGATTCCCTTCACAAATCTTTAGAGATTCATTGAGACACATGTAAGATAAATTGTATCTAGTAAAAAGTAATTAAAATTCTTCATCGATAATAGAACTCTTGTTTAGGTGAGACTTCTCGACTTCCATCATATAGTATAGATTTCACAAATTCAGTCCATCATCCACATGGAAAGTGTTGACAATCAATGTAAGGATTCCTGATTGATCGAATACATCATTGACTTTCGCCTGCACTCCATTTTATGTCTTTTCCCCTTTTTCCAGCCTAAGGATAATGGAAAAAGTGAATGTACATTAGGCGTATATTTTGTGGTCACCTTAATAACGTGATAATTGGGTCTTAAATATGGGACTGAATTATGCAAGCTGACATTAAATAACTTGGAATAAAATCAATCGTGTATTACGAGCAGTAAAACTAACATTGGAAACATGTACTTACCCCCATACAGAGTGGGTGAGGACAGATTCATAAGGTTAGAGCCAAAACCCTGGACATCCACCCTAAGTCTCCAGTTCCGACTCTTGCAAATTTTGGCATATGCAAGTTGTTGCCTTTTACCTAAGAAATACATTTTGGTTGTCTGTGCTTATAAGTACCTTTTGAGGTGTGATATTGAACCTTGCAACCCAGGAACACCACTCCATTTTAAGGGCTTATAAGAATTTAACTGGTTGAAGTAGGAGACTCCTTATGTGATTATTAAGATTTTTTTATCACAAATTAATATTGGCAAGATAAAATAGGCTGAACTCTTACGACACTCATGAGATGAGTTGATGAATTATTCAAAGGGTTTGATTTCTTAGAATTGCATGACTTAGTTCCACACGTTTACATGCACACTAGCACTCATTTGTTCTTGAATCTATCATGCACTTATCTTATTTTCTCTTGAAATCAATGAAGGATAGTCGACTATAAATTTGTTCGTACTTTACGAACCTTTCTTTGAACTATCCAAATATCACATCTTCCAACGTCTAATCAGCTTCTTCTCCTAGACTGTCTTGGATTCAAAATAAAACTTATTTCGATTCATAGTATCCTGATTCATTCACAAGGAGCGATTACATCATAATCGATCCCTTTCTTTCTTCTCTTCTCACCGAGGAAGATCATTACCATGGTGAGATCGATTTAATCTCATTACCTTCATCAAGATCTTACTCAAATCCTTTATTTATTTAAGGTATAAAAGTCAATTTCAAGATACTACCAAAGACAAAATGAAGAGAATTAGGAGCGTGACAACCCACTTTAGATGATCTTTACTATACTGGCTGCATCTGAGCAGAATAATATTGTACTTAAACAACATATCTGTTAGTTGAATCATGTAGTAGATGCACCTATGGACGCAGTGTACAATCCTGGACATTATCAAATGACAAAGTCACTATGTCCAATACAACCGAAAGTTGAGCATGAGTTGAAGCCATAGTTTCTTAGCCTGTTGCCAAATTTTTACATGAATTCATATATGGAGTAATACACATTCCTAAGGGACTTCTAGTTTGTCCGTACTATCCTCAAACATCCTAGGGTTAGAAAAGACTATATCAGATACAAAGCCCTTCCTTTTGCCTTGAGTGGCAAGTCTAACTATTGGATGAAGAACTTGAGGGTATTTGCAACTACTTATGTAAATAGAATACTTCAAGGGTCCAAACAGTAACGCATAACTTCAATATTTTTATTGCATAATTTCCAAGATATCACGTGATAAGCATGTGCATAGTTAAATTAGACTTAATTGCAAAATAAAATAAAAGTGAGGTATTATAATGCAACTGTTCAATTAATAAAAAAAGTCGATACGTGTCCGCGCAGGGATTTTATTGCAAATAAAATAAAGTACGAGGGTTGAGGTGCAAAAGTACCCTATTGACTTGGAAAGTTGTGCGGTCCTGATGCACTGATGCTTCGATCTGACGATCATGGAGAAACTAGGCATGGACGATGTCGATCAGATATGGAGATTAAAATCAAGGCTAGATTTTGGGGCTTTACGAACGATATGGATCAAATCAGGGAGCTTGTTCTTATCGTGTGATCCTTTAGAGCATTGGATGAACTAGGAAGAAGGCGCACTCCGATGAATTTGGATCAAAGATATCTCTATCTCGAGTCGTCCAAATCCTCTACAAGTTGTTTGTATAGCTTCTTGGGGGCCTCCTTTGTTGATAAGAGATAACAATAGAGTTCGAAGATTTTTAGGTATAGGTCTAGAGATTGATGAAGGTTCTCCAGCAAACGAGTCTCTAAGATCTCGCTCCTCGCTCCAAAACTTGTTTCAAGACCTGCAAATAGAAGCTTGTGCTCGGAGTTATTGTCTCCGACCAAATATTAGGTCAAACACGCATAAAATAGGATGAGCAGGGGTCCCCAGCGTTGGTGGTTGGAAAGAAGACTGGGCTCCTGACCTAGAGTGATCTCGAGATGGGAAGACGGTGGAAGAAGTGGAGAAAGGTCGAGTGAATGTAGTTGTGAGGTTGAGGATTGGTGAGAATAATCAGAACTCCTCCGATATGGATGATTGGAGGGATGTCAAGTCTATGTGATTTTAGCTAAATCAAGAATTAGAAACACTAAATTAAAATTGCAGAATGAAATCAAAGATACCTAAGTTGCCTACGGGTGGAATGGAACTATAGAAGCGCCTCGATCTGTGGCTGGGCGAAGAGGTGGAAACTCGCAGCGGAAGACTACAACAAGCGATTGAATCACAATCGTTGACGCCTTCAACACACTTCCAATTGGAAGAATTCCTTGCTGTCACAGGAGAGGCTCTCCTGCCACTCAATCTCAGGTCAGGAAAGGTGGATTAATCCTCTTCGGAGCTGAAAGACTTCTATTTATAGGAAAAGCTCTGGGGGTTTTTGAAATATGAATGAAACGTTATTAGAGGCATTATGAACAAATCTGAGGTTTGAATTATCGAGAGAATAGGAGAAGTGTGTAGAAGTGTTGCACATGAGAAAATGCGAGAAGATGCTGGTGGAGGCAATATTATCAGGGAGAATGCACAAACTAGGGTGTTGATCCTGATCATCAAACCCAGGATAGACCAATCAAAAGGTGTCTAGAATAAGACGAAACAGACTACAAGATAGAAATACAATAAAATATTAAATGAATTTAAAAAATAGAAAATGGAAGATTTCAATAAGAGAATGTAAATAAAATATGTTAGGACTAATTTAATGTAAATTTTGGTGATTTTTGTAATTTAATAATATAATTACAAGGGTTAAAATAAATACATGGTATTATTTACATGTATATATCCATAGTATTATGATTTCTAGTTAATTACTTTCCTACATATATACATAATTTAGTATTTTTTATTTACAATATTTTCAAGTACTTTAATGATATTTTTATTCAATTTTATGAGTTAATTTATTAGGTTAATTAAATAGGTGTATGTACAATATATACATAATGATACATATACAATAGATAGTATATTTTATTTTTATCAATTTTATTTTTTTATTTTAATTTTATTTTATATAAGTTAAGGACAATATTTACAAGTAATAGATAATATAATATTCACTATTATGCATAGGAAAATAATTAATTAAATACCTCACATTATATATACAAGTATAGTGTACAATAATACCCCAATTTGCAACATTTCACATTGACTCGGAATTTTATGAAATCACCTCCATTTTAAAGATATTTTAATTTGGAGTATAATGAAAGTGAGTTTAGTGAATTTGGAATTCAGATGGAGAAGATATTGGTCAGGAAAGTTTGTACTTTTGTGGCTTCCGGAGCATTTGATTATATATACCATATACACAGTTTTATTTTGCAATTATTTTTGTTCTTTTACAAGAGACTTTTGTCTTGATTATTTACAAAGGGTTAGCAGTTAAAATAATTAAAGAATATTTTATTACAATCAATATTATAAAAGTGAGGAACATATATATGTATCCAGTTTATTTTTGGTGATTTTTGACCTTATCTCCCCCTACTGGTTTTCTTGTTGATCAGGTCAAGTTTTGACCTTCTCTCAGGATTTGATTCAACATGTATCTATTACACATATATATAGTCTTTTATTTTTTTATTTTCATGTATTTCTTTATTTATTTATGTTGGGTTAAAAGACGATGCATATACAATATTTACACCAAGATGCAGGTTAGTAAGAATATAGATTTTTTAATATATTTAAGTATTTTATAATGGATTTTAAGATAAAATAAATGAATAAAGATTATGAAATGCATATTCTTCAATGTGATTCTCAAGTATAACACATTAGATAATGTGAATAGTGATTCACAATAATTAATATTTATGTGGATGCGATTCATATAAATATTTATGTAAAAATGATTTACATAATTTTTCCAATGCATGAGATTTTGGATTTGATTCACATTAATTTTATATATGTAAATTTGTTTTACATTTAATTTTGAGCTCTTGAATATGATACATATTCTTTAAGGATTAACTCCATAATTTCTCCAATATTGATAATATGGTTATTAATTAAACTAATTAGTTAATAAAAATACGTATCAACTTCCATATATGTAAGATGATGGGGTGTGTACATATGATGTACACTTGGCTCAATATGGTTGAGTTCTAGTACTCTGAACAGTCCAAATATCACATCTTCCAAAGTCCAACCACTTCTTCTCCTGGACCTTCCTAGATTCCAAATAACACTTATTTCGATTCATAGTATCATGATTCATTCGTAAGGAGTGATTACATCCCAACCGATCCCTTTCTCTCTTCTCTTCTCACTAAGGAAGATCATTACCTTGGTGAAATTGACTTAATTTCATTACCTTCGTCTTGATCTTACTCAATTCCTCTATTTGTTGAAGGTATAAAAGACAATTTCGAGATGTTACCAAAGAGACGGAATGAAGAGAATGATGTGTGTGACAACCAACTTCAGATGATTTTCTCTATACCGGCCACATATAAGCAGAATAATATTGTACTTCAACACCATATCTATTAGTTGAATCTTGGAGTAGATGCACCTATGGACGTAGTGTACAATCCTGGATAGTATAAAATGACGAATTGGTTGAGTCCATAAGAACCGTAAGTTGAATACGAGTTGAGGCCGTAGTTTCTTAGCATGTTGTCACATTTTTAAGTGAATGCATATGAGAAATAATACACATTCCTAAGGGAATTCGAGTTTGTCTGTACTAACCTTAGACATCCTACAGTTACCAAAGACTATATCAGACACAGAGCCCTTCCTTTTGCCTTGAGAATCAAGTCTAACTATTGGATGAAGAACATGGGGGTAGTTGTAACTACTTATATGAATCGAATACTTCAAGAGAACAACCAGTAACACAACTTCAATATTTGTATTGCATAATTTCCAAGATATCACGTAGCAAGCATGTGCATAGTTCAAATTGGGCTTAATTGCAAAATAAAATAAAAGTGAGGTATGATAACACAATTGTTAAATTAATAAAAAAAGTTGACACATGTCCATGTAGGGAATTTATTGCAAATAATATAAAGACCGAGGGATGAGGTGCAAAAGTACCCTTATTGACTTGGAAAGTTGAGTGGTCCTGATGCACTGATGCTTCGATCTGACTATCATGGATAAACTAGGCGTTGACCAAATATGGAGATTTAAATCAAGGGCCAGCTTTTATGGCTTCACAGACAATCCAGATCTACTCTAGGATCTCATTTTTCATCGTGCGACCCTGTAAAGCTTTGGATGAATTATGAAGAAGGCACACTCCGATGAACTTGGATCGGAGATATCTTGATCTTGAGCCGTCCAAATCATCTACTAGTGGTTGGTATAGCTTCTTGTGGGCCTCCTCTGTTGATCAGAGCTAACAATAGAGCTCGAAGATGTTTAGGTATATATCTAGAGATTGATGAAGGTTCTCCTGCAAACAAGTTTCCAAGATCTCGCTCCTCGCTCCAAAACTTGTTTCAAGATCTGCAGAAAGAAGTTTGTACTCGGAATGATTGTCTCCAGCTAAATATTAGGTCAAACACGCATAATATGGGGGTGAGCGAGAGTCCTCGATGATGGTGGTTGGAAAGGAGACCGGGCTCCTGACATGGAGTGATCTGGAGATGAGTAGACAGTGAAATACGTGGAGAAAAGTCAGGTGAACATAGTCGTGAGGTCGAGGATTGGTGAGAATAATCTGAACACGTCCAATATGGCTGATTAGAGGGAGATCAAGTCCAAGCGATTTTAGCAAAATCACGAATTAAAAACACTAAATTAAAATTGCAGAATGAAATCAAAGATACCTAAGGTTCCTACGGGTGAAATGGAACGGTGGAAGCACCTCAATCTATGGTTGTGCGGAGATGCAGAAACTAGTAGCGGAGGACTATGACAAGCGATTGAATCGCAACCGGTGATTCCTTGATCACACTACACATTGGAAGAATTCCTCGCTGTTACCGAAGAGACTCTCCTGCCACTCAATCTCGGGTGAAGAAAGGGCCAAAGGTGGAATGATCCTCGTCAGAGATGAAAGATTCATATTTATAGGCAAAGCTTTGGAAGATTTTGAAATATGAATGGAGAGTTATTAGGGGCATTATGAATGGATCTGAGGTGGTGGCGTAAAAGGAGGTTTGAATGATCGAGAGAATAGGAGAAGGGTGCAGGAGAAGTTACGAAGTGTTGGACATCAGAAAATGCGAGAAGATGTTGGTGGAGGCGGTATTAGCGGGGAGAAGGCACAAACTAGGGAGTTGACCATGGTCAACAAACTCGGGATGGACCAATCAGATGGTGCCTGGAATAAGATGAAATAGACTACACTACAAAAATACAATAAAATATTTAATAATAATATAAAAATAGAAAATTAATGAATTAAAAATGATAATGTAAATAAACTATGTTAGGAATAATTTAAAGTAAATTTTGGTGATTTTTAATTAATTAAATAATATAATTTCATGGGTTAAAAAAATACATGGTATTATTTACATGTATGTAATTATATGTATAGAGAGTGTTATGATTTTTAATTAATTACTTTTGTATATATACACATAATTTAATATTTTCTTTATTTGCAATATTATTACAAATATTTTAATGATATTTTTATTCATTTTGTATGAGTTAATTTATAGATTAATTAAATAAGTATATGTACAATATATACCTAATGATACATATACAATAAATGGAAGATTTTATTTTTATTATTTTTTATTTTTTATTTTTATTTGTGTTTTTGATAAGTTAAGAACAATATTTACAAGTAACAAAAAAATATAATATTCACTACTATGCACAGGAAAACAATTAATTAAATAACTCACATAATATATACAGGTATAGTGTACAATAATACCCCAATTTGCCACATTTCACCCCTTAACATAGAATTTTATGAAATCACCTCCATTTTAAAGATAATTTAATTTGGAGTATAATGAAAGTGAGTTTGATGAATTTGGAGTATAGATGGAGAAGATATTGGTCTGAAGTTTGTAATTTTGAGTCTTCTAGAGAGTGTGATTATGTACACCATATACACAGATTTATTTTGCAATTATTTTTGTTATTTAAAAGTGACTTTTATCATGATTATTTACAAAGGGTTAACTGATAAAATAATTAAAGAATTTTATATTATAGTTAATATTATAAAAGTGAGGAACATATACAAGTATCCAATATATTTTTGGTGATTTTTGGCCTTATCCACTTACTTTTATTTCTTGTTAATCAGGTCAAGTCTTGACCTTCTCTCGGGGTTTGATTTAACTGGTATCTATTACATATATACAGTTTTTTATTTTCTTTATTTTTCCTTTATTTCTGTATTTATTTATGTTAGGTCAAAAGGTGATGCATATACAATATTTACTCCAAGATGAAGGTTAGTAAGAATATAGATTTTTGAATATATACAGGTATTTTATAAGGGATTTTAAGATAAAATAAATGAATAAATATTATGAAATATAGTTTCATCAATGTGATTCACAAGTATAACTCATTATTTAATGTGAATAGTGATTCGTAATAATTAATATTTATATGGATGCGATTCATATAAATATTTATGTAAAAATCATTTACATGATTTTTCCAATGCATGAGATTTTTTGATTTTATTCACATTAACTTTATATATGTAAATTATATTTACATTTAATTTTGAGCTCTTGAATATGATACATATTCTTTAATGATTAACTCCATAATTTCTCCAATATTGACAATATGATTATTAATTGAACTAATTAGTTAATAAAATTTGTATCAACTTCCATATATGTAAGATGATGGGGTGTTTACATATGATGTACACTTGGATCAATATGGTTGAGTTCTAATACTCTGAATAGTCCAAATATCACATCTTCCAAAGTCCAATCACTTCTTCTCCTTGACCTTCCTAGATTCCAAATAACACTTATTTCGATTCATAGTATCATGATTCATTCGTAAGGAGTGATTAAGTCCCAACCAATCCCTTTATCTCTTCTCTTCTCACTAAGGAAGATCATTACCTTGGTGAAATCGATTTAATTTTATTACCTTCGTCTAGATCTTACTCAATTCCTCTATTTGTTGAAGGTATAAAAGACAATTTCAAGATGTTACCATAGAGACATAATGAAGAGAATGATGAGCGTGACAACCAACTTCAGATGATCTATTCTATACTGGATGCATCTGAGCAGAATAATATTGTACTTAAACAACATATCTGTTAGTTGAATCTTGGAGTAGAAGAACCTATGGACGTAGTGTACAATCCTATACAATATCAAATGACGAATTGGTAAGTCCAATAGAACCGAAAGTTGAATATGAATTGAAGTCGTAGTTTGTTAACATGTTGCCACATTTTTATGGGAATGTATACGAGGAATAATGCACATTTCTTAGGGAGTTCAAGTTTTTTTGTACTAACCTTATACTTCCTAGGGTTAGCAAAGAATATATCAAACACAAAGGCCTTCCTTTGCCTAGAGAGGCAAGGCTAACTACTGGATGAAGAACTTGGGGGGTAGTTGTAACTACTTATGTGTACTTCAATGACCTCTTCCTGAAGAAGTTCTACTTTTTTAGTACAAATAATTTGATGCAATCTGGCAACACAGTTTTCTCCCAACTTTCGAATGAGCCATTTTGTGATACATGGGAGAGATTCTAGGACTTATTATAGAAGTGTCCTTGTCATAATTTAGAGCCTTATATTTTGGTTCAATCAATCTATTACGATCCCAACCCTGAGGTGTAGGGTTTCGTAAGTGCTGCTTGTGGAGGCAGCTACACTACACATGGTGGGGACACTATTTGGAAGATGTTTGAGAAAATGGCTGAAACAAACCTAGCACAGACCATGAGCAGAGCTCAAATAGAGACCCGCAGTGCAATCCTATTTATAGGGGGAAAAAGGTAGTTGATCTCTCTGAGGATATGATTCCCAACATGAGGATCATTACATATAAGTTAATCATTGTGTAGAAGATCAACAGGAGGATGGATGAGTTGGACAATAACTTATCCAAGTTTCCAAAGCTGGTGGCAGAGCTGACAGAGAGGGTATCTCGGATGAAGATACTTGTCATGACTTCATCCGTTGCTCCTATTTATCATGTTCATCGTAGTCAGGAGCAATAGATGATAGGTCCACCCCAAATGTGGGCAGAGGACCAGAATCTTACCTACTCCAACGAGCAGTCGATTCCATTAGATGAGACAACTATAGAGGTGCCTTCCCATGTGTGGGAGTTTAATGGTGTGTGGTATACGCACGACCCTACTAGGTAGGGAAGTTCATGGGATCGACTATCATACTAGCATCTCCCAACATTCTAGAACATATCATTCACTCTAACACTACTTCCAGCACTGTCGAGCTCTAGAGCTTTTCACTATCAAGCACAGAGGCAATTATCATTCATACAATAGTAGACGATATAACCGGGCTAGTAGGGCCCACCAGCGCAACATCTACCACAACAACAATAGTATTGGGGCCATCAAGGACAATCTTCATGTTCATTTCATCCTTCTTCTGTTGGATTTGTATGCCCTTAGTGACCCATTAAATACAATAAAAGTTATTATTTCTTATTACGTCCATTTGAAATAAAATGACTAATTGAATGAATGCACTTTACTGCTGAGGTCCCTTTTTACAATTAGAGTTATGAACCATGGATGTATTGAATATCATGCAGTTGGGAGGACACAACTGACTTCAAACATGTGATATTCAATAAAGATCTCCAGTCAAAGAAAGATATGACAACCTCTCTCTAAAGACTGACTTCCAATAGACTTCTTGATGCATGTCCTCTACATAAGAATGGAGACTCAAAAGTGTTGGAATAATCAAGTCAAATAGTTGACTTGACGAGGTTAAGATAAACTATGACCAAAATAGTAACAGTCATGATCAGGCACACATCATATGACCTGAGACATATATGCATCTATAGGCATGAGTATGCAAATTTGACAAACCAATAGGTTGGTGACCATGCCAAGGTCCATATATTTACACATTTGTGTGCATGCGAAGTCGTATGAGATATATGATCTCTCAAAGGAATCACACAAGTTCATAGTTGGCAAACTGGGAGACAGATCTCACTCATGATATATTTTGGGGACAAAATGAATTCGATGCATGGTCATCTTGTTTATGAAATAAGACATGAATTCAAGATATTGATATATGCTTTTGAAAAGCATAAGATTAATATTGTCACCCAAATATCAAATGAAAAATCTATTGATACATTCTGAAGAAGACAGTCAAACCAAGGTTTGAACTTCATATTTCTCAAAGTCTTCTAGTGTGAAGGATGGATGAGTATTTGGAATACTCAGGGTTACTTTTGTTGTTGTAATGGATCATCTACCATGACTCCTCAATACCAAATAAGTGATGAAACAAGATGGATTTTAGTGGCTCCATTAGATAGATGATTTGTGATTTAATCTGATTAAATCACAATTCATTTGAATCCGATTTCCAATTTTAATTTCAATGTCCAAATATTGGAAACATAAATGGTCATGGAATTGAAAATATACAAGCTCCTTGAGCTCATTTCTCAGCTTTAAATGGTTTGACTATGATTATAAGAGGTTAAGGAAGCTCGATTCAACTCACCACAACTTTTTCCAGCTCATGTAGTCTGTGATGTGTTTCGTTGAGCTCACTAAGAGTCTAATGATGTGTTTCGTTGAGCTCATTAAGAGTCTAAGTGTTACAGCTCGAGCTCAACATTCTTAGGTGATCGATTTTCTTGCATAAAAATGTATAAACCATGAAATTATATAGTTATACACATTACAAATGTACTATACATGGATAGTATGATCTCCTTGACATTATTCCATGTATCTGCATATTTATTTCATGAGTCTTAATTAGATTAGGACTCACACCTATTGATGGAAATATTGTAATAATAATGATTATTACACATTATTGATAAGGGAAATTTTGTGAATGTGTGTTGAATCGCTTTTCTCGGGCTTTTATTTATAAGTGATATACATAAGTGTCGTAGCAACCAAGTTAAGTGTAAAAAAAATTACTTACTTCTTCAGCCAAAAATAATTAAAAATGTAGCAAGAGAAAATTGCTATTTAGTTTACATGTATAGCAACAAGATCAGACTCAAGGAGGGTACAAAATCCCAAGGTTTATTATATGCAAAGAACAATCAATGAAAGAATGAAGAAGTTTCATATTCATAATATGCTTGTTTTGTGTATATATTTTATTATTTTATTATTTTTTTCTGGATTTTTAGTTTTTTATTTGGTTTTCTGATTTTAAATATTTTCTATTTAGCAATATATTTAAATATACGTAGATATATTTTAAAACTATGAATTATGAAATA
Organism: Ottelia alismoides; assembly: GCA_037367405.1. NCBI lineage: Eukaryota > Viridiplantae > Streptophyta > Magnoliopsida > Alismatales > Hydrocharitaceae > Ottelia > Ottelia alismoides. The sequence goes on from JAZKJV010009794.1 coordinate 211,309, forward strand.
GATGAAATAAATCAACAATACAATGCACTCTTTTTGGATTTTTCAAAGATATCAAATTTGTACAGAAATATAATACAAAATTATTTTTTGGTTCTCGAAAATATTTTAATGTTTTTTTAAATTTTCCAAAAATTTTCACAATTTTAAAAACCTTTATATAAATCGAAAACAAGAATCGAATAAACAAGGAACGAAATGAAACTTTTAGATTTTTAAAAATAACAAATAATGTCAACATTGGATGAAAAATATACTAACAGAAAAATATTTTATATTTTCCAGATAGGGGTTTTATAATAAAAATTTGAAATTTTCTACATTTTTTTATGAATTTTTAATATTTCTGGTTGTTTTGCAGTTTTGATGGTTTTAATAAATTTAAATATGCGAAAATGATACTATAATGAAAATAATGTGAAATACAAATACGCGATTTTTTTGGAATTTATGAAAATGTTTTTATATTTTTATTGGATTTTAAATGCAAACAGAACATTTTTGAAAAAATTTAGAAGTTTAATAAATAATAGCAATAAAGGAAATGCAAAATAAAAATTATGAATCAAATATGAATGCAACAGAAAGCTAAGAGAATTTTTGTAGAATTTTCTGAGGTGTTTTCCTACTTTTTATTTGATTTTAGTCATGCAAATATATATGCAGTCTCACACAGACTAAAATGCAAGAAAATTAATGTTTTATGGACTAAAGATTAACAATTATGAACTGGCAGGGTTAAATGTCTACTTTTTCTGAAATATAACACACCAAGGCATATGTTCGCTGTTGGAATGGACCAAAATAAAATAGAATACTTCAAGGGTCCAAAAAGTAACACATAACTTCAATATTTTTATTACAAAATTTCCAAAATATCACATGACAAGCATGTGCATAGTTCAAATAAGACTTAATTGCAAATAAAATGAAAGCGTGGTATGATAATGTAATTGTTCAATTAATTAAAAAGTTGACACATGTCCACGCATGGACTTGATTGCAAACAAAATAAAGATCAAGGGCTGAGGTGCAAAAGTACCCTTACTAACGTCAAAAGTTGAACGATGATGCACTGATGCTTCGATCTGACGATCGAGGATAAACTAGATGCGGACGGCGTCGATCAGATATAGAGATTTAAAGGCCCGGCTTTTGAGGCTTCACATGCAATCCGGATCTAATTGGGGAGCTTGTTCTTCATTGTGCGATCCTGTAGTGCTTTGGATGAATTGGGAATAATACACCCTCTGATAAACATGGATCGAAAAGATCTCGATCTTGAGTCGTCCAAATCATTTACTAGTGGTTGGTGTAACTTCCTAGGGCCTCCTCTGTTGATCAAAGCTACCAATAGAGCTCGAAGATGTTCATGTATAGATCTAGAGATTGACGATGTTTCGACTACAAATGAGTCTCCCAGATCATGCTCCTTGCTCCAACACTTGTTTCTAGAACTGCAAATAGAAGCTCTTGCTCAGAGTAATTGTCTTCAGCCAAATATTATGTCAAATGCATGTAAAGTGGTGGTGAGAGGGGGTCCCTAATAAATGTGGTCGGAAAGGAGATCGAACTCCTCCTAGAGTGATCTAGAGATTAGCAGTCAGTGGAAGAAGTGGATAAAGGTCGGGTGAATGTAGTCATGAGGTTGAGGTTTGGTGAGAATGATCAAAACATCTCCGATATCACTGATCGGAGGTAGGTGAAGTCCAGATGATTTTAGATAGATAAAGAATTAAAAACACATAATTAAAAATGCAGAATGAAATCTAAGATACCTAAGGTGCCTACGGGTAAAATTAAATGGTGGAAGCGCCTCGATTTGCTGCTGAGCAGAGAGGTAGAAACACATTATAGAGGACTCCGATGACTGATTGAATCATAACCGTTGACGCCCTGATCACGCTCTGGATTGGAAGACTTCATTGTTTTCACCGAAGAGACTCTCCTGCCACTCAATATTGGGTGAAGAAAGGGACAAAGGCGGATTGATCCTCATCGGAGGTGAAGGGATTCTATTTATAGGCAAAGCTCCGAGGGTTTTTGAAATTCGAATGTAGCGAGATTAGAGGCGTTATGAATGGATCTGAGGTGGTGGTGTGCAGGAGGTTTGAATGATAGAGAGAATAGGAGAATGGTGTAGGAGACGTAACGAAGTGCTGCCCATGAGAAACATGGGAAAAGATGCGCGTGGAGGAGATGCTAGTAGAGAGAAGGCGCAGATTGGGGAGTTGACCTGGGTCAACAGACCTGGGATGGAATAATCAGAAGGCGCCTGAAATAAAATGAAATAGACTACGCGATAAAAATACAATAAAATGTTAAATATTTAAATAAAAAATAGAAAATGAAGGAATTAAATTAAATAATGTAAATAAAATATGTTAAGAATAATTTAAAGTAATATTTGGTGATTTTTAATTTGTTAAATAGTATAATTACAAGGGTTAAAATAAATACATGTATTATTTACTGGTATGTATATTTATATACAGAGTATTATGATTTTTAATTAATTAAGTTTGCATATATATACATAATTTAGTATTTATTAATTTACAATATTTTACCAGGATTTTAATTATTTTTTTGTTCAATTTTTTTGTGTTAATTTATTAGGTTAATTAAATAGGTATATGCACAATATATACATAGTGATACATATACAATAAATACAAGATTTTATTTTTGTTAATTTTTAATTTTTAATTTGTATTTTATATAATTTAAGTAGCAATATTTACAAGTAATAAAAAATATAATATTCACAATTATGCACAAGAAAATAATTAATGAAATAATTCACATAATATTTACACGTACAAATTACAATGATACCCCAATTTGCCACATTTCACACCTTAACTGAGAATTTAATGTAATCACCTCCATTTTAAAGATTATTTAATTTAGAGTATAATGAAAGTGAGTTTTATGAATTTGGAGTTCAGGTGGCGAAGATATTGGTCTAGAAAGTTAGTACTTTTATTGCATGTGATTATGTACACTATATACACATAATTATTTTGAAATTATTTTTGTTATTTACAAGAGAATTCTATCATGATTATTTACAATGGTTTAGCTGATACAAAAATTAAAGAATTTTGTATTACAGACAATATTATACAAGCGAGGAACATATGCAAGTATAAAGTATATTTTTTGTGATTTTTGGACTTATATCCCCCTACATTATTTTTTGTCGATTAGGTCAAGTCTTGACCTCCTCTTGGCATTTGATTCTGGTTGTATCTACTACATATATACAATCTTTTATTTTCTTTATTTTTCCTTCATTTATTTATTTTAGGTTAAAAGGTAATACATATACAGTATTTAGACCAAGAAGCAGGTTAGCAATAATATAGATTTATTAATATATACAGGTGTTTTGTAAGGGATTTTAAGCTAAAATAAATGAATAAAGATGATGAAATGCAGATTCATCCTCCTCCTATACTTTACCTTTGCTAGTCCCTTAGCATACACTTATTTGAAAGAATAAGTGAATAGAAGAAAAAGAAAGGAAAAATAAAGAAATTAGGATAATGTTGAGTATTCAAATTATCTTCATAATGTTGTATTATGGAGCTCTGTCAGACCTTTGGATTATTAGTGTGACAAAACCTTAACGGCAAATGGATTTAAAACATAACAGCCCTAAATTTCCACAAGACTCCTATTCAGGTAACCTCAACAATGAGGTTAAAGTAAGTCTAGATACTCAAATTCTTCTGACTATGAATTTTTACTTGTACTGTGTTAGTGAAATAGAGCTCACCATCACAAAAGTAGCAAAGAAACAACCTCTCTCAATAAGGTAACTCTAGTCCCTCGGTCTAGCAGCTCTTTCCTCAAGGAGCGAGGATATTCCCTTCTAAGTTTAAGTCTAACCAGCTCAAGAAGAGGAGATGGAGAAAGAATGAACAGTAACCAGTGTAGCTACCTATCCTTGGATGCCTGACCAGTGTAACCATGTCAAACAGCTGCAAGCTTACAATTACTTTGAAGCTCTTCTTCTTTTTCTATACATGTAAATACACTCCGACAAGCATTTTACTTTTCGATCAAGCCAGTCCACTTTTTGAGATTCTGCATTTTTATATATATATACAAGGTGCAGCATGTACATAAGGAGTTTTTCCTCTTGAGCTAGTAGACTATCCCTCTTTTAAAGCATTATTGCAACCTCATAACATCATGTCTTTAGACCTCAATGCTACTAGACCAGGTTGAGATGCACTAACCTCCCTAGAGGAAGACGGATATTCCCACTAGTTGTTTCATACCCATGTGCTACCACAAGCCAAAAGATCCTGCCTCCTCACCACCTCCTCCATGAAGAGCTACGTGTAGAGTGTCTGTCAAAGAGAAGCCACATTCTAGAAGAATCATATGTGTGTTGTTAAATATTCTACTTAGACTCTTTGAAGATGACATGTGAACGTAGTCTTATGGAGTTAAAGAATTAAATTTCTAGGTCATGAAAAGTCTTTACTCTAGTTCTTATAATATTCCTACAAATTAAGTGGATTAAAGTCCAACTAAGCTCCATTCTTCAATTTTATTCCAGACTCAGTTTAAGTGTCAATACTATTCTGAAAAATGCACACACAAATGCAAGAAATATATACATAGAAATTTTTTAAGATATAAAGAGTTAGTAAAATATATAAAAGTATATACAAGGAGAAATGCACATAATATTTTTACAAGAGGATACAAATTTTAGAAATTTATTTACAAGATGGAAGGTGACCAAAGTTTATATACACACGTGGATTTTACGTATTTATAGACATATTCCATTATACAGAAAATAATCACATTTTTATACCAATTAATAAAAGTACGAGTTATGGCTATAGTATATATATATATAATATACAACACCCCCTAAACATAGCTCTAACTATTTTCTCATAGTGAATAAAGAGCTGCAAAGGAAGACATACTCATGCTAAGCATAGAAAAGTGGAAACAATACTATAAAACAATGACTCAAGTAATGAATAAAAGTCAGTGATCCCCCCTAAACTTACGATTAATTAATCCTAAGTATATAAGACTGTACAAAAGGGAAAAAATTGAGGGAACGAATTTGAGGACTCAATGGCTCGACTTGCCCCCCTATATTTATGGTAAAATATCCTTAAGTATAGAATATCAACAAGTTTGGGGGGACAATCGAGAGATTAGAAAAATGGAAACACAAAAGAGACGATATGAACAACATCACTCCCACTATAATTCGGGTACGCTTTCCCTAAGTATAAGCAACAACATGAGTAATGAAACATGACAAATATGGACTACACAAATCATTCATCATGTCTATACTTACGATAAAGCGCATCCTACGTATAACATATATAAACGGAAAGATAAAATAGAAGAAGAAAGAATGAAACAAAAGGATATATAGGAGTTAGTCAGCTCATGTATTAGATGCAGAAGATGGAATCATAAGATCATTGTTTGATACCATAGATATAGAATCAACTATGGATAGAATGTATCATGATCTAGATATGGCTTCAGCAATTGCCCGGTCACACCAAATGGTTGCATCAGATGACAACCCAGATATGACAATACTACCATTGTCACAAACCGCTCTAACAATGAACGGTCCTATACATTTTCTTTTCAATTTCCTGAAAACAGCTTCAACTTAGCATAAATAGCCAAACTTTCTGATCATGGGAGAAAGTGTTCCTTCGAATGTGTTTATCATGCCAACGCTTGACTTTCTCCTTATACATGAGTGAGTTATCATATGCAAAGTCTCGGAATTCAAACAATCTATTCAAATCCAACTTCATGTTCTTTCTTGCCTTCTCATAATCAAGATTGCATAAATGGAGTGTCCATAAAGATTTATGAATCAATTCCACTAAAAGGTGGCAAGGCTTTCCATACACCAATCTGTAGGGAGGCATACCCAAAGGAGAATTGTATGCCATCCGATAAGCACATAGAACTGAGTCACACATCTGGGACCAGTACAAATTTTTGCAATATTGTCTTGATCTCCCTATATGAAATTTTTGCCAAGCCAGTAGTCTGTGGTGGTACGGAGACATAACTTTTTGCTCAAAGGCGTACTCCTTTACAAGCCTCTTTACTTATCTATTAATGAAATGGTTTCCCCATCTAAAGTCAGTATTTTGAGGATCTCAAACCACACAATAATGTGGCCCTTGAGAAAGTAACATACTGCACGACTAGCAGTGGCTCGGGCGGGGATATCCTCCACCCATCGACTAACATAATCCACGACAAGCAGGATGTACTGAAATCCATGACTGATGGGAAATGGGCCCATTAAGTCTAACCCACAAGCATAAAAGACATAAGAAATCTATAGGGAATGGTATCATCGGAACCAACGGTTCCTCCCATCTTCTGGCAGTTAGTACAACCTCAAACATACTTTGTAGCATCCTTAAACAATGTTGTCCATCATAGGACACTTTTTAAAACCTTTGTTGTAGTGCACTTTCCTGAATGATGTCGATCAGATTCTTATTTGTGACAGTGCTCAAGTACATTGGTGTGTTCCTCCTAAGGAATGCACTTTCTCCATATACAATCTACACCCTCACGAAATAGGTACGAATCATGCCATTGGCAATAATGAATTTCCGACAAGAATCTATCTACATTGTCCTTTGGCCAATCTTGTGGAACTTTATTGGAGACAATATAGTTCACAATATTAGCATACCATGGGTGTGAGTCCATAAAGAAAATGGCCTCATCTGGAAAGGTTTCAGAAATATGTATCATGTTCTTCATAGAGGTCTCTGCATCTGTGATACAGGAAAGGTGATACATCTGGAATCTCGAATCTTGAATTGTGAATTAACATTTTTTGCTCCAAGTTTATCTCGAATCTCTAAATCAAACTCGTGGAGAAGAAGGATCCATATGATATAGCATGGTTTGGCATCCTTCTTTGCCTGTAAGTATCATGACAATGTAATATGTGTACACAATAACGTGGGAAGCGATGAGGTAAGATATAAACTTTTCTAACCCAAACACAATAGCTAACATATATTTCTTTGTAGCTATGTAATTTTCGTTGTGGTTCATCTAGAGTTTTCCTAGCATAGTGTATAGAATATGGTATCTGATAACACTACATTCTGTGAGGGTCAAAATATATTGTCGCTGAGGCGACCGCTCACAGAACACCAGTTGATCAGCAATTAACCCACATTAAAGAATAAATCAATTGAGTCCCAAAATTGTGAATTAACATTTATCTCTACCACAAAATGCACAGTGAATAAGTATGTAAAGGTCGAACCACAGAGAGAAATGCAAAAAAATTGAAGTAGCCTATGATGTTCATGTACCACAGAGTCATCCTTGTATAAATCCTATTTTTGTGGGTTTTTTTTTATTTTTTTTCTTTTTTTCCTTCTTTTATTATTATTATTAAGATATATATATTGTTTAATATTTATATTAATATCCATATTTATATATATATATATAATTTATATATTATAGATATATATAGCTATACACTTATAAAGGGTATCTATAGAGGATATAATACATATATTTATAAATAGACTATGTATATTATATATATATATATTTTTAAATTTTATATTTTGATTTTTTTTTAACTTTCAGATTTTTATACCTAAATGCATATATATAAATCTATATTTTTTTTTAATTTTTTGTTTCAATATTGGAATGTATATATAATGTAGTGAGAGGGGTAATATAATATTTATAAAAATATACAAAAAGGCGCAAAAATTCAGGAATAAACTATTTTTGGTCTTTTTATAAATTTTTACTATTTTTGGGATTTTTAGGTATTTTTCAAAACCTTTTTGGAATTTTTAAAAAGGGAAAATAATGGAAAACAGGGACTTAAGCTACTGGACAGCATTGAAATGAGGTTTAAAAATAGAAAATGACATCCAAAAATCCTCAAATCAATTTTTAATTACAGATAATAAAAGGAGGGAACTGTAGAAGATTACTTTGTATTTTTAGGATTTTTCTAGGCATTTTTAGATTTTTAGGAAGTTTTTAAGGGTTTTCTTATTTTTAGGGTTTCTGTTTTGATTTTTTAATGGTTTTTGGACTGACACTAAAGTATGATGAAATAGACAAGAGGTAATTTTTATTATTTTTTCGAGGTGGTTTACTATTTTTTTAGTATTTTCTAAGCTAGACAATAGATGAAATGCATGTTTTTGATTTTTACTAAATGCAAAAATGCAACAAAATTAAAAACTAAAATATGATGTGCAAGAACAAGCTAACAAGAGCTTATATTAATTTTTGTAGAATTTTTCAAGTTAATACGACGCCTGTAATAACTAGACAAAGCATACAAAAATATATTGCCTGGCAGGGGCATTTTTGCAAATAAAAATAAAGTCAGGGGCTGTAGTGCAAAAAACCAAAAATAATACACTTGATCTGCAATTTTAAGGGCTAAAGTGAAATACAAAACCCGCCAGGGACCCCCGCGCAAAATGACCATCACGTGGGACTACACGTGATCCGCACCCACAGGGACCAAAAAACAATTTCTTATAGTTCAAGGTCCTTAATACAAATTTTCACAAAAATATTACACTTGGAATTTAATTTTATGAACTGAAAATAAATGTACAAACATAAGGGGGGTCTTGTGCAATTTAGCCACCTCACGTGGGACGGCACGTGAGGTGACGTGGACTGGACCTCGAGGCAATATCATGAAGGTACAGGGGGGTCCATGCAAAATTTACACACTAAAAATAACTTTGACTTTTATTTACAGGGCTGAACGATAAAAACAAATAGGCTGGGGGTTAAATAAGAAATTTACCCCTTATTTAGGCGCTAACGGACGGCGATGAGGAGGTCACTTAGACACGCGTCGCGCATCTGACGGCTGGTACTGGTTCGCCGATGAAGACTCCTGATTAGATCCGCCTCACGGATCGGACGGCGATGGCTGGGCTTCATCCGACGGTTCTTATTCAATCTGGGGCGCTCCTCCTGATCGGACGGTGACGAAGGGGTCTGGAGGAACAGGGAAGGAACTCGCACCAGGCGAGCTTCGATCGTCGAGCATCGGCTCCGCCGGCCCTCTTCCTCACATCTGAGGTGTTCTGGTCGTAGCTGGAGGTGTTCCGCATCTGCTCGTGGTCTTGGCGTGGCTCCTAGAGGTCCAAGGAGCTTAGGCGAGGTCAATGAAGGCCGGGACCTCCAGGAGCCTCTTCCTGGTTCGAATCGAGTCCAAAAGGGCTCCTTGTGTCGTTTGACCTGCATAGGAAGAACCAGGGGGACGAGGGCTATTTCCTCGACCCTGTTGGTGAAGCTTTGGTGCAAGATGAGGTGAGGCGGAGGAGCTCCGGCGATATGTGGAGGTGGAGCTCCGATTCGCAAGGACTGAGGGTCCTTGGTTGAACAAAAGTGATCAGGAGATGGAGCAGGCGATGGGGAACAAAGTGAGGTGAATGGGGCGATCGGAGACAGTGGGTATCACAGTGGAGAAGTCGCCGGAGCGGAGCTCCGGCGAACTTCAATTTTGCTAATTTACGATACGCTACTGATCAAGAGGCTAAACTAAGCACGGAATTGAAATGCTAGAATTAAAATCTACCTAAAAAGCACGAAAGGACAGCTCTTATAACTAGGGGCCACCAGGGAGCAAGACGGACGCCGGAGCTCCGCTGCGACAAAACTGATCCCTCCTTCGGCCGATTCGCGCTGCTGGAATGCTCCCCCTGTCACGAGGAACCTCCCAGGAACTGATTCGAGACGTTTGAGTGGATCTAAATTGGCCAAATTTGAGGAGGAGGTCGAGAGCTCTTATTTATAGACAGACTGGACGCCTTACTTGTCCCGCGTATTCCGGCGAGTACAATGATCGTTTTCTCGAACTGACAAGCATGCGTGATAGATGGATGATCCCTCTACATATCTCGTGAAGGCGGCGAGCGAGAACAAGGGACGAGACGCCCGGGAAAAATGGCGCAAGTCAAGGAGGCAGCAAGGTTCAGAGGTGCCAGGTCCCGATGGGATAGTTGACCAGAGGTCAACAAAGGCCGCGCCCTCATTGGTCCACCTCGGACGCTAGAGGACAAAATAGGGGACCTTATTCTAAAATGAATTATTTATCAAAATAAATGATTTTATTAGAATTTTCTTATAAAATGAAAAATGTGTATTAATTCATGTAGTATTTATTTATGATTTTTATTTAATTTTTTGATGTATTTTATTTTGGTTTTATTTTAATAATGTATAATTGCATGTATTTACATATATTTTTGTTTATTTTATTATTTTATTGGCTTATCTTATAATTTATTTTTGTGAGTGTGAGGGTATTTTTATTTAATTATTATGAGTTGATTTTCATATTTAAATAAATAGGCACATATATATGTAGGTATACCTATAGTAGTTTACCTATATTTTATATATATACTTAATTTATTTAATGTATTTTCTTGGTTTTTTTGTTTTAGATTTGTATTTTTAATAAGTTATATGTAATATTTGCATTATTATTAAAACATAAATGAATAATGAAATCCCCTTTTATTTTATATACATGTAGAAAGCATAGGTATTTTGTTTATGTAACTTACAGACTTATTTTATTTTACAAATTCTTTTTGATTTTCTTTTAATTTCAATATGTACATGTATTGTATACATTATGTACAAAATTCTAAAAATATAATTTTGTAAAAATAATGAACAATGAATAAATTGAATATTTTAATCAGGCAGATTGCACAATGAAGGCCAAAAACCTAAGTTTTACAGATGAACTCCAAAAATTATGAAACCAATTTCATTAAATAGTTCTTGGAGAGCCATATACAATTAAAGGTGAGTTTGGGTGATTTGGAGTTTTTATTTGCAAGATATGGGTCTGTGAAGTTGAGATTTTGGCTTTGTATTCTGGGTATAAAATGTACACTGAGTATTATTTTTACACAAACTCAATTTTGTATTTTTGTTTACATTATTATCTACAACTTTCATGTACAAAGTTTCTTTATTTGATGAAAGAATAATTATATACAAAATAGGTGTCAAAAATGCATAAATAAATGAATGAATAAATGAATGAGGTAATTATTGTACTGTTGGCCCTTATCTCCCCCTACTTTATTCCTTGTCGACCAATTCCATGCTGGCCTTGTTCTCGGGGTTCGGGTCATAAAATAATTGCAATATTTTATTCTTTTTTCTTTTCTTCTCTTTATTCTATAATTTTGGCATTAAAAACCTTATTTAATGTATCATTAATACAATGAATAATGAATGTTATTATGTACAAATTGATGCTATTTTCATGCATTTGCTGGGGTTTTTGTGGCCAAAATGATAGAATAAAGGTGATGAAATGGAGATTCATCACCCCCCTATACTTGCCTTTGCTAGTCCCTAGCAAATACTTATGCAATAAGTATAAAAAGAATAAAGAAAAGAAAAAGAGAATTAAAGAAGGATAGAGTGAATAGGGGTGCTTTCAGTGCAATGTATGTCTTTATAAAATCTGAATTTGGAGCTCCTGTCAGACTTTGGGTGTAGATGTGTGTGGAACCTAGTCGGGAGCCATCTTTAAGGTACAGCAGCCTTCGAGAGTCACAAAACTCGGTTCAACCCACCTCAATAGCCTAGTCAGAACTGGTCTACATCATACGCAAACCCTTATAACTATGAAGCTGACTTGTACAGTGTAAGTGATGGTGGCTCTCCCCAACTGAAATGACAAAGGAACTGACTTCTCCAGAATGACAACCCAATGATTCCCCAATCCAACAGCTCTTTCCTCGAGGAGCAGGGTATTCCCTTCTAAGTTCAAGTGGCAACTAGCTCAAGAGGTGGGGGTGAAGAGAAGAATGGACGGTAGCCAGTGTCGCTACCTATCCTCGGATGCAAGACCAGTGTAGTCAAGTCATCCAGCTGCAGGCTCACATATTAATCTTTGGAACTCAAGCTTGCTTATTGGCTTTACAACATATGTACATACTTTGCATGCATTTTTTTTGTACAGGCCTGACCATTTTTTTTTCGACATACTATTCACAGCAGCATTTACATAAGGAGTTTTTCCTCTTGAGCCAGTAGACTATCCCTCTTTTGAAGCTTTATTGCAACCCACAATCTCCTGTCGTTAGACCTCATGGCTATTGGACCAGGTTGGGGTGCACTTCCCTCCCTAGACGAGGACGAATGTTTCCACCCGTGTGTGTCTCAGACTGGCAAATCCAGCCCCCTCACCACTCCAACTGAGTTGAGCCAAGTGAAAGGTGCAAGTGTCCAAGTTAGGTCACGGTCGGCAAGAGTCATGCGTGTGTCTCGAAAAGTTCTAGTTAGTCAGTTGAGGTGACTTGAACCCAGCCCTAATTTCTCAAAGAATTAAGTCTGCATAGACCTGAAGTACCTTAAACCTAGTTCTCGTGAGGTTCCAGTGCAGTTAGGTGCGGTAAGGTCTAACCAAGCTCCAATTTGAGACTTTATTGGACTAATTCAATCATCAAGCTCACTCAAAAAGAATATGAATGGTATGCTCATGCTATGCACAATGAATGATGTAATTTTTCACAAGGAATTTACAAGAATCAAAGAATCTTTTTACACAAAAAATTTTTGCAAATAAGAAGCTTGACACATACAAAAAGTACATACAATTATTTACACGGGCGTGCCGCTTTATTTACAAAACATATGGATTTATAAAGACTTTACAGGTTTTAGTGAAGTAGTTTTTTTTAGGTTGTACAGAAAGAATTTTATGTATTTTATTTACGAATCACAGGTATTTGTAATGATGCTTTTACTTCTCAGGCCTAGTTTGGAAATAATTTTGCAAACTATAGTATACGATAATTTTTGCGATCATTTACACACATTTGAAAACTATTTTTGCAAAGATTTTTCACAATATATATATATACACATTTTCCACAATAGTTTTGACAAACATTTTTAAAAACATTTGCACATAGGTTTTTCAAATCCTTTATTCCATACAAAGAAAAAGTTTTTCAAACAAAACAATTTTACACAGGTTGAAAACATTTCACAGCAGATTTTTCCAAACAGTTCACACTATTTTCAAATAATACTGTAAAGGTATTTAATCCTGATTTATTAATCAGTATATACAAAGAAAAACTATATTTGCTGTACAACATGGTTTAGGCTCTTATAAGCTTATTTTGGGATTATTGTTTATTTTTGTATGAGAGATTTTTGTGCAGACTCCTAAGACTTATTCGAGAATCATTTTCAAAAGATTTTCGAAAACTATAGTCCAAAATAATTTTATAAACATGTACACGCATTTGAAAATGATTTTACAAGTGTTTTTCACATAGGATAGATAGATTTTTCAAAATAATTTGACAACCAAACTTTTCCAATCATTTGCACACTAGTTTTCACACATTTTTATTTCACTCAAAGAAAATAAATTTTACACACAAAAGTAATTTTACAACGGTTGAATACTTGTACACACTATTTTTCAAGCCATTTTCAAAAGATTTTTCGAAGAGAATATTTTGTACAAAACGCTTTTCCTAACTTATTAATCAGTATAAGTACAAAGAGTCTAAGGAGCTCACAATCATCTTTCATTATTATAGAATTACTTTTTACTTTTTAGATTGAGTTGATGTTTTATTTTTTCAGTATGAGTTATGGATTATAGTATATACATGGTATATACAACCCCCCTATACTTAGCTTGAGCTATGTCCTCATAGGTCGAAGAGAAAAGAGAAGACATAACTCGTACTGAGTATAGACAAGTTTAAGGAATATATATATATATGAATGGGAATGAATGAATAAGAAGTTGACCGTCCCCACTATACTTAGGATCAAGTAATCCTAAGTATAGCAGACTGTACACAAAGCAGGGAGGGTCAAGGGTGGGAATACATAGATCGTACTCAGACTGTCTCCCCCTATACTTAGGGTAAGATACTCCTAAGTATAGACAAGAAGAGGAGACAATGGAGAGGATCGAAATGAAATGAAAAATTTGGGGTGCACATCCCCCCTATACTTAGGACAAAGTACATCCTAAGTATGGAAAACTGTCTACAAGGGCGGCACCTTTTAGATACAAAAAGAAGATAGAAAAGGAAAAGAAGAAAAGAAGAAAAGAAGAAAATCAGATAAACAGTTTTTGGGGTGCATCATCTGAATCTTCTGATGTTGTCGCTGTTGTGGATATGTCATCATGGTGCACGAGCTGAATGGAGTCCACAACGGCCAAGAATGTATCTGGTTCGAGGTAAGGCTTCAGGAGTTGACCGTTGATGACGAATGGTTGTGCGTTAGGGGACAATTCTGATATCGCAATACTTCCATTGTCACGCACTTCACAAACTCGGAACAGCCCTGTCCACTTACTCTTCAATTTGCATGGGAAGATCCGCAACTTTGCATCAAATAACCACACTTTTTGTCCAACATCAAAGGTCTTTCGTCTGATGTGCCGGTCATGCCAGCGTTTCACCTTCTCTTTGTACATCAATGTATTATCGTATGCATAGTCTCGGAACTCCAAGAGTCTGTTCAGATCATCCTTTCGTTTCTGACCACTTTTGCGTGAGTCCAAATTGCAACTGTTAACTGCCCATAGAGACTTGTGAATTAATTCGACGGCCAAATGGCACGACTTCCCGTATACAAGATGATAGGGCGACATGCCCAAGGGAGACTTGTAGGCGGTTCTGTAGGCCCATAGGACCGAGTCCAAGAGTTGGGTCCAGTCTTTTCTGTTTGGCATGACAAGTTTCTGCAGGATAGTCTTGATTTCTCTGTTTGATAACTCTGCCATGCCATTGGTCTGAGGATGGTAAGGAGATGCGACACTGATCGATGCCGTATTCCTTCGTCAATTTCTTGACCTCTTTGTTAATAAAATGGCTACCCCGTCTGATATGAGAATTTTTGGTATCCCGAACCGCGAAATGATGTTCTTCTTCAGGAACTGACACACTGTTCGGCTGTCGGCGGCTCGAGCCGGGATAGCTTCAACCCAACGACTCACGTAATCGACGGCAAGAAGGATGTGCTCAAAACCTTGACTGTTAGGGAAAGGTCCCATGAAGTCAATGCCGCATGCATCGAAAACGTCTTCTATCTGAATGATTTTCAGGGGCATAGAATCTTTTGCACTGAGTGCACCTTTCAATCTCTGACAGTCAATACACCGTTTGACAAATTCTGCTGCATCCTTAAATAATGTGGGCCACCAGAAGCCACACTGAAGTACTTTGGTTGCCATACGATCTCCAGAGTGATGTCCACCAGATTCGAGCGAGTGATAATACTCGAGGACACTAGATTGCTCCTCCTGAGGGATGCATCTGCACCAAATGCAATCTGCTCCTTCCCTAAATAAAAGAGGATCCTCTCATTGGTAGAAGCGGATGGTCGACATGAATTTGTTCTTCTGATTCTTCGTCCAATCCGACGGTGTTACCCCATAGGCGAGGTAATTGATTATATCAGCATACCAAGGAAGAGAATCCACTGCTAAGATTGATACATCAGGAAAGGTTTCTGTAATGGGTGCACTGTTCAGAGGAGGCTCGTGCTGCTCAATTCTGGAGAGATGGCCTGCTACCACATTCTGAACTCCAGGCTTGTCCTTGATTTCCAGATCAAATTCCTGGAGGAGAAGGATCCATTGAATCAGTCTCGGCTTGGCATCCTTCTTCTGCTAGAGGTACCGGATAGTAGAGTGGTCTGTGAAAATTGTGACTTTTGATCCCAACAAATAGGATCTGAACTTCTCAAGGGCGAAAACCACAACGAACAACTCTTTCTCTGTCACTGTATAATTTCTCTGTGCTTCATCTAATGTTCTGCTGGCATAGTGAATGGCATAGGGCGCTTTCTCTTTCCTCTGCCCAAGAACAGCCCCGACTGCAAAGTCTGACGCATTGGTCATTATCTCAAAGGGAAGAGACCAGTCAGGCGGCTGTAGGATCGGAGCCTGAGTAATAAGCTCCTTCAGCTGATTGAAAGCAAGGAGAACGTGCTGATCTACATTGAACTCGGTTTCCTTGCACAAAAGTTCTGTCAAAGGTCGGGCAATACGGCTGAAATCATTGATGAATCGTCTGTAAAATCCCACATGCCCCAGGAATGACCTTACATTTTTCGCTGACTGAGGTGGCTGTAGATTTGCAATAACATCCACCTTTATTGGGTAGACTTCCATGCCACGTTTGGAAACGACGTGGCCCAGCACGATACCTTCGGTGACCATGAAGTGGCTCTTTTCCCATGAAAGCACTAAATTGACTTCCTGACACTTCTGAAGCACTCTGTCTAGGTGCTCAAGACAAGAATCAAAACTATCACCATAGACAGAGAAATCGTCCATGAACACCTCAAGAAAATTACCTACCATCTCAGCGAAGACTACTAACATGCATCTTTGCAAGGTTTCAGGTGCATTGCATAATCCAAAGGGCATTCTCTTGAAGGCATAGGTGCCGAACGGGAAAGTGAAGGTAGTCTTCTCTTGATCTTCAGGAGCGATTGCCACTTGGTTGTACCCGGAATACCCATCAAAAAAGCAGAAGAACTCCTTACATGCTAGTCTTTCTAAAACTTGATCAATGAATGACAAGGGGAAGTGGTCCTTCTTCGTTGCTGCATTAAGACGGTAGTAGTCAACACACACCCGCTAGGATGTTGGTACCCGAGTGGATATTTCCTCTCCTTTGTCATTTGTTACCACGGTAAGCCCGGATTTCTTTGGAACTACATGCAGTGGGCTTACCCATTTTGAGTCGGAGATGGGATAGATAAAGCCTGCATCACACCATTTCATTATCTCTTTCATGACGACGTCCCAGAGGTTAGGGTTCAACCTTCTTTGGAATTCGTGGGACGGCTTGGCATCTTCTTCCAGATAGATGTGGTGCGAACACAAAGCTGGATTTATCCCTCGGAGATCTGATACACACCAACCAAGTGCCTTGCGGTTCTTTTCTAGAACCTCGAGAAGACGAGATTCCTGATCCGAATTCAGCCTGCTGCTGATGATGACCGGATACATTTATTCTCCACCCGCAAGGAAAGCATACTTCAGGCCTGCAGGAAGTGGCTTGAGTTCCGGTTTTGACCTGTCCAACTTGTCGGTCACTTCAGATACTATGCTGGTGGTAGGATGTACTTCTTCAAAGGGGCTACCATCCTCATCATTCTGTTGAGATCCCAGTGATGTGCCGAACGGGTCTGCGCTAGGTTGATCGTGTTCTGTCTGGAGTGAACGATCAAAGAGATGCGCCTGCATCTGACAATCTGTCTCCCAAGAATCATCGGAGCCGAGGGTAACTGTGCTTTCCAAGTCCTCATCAAGAGTGAGGATTTCTCGAGTCCATGAATCGTCCAATGGCAAGAATGAATCTCTGATTTCTGCAATAAAGCCACAGTCTGCTTCGGATGCTGCCTGGCTCTCATCAGTCGTGGCATTCGGCTCTCTACTCATGTTTATAGTGATTTGCTTGGCGTTCGAGCTAAAAGTAATCTTGCCAGACCCGTAATCAACCACGGCACCTGAAGTGCGTAGAAATGGTCGACCAAGGATGATAGGGGTCTGGAGCAGGGGTGCTGGTGAGTCCATATCAAGGACTACAAAATCAGCAGGGAATTGCATCTCCTGCACTTTAACTACAACGTCTTCCAAAAGACCTCGGGGTCGCTTGATGGATCGGTCAGCGAACTGAAGGATCATTCGTGTCTGCTTGAGCGGACCCAGCCCAAATTCTTGCATTATGGATGATGGCAAAAGGTTGATGGAAGACCCACTGTCGAGGAGAGTGCGCTCGAAGATCTGGTCAAAAATCTCACAACAGATAAGAGGTGCTCCGGTGTCTTGCTTCTTCTGTGGGAGGTTGCTGATGGCTGCCACAGTGGCCATGGAGAGCATGTGCTTTTCTACGTCTCTGCGTCTGTTCTCTTGTGCTGGGCGACGCCTGTTGGTACATGCCTCCTTTAGTCCTTTCTTCACAGCTGGCATGTACTCCACGACCTTCAATAAGGGAGTCTCGATAGTCAACTTGTCTAATATGTCCACAACTCCTGGATCAGACAATGCCTTTTTTCGTTTTGCAATTTTTTTGGATTTTTCTATTGCATGAGGAAAATGAATATGTACATCTCTAGAAGGAAAAATAGAGTTCTTATTTGCATCAAAATCATTGCCCATAGAATTTTGTACATCCGGACTACAAAAAGGAGTACAAACTGTATCGTGGCATGCTGGTGCTGCAGGGCGAGCAAAAAGTGTAGCGTCTGCTCCGTCGGATGGCGAGGGATAGGCTGCTACTGACGGCTCCTCCAATGCTGGCACGGCTTCGCTTCGGCTGCAAACTTCTGTTTGTTGTTTTTTATTTTGCTGATTTTTTTGTATTTTTAGCTGGGGATGCTGGCAATGCACGACGGCTGGAATGGCTTCTCCATCTTCTTCCTCCTCACAAGCCCCTGTAGCTGGTACGGCTGATGCGGAAGATGATGATCCACCTGTTTCTTTATTCACCCCATTCTTGGTGGCAGGCGGAGGCAAGGCCCTACCGCTCCTGAGAGTAACAGCATTAGAATAAACAGTAATATCATTTTTAGACACGGACAGGACATCACATTCTACCTGCTTTTTCTTTTTGAAGTTATTGGGGTTGGCCTCGACCTGAGCTGGAATGGTAGTTCTAGTGGCAGTCAGGTCGTCAAGCCTCTTGGTCATTTCCGCCAGCCCTTTGACAAGTTGGGCCAGGCAATCCATGGTAGGGTTCACAGGGGGTACCTCGGTGGGTTCAGCGTGCAGACCACTCTGCTGTTGCATGGATGGGTGCGGAGGTTGTTGCTGGTGGTGCTGGGGTGGTGCAGGAAGTTGAAGTTGCTGATAAGAGGAGGGAGGATACTGCTGATACTGCTGAGATGGGGCAGCCGCATACTGATGAAACAGCTGTGGATGGCGGTACTGCGGCTGCTGGTATGGCTGATTCTGCCTCCATTGATTTGCATACTGGGGAGGCTGATAAAACTGCTGATGTGGCTGAGAGGACTGTCCAAAATGACCACCCTGAGGTTGGTGGTATTGCTGGTTGGCAAGTGGCTGACCCAGGGGTTGTCTCATAGGACGGGTCGGCTGTGCATCGTTGGTCCATACCCCGTTCACTTCCTGAATCAGGGGTGGTGGTGGGAAAACTGGATCAGGTCCAGAAAGGAACTCTAGTTGGTACACAACCATCTGCTGTTGCGGCTAGCCCTGGTCAGGTGCCTGCACGTAGTACACGTGCTGGACTGCCGATGGCTGCTGGCTTGGCTGAGGCTGATGCTGCAGTTGTTGCTCATCCTTCTTCTCAGCTGGAGCTTCTGATGGTGTCGCCGACTGAACAGAGTTGATGGTGCCCACCAACAGTTCAAGGTACTTGTTGATATGATCAAGCTTGTCTAAATTCTCAGTCCTCTTCTCGATCACAGCTAGTTTCTCAAGATCCTGTGATCTCTTCTCAATTATATCAACTTTAGAGAGATGGTCCCCGATGATACTGAGGTTTGAGCTCTCATATCTCTCTGCCTCCTTGGACGCTGCCATGTGTACTTGTTTCTGGAGGATCTGGGGCTGCTTCTGATATGCTTTGGATGAAGAGAGGGCAGCCTCTCCTTCGGCCATTTCTTCGAATATCTACCAGACTACGTCTTCATCCTTGTTGAAGTGTGAACTCCCACATACTGCGTCAACGAGCCTTTGGCTCTCGATGTTCAGTCCCCCAAAGAAGTGTTGTACCAAGCTGGTTTTCGGAATCTCATGATGGGGACATTTCTCCTGCAGGTCAGTGAATCTCTCCCATGCTTCTTATACTGACTCATGGGCTCCTTGGGAGAAATTACTGATTCGGGCTCGCATCTGGTTGAGTCGACCGAGAGGGTAATACTTGTGCAGAAAGGCTGACTTCAGCTCCTCCCAAGTCGTCACAACCTTCCCCATATGGTTGACCCAATAGAGGGCCTTGTCTTGTAAGCTGAAGGGGAATGCCAACATCTTGACAATGTCCAGAAGAACATTGGGATAGTGAGTGGTGCGACAAATGCGTGAGAATTGTTGCAGGTGAATGTACGGCTCTTCACTAGTGTTTCCATGGAATGCTGGAAGTAGAGCAATGAACTGGGGTTTCAGCTCAAAGTGAGTGTGTACCGGTGGAATGAGGATCCACTCGGTCATCTGGCTGTCTCCCGGATTGTACGTCTCTTTAAGTATAGGCTTTGGTGGTGGTTGTTCTGGTTCGTCATTGTCAGGCCCACCGCCACCTCCACCTCCACCCCCACCTGCTCTTCTGCCTCCTCCTCCCTCGTCTCAGTTCATCATATCGTTCAACATGTCCTGAAATGCTATCTATGTAAGGGCCTGCTTGGTCAGCTGCTGTTGGATGGCCTGGATAGACGCCAGTAGTTGTGCATTGACTTGATTCTGGTCTGGTATCTGTCCTTCTGGTTGGGGTGGATGCTGACCCTTGCCCTTTCCTCTGGGAGCCATATCAGAGTCTGAGTCAGACGAAAGGAACTCCGGAGAAGTCTCCAGGGCTTGCTCTGGCTTCTATCTGCAAAATGAGATAGTCCAAATCGGACAACTTGCAATATTATTCAGTTGTCATTATGAGGCTGGAATTCAGGTCAACCCCAGCATGTTGTGAACGGAAAAGGATGTAGACTGTAATCGACTTCCATTCACAACGGCGAACGCGGGACAAAAGTGATCCCAGTTTATTGGGAGGCCAAGAGAAAGGTAGAAAACGAGGAGTCTGGAGATCGATCCGCAAAGTCCGGATCGGGTTCTCGGGAATCGCCTCGAATTTATTGGCGGAGTTGAGTTCATGGAATCGATGTGGGTATCGGCGGGGTCCCAACGGAAACCATCCATGAATCAACTTCGCGAAGCATGAAAGAGGATCGGATGTTGGAAGAAGGATACGATGGTCAACGAAGAATAAAAAGGAGTGTAAAACAGTAGAAAGGCTCAGGTGAGCGGAGTGGTCAAAAGGAGAATGACACAACAAAATGTGCGCAAAGGCACGGGACTCGATCTTTGAACCTTAATCTAGATCCATACAAATGCAATACAAAATTGGGTTCACCAACTCACGCCATGTGAAGCCGTGAAGGTTCGGCTATTTATTATCTTTTCATTTTTAGAGTTGTGATTTCAGGCAAATCTTTTAACAAGTCCTTAGTACGCTACCCTATAGGAGAGAGAGTACTGCCAGAAGAGTATCCCGTACTTATCCTCCTCTTGTGTAACCTGTAGTCTGTACTTTTTGAAGTCCTTTAACCCTTCCTGGATCCCTACTCAGCCAAAGAAATAGAGATAGGAAGCCGATAGGCGAAACCGCTACTTCGGTCCTTGCTCGCAACGGAATCACCCGTGAGCGTACAAGAACCTACTCGGACGCAGGATGATGAGACAGACACCCCCGTGAAGGCGTGGCCTATGCTCAATACTTCGGACAGGGTCGATGCTCTAGACAACATAGAGTCATCATTGGTGACCAAGTCCTACTCGCCTACGTACGAAAGAAGCGCCATTACTTCGGAAATCCAGGCGATACACAAGGCAGTTGCAGACTGGATTTTTGGCTTTAATCCTTAGGGGGTCGCACTCGCTCAAGGGAGTAGGGTTTTGGTCCCCCTCCAAGGTACCTGAAAACAATGAGGGCTTTATGAACCCAGTACAATGATAGTCCATTACAGATTTTAATTAAGGTCAAAGTTTATTTAGCAGTCCCCTTATTTTAATGTTTTTGGGTTTTCACCTTTTTTGAGTCTATTTTCATACCAGCGCCTAACATTTTTGTAGATTCTCATTTTAGTCCTAGGTGCTCAAAATCAGAGGGAGATAGCGGAAAAGTCGTGCAAGTGGTTCCATGATGGAAATCTCACCATTGAACCGCATGATGCATGCTGAGTTAGAAGACTTACAGTGCATCCCAGCTCTCTCCATGTGGTATGCAAAACAGAATTTTTAAACCTATCTACATGTCGGTATGCAAGGCACAAAAATCGCCCTAAATATTAGCTGCTATTAGTGTGAAGAACCATAAGTCGCTCATTCATCTTTAGACTAAAAAGTCTGGTCTTGGCTCACCCCTCCTCTACTCAACACACTTGAGTTAGGAGAAAGCGCTTTGTGGGGCTCGCTGTGGCACAAGGGCTAAGAGATAAATGAACGGCTTGTTTAAGTTTGACTAGATCCATACGAAGTATACTATAGGAACATGCATTCTTATTAATGTTTGGACCTAGCTACCGAGTCAAGCAACCTATATCTAGGGGCTACAAGCACACAAAACAAAGTAAAATAAAGGCGGAAAGCTCAAAACTTCGGGAAACAAAGAAAAGAAAGCGATGGAAAACTCGAAAAACCGTGATGAGGCCCCCAGGTGAACAATCACCTGGGCACTGGACCTCATTGTGAAGAGTAGAGTCCTGTTAATTATTACATGCCAAAATATCTCTCTCTCACCATAAATTACAGAAATAATCCAAATACCTCTAGACCTATCTAATTCCCATCTCCTTGCATCCTTGGTGCTCTCTCCAGTTGGTCATGAAGTGAAGACCAACCTCCTCCAAGCTCGGCTGCCTTGGCTCCCTAAGAAACCATCCTCGTGTGGAGGGCCCTCGCAACAAAGTCACAAAGAGATTGAATCAGTATAAGCTTAATCAACAAAATAAAGCAGACATGAATCAATCACAATAAATAAATAAATCAAGGATGGTGATCAATTGCAAAAGAAATAGCTGCTCACAAAATCAATGATAAATCAATTTTTACATAAGAACGACAAAATACAAAAGGCTATGCTCATTGCTCCCCGGCAACAGCGCCATCTGATAACACTACATTCTGCGAGGGTCAAAATATATTGTCGTTGAGGCGACCGCTCACAGAACACCAGTTGATCAGCAATTAACCCACATTAAAGAATAAATCAATTGAGTCCCAAAATTATGAATTAACATTTATCTCTACCACAAAATGCACAGTGAATAAGTATGTAGAGGTCGAACCACAGAGAGCAATGCAAAAAAAATGAAGTAGTCTATGATGTTCATGTACCACAGAGTCATCCTTGTATAAATCCTATTTTTGTGGGTTTTTTTCTTTTTTTTTCTTATTTTTTCTTCTTCTTCTTCTTATTATTATATATATATTGTTTAATATTATATATTAATATCCATATATATATATATATATAATTTATATATTATAGATATATATATATAGCTTTACACTTATAAAGGGTATGTATAGAGGATATAATACATATATTTATAGATAGACTATGTATATTATATATATTTTTTTTTAATTTTATATTTTGATTTTTTTAATTTTCAGATTTTTATACATAAATGCATATATATATATATATATTTTAATTTTCTTTTACAATATTGGAATGTATATATAATGTAGTGAGAGGGGTAATATAATATTTATAAAAATATGCAAAAAGGCTCAAAAATTCAGGAATAAACTATTTTTGGTCTTTTTATAATTTTTTACTATTTTTGGGATTTTTATGTATTTTTCATAATCTTTTTGGAATTTTAAAAAGGGAAAATAAGGGAAAACATGCACTTAAGCTACTGGACAGCATTAAAATGAGGTTTAAAAATAGAAAATGACATCCAAAAATCCTCAAATCAATTTTAAATTACAAATAATAAAAGGAGGGAATTACAGAAGCTTACTTGTATTTTTAGGATTTTTTTAGGATTTTTTAGATTTTTAGGAAGTTTATAAGGGTTTTCTTATTTTTAGGGTTTCTGTTTTGAGTTTTTTAATGGTTTTTTGGATTGACACTAAAGTATGATGAAATAGACAAGAGGTAGTTTTTTTGGAACTTTTCGAGGTGGTTTACTATTTTTTGGTATTTTCTAAGCTAAACAGTAGATGAAATGCATGTTTTTTATTTTTAATAAATGCAAAAATGCAACAAAATTGAAAATTAAAAATATGGTGTGCAAGAACAAGCTAACATGAGCTTACATTAATTTTTGTAGAATTTTTGAAGTTAATATGATGCCTATAATAACTGGACAAAGCATACAAAAATATATAGCCTCGCAGGGGGATTTTTGCAAATAAAAATAAAGTCAGGGGTTGTAGTGCAAAAATACCAAAAATAATACACTTGATCTGCAATTTTAAGGGCTAAAGTGAAATACAAAACCCACCAGGGACCCCCGCACAAAATGACCATCACGTGGGGCTACACGTGATCCGCACCCACAAGGACCAAAAAGCAATTTCCTAAAGTTCAAGGTCCTTACTACAAATTTTCACAAAAATATTACACTTGGAATTTAATTTTATGGATTGAAAATAAATGTACAAACATATAGGGGGTCTTGTGCAATTTATCCACCTCACGTGGGACGGCACGTGAGGTGACGTGGACTGGACCTCGAGGCAATATCATGAAGGTACAGGGGGGTCCATGCAAAATTTACACAATAAAATGAACTTTGACTTTTATTTACAGGGCTGAATGATAAATACAAAAAGGATGGGGGTTAAATAAGAATTTTACCCCTTATTTAGGCGCTAACAGACGGCGATGAGGAGGTCACTTAGACACGCGTCGCGCATCTGACGGCTGGTACCAGTTCGCCGATGAAGGCTCCTGATTAGATCCGCCTCGCGGATCGGACGGCGATGGTTGGGCTTCATCCGATGGTTCTCATACAATCTGGGGCGCTCCTCCTGATCCGACGGTGATGAAGGGGTCTGGAGGAACAGGGAATGAACTCGCACCAGGCGAGCTTCGATTGTCGAGCATGGGCTCCTCCGGCCCTCTTCCTCACGTCTGAGGTGTTCTGGTTGTAGCTGGAGGCGTTCCGCGTCTGCTCGTGGTCTTGGCATGGCTCCTGGAGGTCCAAGGAGCTCAGGCGAGGTCGATGAAGGTCGGGACCTCCAGGAGCCTCTTCCTGGTTCGAATCGAGTCCAAAAGGGCTCCTTACGTCGTTTGACCTGCATAGGAAGAACCAGGGGGACGAGGGCTATCTCCTCGATCCTAGTTGGTGAAGCTTTGGTGCAAGATGAGGTGAGGCGGAGGAGCTCCGGCGATAGGCGGAGGTGGAGCTCCGATTCTCAAGGACTGAGGGTCCTTGGTTGAACAAAAGTGATCGAGAGATGGAGCAGGCGATGGGGAACGAAGTGAGGTGAATGGGGCGATTGGAGACAGTGGGTATCACAGTGGAGAAGTCGCCGGAGCGGAGCTCCGGTGAACTTCGATTTTGCTAATTTACGATACGCTACTGATCAAGAGGCTAAACTAAGCACGGAATTGAAATGCTAGAATTAAAATCTACCTAAAAAGCATGAAAGGACAACTCTTATACTTGGGGGGCACCAGGGAGCAGGACGGACGCCGGAGCTCCGCCGCGACAAAACTGATCCCTCCTCCGGCTGATTCGCGCTGCTGGAATTCTCCCCCTGTCACGAGGAACCTCCCAGGAACTGATTCGAGACGTTTGAGTGGATCTAAATTGGCCAAATTTGAGGAGGAGGTCGAGGGCTCTTATTTATAGACAGACTGGCCGCCCTACTTGGCCCGCGTATTCCAGCGAGTACAATGATCGTTTTCTCGAACTAACAAGCATGCGTGATAGATGGATGATCCCTCTACATATCTCGTGAAGGCGGTGAGCGAGAACAAGGGACGAGACGCCCGGGAAAAATGGCGCAAGTCAAGGAGGCAGCAAGGTTCAGAGGTGCCAGGTCCCGATGGGACAGTTGACCAGAGGTCAACAAAGGTCGCGCCCTCATTGGTCCACCTCGTACGCTAGAGGACAAAATAGGGGACCTTATTCTAAAATGAATTATTTATCATAATAAATGATTTTATTAGAATTTTCTTATAAAATGAAAAATGTGTATTAATTCATGTAGTATTTATTTATGATTTTTATTTAATTTTTTGATGTATTTTATTATGGTTTTATTTTAATAATGTATGTATGCATGTATTTACATATATTTCTCTTTATTTTATTATTTTATTGGCTTATTTATAATTTATTTTTGTGAGTGTGAAGGTATTTTTATTTAATTTTTATGAGTTGATTTTCATATTTAAATAAATAGGTACAAATATATGTAGGTATACCTATAGGTAGTTTACCTATATTTTATATATACTTAATTTATTTAATGTATTTTCTTGGTTTTTTTTTGTTTTAGATTTGTATTTTTAATAAGTTATATGTAATATTTGCATTATTATAAAAATATAAATGAATAATGAAATCCCCTTTTATTTTATATACATGTAGATAGCATAGGTATTTTGTCTATGTAACTTACAGACTTATTTTATTTTATAAATTCTTTTTGGTTTTCTTTAAATTTCAATATGTACATGTATTGTATATATTATGTACAAAATTCTAAAAATATAATTTTCTAAAAATAATGAACAATGAATAAATTGAATATTTTAATCAGGCAGATTGCACAATGAAGGCCAAAAACCTAACTTTTACAGATGAACTCCAAAAATTATGAAACCAATTTCATTAAATAGTTCTTAGAGAGCTATATACAATTAAAGGTGAGTTTGGTTGATTTGGAGTTTTTATTTGCAAGATATGGGTCTGTGAAGTTGAGATTTTGGCTTTTTATTCTGGGTATAAAATGTACACTGAGTATTATTTTTACACAAACTCAATTTTGTATTTTTGTTTACATTATTATCTACAACTTTCATGTACAAAGTTTCTTTATTTGATGAATGAATAATTATATACAAAATAGGTGTCAAAAATGCATAAATAAATGAATAAATAAATTTATGAGGTAATTATTGTACTGTTGGCCCTTATCTCCCCCTACTTTATTCCTTGTCGACCAATTCTATGCTGGCCTTGGTCTCGGGGTTCGGGTCATAAAATATTTGCAATATTTTATTCCTTTTTCTTTTCTTCTCTTTATTCTATAATTTTGGCATTAAAAACCTTATTTATTGTATCATTAATACAATGAATAATGAATGCTATTATGTACAAATTGATGCTATTTTCATGCATTTGCTGGGGTTTTTGAGGCCAAAATGATAGAATAAAGGTGATGAAATGGAGATTCATCAGTATCCCATCCCTTCTCTTTCTTAAAACAGCTCCAACTGTGACATCTAAGGTGTCCATCATGATCGCGAAAGGAAGAGACCAATCAGGTGGATGTAGGAAAGGAGCACTAATAACCATATATTTCATCTGATTAAATGCTAGTAGGATTTTCTCATCAACCATAAACTCACTCTTCTTGAATAGAAGCTCGGTTAGAGGTCTGGTGATCTTGTTGAAGTCCTT
Organism: Ottelia alismoides; assembly: GCA_037367405.1. Lineage (NCBI taxonomy): Eukaryota > Viridiplantae > Streptophyta > Magnoliopsida > Alismatales > Hydrocharitaceae > Ottelia > Ottelia alismoides. Next base: position 238,714 of record JAZKJV010009794.1, read on the forward strand.
TATGAATCACCTAAAGAATCCTACGTGTCCTAGAAATGACCTCAACTGATTCAAGTTCTGTGGTGTCTCATGATTAAATATCACATAGATCTGATCCGGATGAACCTCGATACCATGTTTGCATATGACATGACCAAATACAATCCCATTAGTCACCATAAAGTGACTCTTCTCCCACGAGAGCACTAGGTTTACCTCACAGCAACATTGAAGAACTCGATCTAAATGAGCAAGACATGTGTCAAAACTATCCTTGTAGACTAAGAAATTGTCCATGAAGACCTCAAGAAAACTACCAACCATGTCGGCAAAAATGACCAACATAAACCTTTGAAATGTAGCGGGGGCATTACACAATCCAAAGGGCATCCGTCTAAAGACGTATGCACCAAACAAACAAGTGAAAGTAGTTTTCTCCTGATCCTAAAGAGCTATAGCAACCTAGTTATATCCTGAGTAACCATCCAAGAAACAAAAGAACTCTTTCTTTACCAACCTCTCAATAATCTGATAAATAAAGAGCAACGGAAAGTTATCCTTCTTGGTAGCTGATTTCATGCGCCGGTAATCTACACAGACACTCCATGAAGTAGGTACCTGGGTAAGAATCTCCTCGCCATGGTCATTCTTCATGATCGTAATCTTGGATTTCTTCAAAACCACATTTAAAGGGCTGACCCATTTGGAATCTGAAATGGGACTTATAAAGTCAGCATCATACCATTTTCTGATCTCTTTCATGACAACCTTCTTTAGATTTGGATTTAGATGGTGCTGACATTCATGGGAGGATTTACAGTAATCCTCTAAGCAGATACGATTGCGAGCACAACGCTTGATTAATCCCACATAGATCCGAAATATTCTATCCTATGGCCTTGCGATTTCTCTCAAGAACCACTAGCATGCGAGATTCTTGTTCAACGATCAGCTACAAGCTAAGGATGACCAGAAACATCTGGGGGGACCTGCAAGGAATGCATATTTCAACGTTGAAGGTAAATCCTTGAGCTCAGGTGGGGTCTGATTCGACTCTACAATAACCTATGCTGCTACTTTAGTAGACGGTATGTGATCCGTACTCTGTGAACTGCCCACCTTGGCTACTAATTCCTCAGCACGTAAAATCTCTGATATATCTGTAATGGATGATCTCTCCTAACAAAGGAGGGGCTCATCGGACTTTTCAAATTTGTCATCATCTAACGGCTCAAATATTTCAACAATAATCTCAGAAAGATGTCTCTCATATGTGCATAACACAGGAAATTCAGCATATGACTCAGATATATGTACTTCATAATTTTCAAAAGGAGGCATGTCATTAGTAGTCTTAGAATGATGTGTCAAAGGAATATCAGAAGGTACCTCCAAAAATTCAGACAGATCCTCAGAAATCAACTCAAACTACCCATCAGCAAATAACTCAGTTGGATCAACAAGGGAACTTATGTCAACTGTGGTTTCCACATGGTTCTTTTGGGAAAAGAACTCCGGGGTATCCATGAAATCAATGAAAAGATATGTCTCTTGGAATTCAGCAAGAAAATCACATTCCTCTGGCTCTGGAGTATCTCTCTTTCTCTCATCTGCTAGTGGTGGTGGTGATGGTCTAGGATCGGGGATCATCTCTATTTTTACCTTTTCACTGTAAGAGAGAAAGATGATCTCTCCAGCACCATAATCAACTATTGCTTCGACCGTTCGGAGGAATGATCGACCTAGTATGATCGGGGGAGTAACAGTGCAGGTGTATCCATATCTATGATAACAAAATCAACAGGGAATTTCATTCCCTGCACCATTACAATAATGTCTTCTAAAATACCTCTTGTCCTCCTAATCGATCTATTAGCAAACTGAATGATCATTCTGGTTGTTTTAAGAGGCCCTAACCCAATTCAATTAGTAAATATGATGGCATGAGATTAATGGAGGAACTGCTATCGAGAAGAGTGTGACCGTTCATGATCGAATATTTGGCAATAGATGTGAGGTGCTCCCTTATCATTCTTTTTAGGGGGGAGGTTGCTAATGGCATGAACTATGGCCACTGTCAATATATGTTTCTCTTTTTTCTTTCGTTTGTTCTGCCTTCATTGACTCTTTTGTGCACATGCCTTTTTCATTCACTTTTTTACTGCATGCATGCATTCCATGGCCTTAATGAGTGGCATTTCTAAAAATATGTTCTGTAAGATCTCAACCACTCTAGGATCAGATAGGGATGTTTTTAGTTTTTGGATTTTTTAGATATGAGAGCAGAAGGAAATTCAAATGTCATTTCCATTATTCAAAGTGAAATCCTCATTTACAATAGGACAACTAGAATAAGTATGTACAGTGTCGTCCAAAATAGGTGAAAGAAAAACAGAATCTAAAACAAACGGGATGTTGCTGTTGGTAAAGAGGAAGAATTTGCTACTAGTATGTTCTCCCTTGCTGCTGGTGATCTACATCTTCCTTGTGAAGGTGAAGGTGGTGGTAAAGGTGGTGAAGCTCCATACTTAGGTGTTGATGTACTAGACCTCTCGACAACTCGTGAAGGAGATGATGTGGAAGATGATGCTCTCCCAGTGGTTAGATCTCCCAACCCCAACCGGTGTGTAAGCGGCAGCAATCTTCTACCGCTCTTATGATGAATGGCATCAGATAAACATGTAAAATCAAGGTCCATACCTGTCTTGGGTGTGGGTGGGCTATTGGCTACCAGTTCCTTGCATCTGAAATTGTCGGGGTTGGCTTTGAACTGGGATGGGATCAATGTCTTTGTGGTGGTCAGGTCGTCGATCCTTTTAGTAAGTCTGTTCATGTTCTTAATAAGCAGTGAAAGTTGATCAAATGCTGGATTCACCAAAGGGGCCTCAGGGTGCTCAATGATCGGGTGTCGCTGAGACTGGTAATGTGGAGGTTGTTACTAACCATATTGATGCTGATAATTAAGAGGAGGAGGATGTGTATACAGTCCATAAAATGTAGTCTGATATTGGTTAGGATGAGGAAAATAAGTAGACTAGTGTTGTGGTTGGTCTTGTCTCCAGTTTTGGAACTGTGGTGGAGACTAATAGCGAGTCTGGAATTGTCAGTATTGGTACTGCTACTGTCTGCTTCCATGGAACTGGTGGGCGGGTCTCTAAACCTGTTGTGAACCCAACCGGCCTTGCCCTAATTGACGAGGCTGGTTTCGCTCACAGTCGAACAAGATACCATTAACCTCCTGAATAACAGGTGGAGGTGGAGACTACTGCTCAGGAAGGTATGCTACTTCCTGCTGGTACGACACTATATGTTGTGCTTGCTACGGGACCTAGTCCAGAGTCTGCACGTAATATATGTGTTGAACTGTAGAAGGTCCTTCAGTGCTTGTTAAGAAGGAGTCTTCTCCCTAGTAGAGGTATCGACTGCTGCACTCGCATCGTGCACTATGCTGATCATACTCACAAGAAGCTCTAGGTGCCTTGTTATGTCATCTAGCTTCTCCAGGATCTTCGTCCTCTATTTCATCACTTGGAGCATCTCAAGCTCCTTGGATCATTTCTCGATGTTGTCCACTTTGGATAGGTGGATTCCTATGATGGTTAGGTCAAAGTTGTCCACCTTATCCACTTCGTGTGATGCCATCATATTGACAGCCTTGTGGGGTACTAAAGGTTAGATGATAGGTGATGAATATGTGATTCATCACTCTTAAAAGTGAAAATAGAGCCTTGTTCCCGAGTATTTAGCAGCATATTTCCCTTCATCGTGCATAAATAGCATTCATGCATAAATCTACAATACATGCATTTTAGCATCCATATTTGCATTAAATAAGAGGCCAATTCATTTGTAAAATCACTTGTAAAATATCCACCAATAATTCGCCTAATTATTTGTATTTTCATGCCCTCTAAAAAACAAATAACACCTTCCTTACATTGTGTACATTACTAGCTAATAATATAAGGAAGAAGGCCAAAATCCCTATTTTGTAAAATACCCAATAAAGCCCCAAACCGCATGGACCTTAGAATACCAATACTCTCTCATACAAACTCCAAATTAGGTCTACTCACCTTCATATTAATACACATCCTGAAACCTTTAAAATGAGATTAATTTAATTCAATTTGGAGCTCGTATGCAAAACTTGGATTTTTGGGCCTCTGTGTATACAATATGTATGTATATTTCTTCTCTTGCATTTTTGTATCATATTTGACCTCATCTCTATTTTTGGTCAACATGAAACTTGTAGATATCATCGAGATCTACAACTTTCATGTTTTGAGTTTTTCCAAATTCAGCCACCTTCTCTCTCTAACTTCACTTTCTTTCTGTGCCACTCAGAGCAGGCCACGTGGCGCTCTCTTATTGAGCCACGCGGCCCGCTCCTTTGCGCACCCCGTGCTCGGACTTCCCCGCCGTACGATCGCTCGCCCCCTCTGTTGATCTGGGACGTTCATCATCGCAACATTTTTCAGCTGCCTGATCGAACCTCTTATCTCATATGGACAGCTCGCCAGCGCTGTGCCCTCCTTGCGCCACTGGCGACGCCTACGCCCTCCGATCTTTGCCAGAAGCACTACATCCTAGCCCTCCATCTCGTGCAACATCTGGACCTTTCGATCAAGACCCCATACCTCATCAGGACAGCCCATTAGCGCCGCGCTTGCAGCTCGCCACATGGTGCACCCGGCGCCTTCGATTTCGCTCCCTAGATCTAATCCAAAGCGTCCACCGGTGCCTCCACCTGGTTCGTTGGATCACCTGATCCAACGACCAAGGCGTCATCTTCCACCTCCCGCACGTCTCGTGCCCCACGTCGTCCACCGTGTGCAAGGGCTGCCCCCTTTCTATTTTGGGCGCCACACCGACCACCGTCTTCACCTCCCTTCACCACCACGACATCCACCACTCTTCCCTCATCCTCGCCAACCCCCTCGATCTCCATGAACACCCTCCACCTTTCTCCATGATTCCCACCAACTCCACTTCTTCGCTACTTACGCCATCACCTCCAACCTTTAAATACTCTGCCTCCAGCTACCTTTACCCCTATCCACCATGACGGAGAGAATCCTCAAGCTCCCACCTTCAATTCCGTGACATCAATTTGACGTGATGATGAGCGATGATAGAGATTCACCTCCGGCGAGATCCACGACCCTCCATCGTCGTGTCGCAGCTCCTCTGCAAGTTGTACGAGCTCAGGACTGCCTACCGTCTTTCGAGCGATGACCAGGAGCACTTCATTGCGCTCCATTCCCCAAGTAGACTCCTCCATATCCCTTCCCATCTTCTTCTTATTTTTCTTGCTTTTTCTTCCATTTTATTCGCCATCCACAAACCTCTTCATGCTCCTCCAACCATCCTCCGAGCTCCGTGAGGGATCTCTGATCTTCGCGCCTTACTTCATTCACTCCGACGAAGCACCCCACCTCACGTCGACGCCATCTCTGCCTCCTTGGCGGAGCTCGATCATCGGACCCCCACTCCGCCCCTCAAGCCTCGCACCTCATTCACGACCACTCCACGTACACGTTGCATGCCTCGGCTATTCCACTAACCCCTTGTAGGTACTTCAACTTCGACTGGCCGGAACTTCATCGGAGCTTCCCTCGAACTTCTTCGCCACTACTCTACAGAGCCGTCTAGCCATTCCTTAGATCGCCGGAGGATCCCCAACACCTCCACGAGTCTTCCCAGCTACTTGGGAGCCTCCGACGAGCTTCACCGACACCTAGAGGAAGAGGTGGAGCTAGGCCTCCTTCGCGGGAGCACAGCCATCTCCGCCACAGGAGGCGGCAGGCCGGCTGAGGAAGAAGAGTAGCAGCCGTCCGATCTCCTTGATCGGACGGTCCGGAGCACGCCACATCGCCCACGTCCCACAATCGTAGGATCAGGAGGATCCTACACATCTGATCGAGCCACGTCAACTGCTTCCCCTGCGCTCCAGATGTCGTTGGATCAATCTATATCCAATGGTCATTGATCGTCCACGCCTTCGTCTTAGGAGCCAACTACCGCCGTTGAACTTCATCAGATCTAACAAATCCAGACGCGCCACGTCTCCAACAATCATTAGCCATTGGATTATCACTCGATCTAACGGTCTAGGGCACGCCACGTCGTCTACTCCGAGCCTCTTCCCCGACCATCTGGCTCAGAGCTCCCGAAGCTAGTCGAACCTCCATCCGAGAAAAGTCTAAGCCTCCAGAGTCCCCCGAGCCTCAGGCCGAGCCTCCGAAGTCCACCGAGCCTAGGACCCCCACGTGGTTTACACGTCCAGTTTAGGTAATTTGCAGCGAGGTCCTTGGAGGTTTTCATAATTACATTCCAATCCCTACCAGGAGCCCCCACGTGAGGAGCATGTATTCTTTGGGAAATTTGCATCCATCCCCTCCACATTATAGGTAATTGCATATACGTCCCTGTCAGCACATTTTATTTTTATCAATTTTATTTCCTGTAATTGCATTTAGGTCCATGTCTTTGCACGCATAATTAGGCATTCATTTTAAATCATTTTTCAAGTTTGAAAATTGTATTGTGTAGCTTAATTGGTCCTCTTTGATATGTGATACTTGGCACATTTTTGTAAGATCAGTGGATTTTATTAATAATTAATTGATGGAATTTTGTCATATTTTGCCCATTTATGCCTTTTAATTTATAGTAGGTTCTCTGTGACCAAAAATCACCAAAAATTCACATTAGACCTAGGATAATTAAGTTCACATTGTGTAAAAAATTAATCTCATTTGCATGCACCCCGAGGCCTGAATAAATCATTTAGTGATTTCTTTCATTAATTTTTAATAGGTCTGTTTCACATAGAAATTTAGGTTTATTAATTTTATGGATTCTTCACACTTAGATCTTTCTAGGATAATTTTTATTTCTAAAAATATTGTGATTTGGTATTTAGTAAAATTAATTTAGTCAAAATCACCTTGCATCCATTTTAAATTCACAGTAAATTCATTTAGTGTCAGAAAATTCCAAAAAAATAGAGTATCTTAATTTCATTGCATTTCACCATCTGGCCAAGTTTCATAATTTTTGGAATCAATTTGACCATATTTTTGAATTAACTTGTAAACTGGCCCGATTTTGCATGTGTCTTTTCCTTCTTGCATAAAATACATTGAAAAAGACCAAAAAATATACCCTGAAAATCAGACCTTGGAATTAGCTTAAAACCTACCTAAGGAGACAGTTGCCTCCCTGAGTTCGACCTCAAGCTTGCCCAAGTAAAAAAATTGCCGCTCGAAATTAATTGATCTTAAATTGAAAGTGGTTTTTTATTAGCTCTTATTATCCGACTGCAACGAACGACACAACAATTAGTTTGACCATTAATTTGATTAAATTAATAAGGGTAGTAAGACATCGTTCAAAATGGCGTCGTTGCCGGGGAGGCACGGCTTAGGTTAATTTGCGGTTAATTTCTGAATACATGGTTTTCAATCTCCGGGTAGTCTGACCCCTGGTTTTCTTGTGAATATTTCCCTGTCCTTTAAATTTTTGTATTTTTGTGTCATTCTCTATCTGACCTCAACTTGTTTTTGTGCGAGGAACGCGAGGATTCGAAGACGCTTTGAGGATCAGCATTTTAATTTGTATGAGTTACTTGAGAGGACTTGTATTTTTTTCATTTACTTATTTTTTTGCATTATTTCCAGCGGTTCCCGTTTGGATTCTCGTGTGTGTAAACAAAGTGGAACCGTGTCCATGTATGCTGTGTGGATTGCATTTTAGATTAGGCTTGCACTAGCGGCTCCTCGATCCACTCTAGGGTTTGCTTGTGCTTGTAATTCTCTCGGGCCACACATTACACTTAAAAGACACACTTAAACTGCATATCTAGTCAAATCAACCTGTGCTTCACTCGCTAATAGAACTGCTTGTCTAGGAGTGGATTTTATCGTCTGCATTTGCATGTACTGTAAAAAGATTTCAATTCTATTTTGCATCCTGCATAAAAGCGAAGGGATCACTGTAAGTATTCTTCACTTAGCATACGCATCATTGTTTTTCGTGCATTAGATTTTCTCAATTTCTCTCTCTTGGTTTTTCAAATTTAAGTAAAGGAAATTGGGACTGGACGATAAGCGTGCCGTGTGGATTGGACTAACAAGTGATAGCTTAACTTAAAATCAGGACTGCTAACATTATTAACCAAAAAATCAATAAAATCGGAAAATCTACTTGCGGGAGATTAATCCCTGACCTTGTTTTTAGGCTGAGTAAGGGTACTTGAGTGTGTATGAACACCTTAAGGTAGAGCCCAAATCCCCGCCTTCCATATCACGTTCTGACTAATCCTAACAAATATCACAAGTTGAATTATTCAAGTTCACTGACTAGTACCAAGTAGCCTCTCCCTGTCCCAGGTAGATAGGGGCGAAATTACGGTACTTCGCGATAAGTTGCTAGTAACCCCCTGGGGTGAAGTTCTGACCTTGTCAGCCTCCACCTGCTTGCAAGTAGATAGGGGCAGGTCTTTGAATCCATCAACTTGGGATAGGAGCGAAGAAAGGAAGGACCGGCAGTATCTTAGGCGACAGGTTAAACAGGGAAGACGCATCCGACTTTGAGCCGACTTCCCTATAGGTCGTGTAACTCACTGTGTTGAGTGTGAATCCAAGGTTTTGGATTGAATTGCTTGCTTCAGATAGGGGTAAAATTCTATCTTCACTTAGAACTCCCTATTCTTCTCGCCAATCCACGATGAGTGACTGGGGGGATATCGACTCCTTATTCGCTAATCTCTCTTTGAGACCCCCACAAAACTCACCTTCACCGGCCCAAGCGCAACTTGGACCACCCAAAACTCATGACCCTCTTGAGTTTTGGATCCCTCACATCCAGGGAGTTTACTCTCAAACCAACCCTTTCCTCTCCTCTGAGCTTACCGAGGAAGACCATCGCCTTGGTAAGAATACCTACCTTGATTTGACCTCTAACACAGACCATGTTTCATCCCCAGGCCTAGAGGACAAGATGCCACCTAAGCAGACACCAGATGAGGACCTATTGCGGCAAATCTTTGCTCGCCTCGCCACAGCCAAACAACAGAATGTGGATCTTACAGCTAGAATGGGATAGATCATTGCGGCAGGAGGAATCGACCGACCAATGGTTGATGCCTATAACCCAGCATAAAATGAGATGCACAGTTGGTTGGCACCCGCGGTTCCCCCGAAGCATTCGAGCTCAAGCCCCACTTCCTTAGCCTGCTACCGAAGTTTAATGGAAATGCAAAGGAAGAACCATATGCCTTCTTCAGAGACTTCGAGCTAGTTTGCAACAACCTTAGTCATCCTAGGGTTGGGCAGGATTACATTTGACTAAAGGCCACCCCATTTGCCTTAGGAGATAAGGCAGCACATTGGTTGAAAAATCTTGGGGTAATATGTACAACATGGATGCAGTTCAAGGACCTTTTCCTGAAGAAGTTCTACCCCCTTAGTAGAACTAATCAAATGAGAACAAATATCGCTAGTTTTTCCCAGGGACCTAGCGAACCATTCCATGAAGCATGGGATAGGTTTAATGACCTCATTCAGAATGCTCGTGCAATGGCATTTCAAAAGCGATCTTAGTCCAGACCTTGTTCTATGGCATGACCCCGGAGATGTAGGGGTTAGTCAGTGCCGCTTGTGGAGGAAGTTATCTGAACAAGAATGAAAATGCTGTATGGAAAATCTTGGAGCAGATGGCGGAAACAAGCAGGTCACAGGCCACCAGGGCCTATCAGTTGTCTCCATCAATTCTATCCAACGAGACAACTAGGAGGACTGTAGCGGATCTGACAGAGGACCTCATTCCCAGCATGGGGATGATAGCTGACAAGTTAACCATGGTCGAGCAGATCCACAAGAGGGTCATTGACCTTGAGTCTCTCTCATGTTTGCTGAAGTAAGTGGAGGAACTTACTGAAAGGGTAGCTTAGATAAAGCTACCTGTCCCTTATGCACCACATGTGCCTGTACACCGAGTCTATCTTGTACAGGAATAGGCACCGGGGCCTCAAAGTGGCTGGGTAGAGGAGCAGACTGACACCCAGCTGGACCAGCATGCACCCCCACAAGTGGAAACCAGATACAAGGAGCCTGCGCAGGTGTTCGAGATCAACGGGCCGTGATACAGCCATGACCCCATCGGCAGACAGTCGGGGATGGGGAACGGTCAGCCTCACCGACCTTCCCCAGCTTACCAGGAAACCAGCTTCGTCCCTGCACTGCGCTTTGTTCAGTCCAGGCCTGAATGAGCGTACTAGCCTCAACAGCACCAGCAATAGTGCATGTTCTACTCGGGTCAGCAGGGCCCGTCACTGTCCCATCAGCAACAGCGGTATCGACAAGGCCAGCAGGGCCAATACAGAACCTCATCCGCAAGTCATCATCAGCCAACCCAGCCCACCAAATTGACGTCCCTCACCTTGGCGATACAGACCCTATCTGATAGGGTCCAACAGATCCAGAATAACTATCTGGATATGAGAATCGATCTAAATCGTGTTTCTCATACCCAGGATCAACAAATGGCGCCAAAAACCCCAATTCTTGCCCAGGTTCAGGCCAACCAGAACAACTTAAATCAAGGACAGAACTGACCTCATGATAAGGTATACTATTCAGATAATTCTTAATGTAAAACATATGTTCCTCAGGAGTGGAAGGACCGTGATCGTACCGTATCGGGCATGGGCACCAAAGGAAGAAGCTGTCAAGTCTCTACCTGAGGAGAACTTGGAGGAAGAAGAGGAGCATCACCACCACTGGCAGAAGAAGAGGACTTCTGTGTCCTCGAAGAAGTAAAAAACCCGCACCAGCAGAGAGTTCACCGAAACCGATGAAGAGCCCGTACCTCCGTCTGAGGAGGACCGTCCAGCAGTCGCAGAAGATGCATCACCAGTTTCGCAGCAGCATTTTCCCTTTAGTCAGAGTCAGAGTTTGTTTTAGAGTTGAGTCTTGTACAGAACTCAGTTCCCGCTTTGAATGAAAATATTTCAATTTCAGAATCTGAGTTGGAGTCAATAATCCCTTTCCCTCGAGCTCTCAATGGTGGAAAGAAGAAAACTAAAAAAATCCAAAAAGACGACCCTCAGATGGCAGAGTTTTGCAACAAACATATCAAGGTCATTTTTTGACAAGTACGTGGAAATGACACCTGCATTTCAGAAATACCTTAAGGTGAGATGCACACCTACTAGGGATAGCAGGAAGACCAAAAGCCGTGTTGAGAAACACGTTCTATCAGTAGCCACGACTTGTGCAATAAAGAACTCGTTTCCAAGGAAACGAAGAGACATGGGTGCACATTATGTGGTGAGTCATGTCGATGACATTGTGTTTGCACGCACTCTCCTAGACAACGGCTCCTCAATCAACCTATTGCCTACATCCCTTTATGAGCGGCTTAATCTCGGACCTCTTAGGAAATCTAGAGCCCTCCTTCAGTTCGTTGATAAATCAACTAAGAGGTCCTAAGGAGAATTGACGAATGTTGTCATCAAAGTCGAGGGTCAAGAATACATGGTGGACTTTACTGTCCTAGATATGGAAACCCCTTGTAATTGAAGAGATTCCCATATCATCCTAGGCAGGCTCTTCCTCAGGACAACGGGGGCCTTGTTTAATTACAAGATCGGTTAGATCCGGTTCCAAACTCCAAGCGGAGATGAAGAACTTGAGATGAATTAAACCAGATGGCAGAGACCAGATTCCGAATCCAGCACCGAGTACTCTTCAACCGAAGCAGACTGCGACCATGTAGACACAGTTGGGCCATGGAGACAGAACCCAGCCAGCAGTGATGAGTCCCTCTCCTTCGGAGATGATCTTGTGTATGAGTCAGTTTGCGAGGTCCTCAGAAGAGAGTACAGCTCAGAACTTGCATCCCCCTACATCTTCGATGACTTAGAGGCCCAGTTGGGCCTATCAGTCCTTCCCTATTTAGGACAATCAGAAGATGAGGATGACGAGTCGGACGTGGGCTTTTGCCGATTGCATGGAGACCTTTGACGATCCGACTCCAGAGCTGAATGAATTGGTGGCAGTAACTTCAGAGATAGATCCAGCCACTTTCAACACTGAACCAGATTCGATTGAGCCTGATTTCCTAGACGATCACACATTACCTGAGCTCAAGCCTTTACCCACAACACTAAAATATGCCTTCCAGGTGGGTCAGGAGAAGAAATATCCGATCATCATCAGTTCCCGATTGACCGAAGAGCAGGAATCTCGCTTGCTAGAGATCCTGGAAAGAAACCGCAAAGCGATAGGATGGAGCATTTTCGATCTCCACGGGATAAATCCCGCTCTGTGTTCACACCATATCTACCTGTAGAATGAAGCCAAACCCTCTCGTGAATTCCAACGTCGTTTGAATCCAAATTTACGAGAGGTAGTGAAGAAGGAGATAGAGAAATGGTGCAACGCGGGTTTCATTTATCCCATCTACGACTCTAAATTGGTGGCCCCGATCCATGTTGTCCCGTAGAAGTCAGGAATTCAGACGACCACCGACGAAGACGGAGAGGAGATCGTGACGCGAGTGCCCACGTCATGGCTCGTTTGTGTGGATTACAGATGCCTGAATGCTGTGACGAAGAAGGATCATTTCCCCCTACTGTTCATTGATCAGATCCTAGAGAGACTAGTGGGGAAAGAATTCTTCTGCTTCTTAGATGGGTTCTTGGGCTACAATCAAGTAGCCATAGCTCTGGAGGACCAGGAAAAGACCATGTTCACATGCCCCTTTGGTACCTATGCTTTCAGGGGCATGCCCTTTGGATTATGCATGCTCCAGGTACTTTTCAAAGGCGCATGATTGCTGTATTCGCCGAAATGGTCGGCGAATTCCTGGAAGTCTTCATGGACGACTTCTTGTTCCACGGCGATTCCTTCGATTCCTATCTTAGGAATTTGGATCGAGTCCTCAATTGTTGTTGTGAGGTTAATCTAGTGCTCTCCTGGGAGAAAAGTCACTTCATGGTGATGGAGGGCATTGTGTTGGGGTACGTCATCTCCAAGAGAGGAATGGAGGTTGACCCTGCCAAGGTGGATGTGATCAGACGACTCCAGCCACCAACCAACGTTAAGCAGTTGCGGTCAATCCACGAGCATGTCGGATTCTATCGAAGATTCATTAAGGATTTTTCTAAGATTGCCCGACTGCTAACTGAGCTTTTAGGCAAATACATGAAGTTTATTGTTGATCACAAATGTCTTGAGCCTTTAAGTTATTGCAAGGGATGATCATGGATGCCCCGATCCTACAAGCCCCAGATTGGTCTCTACCTTTTGTGATCATGACAAACGCCTCAGATTTTGTTGTTGAGGCGGTGTTAGGACAAAGGAGGGATGGCGTCCCGTTTGCAATCCACTACGCAAGCAAAGTGCTTGATACCGCTCAGCGTAACTGTACAGTTACAGAAAAGGAGATGCTTGCAATAATGTTTGCCTTGGACAAGTTCAGATCTCATTTAATTGGATACAAGGTAATTGTGTTCACTAACCACACGGCGCTACGATACTTGATGGAAAAGAAGGATGCGAATGCGCGTCTTCTTCGGTGGATTTTGCTTATCCAAGAGTTTGATTTGGATATTCGTGATAAATGTGGAAAGAAGAATGTATTAGCCGATCATCTCTCTCGTCTCGAAGATGTTAATACTTCCGAGGATTCACCAATTCGAGACTCCTTCCCTGACAAGTGGATTTTTGTTGTCGACTCACTCCCATGGTATGCCAATATCGTGAACTATCTTGTCTCCAAGAAGGTTCCCGAAGGTTGGCCCAAGAGCCACATTGACCGACTGAAGTCGGATGCTAGACACTACCATTGGGAGGATCCGATTCTTTTCTTCGAAGGACCGGATTATATCTGGAGACGGTGTATTCCTCAGGAGGAATACCAGAGTGTCCTTTCTTTATGCCACAGCTTGGAGGCAAGATGACACCACTCCGGGAAGAGGACCGCATGGAAGGTACTACAATGTGGCTTTTACTGGCCGACTATGTTTCGCGATGCCACCATCTTTGCGAAGTCGTGCCCAGTATGCCAGAGAATGGGAGGAACCATTGGTTCCAAGGATGAGATGCCGATGCAGCCTATCATCATTTGTGATGTCTTAGATGCCTGGGGCATCGACTTCATTGGCCCATTCCCTGTTAGCCATGGGTTCGAGTACATCCTTCTTGCAGTAGATTACTTGTTCAGATGGGTGGAGGCTATCCAGACCCGAGCCGCAGACAACAGGACTATCTGTAAATTCATCAGAGAGCATATCATCTCTAGGTTCGGGATCTCTAAAATGTTGATATCAGATGGGGGTAGCCACTTTGTAAACCGAGAGGTGAAGAAACTCTTGAAGGACTACGACATCGAACACCGTGTCGCTAGTCCTTACCACCCACAGACTAATGGTATGGCTGAGATGTCGAATAGGGAGGTGAAAACTATATTGCAAAGCTTGTCCGCCCAGACAGGAAGGACTGGTCTTAGATCTTGGGTCAAGTCCTATGGGCTTATAGTACAGCTTACAAGACACCGTTAGGAACCTCCCCATTCCGAATGGTGTTCGGAAAGCCGTGCCATTTGCCCACAGAGTTTGTGCATAAATCAGAATGGGCAATCAAGAAGGTCAATTGGAACACACACCTTGGATAGAAGCAGAGAGAAATGGATCTGAATGAGCTTGTGGAGGTCAGAAACCGCACATACGACAACAGTTGGTCTACAAGGACAAGGTTAAGCGTTGGCACGATAGATATATCAGATGCAATACCTTTATTCCTGGACAGAAGGTATGGTTATTTAATGCTAGGTTTAAGGTCTTCCAAGGCAAGTTGAAGTTCAAATGGACGAGCCCATTCGTTGTCCGTGCGGTGCATGATAGTGGATGTGTCGAGATCTCAGATCTCGCAGATGACGTACAAACATTCCTAGTGAATAGACAATTGTTGAAGCACTTCGTCGAATCCAATGAGCAGTTAGTCCATGTTGAGGAGATTGTATTAATGCACGAGACAGATTCAACAGACACACCTCGAGTCGCGCATGGGACCTTGCAGCAGTGAGCTCTAGCCATCAGCAGCATCTTGAAAGATTCAGACCGACACCCTTGTATATACCCATCATTCCTGTACATTCTGCCCTTTTTCCCCCGTGACTCTAGTAACTCATCCCAGCTTCATCGATCACCATCTTGGACTATACTTAGGATGATTAGATCCTAAGTATAGGGGGGATGAGTCACCTGAGTCTGTTCACTATACATTCTCCAGATCACATCGGTCTTCATACTCACTCCAATTCTATACTTAGGCTGACCTGAGACTAAGTATGGGGGGACCGATTCCTGCCTTGTATATGTTCATCCAGTTCTCCTCTTGACCTCGTCCGCCCCATTTTTTGACCTTCTTCTACACTTAGGCTGTCAGAGCCTAAGTATAGGGGGGCAGGACGACTTCTATACATTTTCATTCTTTTGGCTCTCTTATGCTTAGCACGAGCTATGTCTTTTTCCTCGATTTTCGTGCTCTGAGGACATAGCACATGCTAAGTATAAGGTGGTATGTACATATTACATATATACTTTACCCATAGCTCATACTTTCACGTATTTTTGTATATATTATGCAATAATTACGGGCTGGGTAAAATTTGGAGAAATTTTTTTGTAAAATACACTTGTGTAATCTGTATAATACTCTTAAAACTCTTGTAAAATGTTGTAACATAAGAGGTATACCAATTTCTGAAAAAAAAGAAATGAAAAAAATCAAAGGCTTTTTATTTACTCTTGCATATCATCTCTGCATCTGAAAAGAAATGGAAGAAAAAAGAGTCTTGCATTTCATTCATCTACATAGCATGTCATTTACATCTCAATTGCATATCTTGCATATGCAAGGTGAAAAGCTAGTGGGTTATGCACCAAGTTATGAGAATATGTTGAGGAAGGACTTGATTTTGACCTTAATCCACCTAATTTCAGAGGAACCTTGTAGGAACTGGAGTTAAGATTTCTCAGGTCAAGTGACTTAATTCTTTGAGTCCGCAAATCTATGTTCACATTTCATCTTAATCCATCTAAGTAGAATATCTCATGCACACGCATGATTCTTTTAGATAATGACCTAACTTGGACAAGCAAAATGCACGTAACTCTTCATTGATGAGGTGGGGATGAGGTAGAATCATTTAGCTTGGAGTAGCACACGGATGGAAACATCCGTCCTCCTCTAGGGAGGGTAGTGCATCTCAACCTAGTCTGGTGGTGTTGACATCTGAGGACAGGATGATGTGGGTTGCAATAATGCTTCAAAAGATGGATAGTCTACTGTCTCAAGAGGAAAAACTCCTGATGTACATGCTGCACCATTTATACAGTAGAAAAAAATGTAAAAACTCCAAAAAAAATCAGAGAGGTCCAAGAGAAAATTAAATACATGTCAGAGTATGTATATTAGCAAAGAAAAGCAGTCGGATGACTTGGCTACACTGGTCAAGCATCCCGGGATCGGTAGCTACACTAGCTACCGTCCATTCTTCTCTCTACCCCCTCCTCTTGAGCTGGTCGCACTTGAACTTAGAATGGAATACCCTGCTCCTCGAGAAAAGAGTTACTAGGCCAGGTTATTTGAGTTACCTTGTTAGAGGAGGTTGTTTCTGAGTCATTTCTGATGTGAAGAGTTACATTTCACTTACACAGTACAAGTAAGAATCATAGTCATCAGAAAGTTGCGTCCGAGGATTTGTTCTGACTTGACGGTTTGAGGCGTCTTGAATAGAAGACTTGTGGAACTTGAAGTCTGTTAGGTCTTAAGTTCAGGTCCCAATGAGGTTCTGCCACACAATTAATCCAAAGGGCGAGTCAAGCTCCATTTTCAACTTTTGTTCATGACCTTGGTATGGAATCCAAAATCATTTCCACTCCTGCATTTCATTTTTATTGCTCGGGGATGAGCAAGGTTTAAGTATAGGAGGTTGATGAATCTGTGATTCATCACTCTTAAAGTTGAAAATAGAGCCATGTTCCCGAGTATTTAGCATCATATTTCCCTTTATCTTGCATAAATAGCATTCATGCATAAATCCACAATGCATGCATTTTAGCATCCATATTGCATTAAATAAGAAGCCAATTCATTTGTAAAATCACTTGTAAAATATCCACCAATAATTCACCTAATTATTAGTATTTTCATCCCCTCTAAAAAACAAATAACACCTTCCTTACACTGTGTACATTACTAGCTAATAATATAAGGAAGAAGGCCAAAATCCCTATTTTGTAAAATACCCAATAAAGCCCCAAACCCCCTGGACCTTAGAATGTCAATATCCCTCTCATACAAACTCCGAATTTGGTCTACTCACCTTATGATTAATACACATCTAGAGACCTTTAAAATGAGACTAATTTCATTCAATTTGGAGCTCGTATGTAAAACTTGAGTTTTTTGGGCCCCTGTGTATACTATATGTATGTATATTTGTATTCTTGTATTTTTGCATCATATTTGACCTCATCGAGATCTACAACTTTCATGTTTTGAGTTTTTCCAAATTCGGCCTCCTTCTCTCTCTAACTTCACTTTCTTTCTCAGCCACTCAGAGCAGGCCACGTGGCGCTCTCTGATTGAGCCACGCGGCCCGCTCCTTTGCATGCCACGTGTGCGGCCTTCCCCACCGTCCGATCGCTCTCCCCCTCTATTGATCTGGGTCATTCATCATCGCAATAATTTTCAGCCGCCCGATCGAACCTCTGATCTCATCTGGACCGCTCGCCAGCGTTGCGCCCTCCTTTCGCCACGTGGTGATGCCTACGCCCTCCAATCTTCACCAGAAGCACTGCATCCTACCCCTCCAACTCGCGCAACATCTGGACCTTTCGATCAAGACCTCAGACCTCATCAGGACCGCCCATCAACGCTGTGCTTGCAGCCCGCCACGTGGTGCACCATGCGCCTTCTATTTCGCTTCCTAGATCAAATCCAAAGTGTCCACCCGCGCCTCCATCTGGGCCGTTGGATCACCTGATCCAACGACCAAGGCATCGTCTTCCACATCCCGCACGTCCCGCACCCCACGTTGCCCATCATGCGCAATGGCTACCCCCTTTCTATTTTGGGCGCCACAACGACCACTGTCTTCACCTCCCTTCACCATCACGACATCCACCACTCTTCCCTCATCCTCACCAACCCCCTCGATCTCCATGAACAACCTCCACCTCACTCCACAATGCCCACCAACTCCACCTCTTCGCCACTTACGCTGTCACCTCCAACCTTTAAATACTCCGCCTCTAGCCACCTTCACCCCTATCCGCCATCACGTGAGAATCCTCGAGCTCCCACCTTCAATTTGGTGATAGCAATTTGACGTGACGATGAGCAAAGACAGAGATTCACCTCCGGCGAGATCCACGGCCCTCCACCGCCGTGTCGCAAGTCCTCCATGAGCTGCACGAGCTCAAGATCGCCTACCGTCCTTCGAGCGACGACCAGAAGCACTTCATCGTGCTCCATTCCCCAGGTAGACTCCTCCATATCCCTTCCAATCTTCTTCTTATTTTTCTTGCTTTTTCTTCCATTTTATTCGACGTCCACAATCCTCTTCACACTCCGCCAACCATCCTCCGAGCTCCGCGAGGGAGCACGTTGCACGCCTCGGCTATTCCACTAACCCCCTGCAGGTACTTTAACTTCGACTAGCCGGAACTTCATCGGAGCTTCCCTCGAGCTTCTTCGCCACTGCTCTACAGAGCCGTCCAGCCATTCTTTAGATCGCTGGAGGATCCCCGACACCTCCACGAGTCTTCCCAGCTACTTGGGAGCCTCTGGCAAGCTTCACCGATGCCCAGAGGAAGGGGCAAAGCCAAGCCTCCTTCACCGGAGCACAGCCATCTCCGCCGCAGGAGGTGCCGGGCCGGCTAAGGAAGAAGAGCAGCAGTCGTCCGATCTCTTTGATCGGACGGCTCGGAGCAAGCCACATCGCCCACATCCCGCAACCGTAGGATCAGGAGGATCCTACGCATCTGATCGAGCCACGTCAACCACTTCCCCCGTTTTCCAGATGTTGTTGGATCAATCTATATCCAACGGTCATTGATCGTCCACGCCTTTGTCTCAGGATCCAACTACCGCCGTTGATCTTCATCAGATCTAACAAATTCAGAAGCGCCACTTCTCCTTCAATCAGTAGTCGTTGGATCGTCACTCAATCTAATGGTCCAGAGCATACCACGTCGCCTACTACAAGCCTCTTCCCCGACCATATGGTTCCGAGCTCCTGAAGCTAACCGAGCCTCCATCCGAGCCAAGTCCGAGCCTCCAGAGTCCCCTGAGCCTCAGGTCGAGCCTATGAAGTCCACTGAGCCTAGGACCCCCACGTGGTTTACACGTGCGGTATGGGTAATTTGCAATGAGGTCCTTGGAGGTTTTCATAATTGCATTCCAGTCCCTGCCAGGAGCCCCCACGTGAGGAGCGCGTGTTCTGTGGGAAATTTGCATCCACTCCCTCAACATTATAGGTAATTGCATATACGTCACTGTCAGCATGTTTTATTTTTATCAATTTTATTTCATGTAATTGCATTTAGTCCCCCGTCTTTGTGCACATAATTAGGCATTCAATTTAAATCATTTTTCAAGTTTGAAAATTGCGTTATGTAGCGTAATTTTGTCCTCTTTGATATGTGACATTCGAACATTTTGTAAGATCAATGGATTTTATTATTAATTAATTGGTGGGATTTTGTCATATTTTGCCCATTTATTCCTTTTAATTTGTAGTAATTTCTCTGTGACTCCAAAAATCACCAAGAATTCAAATTAAATCTAGGATAATTAAGTTCATATTATATAAAAAAATCCATCTCATTTGCATGCACCCTGAGGCCTGAATAAATCATTTAGTGATTTCCTTCATTAATTTTTAGTAGGTCCATTTCACATATAAATTTAGGTTTATTAATTTTCCTGGATTCTTCACACTTAGATCTATCTAGGATAATTTTTATTTCTAAAAATATTGTGATTTGGTATTTATTAAAATTAATTTAGTCAATATCACCTTGCATCCATTTTAAATTCACATTAAATTCATTTAGTATCAGAAAAGTCCAAAAAAATTAGAATAGCTTAATTTCATTGCATTTCACCATCTAGCCAAGTTTCATAATTTTTGGAATAAATATGACCATATTTTTGAATTAACTTGTAAACTGACCCGATTTTGCATGTGTCTTTTCCTTCTTGCATAAAATACATTGAAAAAGACCAAAACAATATCCCTTGAAAATCAGACCTTGGAATTAGCTTAAAATCTACCTAAGGAGACATCTGCCTCCCTGAGTTCGACCTTGGGCTTGCCCAAGTAAAAAAAATTGCCTCTCGAAATTAATTGATCTTAAATTGAAAGTGGTTTTTGATTAGCTCTTATTATCTGACTGCAACGAACGACACAACAATTAATTTGATTAAATTAATAAGGGTAGTAAGACGTCGTTCAAAATGGCACCGTTGCCGGGGAAGCACGGCTTAGATTAATTTGCGGTTAATTTCTGAATACATGGTTTTATATCTCTGGGTAGTCTGGCCCCTGGTTTTCTTGTGAATATTTCCATGTCCTTTAAATTTTTGTATTTTTGTGTCGTTCTCTATCGGACCTCAACTTGTTTTTGTGCGAGGAACGCGAGGAGTCGAAGACGCTTCGAGGATCTATATTTTAATTTGTTTGAGTGACTTGAGAGGACTTGTATTTTTCATTTCCTTATTTTTTTTGCATTATTTCCAGTGGTTCCCGTTTGGGTTCTCGCATGTGTAAACATAGTGGAACCATGTCCCTGTGTGCTGTGTGGATTGAATTTTAGATTGGGCTTGCACTAGTGGCTCCTCGAGCCACTATAGGGTTTGCTTGTGCTCGTAATTCTCTAGGACCACACATTACACTTAAAAGACCCACTTAGACCGCAGATCTAGTCAAATCAACATGTGCTTCAGTCGCTAATAGAACTGCTTGTCTAGGAGCGGATTTTGTCGTTTGCATTTGCATGTAGTGTAAAAAGATTTCAATTCTGTTTTGCATCATGCATAAAAGCGAAGGGATCACTGTAAGCATTCTTCACTCAGAATATGCATCATTGTTTTCGTGCATCGGCTTTTCTCGATTTCTCTCTCTTGGTTTTTCAAACTTATGTAAAGGAAATTGGGACTGGACGATAGGTGTGTTGTGTGGATTGGACTAACAAGTGATAACTTAACTTAAAATCAAGACTGCTAACATTATTGACCAAAAAATCAATAAAATCAGAAAATCTGCTTGCGGGAGATTAATCCCCGACCTTGTTTTCAGGCTGAGTGAGGGTACTTGAGTGTGTGTGAACACCTTAAGGCAGAGCCCAAATCCCCGCCTTCCATATCACGTTCCGACTAATCCTAGCAAATATTACAAGTTGAATTATTCAGGTTCATTGAGTAGTACCAAGTAGCCTCCGCCTGTCTCTGGTAGATAGGGGCGAATTTGCGGTACTTCACGACAAGTTGACAGTAACCCCCTAGGGTGATGTTTCGATCTTGTCAGCCTCCACCTGCTTGCAGGTAGATAGAGGCAGCTCTTTGAATCCATCAACTTGCGATAGGAGCGAAGAAATGAAGGACCGGCGGTATCTTAGGCGATAGGTAAAACAGGGAAGATGCATCCAGCTCTGAGCCGACTTTCCTATAGGTCGTGTAACTCCTTGCTATCTTGCTTGAAAATCACACTTAAAATCAACAAGATTAATTGGACTTGGTTTCAGGTCCTTCACTGTGTTGAGTGTGAATCCAGGGTTTTGGATTGAATTGCTTGCTTCAGGTAGGGGTAAAATCCTATCTTCACTTAGAACTCCCGATTCTTCTAGCCAATCCAAGATGAGTGACTGGGGGGATATCGACTCCTTATTCGCCAATATCTCTTTGAGCCCCCCATGAAACTCTTCTTCATCGGCCCAAACGTAACTTGGACCACCCAGAACTCATGACCCTCTTGAGTTCTGGATCCCTCACACCCAAGGTGGTTACTCTCAAACCAACCCTTTCCTCTCCTCTGAGCTTACCGAGGAAGACCATCGCCTCGGTAAGTATCCTTTCCTTGATTTGACCTCTAACTCAGACCATGTTTCATCCCCAAGCCTAGAGGGCAAGATGCCACCTAAGCAGCCACCAGATGAGGACCCGTTGCGGCAAATCTTTGCTCGCCTCACCACAGCCGAACAATAGAATGCAGATCTTACAGCTAGAATGGGACAGATCATTCCGGAAGGAGGAATCGACCTACCAATGGTTGATGCCTATAACCCAGCAGAAAATGAGATGCATAGTTGGTTGGCACCCACGGTTCCTCCGAAGCATTCGAGCTCAAGCCCCACATCCTTAGCCTGCTACCGAAGTTTAATGGAAATGCAAAAGAAGAACCATATGCCTTCCTCAGAGACTTCGAGCTAGTTTGCAACAACCTTAGTCATCCTAGGGTTGGGAAGGATTACATTCAACTGAAGGCCACCCCATTTGCCTTAGGAGATAAGGCAGCACATTGGTTTAAAAATCTTGGGGAGATATGTACAACTTGGATGCAGTTCAAGGACCTTTTCCTGAAGAAGTTATACCCCCTCAATAGAACTAATCAAATGAGAACAAAGATCGCTAGTTTTTCCCAGGGACCCAACGAACCATTCCATGAAGCCTAGGATAGGTTTAATGACCTCATTCAGAAATGCATGTGCCTTGGCATTTCAAAAGCGATCTTAGTATAGACCTTGTTCTGTGGCATGACTCTAGAGATGCAGGGGTTAGTCAGTGCTGCCTCTGGAGGAAGTTATCTGAACAAGAATAAAAATGTTGTATGGAAAATCTTGGAGCAGATGGCGGAAACAGGCAGGTCACAGGCCACCAGGGCCTATCAGTTGTTCCATCAATTCTATCCAACGAGACAACTAGGAGGACTGCAACGGATCTGAAAGAGGACCTCATTCCCAACATGGGGATGATAGCTGACAAGTTAACCATGGTCGAGCAGATCCACAAGAGGGTCACTGACCTTGAGTCTCTCTTGCGTTTGACGAAGCAAGTGGAGGAGCTTACTGAAAGGGTAGCTAAGATAAAGCTACATGCCCCTTCTGCACCACCTGTGCCTATACACCGAGTCCATCTTGTACAGGAACAGGCGCCGAGGCCTCAAAGTGGCTGGGTAGAGGAGCAATCTTACACCCAGCGGGAACAGCATGCACCTCCACAAGTGGAAACCGGATACGAGGAGCCTCCGCAGGTGTTCAAGATCAACGGGTTTTGGTACAGCCATGACCCCGTCTGCAGACAGTCAGGGATGGGGAACGGTCAGCCTCACCGACCTTCCCCAGCTTACCAGGAAATCATCTCCATCCCCGCACCACGCATTGTTCAGTCCTGGCCTGAACGAGGGTACCAGCCTCACTAGCACCACCAGCAGCGCACGTTCTACTCGGGCCAACAGGGCCTGTCACCATCCCATTAGCAGCAGCAGTATCGTCATGGCCAGCAGGGCCAGTACAGAACCTCATCCGCAAGTCAGCATCAGCCAGCCCAGCCCACCGCATTGGAGTCCCTCACCTTGGCGATCCAGACCCTGTCTGATAGGGTCCAACAGATCCAGAATGACAAAATGCTTAATTACAGTAATAATAAACATCTTCAAGGACACAAACTTTTGATATAATGATCTCAAAGTCTTATCTTTATGAACCTTAGAATTTGTAGATAGTAATTTAAAAGTCTTACCTACAGATACCTTACAAGACTTGAGGCTATGTCTTAGTCCATTAAGATAGAGATCTCCAGGCATAATGGTATTCTAATAAGGATAATAAAAAAATCCCTTACTGGTTATAATAATTATTAGGTTGTATTGTCAAAGACATTGTGACTGCTTTACCAAGATTATCACTTGCATAAGAGGTAGCATTCGCATTAGATGTGAGCACTCTTACTAAAAGATAAGCAAGTCTATAAAAGGACTTGGCATAGTCTCTTGGGATAGAGTGACTAGTAAGTTGATCGAGTTATTTTGCTAAATAGATTATGATTAGCATATGAGTGTGGATTTAAAGATTATCTCATTAATGTCTCTTTGGGCTAGTGGAAGATTGTTGGACATGTGAGCCAGCGACGAGCTATTATGCAATAAAAGTTATTGCAATTCGCTCCTTAATCTGAAATAAAGAATAACTCATTTTTATAATAGGTTCCTTAGTACAATTAGGATTATGTACCATGACTGTCTTGATATCATACAGTTGTTGATCCAAAGTTGGCTTATAGAGGCTAGTGTTGGGTTGAATATCTAAAGAGTTAGATTGAGGAGTCAACCACACCGTCAAGTGATTATCAAGAAGGAATCTTCAGCATAAGAAGGAGATGGAAATCCTTACTCCAAACGCTTACATATAACCGACTCTTGATGCAAGTCCTCTGCATAAGGATAGATATTCAAAGGTGTTGGATGAGTTATGAAGAGTTGACTTAACAAGTTTGAGGTAACTAAGATCTATGTTGTATATTGTTACGTATAGGCACGCATCCTCTGACCAAAGACAAATGTACTACTACATGTCTAAGTATGTACATTAGGCACTCCGTTATGCAGATGACCTAATGACGGTCTATACATCGATGAGCTGGTGTGCATACAAAGGCATATGAGTAATACAATCTCTCAAAGGGATTATATAGGTTCACTACTGAACCAGAAGACATGAGATCACTCATGAGATTCTTTTTTTATTTTTCTTCTCTTTTTAATGGGGTCCTCCTCATTTGTTAGTCGTTGATCAATCTTTGGTGCAGAGGAGATCGATCTCTGAGAGCTATCTTGATGAAGAAGGATGCCTAGCCTCCGAGCCATCCGGTGACAGCGCATCAGCTTTCGTCGAGGCCATCACGACGTATCCGACCCCGATTTGAGATCCATTTTTTTTCTTGTCTTTTTCCCTTAGACAAATCATAGGTCCAATTTTTTCTCTGATTTTATTCCTCTAGATATCCAAAATCACAAAAAAATCCATCACTCTTGGATCTACATCCGAAATAGAAATTTCCATCTCATTTTTGTGTCCCTCCATTTCCACTTTCTATCTCACGCAATCATTCAACTCCGACCAGGCACAGTGGCCGGAGACATGGATCTATCTTCTACATCGCAATCTATTTAACATTTGTTTTGTAGGAAAAATTAAAAAATTTAAAAAATAAAAAAATTCTTTTCCTATCTCTATTGACAATTTCTATTTTATTTTTTAAAAAAATTATCTATAGTTTTTTATATACATATAAAAAATAAAAAAACATAAAAAATCAAAAAAATCGCAACAAGCTGCGAGGTCATCACCCGCCGCCGTCCACAATAGCGACCGCTCCAACCACCGCTCCGCCCGTCGCGCGCCCGGCCACCCTCAACGGACCGTACCGCCCGACCTTCTCCACCGCAACATCTCCTCCAATAGAATGGAGGTGCCCCCTTCGCTCCTTCGCCTCGAGCGGTCCTCTACGGCATCCACGCGGAGCAGCCGCCCTGCCATGCGCCACCACAGCGGGCAACTCCCGCTCCGACCTCACCCTACAGCCACCGACGAACCCCCAGCGCTTCTCAGCACCTCCTTCATGCAACTCTGTCGTTGCTTAGCCCACGCAAGCGTAGCTATCTCTATGGCGATCCGTGCCCCGCCGTCCCGTCGCACAACAGCCGACCTCCTCCCACCGCGAAGCTGCCTTCCCGTCGACCTCGCGTGTGGAGAGAACTTAGAGGGTATCGCCGCCCCACTGCCCCCTTTGGGTTCTTGCTGGAAAAGATACGACCAAGGAACCCTACGTGGGGTTTTGAAATAAAAAAATTCTTTTTGGAAAAATTGCAGTGAATCCCCTAGAATTATTTGAAATTGTAAAATAGTCCTTGTGCTCTAGAAGATCACGTGTATAACACACCCTTACTTGGGTAAATTTCACTTTTCATACTACAACTTATTTCTTGTTATATTTTGATGTAGAAACTTTGATTAATTACTTTTTAGTCCATGTGTAACCAGACTTTAATTTGCGTGTCCTTTTTAATGGAATAAATGTTTTTATTGCACTAAAAATTTTCTAAAAATTGTATATGTTTTTGTTATGATCTGTTACATTGTATAAAATTTTCATAGCATTTTGTTGACATTTGATATGTTTAAAAAATAAAAAACAGTGCCTTTTTGTCTGTTCGAAATTAGAGAATTCATAAAAATTTGAAAATTTGGCTAAAAATTACCAAAAAATTACTGTTGCTCTATTTTACTACCCTTTAATTTCTTTCCAATTGTCGTGCAATAATCTTTTATAAAATTCAAAAAATTGTGAAAAACTCAAAATACTATAAAAATTGTAGAAAACTCTAGAAAAATCAAAAAATCCTGATTTCAGTCTCTGTGTGTAGATAACTATTTCTACTTTTGCATAAAAATAAATTACAGGAATTTTCGGCATTTAAGTATTTTTAAGTTGCAAAATACTCTTAGTTGTGCAATGTTTTCTCTATTTTCCATTGTTTATTTTTTTATAAAATCACAAAAACATTAGCAAAATTTGAAAAATTACCAAAAATATTTTATAATATATAAAACATAAAAACATTTTCTTTGTATTTTTTAAGAATTTTTTACTATTCTGAAAAATTCAAAAACAAATTGGTGTGTGTGTTTTATACCTTGTGTTTTATTTGAAAATAATAAAAAATTCAAAATTCAAAAATCACTAAAAATTATCTTGGAAATCTGACTAAAAAGTTTTTAAATCGTGCTCCTTGTGTACGACCCTAGTGGCTATACAGGTAAATAGAATAGCAAAACCACTTACATTTGCTTGTCATTGTTTGAATAACTTGTAAGTGGTTAAAACATTTTTTTCGATTGACCAAATCGATTGGTTGAGAACAAAGATAATTGCTTAATTTTATCCCATCTTAACCTGTCGAATTTCGGGTCATGACCACCTAAGCAGCCGCTCCGACGTATCGGGTCCCTCGCACAAAAATAAGATGGTAGTCAGAGAGATATACAAAATAAAATTAAATAAAGGAAAAAAATAAATAAAAATACTAGAAAATAAATAGAGTGATAATTACCAGAAAAATCGACGGTCAGATTACCCAGGGTGGAAAACCCAAGATCTAAATTTTTTAGAAATTAACCTAAGCTATACCTCCTCGACAACGACACCATTTGAAGGATAACTAACTACCATTTTTAATTTTGTTGAATTGTTGTAGTATTAGGGCAGTTAAGATTAATCAAAAGACCACTTAATCAATCATTCAATTAATAGCGAGCGATCAGATTTTTATTTTACTTGGGCAAGCTTGAGGTCGAACTTAGGGAGGCCACTATTTTTTTAGGTTGGTTAATAATCAATCTAGAACCTTGGTTTTCAGAGAGGCATTTTTTTGTTTTTTATGCTATTAAAAATGACATGCAAATTCAGACAAGTTTAGAGGCTAAAATGCAATTTTTGATCAATCGATATCCAAAAATCCTAAAACTAAGCCAGAATGTGAAATATGAAAGGAATTAAATGCAATTTGTTTGGAATTTTTTGATGCAAAATGAATTTATTATGTGATGCATTCATGGTGATTTCTAGCAATTAATTTTAATAAATAACACAACAATTTGTTTCTCGGAAACAAAATTATTCTAGATAAGTCTACATGAGAGGTATCCATGAAAAATATTAAATACTAAAAATAATGATTCCTATGACCTATTAAAAATATATTTACCAAATTACCATTTATTTTATTATGACATTGATATGTATGTAAATGTGAATATAAAACAAAATTAAATCTTCCTATTGTGAATTTTTGGAGCAATAATAGATTTAATTTAAAGTTCAGATCAAGCAGTGGGTAAAATACGCAATTTTCCATAAAATTATTTATATCAAATCAACCATATTCCACAAAAATTCAACCAAACATCCACATGATTGGATGAAATTGAAATTACCAAAAACTTTGAGGGTTTCTTTGTAGTATTTCCAAGGTGGTATGTGTGCCACACGCCGGGGGGGGAGGGGGGGGTTCATCGGTGAAATTCTCTATGAAGCACGTGCCTTGCACATGCCCCAACTAGGGATGGGACTGGCCTACTGCTCGAGGTGGTGGAGTCTTGTCACCTAGGACAGATCTGTAGGAGAAGGTATGGGTGAGCGACGGAACAAGGTGGTGGTGCTACGGAGGCGAGCTCAGTTGTGGAGATCGAAGCAGTGGGAGGTTAAGAGCCGACGACCATCGCTGTAGCATGAAGGGTGAGGTGCTCCTCTGTTGCTGCGAAGGTGCATGGCGGAGACTGGCGTTGGTGCAGCGACCGCTATCGAAGCCGTGGAGTGGGCAGTACGGAGGCTAGGACTAGAGGTGGAGTGTTGGCCCAATCAGGCTGCGATGGACAGAGATATGCAAAGGGCCAAACAATGACATACGAAGGGAGGACGGTCGATTTGAGTGGGAGGAAATTGAATAAAGAACATAGGAGGAAAAGAAGAATAAGGGGAAGGAAGAGAAGCTAGTGGGTTTTCACTGGAAGGGTGGAGGAAGGATCCCCCTCCGCTCGCCACCTCAAGATCCTGGAGAAGGGTACGAGGCTGAGCAATACCTCCTGGAGGAACTGCAATACGACATCAGAGCTCCCTTGGATCTCGCCTATCGAGGAAGTGATCGTTTACGAAGGGAGAGGTGCTGTCACCATCCTCCCCTGAAGATTTCTCTCTCTTTCATCTTACAACAATGGCAGATGTGGCACGACGAGGGTGACCGTCATATATTTGATGGTGGGGTGAGATGGAATAAAGATGCAAGCAATAGGCACGAGTCTTGTGGGGCGAGGTCGTTGGGGAGAGATGGGAAAGAAGAGGGAGTTGTGCGGACGTCAATCGATGCGGAGAAGACAGAGAATGTGGTTGGTTGCAAAACTGCCGCACATCAAAAATGAGGAGAGAGATGAATGAGGTGAGGAGAGCAGTTAGTTTGTGCATTGTCACGTGAGGCTGGCAGTGGTTTCACGGGTGGTCTCACGCCCAAGGAAGACGGGCGGAAGTAGTGGCAGAATGAGGAAGAAGGAAGCACCACGTGGCACGTAGGTGTTAGCCGTGTGAGCCCGAGGTGAACCATTCTTACAATAAGTGTTATTGTAATAAATATGTTTAATCAATAAAAGTTATTGATTGTTTTCACTCCCTTTCTAAAATTGAATGAATGAATGCACTATAAGGTCCCTCTATACAATTAGGGTAATGTACCATGACCGTCTTGATAATCATATAGCTGTTGATTCATTAAATGAATCATAGAGGCTGGTGTTTGGAAGAATATCTAAAGAGTTAGATAGAGGACTCATCAAGCACCGTCAAATGATTATTAAGAGATGATCTCCAGCCTGAGTAGGAGATGGCAATCCTTTCTCACAAAGGTTGATATCTGACCGACCTCTTGATGCAGGTCCTATGCATGGGAATAATGATTCGGAGGTGTCAGATTAGTTATGTCAAAGAGTTGACTTAGCGAGATTGAGATAACCTAACTCCTATGTTGAATGCTGTAACAGGATAGGCACACATCCTCTGTCCGGAGACAGATGTGTTGCTATATGTCTGAGTGTGTACATTTGGCAGACCAATAAGTTGATGACCTAACCAAGGTCTATACACCGACGCGCTGGTGTGAATATAAGGGCATTTGAGTAATACGATCTCTCAAAGGGATCATACAGGTTCACTTATGAACCGGAAGACATGAGCTCACTCATGAGGTATTGGGATCGATCAAATACCATGCATGGTCATCGTGCTTTGGAAGCATGACAAGAATTTGAAGGTATGATATATGCTTTGGGAAAGCATATGATCGATACTGATTCCCAATGACCAAGATTGAGAAACTTAGTGATCAAACCCTGAAGAAGACAGTGTCAAATTGATCTTCATCTTCAGGTTGATCATAGGTCTTCCAGTATGCAGGATGTGCAGGTATTGGGAATACCTGTGGGTGATGGGATCATAAATGATTGTATAATCATGACGCTTCCAGTCCGAGGGAGTGATGAAACAGGTCTGGATTTTAGTGACTCCTCTCAGTAGAGAAGTAACTTGATATTAGTCCAAGTGTTGGACATTGATCTGAATGAGTTTCAGATGCAATGAGAAGATTAAGTATACGGACTTGATTTAATCAAGCATCTATGAGAGGTCCGTGAGATCTAGATTTGAGATGAGATCTCAACATCCAAGTCACTATACGTGGAACAATACAATCACCCTGTCCTTATCTCCAAGTATCTGCGGAGAAAGCACATTATTCTTGAAAGAGCTCAAGAATAATTCCTATGATGAATTTTGTATCCAAGCAAGAAGATGTTGATTATTAAATGAGATTTAATTATCAAGTATAATATGAATAAGATTCATATTGTGAGAATGATCATCCAAGATAATTAAATGAGATTTAATTATCAAGAAATTGCAGATCGTGGATAGTGCTATCCATAATATCTGTGAGTATATTATAAATATGATTTACAATATATTAGAGAGAGAGAGAGAGCATATTTGTAAATAGTATTTGTTAATTGTTAATGTGAACTGGATTCACATTAAGCAATTATTTGGAAATACAATTTACAATTTAGTTTGGGTTGTGAATATGATTCACATATTTTTAATGGCATGATCGAAATATTCACAAATTAATTTAGAATTAATTTGGTGGATATTTTTTTGCAATAAATGTTATTTCAAATTATTAAGAGATAATAGGATAAAATTAAAAAGGAGATAATACACCACCAAAGATGAGGTGGCATCACCAATGACTTAGTCATAGGTAATGCTCCCTATTTTTGGGGGGTGTTTTATTATCCTCTTTTTTGTTATCTTTTTATCTTATGATAATTGATTTATGTTGAATTAAATTATATTGATGATAATGCAACATATATTTGATTTGATATAAATTAATGTTGTTGTTTTGAACAACAATCATCATGGCTACTGATTGATACATATATCAATCTAACCGTTGATTTTGTATGCCATGGATTGTGATCCATAGGCTCCCAAACTAGTATATAAAGAGGGCAACCCTAGACCTTTGGAAGGCACATCAAGAGCACGTCTCTCTCTCTCATTCTCGCCATCTCGCTCTCTGTAATATGGCCGTCTACCTTATGTGTTGAAAGATCGCTTCTACGCCATCGCACTGTTGCTTCGACTACACGAAGATCTCCATCTTCTTTAGGGATTCTTGCTCTAGAAGGAGACATTGGATTTCGTTTGACGAAATCATGAGATTTGAGGCTTGGATCTTTGTTAAGGATTGCGGGAGTTACGCATCTTATCATCGCGCCCGCGAGTGCTGCCTTCGTAGATCGGACTTGAGTTAGGAGGATCTCTTGCTTTAGAGATCTTACGATCGCAACCACGCTTCGAGAGGTATTTTTAATACTTTGTGGTTAGATGAAACGATCCAAGAAACATTCTTGTGATCATGTGGTTTC
This sequence comes from Ottelia alismoides, assembly GCA_037367405.1. Classification (NCBI taxonomy): domain Eukaryota; kingdom Viridiplantae; phylum Streptophyta; class Magnoliopsida; order Alismatales; family Hydrocharitaceae; genus Ottelia; species Ottelia alismoides. Next base: position 270,308 of record JAZKJV010009794.1, read on the forward strand.
ATCATATGATTTAAATTTTTAAATTCCATTGCGCGTAGCGACTAGTGCGACTAGTCGCCCTGATCGCATGAGATGCGATCATCACGCTTCCGTGATGCACTTGAGGATTCTCCATATCCTTCAAGTGTTATCAGAGCCTTAGGTCGTAAAAGGTTTTGGATACGATCCGTATACCTAGGACAACTTGGGTTTGAAAGGGTTGCGAGAGTTTTATCGCATTTCAATTTTCGCACCTCTGTCTAATTGGATTTTTCGGCACTGTTTAAATTGTTTAAATACGAAATATTCAATTAGATTTTGTTTTCCTTATTAAATAAGAAAACCATAGGATCTGAGTTTATGTAATTTGGATTTCATTTGCTCAAGATATGGCCTTTTGAATAAACATGTATTCACTGTTGCGGGAACTGCAAATCTGAACATGATTAATGAGTTAATTATTGTTTTTATGCGCCTAGAAATATGTAAAATATCATTTGGATTCTGTCATAAATCAAATTAGCAATATTAGGAAACTGATTTTGCTAAATTTGGATTTAAATTGATCAAGTTAATTTTCGTGAGTAGGGATCACTGCTGGAAATTGACAAACTTGATCATGAACCTTGTGATATTCATTCAAATAAATTAATGAAAATTAATTGTTAATTTTCTGAAATAATTATTGATAAATATTTGTGAAATATTTAAAGATTATTATCAATTCCGTGAATTACATTCCATTAACAAAATGATAAGATAGTTGATCTTGATCATAATTGGTTGATATGAAATCATCAACAAACATTATTTTCATGCAAAACCCTAGTTTATCCTACAATAGTTGTAGGATAACTTTTACATGCAAAACCCTCTTGCTTGAATAGGATTGGGGATTTGTTTAACAAATCTCCTTATAATATAATCAAAATTTTTTTGATGTATATTGTATGGTATAATTTCGGTTGAAAAACCGATGAGCATCTCAAAGTACATAATGATCTATCTGGCATTATCCTTTCCTGAGGTGGATGTGGTGTCTAGTCGGAGAGCATTGGGATAGCGGGTTGCAACGTATGTGGTCCGTCCCACCCTCGTCGGTACTGGCCATAACAACGGGTAGGGACTCGATAATGCTAGAGAAATCAAAGTGTATTTTTCTAATTATTAAAATTCGAATAATACGTACTTTGAGATTATACCTACTACTCAAGTAATAATCAAGTTTGTTGATTGAAAATTGGATTGATAATTAATTTAATATGATTAAATTAATTATAGCCTATTAAAAAGACTCTATTGAGAATAGATATGTATTTCCCTTGGAAGAATTAATTATGTGAATATGATTCATGATAATTATTACAATTTGAATATGAGGTGGAGGATCACATAAGTGACATCCATGGTCTCCCGTCAAGGCAAAGAATTTCATCGCCAGATGTTGTATATAGGAGACGCATGTCCGAAGTGACAGATCCTATATACAATTACTTGGATCGGGTTCTTTGCTTCTCGAAAGAGTAAGGTCGTATACGTAGTGACCCCAATATTAAGTCCTCATATTATTTGGGTGATATTGGATTGCGTATAGCGAGTATTAAGCCTTTTGACGGTTGGTTCAATTAACAACGAGTCAACATCATCTTAGGGGTGGTGGGCCCGGGTTTTAAAGACCGAATTGAGAAATGCAAATTGGACTTGCAAGGCAGATTGTGTTCCCGCTTCTCTTTATTCGAGTCACAAGTTCACATATTATTGGGATGTGATAAAGATAGAGAGGAGATCCCAGATCTTGCTTGAGATATAATGGTAAGTATACCTCTTACTTTGAGAGACAATAAGGGAATAATCTTTCAAAGTTGACATAGCAAGATAAATTTGATTTAAAATGCTTTAATCAAATATTTTAAAAAAGAATATATAATTATGTCCTAATATAGTGCATTCTTAATTTCAGAAAATAAAGTCCATGAACCCACTAAGTAGGCTCCTGGAGGTCAATAGTTGACCGGACCAAATTATTCGGATTGGATCCGAAATTTGGATCATGTCCTATCTACGGAGCGCATCTCATATGTGCTAACCAAGGACAAGATTGTAGACCCTCAGACTCCGGAAGATAAATATTTTATTGAGAAATAGGATGAAGATCATAACTTGGCAAGGTATTATATCCTTGGCTCATTGTCCAATGTGCTTCAGAAGCAGCAGGTAGAAATGAACCACTACCAAGAAATCATGCTGAATCTGAAGGAAATGTTCGGTGACATAAACCGCATACAACGCTATAATGTGATGAAAGAGCTTATTTGCTGCAAGATGTAGGGAGGGACCTCTGTTAGAGAACACGTACTCAAAGTGTTTGGGTACCTCTCTAAATTGGAAATCCTGGGAGCTTACATGGATTCTGATATGCAAGCTGATTTCATTCTCCTATCACTCCCTAAGTCTTTCAACAACTTTGTCATGTCGTATCACATGAGCATTTCACTAGCGCTGGGCTGTTAGCTGCATTAAAGTCTCAGAAGATGTAATGAAGAAGGACGACCCCTCTGCCAGTGCAATGGTTGCACAAGCAAAAGGAAAGCATGGTCGGAAGCAAGGTTCTCGGAAGGGCCCGCCCCAAAAGAGAAAGAAGAAGAATCAAGGAGTTCGTTCATCTTCTAGTGCTTCCACACTGGTGATATCAAAGAAGATCAATGTCTGTCACCACTGCAAGAAGCCGGGCACTGGCGGCGTAACTGCCCAGAATACCTGAAGTCGGTTGACAAAGGTAAAGCCCCAGCAGGTATGAAATCTACTTTCATCAATGAAACTAGTTTTCTCGTTGGACAAGAAGGAAGTTGGGTTGTAGATTCTGGTGCTTCTGTTCATGTATGCAATTCGTTGTATTTGTTTCAGGAAACTAGGAATCTGGAGCAAGGGGAGATAGTCATCCAGATGGGATCTGATGCAAGCATTACAGCAGTCGCTATTGGGACCTGCCGACTATCGTTATCTAGTGGTAGAGTCTTAATACTTAAAGAGTGTCTTTATGTACCTGAAGTTAGGAGGAACCTGATATCTGTATCTAAACTTGTTAGAAATGGATATTCCTTCCTATTCTATAATAAATTAGTCATTAATCAATATGATAAATTTATTGCGGATGGTGTTTTGACTTCTAGTGGACTCTATGAATTGTGAATTGATGAACATGTCATGAATGTTACTACCACTAATAAAAACCCTAAAAGGTCCAGGGAGAATGGAAATCATTCGAATATGATTTGGCATCAAAGCTTGGTCATTTATCTGTTGATAGGATTAATAGATTGATAAAGGATGGGCAATTAGATTTTCTACAGGTTCAATCTTTACCTACTTGTGAACATTGCATTGGAGGTAAAATAACCAGGATGCCTTTCCGTAACAAGGTTACAAGATGCGAAGGTATTCTTGACCTAATACATACAGATGTATGTGGTCCCTTCAGTACCGCGACTTGAAATGGATATCGATATTATTTGATTTTTATTGATGACCATTAGCGATACGGGTTTATCTTCCTACTACATCATAAATCCGAAACCTTTGAAAATTCAAAGAGTTTAAGGTTTGGTTGAGAATCAAACCGATAGGAATATTAAACGAATTCGATTTGACCGAGGTGGCGAGTACCTCTCAGATGAATTCAAGGAATATCTTAAAGAGAATGGAATTGTCTCCAATCTCACTCCCCTTAGAACCCCCCAACTTAATGGTGTTGCTGAAAGACGCAACAGGACCATTATGGACATGGTCCATTCAATGATGAGCAAAGCACGTTTACCTCTTAGTTTTTGGAGATATGCAGTAGAGACTGCAATATATATCCTGAATAAGATTCCTAAAAATCTGTACCCAAGACTCCTCACGAGCTCTGGTATGGAAACAAACCTAGTGTTAGACACTTGAGGGTTTGGGGTTGCTTGCTCCATGTGAAGATTGTGGACGCAAGTAAGCTAGAATCTCGCACTTGTGAGTGTTACTTCATTGGGTACGTTAAAGATGGTATTGGATATCAACTTTATGACCCTGATACTCAAAAGGTTTTTGTCTCTAGAGATGTAAAATTTATGGAGGATGATTTCCTTGAAGGTCAAGATAGAAATGAAGTAGAGGAACTCATTGAATCCCCTGAGGATTCTAAGATTCCTGAACCAGAACTGAAGAGCCCAGGCAAAGGAACCCAGATGGCATCAAAAGAGCAATTACGTAGAAAGGAAATACCACATCATTTGGGAGATTCAAAAGCATGGTGATATCATCATCACCAAGGTGGCCTCTGCAGACAACGTTGCCGATCCTCATACCAAACCTCTGACGCAGAAGGTTTTCGACCAACATGTAATGAGTATGGGTTTAAGGACTGTTCTTGAATGATTCTGAGGGCTAGTGGGAGATTGTTAGCCATGTGAGCCCGAGGTGAACCATTCTTACAATAAGTGTAATTGTAATAAATATGTTTTATCAATAAAAGTTATTGATTGTTTTCACTCCCTTTCTGAAATTGAATGAATGAATGCACTATAAGATCCCTCTATACAATTAGGGTTATGTACCATGGCCATCTTGATAAACATATAGCTGTTGGTTCATTAAATGAATCATAGAGGCTAGTGTTTGGATGAATATCTAAAGGGTTAGATAGAGAACTCATCAAGCACCGTCACATGATTATTAGGAGATGATCTCCAGCCTGAGTAGGAGATGGCAATCCTTTCTCACAAAGGCTGATATCTGACCAACCTCTTGATGCAGGTCCTGTTGGACATATGAGCCCACGGCGAGCCATTATGCAATAAATGTTATTGCAAATATCATTCCCTGATCTGAAAATGAAGAATAAATAGTTTGCATAATAAGTCCCTATGTACAATTAGGGTTATGTACCATGGCTATCTTAATGATCATACAGCTATTGATTCAATTATTAAATCATAGAGGCTGGTGCTTGGATGAATATCTAAAGAGTTAGATTGAGGACTCATCAAGCACCGTCAAATGATTATTAAGATGTGATCTCCAGCCTGAGTAGGAGATGGCAATCCTTTCTCGCATAGGCTGATATCTGACCGACCTCCTGATGCAGGTCCCCTGCATAGGAATAGTGATTTGGAGGTGTCAGATTAGTTAGGTCAATGGGTTGACTAAACGAGATCGAGATAACCAAAGTCATATATCGTATGTTGTCACGATACAGGCACGCATCCTCTGACCGGAGACAGATGTGTTACTATATGTCTGAGTATGTACATTTGGCAGACCAATAGGTTGATGACCTATTCAAGGTCTATACACCGGCGTGCTGGTGTGCATATAAGGGCATATGAGTAATACGATCTCTCAAAGGGATCATACAGGTTCACTACTGAACCGGAAGACATGAGCTCACTCATGAGATATTGGGAAGAATCAAATTCCGTACACGGTCATCTCGCTTTGGAAGCTTGACTGAATTTGTAGGTTTGATATATACTTTTGGAAAGTATATGATCAAGACCTAGGTATGATATATGCTTTTTTAAAGTATATGATCGATACCAAATCCCAATGATTAAATGAGAACTTACTGATAAAACCCTGAAGTAGACATTATAAAGTTGATCTAATACTTTGGGTTTATTCTGGGTCTTCCAGTATGTAGGATATACATGTGTTGGGAATACCTGAGGGTGATGTGATCATAAACGATTGTATAACCATGATGCTTCCATTCCTAGGGAGTGATGAAACGGGTCTGGATTTTAGTGACTCCTCTCAGTAGAGAAGTAATCTGATCTTGGTCCAAGTGTTGGACATTGATCTGAATGTGATTCGGATGCAATGAGAAGATTAGATTTGCGGTCTTGATTTAATCAAGCATCTATGAGAGGCCCGAGATATGGATTTGAGATGTGATCTCAATGTCCAAGTCACTATACGTGGAACAATTAGTATCCAGGCATTGAGAAAATGGATAATTAAATATGATTTAATTATCAGGAATAATATGAATTTGATTCATATTATAAGAAGAAATATCTAAGATAGTTAAATGTGATTTAATTATCAAAGATATGAATAACGTGAATATGATTCATGTTATTTGGGCACATGAGAAAAGAGATCCAAGATGATTAAATCTGATTTAATTATCATGGATATGAATAATGTGGATATCACTATCTATATTAATCGTATATATTATAAATATGATTTATAATATATAAGAGAGAGAGAGAGAGAGAAATATTGTAAATAGCATTTATTAATTATTAATATGTGAATTGGATTCACATTAAGTAATTAATTGGAAATGTAATTTACAAATTAGTTTGGGATGTGAATATGATTCACTTTTTCTTCAATGGCATGATTGAAATATTCACAAATTAATTTGGAATTAATTTGGTGTATATTATTGCGATAATAGTTATTGCAATTAATTAAGAAATAATCTGATAAATAAAAAGGAGACAAAAATCACCACAAAAAACAAAGGTGGCGTCACCCATGACTTTGTCATAGGTGACACCTCCTATGTTTTAGGAGGTTTGTTGTCTTCTCTTTTTTGTTATCATATTATCTCTTAATAAATTAATTTATGTTAATTAAATTGTGTTCATAATAATTCAACATATATTTAATTTAATATAAATTATTGTTGTTGGTTTTAAGCCAACAACAATCATAGCCATTGATTTTACATAGACCAAGCATGGCCGTTGGATCTATGTATCCCATGGATTGAGATCCATTGGATCCTAAACTAATATAAAAGGAGGGCTACGCTAGCCTTTCTTGAAAACACATGATGAAGAGTTGTACACGCCTACAACTCTCTCTCTCTCTCTCATATTCTCGCCCTCTCTCTTTCTCTCCTCCAAAAGGTGGTCGTCCATCCTGTGTTGAGAAAGGAGAGACTCTCTCCTTCGCCTTCGACGACTCGGGGATCTACTTCTTCTTTGGGATGAATTTCTCTAGAGGAAGACGACGGATTTTGTTTGACAAAATCAGGGGACTCGACGCTTGTATCTTCATCAAAGATTGCGGGAAGGACGCGACTCATCATCGTGCCCGCAAGTGCGTTCTTCGTGGATCGAACTTGAGACAGGAGGATCTCTTGTTTGGGATCTCGCGATCACAACCACGCTCCAAGAGGTATTCCTTATACTTTGTGGTTTGATGAAACGATCCGAGAAGTGTTCTCGTGATCATGTGGTTTCATCTTTAGATTTAAAAATTTTAATTTCCGCTGAATCTCGCGACTAGTGCGACTAGTCGCCCCGATCGTATGAGATACGATCGTCACGCTTCCGTGATGCACTTGAGGATTCTCAATATCCTTCATGTGGTATCAGAGCCATAGGTCGAATAAGTTTTTGGATGTGGTACGTAGATCTTGGACGATTTGGTTTTGAAAGGGTCGCGAAATTTTTGTCGCATTTCAATTTTCGCACATATGAGTAATTGAATTTTCGACACTGTTTAAACTGTTTAAACACAAAATTTTCAATTGGATTTTGTTCCTCATTGAATAAGGAAACCATAGGATCTGAGTTTACTAAATTTGGATTTAATTTGATCAAGATATGACCTTTTGAATATGCATGTATTTACTGTTGCGGGAACAGCGAAATTGAACGTGAATAATTTGTTAATTACGGTTTTGACATACCTCAAAATGCGTGAATTATCACTTGGGTTCTGTTATAAATCAAGTTGGCAATCTTAGGGCACTAATTTTGTGAATTTTGGAATAAAATTGATCAAGATAAGTTAATTTTAGTGATTGGGGGTCACAGCTGGAAATTGACAAATTTGATCATGAACCTTGAGATAAGTCATTCATAAATGATGATGAAAATTAATTGTTAATTTTCTGAAATAATTAGTGATAAATATTTGTGAAATATTTAAAGAGATAATTATTTCATTGAATGACATTTTCCAAAACCATAATGATAAGATAATTGATCTTGATCATTGGTTGATATGAAATCATCAACAAACTCTTTTTTCATGAAGAATCTTAGTTTATCCTACAATAGTTGTAGGACAACTTTTTCATGCAAAAGAAAATCTCCTTATAATATAATCAAAATTGTTTTGATGTATATTATATGGTATAATTTCGGTTGAAAGACCGATGAGCATCTCAAAGTACATGATGATCTATCTGGCATTATCCTTTCCTGAAGTGGATATGGTGTCTAGTCGGAGATCGCTGGGGTAGCGGGTTGCAACGTATGTGTTTCGTCTCACTCTCGCCGGTACTGGCCATGACAACGGGTAGGGACTGAATAATGCCGGACAAATCAAAGTGTATTTTTGTAATTATTAAAATCGAAAAAATACGTACTTTGAGATTATACCTACTATTCAAGTAAAATTCAAAGTTTGTTGATTGATAATAGGATTGATAGTTAATTTAATGTGATTAAATTAATTATATCCTATTAAAACACTCTATTATGAATAGATGTGTATTTCCCTTGGAAGAATTAATGATGTGAATATGATTCACGATAATTAATTATTACAATTTGAATAAGAGGTGGAGGATCACATAAGTGACATCCATGGTCTCCCGTCAAGGAAAAGTATTTCGTCGCCAAAAGTTGTATATAGGAGACGCCTGTCCGAAGTGACAGATCCTATATACAATTATTTGGATCGAGTTCTTTGCTTCTCGAAAGAGTAAGGCCGTATACGTAGTGACCCCAATATCGGGTCCTCATATTATTGGGGCGATATTGGATTGCGTATAGCGAGTTTTAAGCATGTTGATTGTTGGTTCAATTAGCAGCGGGTCAACATCACCTTAGGGGTGGTGGGCCCGGGTGTTAAAGATCGAATTGGGAAATGCAAGTTGGACTTGCAAGGCGGAATGTGTTCTCGCTTCTTTTTATCAGAGTCGCAGGTTCTCATATTATTGGGATGTGACGAAGATAGGAAAGGAGATCCCAGATCTTGCTAGAGATATAATGGTAAGAATATCTCTTACATTGAAAGTGATTAAGGGAATGAACTTTCATTGTTGTCAAGCAAGACAACTTTGATATAAAAATTCCCGAATCAAAGTAAAATATGTATATATAATATATATACACTTATGCAAATTTCTTATTTCAGATAATCCTTCATTAAACCCACTCAATGTTATACTCAATGATAACCAGTAGAATATCATGGATTGGACTCATGATTCAGATATTGCTCTTGCAATTGGACACATAATGTATGTGGATGCAATGTGCAAGTTTCCTCAACATAATGAGGTATGACAATTAAATAAGACAATAAGACATCACCTTAGGGTTCGTATGTCTCTATAGTCTTGATCTTTCATCGACTGTACTTTGGAAGTGACATGGCGATGGTGATCGTAATTGTCGAATAATCCTTATAAAATGAAAGAAGATATTTTGGCATACATATGTGCTCTAGACATTTAATCATGAATGACATGGTTCTCTGCATTATGCAGAATGGTGGCTCGAAAGAGATGATGTATTCAAAATGTTTGAATACCTACCTGACCTAAGTCTCAAAGAGTTGAGATGTATGTAGATATGATGAGTGTCATCATTCTACTATATATACTCAAGTCATTTATGAAGCTTCATAATATTCATATTGTATGAATTTAATGAAGCATGTATTAATGTTGAAATACTCTTACATTGAATTCTTTTTTAGTCTTAAGCAATGGTTGCTTATAGATAAAGAGAGCACAGTGGAAGCATGGGTTGGACCCGTGAAAAGGAAAGTCAAAGAGTTTATTGTACTTCTGTGACTTCCATATGACATCCACAGAGTTGGATGAATGCCAATACTGCAATAAGTCGATGTGTTGATAGTATGACTATCAAATCTGTCTAAAATCCTTAGTGAAGGATTCAGATAGAGCATCAGAATAATCTACATATAATCATTGACTCTGACTTTCTTATTTCATAAGATAAAGTCTGACAATTGTATCCCAATCTTCTAATGACATTTGCAATTGGTTGCATATATATATATATATATATATATATATATATTAGAAGATTAGAAATTTGATCTTAAAGTTTAGTAGTCATCTACATGGATATTGCTGTAATTGTTGCATCAATCTCTGTTGGATGGATAGACTTCATATTCTCAGTGGGAGAGCCCTTAGTCTTAGAGATTGTCTCTATGACCTAGATATTAGAATACCCTCATTGTTTGTTTCTAAATGTTGGAAATAAACATGAATTCTGAGATAGAACTATCATAAAGAGTTATAATGGATATATTTCAGATAGTAATCTAACATCTAGTGGACTCCACAAAATTAGAAAAATTAATGAATGGTTCATTAAGATTTCTAATACTGAAAATCAAACCTTATAAGATCAATAGGAGGATAAAAATCATTTGACAATGATCTGGCATCAAGCCTCGGACATTTGTCCGTTGATTTGATAAATAGACTAGTAAGATATGAAACTTTAGAATGTCTAAAATTTTAAATCTTACATACTTGTGAATATTGTATTCAAAGAAAAATGTCCAATACACCCTTCTTTTGGAAAGATGCAAGATGTCAAGGTATTCGGGATTTCATACATATTGATGTATATGGATCATCTATATCATAGTGAACATTATGGATATGTGATATCTATTGATGATTATGTATGATATGAGATTTCTTCTCTTCACCTGAGAAACCTTTGAAATGTTCAAAGATTTCACAATTTGGTTTAGAACTAAAGTTTGAAGAAAGATGAAATGAATTTGATCTAACCTAGGTAACATGCACCTATTAGATAAAATTCAAAGAATACCTTATGGAGATATGAATATCATTTCTATCTCACTCCTCCTGATAAACCAAAACTCAATGGAGTTGTAGGGAGATACAATTGGATCATGTGTGACATGATTTGATCAATGATGATTTTTAGCATAATTGTCCCTTAGTTTCCAAGAATATATGTGTAGTAGAGACTACAATATATATCTTTAATAAGTTTCCATGCATATATGCTGGAATCTTGCACTTGAGAGTGCTACTTCATTAGGAAAATAAAGGATGGTATTGGATACCTACTTTATGACCTTGAGATTCTTAAAAGATCTCATCTCTGAGAATATGATTCTTGGAGGATTGAGACTCTTGAGAATCAAGATGAAAATGAAGTGAAGGAACTCATTTAATCTTGAGAAGATAATGAGGCTCCTGAAATCGGGAACTAAAAGGACAATTAAAGATGAAACATTAATACCTCTTCAAATGAGTTTGAGGATGTATTCCATGAGTCAGTTAAGACTGACATTGATCGGACTTCAAGTAATGAAATTATTGAGGATCATGACATGGAAAGATGGATATTAGCAATAAAGTCTAAAGTAGACTTCATATACAATTGTTGTGTATGGACCCTCGAGGATCCACCTATAAGGGTAAGACCCATAAAGGTGTAAATGAATCTTTAAGAGAAGAGGGAACCTGATGAGAAGGTAGAGACCTTCAAAGCTCGGTTCGTAGACATAAGCTACACATCGGAAGAGAAGACATTGCTTGCAATGAGACTTGCTCTTAGGTAACCTTGCTTAAAATCATTAGAATATTGCTAACCTTGGCTACACAACTTGACTGTTGCATCTTCAAGATGTAAGCCAAGATTGCATTCCTCTAAGAATACCTCTCTGAGGATATTCACATGAAGTAGCCCCAGGGCTTCATGGTTGAGAAATGCAAGATGTTCTAGCTAAAGAACTCCATCTTAGGACTCAAATAAGCTTCTTGTAGTTGAAAAATCAGATTTGATGAAATCATAAGTGTTATGATTTCAGATAGAATCTTGATGTACCATGTGAAGCTTAGTAGGAGTGACATTGTGTTCATCATGCTAAATGTAGATAATATCCTAATCATTTGGAATGATATAAGGATGATAATGAGTGTTTTATAAACTGGCTATTCCATACCTTGAGATATGATCTCAAGAATACCTCTTAGATCTTAGTTCTAAAGGTGTTCAAAAGCAAAGAAAAGAGGGTATTGGGACTATCATATTTGTAGTACACCTTGGACATATTCCATTCTTGGAAATTCCAAGAAAGGCTTCCTTACCTTAAGATTTGGTACTGACCTATCTAAAGAGATAGCACTTCAATGAGTTGAGGATGTGAATGCTAGAACTGCTTGCACTTGTGCATCAGTTATGAAAAGCTAAGCCTATGCTAGATGTGTACAAAAGCTAGATATCTGACATGCAGTGGGAGTAGTAAACTGTTACTAATCCTACTATGGAGAAAGAACACTTGATTGTAGTTATAACGAAATCTTCAAAGATGACAAGGCTTTAGAGATAATGATCTCTAATTCTTATCTTCAAGAGCTTAAGACTTTATAGATAGAGATCTAAAAGGTCTTAACTGTAGATACCTTATGAGATAGTGATCTCTAGGAATAAGGGTATTCTAATAAGGATTATGGAAATACTGGTTATAATAATTATTGAGCAATAGTGTCAAGGACACTATAACTGCTTTGACTAGATTGAGTATTGGTTGCATTAGATGCAACATTCGCATTGGATGCGCGCACTGTTACAGGGGATATGCAAGTGCCGTAAAAGGACTTGGACTAATCTCGTGGGAACAGAGTGACTGATCAGCTTACCTAGCTATTTTCTAAATAGCCTATGATTGTCACATGAGTGTGGGTTTAAATGATTAGCCCATTAATGGCTCTTAGGGCTAGTGGGAGATCGTTGGACATGTGTGCGCATGGAGAGCCATTATCCAATAAATGTTCTTGGGAATATCATTCCCTGATCTGAAATGAAGAATAAATAATTTGCATAATAGGTCCCTCTGTACAATTAGGGTTATGTACCATGGCTATCTTAATGATCATACATCTGTTGATTCAATTATTGAATCATAGAGGCTGGTGCTTAAATGAATATCTAAAGAGTTAGATTGAGGACTCATCAAGCACCGTCAAATGATTGTTAAGATGTGATCTCCAGCCTGAGTAGGAGATGGCAATCCTTTCTTACATAAGCTGATATCTAACCGACCTCCTGATGCAGGTCCTCTGCATAGGAATAGTGATTCGGAGGTGTCAGATTAGTTAGGTCAATGGTTGACTTAACGAGATCGAGATAACCAAAGTCCTATATCGTATGTTGTCACGATACAGGCACACATCCTCTGACCGGAGACAGATGTGTTACTATATGTCTGAATATGTACATTTGGCAGACCAATAGGTTGATGACCTAATCAAGGTCTATACACCAGCGCACTGGTGTGCATATAAGGGCATATGAGTAATACGATCTCTTAAAGGGATCATATAGGTTCACTATTGAACCGGAAGACATGAGCTCACTCATGAAATATTGGGAAGAATCAAATTCCGTGCACGGTCGTCTCGCTTTGGAAGCTTGACTGAATTTCTAGGTTTGATATATACTTTTGGAAAGTATATGATCAAGACCTAGGTATGATATATGCTTTTGGAAAGTATATGATCGATATCAAATCCCAATGATCAAATGAGAACTTACTGATAAAACCCTGAAGTAGACAATATAAAGTTGATCTAAAACTTTGGGTTTATTCTGGGTCTTCCAGTATGCAGGATGTACAGGTGTTGGGAACACCAGAGGGTGATGTGATCATAAACGATTGTATAACCATGACTCTTCCATTCCTAGGGAGTGATGAAACGGGTCTGGATTTTAGTGACTCCTCTCAGTATAGAAGTAACCCGATCTTGGTCCAAGTGTTGGACATTGATCTGAATGTGATTCGGATGCAATGAGAAGATTAGATTTGCGGTCTCGATTTAATCAAGCATCTATGAGAGGCCCGAGATCTGGATTTGAGGTGTGATCTCAATGTCCAAGTCACTTACATGGAACAATACAATCGCCATGTCCTTATCTCCAAGTATCTGCGGAGAAAGCACATTATTCTAGAAGGAGTTCAAGAATAATTCCTATGATGAATTTAGTATCCAGGCATTGAGAAAATGGATAATTAAATATGAATTAATTATCATGAATAATATGAATTTGATTCATATTATAAGAAGAGATATCTAAGATAGTTAAATGTGATTTAATTATCAAAGATATGAATAACATGAATATGATTCATGTTATTTGGGCACATGAGAAAAGAGATCCAAGATGATTAAATGTGATTTAATTATCATGGATATGAATAATGTGGATAACACTATCTATATTAATCATATATATTATAAATATGATTTATAATATATAAGAGAGAGAGAGAGAAATATTGCAAATAGCATTTGTTAATTATTAATATGTGAATTGGATTCACAATAAGTAATTAATTGGAAATGTAATTTACAAATTAGTTTGGGATGTGAATATGATTCACATTTTCTTCAATGGCATGATTGAAATGTTCACAAATTATTTTGGAAGTAATTTGGTGTATATTATTGCAATAATAGTTATTGCATTAATTAATAAATAATAAGATAAATCAAAAGGAGATAAAAATCACCACCAAAATCAAAGGTGGCGTCACCCATGACTTGGTCATAGGTGACGCCTCCTATGTTTTAGGAGGTTTGTTGTCTTCTCTTTTTTGTTATCATATTATCTCTTAATAAATTGATTTATGTTAATTAAATTGTGTTGATAATAATTCAACATATATTTAATTTAATATAAATTAATGTTGTTGGTTCTAAGCCAACAACAATCATAGCCATTGATTTTACGTAGACTAAGCATGGTCGTTGGATCTATGTATCCCATGGATTGAGATCCATTGGATCCTAAACTAATATAAAAGTAGGGCTACGCTAGCCTTTCTTGAAACACACATGATGAAGAGTTGTACACGCCTACAACTCTCTCTCTCTCTCTCATATTCTCGCCCTCTCTCTTTCTCTCCTCCAAAAGGTGGTCGTCCATCTTGTGTTCAGAAAGGAGAGACTCTCACCTTCGCCTTCGACGACTCGGGGATCTACTTCTTCTTTGGGGTGACTTTCTCTAGAGTAAGATGACGGATTTTGTTTGACAAAATAAGGGGCCTCGACGCTTGGATCTTCATCAAAGATTGCGGGAAGGACGCGACTTATCATCGTGCCCGCAAGTGCGTTCTTCGTGGATCGGACTTGAGACAGGAGGATCTCATGTTTGGGATTTCGCGATCACAACCACGCTCCAAGAGGTATTCCTTATACTTTGTGGTTTGATGAAACAATACGAGAAGTGTTCTCGTGATCATGTGGTTTCATCTTTAGATTTAAAAATTTTAATTTCCGCTGCATCTCGCGACTAGTGCGACTAGTTGCCCCGATCGTATGAGATACGAT
Organism: Ottelia alismoides; assembly: GCA_037367405.1. Classification (NCBI taxonomy): domain Eukaryota; kingdom Viridiplantae; phylum Streptophyta; class Magnoliopsida; order Alismatales; family Hydrocharitaceae; genus Ottelia; species Ottelia alismoides. The sequence continues at coordinate 285,648 of JAZKJV010009794.1, forward strand.
CATCACGCTTCCGTGAAGCGCTTGAGGATTCTCAATATTCTTCAAGTGGTATCAGAGCCATAAGTCGAATAAGTTTTTGGATGTGATCCATAGATCTTGGACGATTTGGTTTTGAAAGGGTCGCGAAATTTTTGTCGCATTTCAATTTTCGCACCTCTGATTAATTGAATTTTCGACACCGTTTAAACTGTTTAAACACAAAATTTTCAAATGTACCTCATTGAATAAGGAAACCATAGAATCCGAGTTTACTAAATTTGGATTTAATTTGATCAAGATATGGCCTTTTGAATATGCATGTATTCACTGTTGCGGGAACAACTAAATTGAACGTGATTAATTTGTTAATTACGGTTTTGACATACCTCAAAATGCGTGAATTATCACTTGGGTTCTGTTGTAAATAAAGTTGGCAATCTTAGGGCACTAATTTTACGAGATTTGGATTAAAATTGATCAAGATAAGTTAATTTTAGTTATTGGGGGTCACAGCTGGAAATTGACAAATTTGATCATGAACCTTATGATAAGTCATTCAAATATGATGATGAAAATTAATTGTTAATTTTCTGAAATAACTAGTGATAAATATTTGTGAAATATTTTAAAGAGATAATTATTTCATGAATGACATTTTCCTAAACCATAATGATAAGATAATTGATCTTGATCATTGGTTGATATGAAATCAACAACAAACTCTTTTTTCATGAAGAACCTTAGTTTATCCTACATCAGTTGTAGGAAAACTTTTTCATGCAAAACCCTCTTGCTTGAATAGGATTGGGGATTGTTTAGCAAATCTCCTTATAATATAATCAAAATTATTTTGATGTATATTATATGGTATAATTTCGGTTGAAAGACCGATGAGCATCTCAAAGTACATGATGATCTATCTGGCATTATCCTTTCCTGAGGTGGATATGGTGTCTAGTCGGAGATCGTTGGGGTAGCAGGTTGCAATGTATGTGGTCCGTACCACTCTCGCCGGTACTGGCCATGACAGCGGGTAGGGACTGGATAATGTCGGACAAATCAAAGTGTATTTTTCTAATTATTAAAATTCGAAATAATACGTACTTTGAGATTATACCTACTATTCAAATAAAATTCAAAGTTTGTTGATTGATAATAGGATTGATAGTTAATTTAATGTGATTAAATTAATTATATCCTATTAAAACACTCTATTATGAATAGATGTGTATTTCCCTTGGAAGAATTAATTATGTGAATATGATTCACGATAATTAATTATTACAATTTGAATAAGAGGTGGAGGATCTCATAAGTGACATCCATGGTCTCCCGTCAAGGAAAAGTATTTCGTCGCCAAAATTTGTATATAGGAGACGCATGTCCGAAGTGAATTATTTGGATCGAGTTCTTTGCTTCTCGAAAGAGTAAGGCCGTATACGTAGTGACCCCAATATCGGGTCCTCATATTATTGGGGCGATATTGGATTGCGTATAGCGAGTTTTAAGCCTGTTGACGGTTGGTTCAATTAGCAGCGGGTCAACATCACCTTAGGGGTGGTGGGCTCGGGTGTTAAAGACCGAATTAGGAAATGCAAGTTGGACTTGCAAGGCGGAATGTGTTCCCTCTTCTTTTTATCGGAGTCGCAGAATCTCATATTATTGAGATGTGACGAAGATAGGAAAGGAGATCCCAGATCTTGCTAGAGATATAATGGTAAGAATATCTCTTACATTGAAAGTGATGAAGGGAATGAACTTTCATTGTTGACAAGCAAGACAACATTGATATAAAAATTCCTGAATCAAAGTAAAATATGTATATATAATATATATACACTTTTGCAAATTTCTTATTTCAGATAATCCTTCATTAAACCCACTCAATGTTATACTCAATGATAACTAGTAAAATATCATGGATTGGACTCATGATCCAGATATTGTTCTTGCAGTTGGACACATAATGTATGTGGTTGCAATGTGCAAGTTTCCTCAACATAATGAGGTATGACAAATAAATAAGACAATAAGACATCACCTTAGGGTTCGTATGTCTCTATAGTCTTGATCTTTCATCGAGTGTACTTTGGAAGTGACATATCGATGGTGATCGTAATTGTCGAATAATCCTTATAAAATAAAAGAAGATATTTTGGCATACATATGAGCTCTAGACATTTAATCATGAATGACATGGTTCTCTGCATTATGCAGAATGGTGGCTCGAATGAGATGAAGTATTCAAAATGTTTGAATACCTACCTGAACCTTAAGTCTCAAAGAGTTGAGATGTATGTAGATATGATGAGTGTCATCATTCTACTATATATACTCAAGTCATTCATGAAGCTTCATGATATTCATATTGTATGAATTTAATGAAGCATGTATTAATGTTGAAATACTCTTACATTGAATTCTTTTGAATTTGATGTAAGAGATCCTTAGTCTTAAGCAATGGTTGCTTATAGATAAAGAGAGCACAGTGGAAGCATGGGTTGGACCCATGTGAGATGGAAAGTCAAAGATTTGATTGTACTTCTGTGACTTCCATATGACATCCAAAGAGTTGGATTAATGCCAATACTGCAATAAGTCGATGTGTTGATAGTATGACTATCAAATCTGTCTAAAATCCTTAATGAAGGATTCAGATAGAGCATCAGAATAATCTACATATAATCATTGACTATGACTTTCCTGTTTCGTAAGATAAAGTCTGACAATTGTATCCCAATCTTCTAATGACATTTGCAATTGGTTGCATATATATATATATATATATATATATTAGAAGATTAGAAATTTGATCTTAAAGTTTAGTAGTCATCTACATGGATATTGCTGTAATTGTTGCAGCAATCTCTGTTGGATGGATAGACTTCATATTCTCAGTGGGAGGGCCCTTAGTCTTAGAGAATGTCTCTATGACCTAGATATTAGAATACCCTCATTGTTTGTTTCTAAATGTTGGAAATAAACATGAATTCTGAGATAGAACTATCATAAAGAGTTATGATGGATATATTTCAGATAGTAATCTAACATCTAGTGGACTCCACACAATTAGAAAAATTAATGAATGGTTCATTAAGATTTCTAATACTGAAAATCAAACCTTATAAGATCAATAGGAGGATAAAGATCATTTGACAATGATCTGGCCTCAAGCCTCAGACATTTGTCTGTTGATTTGATCAATATACTAGTAAGATATGAAACTTTAGAATGTCTAAAATTTCAAATCAATCTTACACACTTGTGAATATTATATTCAAAGAAAAATGTCCAATAAACCCTTCTTTAGGAAAGGTGCAAGATGTCAAGGTATTCGGGATTTCATACGTATTGATGTATATGGATCATCTATATCATAGTGAACATTATGGATATGTGATATCTATTGATGATTATGTATGATATGAGATTTCTTCTTTTCACCTGAAAAACCTTTGAAATGTTCAAAGATTTCACAATTTTGGTTTAGAACCAAAGTTTGAAGAAAGATGAAATGAATTCGATCTAACCTAGGTACTTGCACCTGTTAGATAAAATTCAAAGAATACCTTATGGAGATATGAATATCATTTCTATCTCACTCCTCCTGATAAACCTAAACTCAATGGAGTCGTAAAGAGATACAATTGGATCATGTGTGACATGATTTGATCGATGATGATTTTTAGCATAATTGTCCCATAGTTTCCAAGAATATATGTGTAGTAGAGACTACAATATATATTCTTAATAAGGTTCCATGCATATAGGTTGGAATCTTGCACTTGAGAGTGCTACTTCATTAGGAAAATAAAGGATGGTATTGGATACCTACTTTATGACCTTGAGATTCTTAAAAGATCTCATCTCTGAGAATATGATTCTTGGAGGATTGAGACTCTTGAGAATCAAGATGAAAATGAAGTGAAGGAACTCAAATAATCTTGAGAAGATAATGAGGCTCCTGAAATCGGGAACTAAAAGGACAATTAAAGATGAAACATTAATACCCTTTCAAATTAGTTTGAGGATGTATTCCATGAGTCAGTTGAATCTGACATTGATCGGACTTCATGTAATGAAATTCCTGAGGATCATGACATGGAAAGATGGATATTAACAATAAAGTCTAAAGTAGACTTCATATACAATTGTTGTGTATGGACCCTCGAGGATCCACCTATAAGGGTAAGACCCATAAAGGTGTAAATGAATCTTCAAGAGAAGAGGGAACCTGATGAGAAGGTAGAGACCTTCAAAGCTCGGTTCGTAGCCATAAGCTACACATCGGAAGAGAAGACATTGCTTGCAATGAGACTTGCTCTTAGGTAACCTTGCTTAAAATCATCAGAATATTGCTAACCTTGGCTACACAACCTTACTGTTGCATCTTCAAGATGTAAGTCAAGATTGCATTCCTCTAAGAATACCTTTCTGAGGATATTCACATGAAGTAACCCCAGGGCTTCATGGTTGAGAAATGCAAGATGTGTTAGCTAAAGAACTCCATCTTAGGACTCAAATAAGCTTCTTGTAGTTGAAAAATCAGATTTGATGAAATCATAAGTGTTATGATTTCAGATAGAATCTTGATGTACCATGTGAATCTTAGTGGGAGTGCCATTGTGTTCGTCATGCTAAATGTAGATAATATCCTAATCATTTGGAATGATATAAGGATGATAATGAGTGTTTTATAGACTGGCTATTCCATACCTTGAGATATGATCTCAAGAATACCTCTTAGATCTTAGTTCTGAAGGTGTTTAAAAGCAAAGAAAAGAGGGTACTGAGACTATCACATTTGTAGTACACCTTGGACATATTCCATTCTTGGAAATTCCAATAAAGGCTTCCTTACCCTAAGATTTGGTACTGACCTATCTAAAGGGATAGCACCTCAAAGAGTTGAGGATGTGAATGCTAGAACTGCTTGCACTTGTGCATCAGTTATGAGAAGCTAAGTCTACGCTAGATGTGTACAAAAGCCAGATATCTGACATGCAATGGGAGTAGTAACTTGTTACTAATCCTACTATAGAGAAAGAACACTTGATTGCAGTAATAACAAAATCTTCAAAGATGACAAGGCTTTAGAGATAATGATCTCTAAGTCTTATCTTCAAGAGCTTAAGACTTTATAGATAGAGATCTAAAAGGTCTTAACTGTAGATACCTTATGAGATAGTGATCTCTAGGAATAAGGGTATTCTGATAAGGATTATGGAAATACTGGTTATAATAATTATTGAGCAATAGTGTCAAGGACACTATAACTGCTTTGACTAGATTGAGTATTGGTTGCATTGGATGCAACATTCACATTGGATGCGAGCACTTTTGCTGGGGATATGCAAGTGCCGTAAAAGGACTTGGCGTAGTCTCGCGGGAATAGAGTGACTGATCGGCTTACCTAGCTATTTTCTAAATAGACTATGATTGTCACATGAGTGTGGGTTTAAATGATTATCCCATTAATGACTCTTAGGGCTAGTGGGAGATTGTTGGACATGTGAGCCCACGGCGAGCCATTATGCAATAAATGTTATTGCGAATATCATTCCATGATCTGAAATGAAGAACAAATAATTTGCATAATAGGTCCCTCTGTACAATTAGGGTTATATACCATGGCTATCTTAATGATCATACATCTGTTGATTCAATTATTGAATCATAGAGGCTGGTGCTTGGATGAATATCTAAAGAGTTAGATTGAGGACTCATCAAGCACCGTCAAATGATTGTTAAGATGTGATCTCCAGCCTGAGTAGGAGATGGCAATCCTTTCTCACATAGGCTGATATCTGACCGACCTCCTGATGTAGGTCCTCGGCATAGTAATAGTGATTCGGAGGTGACAGATTAGTTAGGTCAATGGGTTGACTTAACGAGATCGAGATAACCAAAGTACTATATCGTATGTTGTCACGATACAGGCACACATCCTCTGACCGGAGACAGATATGTTACTATATGTCTGAGTATGTACATTTGGCAGACCAATAGGTTGATGACCTAATCAAGGTCTATACACTGGTGCGTTGGTGTGCATATAAGGGCATATGAGTAATACGATCTCTTAAAGGGATCATACAGGTTCACTATTGAACTGAAAGACATGAGCTCACTCATTAGATATTGGGAAGAATCAAATTTCGTGCACGGTCGTCTCGCTTTGGAAGCTTGACTGAATTTGTAGGTTTGATATATACTTTTGGAAAGTATATGATCAAGACCTAGGTATGATATATGCTTTTGGAAAGTATATGATCGATACCAAATCCCAATGATCAAATGAGAACTTACTGATAAAACCCTGAAGTAGACAATATAAAGTTGATCTAAAACTTTGGGTTTATTCTGGGTCTTCCAGTATGCAGGATGTACAGGTGTTGGGAATACCAGAGGGTGATGTGATCATAAACGATTGTATAACCATGACTCTTCCATTCCTAGAGAGTGTTGAAACGGGTCTGGATTTTAGTGACTCCTCTCAGTAGAGAAGTAACCCGATCTTGGTCCAAGTGTTGGACATTGATCTGAATGTGATTCGGATGCAATGAGAAGATTAGATTTGCGGTATTGATTTAATCAAGCATCTATGAGAGGCCCGAGATCTGGATTTGAGATGTGATCTCAATGTCCAAGTCACTATACGTGGAACAATACGATCGCCCTGTCCTTATCTCCAAGTATCTGCGGAGAAAGCACATTATTCTTGAAGGAGTTCAAGAATAATTCCTATGATGAATTTAGTATCCAGGCATTGAGAAAATGGATAATTAAATATGATTTAATTATCATGAATAATATGAATTTGATTCATATTATAAGAAGAGATATCTAAGATAGTTAAATGTGATTTAATTATCAAAGATATGAATAATGTGAATATGATTCATGTTATTTGGGCACATGAGAAAAGAGATCCAAGATGATTAAATGTGATTTAATTATCATGGATATGAATAATGTGGATAGCACTATCTATATTAATCATATATATTATAAATATGATTTATAATATATAAGAGAGAGAGAGAGAGAGAAATATTGTAAATAGCATTTGTTAATTATTAATATGTGAATTGGATTCACATTAAGTAATTAATTAGAAATGTAATTTACAAATTAGTTTGGGATGTGAATATGATTCACATTTTCTTCAATAGCATGATTGAAATATTCAGAAAATTAATTTGGAATTAATTTGGTGTATATTATTGCAATAATAGTTATTATAACTAACTAAGAAATAATAAGATAAATAAAAACGAGACAAAAATCACCACCAAAAACAAAGGTGGCGTCACCCATGACTTGGTCATAGGTGACGCCTCCTATGTTTTAGGAGGTTTGTTGTCTTCTCTTTTTTGTTATCATATTATCTCTTAATAAATTAATTTATGTTAATTAAATTGTGTTGATAATAATTCAACATATATTTAATTTAATATAAATTAATGTTGTTGGTTTTACGCCAACAACAATCATAGCCATTGATTTTACATAGACCAAGCATGGTCGTTGGATCTATGTATCCCATGTATTGAGATCCATTGGATCCTAAACTAATATAAAAGGAGGGCTAGGCTAGCCTTTCTTGAAACACACATGATGAAGATTTGTACACGCTTACAACTCTCTCTCTCTCTCATATTCTCGCCCTCACTCTTTCTCTCCTCCAAAAGTTGGCCGTCCATCTTGTGTTGAGAAAGGAGAGACCCTCGCCTTCGCCTTTGACGACTCGGGGATCTCCTTCTTCTTTGGGGTGACTTTCTCTTGAGGAAGACGACGGATTTTGTTTGACAAAATCAGGGCACTCGACGCTTGGATCTTCATCAAAGATTGCGGGAAGGACGCGACTCATCATCGTGCCCGCAAGTGCGTTCTTCGTGGATCGGACTTGAGACAGGAGAATCTCTTGTTTAGGATCTCGCGATCACAACCACGCTCCAAGAGGTATTCCTTATACTTTGTGGTTTGATGAAACGATCTGAGAAGTGTTCTCGTGATCATGTGGTTTCATCTTTGGATTTAAAAATTTTAATTTCTACTGCATCTTGCGACTAGTGTGACTAGTCGCCCCGATCGTATGAGATACGATCGTCACGCTTCCGTGATGCGCTTGAGGATTCTCAATATCCTTCAGGTCCTCTGCATGGGAATAGTGATTCGGAGGTGTCAGATTTGTTATGTTAAAGAGTTGACTTAGAGAGATCGAGATAACCTAAGTCTTATGTTGAATGCTGTCACAGGATAGGCACACATCCTCTGGCCGGAGACAGATGTGTTGCTATATGTCTGAGTGTGTACATTTGGTAGACCAATAGGTTGATGACCTAACCAAGGTCTATACACCGACACGTTGGTGTGCATATAAGGGCATATAAGTAATACGATCTCTCAAAGGGATCATAAAGGTTCACTTATGAACCGGAAGACATGTGCTCACTCATGAGGTATTGGGACCGATCAAATTCCATGCATGGTCGTCGTGCTTTGGAAGCATGCCAAGAATTTGAAGGTATGATATATGCTTCAGGAAAGCATATGATCGATACCGATTCCCAATGACCAAGATTGAGAAACTTGGTGATCGAACCCTGAAGAAGATAGTGTAAAATTGATCTTCATCTTCAGGTTGATCATAGGTCTTCCAGTATGCAGGATGTTCAGGTATTGGGAATACCTGAGGGTGATGTGATCATAAATGATTGTATAATAATGACGCTTCCAGTCCGAGGGAGTGATGAAACAGGTCTGGATTTTAGTGACTCCTCCCGATAGAGAAGTAACTTGATCTTAGTCCAAGTGTTGGACATTGATCTGAATGAGACTCAGATGCAATAAGAAGATTAAGTATACGGACTTGATTTAATCAAGCATCTATGAGAGGTCTGTGAGATCTAGATTTGAGATGAGATCTCAACATCCAAGTCACTATACGTGGAACAATACAATCGCCATGTCCTTATCTCCAAGTATCTGCGGAGAAAGCACATTATTCTTGAAGGAGTTCAAGAATAATTCCTATGATGAATTTTGTATCCAAGCAAGAAGATGTTGATGATTAAATGAGATTTAATTATCAAGTATAATATGAATAAGATTCATATTGTGAGAATGATTATCCAAGATAATTAAATGAGATTTAATTATCAAGGAATTGCAGATCGTGGACAGTGCTATCCATAATATCTGTGAGTATATTATAAATATGATTTATAATATATTGGAGACAGAGTAGCTTTGTAAATAGCATTTGTTAATTGTTAATGTGAATTGGATTCACATTAAGCAATTAATTGGAAATGTAATTTACAATTTAGTTTGGATTGTGAATATAATTCACATATTTTCAATGGCATGATCGAAATATGTACAAATTAATTTTGAATTAATTTGGTGGATATTTTTTGCAATAAATGTTATTGCAAATTATTAGGAGATAATAGGATAAAATTAAAAAGGAGATAATACACCACCAAAGAATAGGTGGCGTCACTTAGTCATAGGTGATGCCTCCTATTTTTGGGGGGTGTTTTATTATCCTCATTTTTGTTATCTTATTATCTTATGATAATTGATTTATGTTGAATTAAATTCTGTTGATGATAATGCAACATATATTTGATTTTATATATATTAATGTTGTTGTTTTGAACAACAATCATCATGGCCGTTGATTGATACATATATCAATCTAACCGTTGATTTTGTATGCCATGGATTGTGATCCATAGGCTCCCAAACTAGTATATAAAGAGGGCAGCCCTAGCCCTTTGGAAGGCACATCAAGAGCATGTCTCTCTCTCATTCTCACCATCTCTCTCTCTCTAAGGTGGTCGTCCACCTTGTGTGTTGAGAGATCGCTTCTACGCCATCGCGTTGTTGCTTCGACTGCACAGGGATCTCCATCTTCTTTAGGGCTTCTTGCTCTAGAAGGAGACGTCAGATTTCGTTGGACGAAATCAAGAGATTCAAGGCTTGGATATTCGTCAAGGATTGCGGGAGTCATGCGTCTCATCATCGCGCCCGCGAGTGCCGCCTTCGTAGATCGGACTTGAGTCAGGAGGATTTCTTGCTTTAGAGATCTTGTGATCACAACCACACTTTGAGAGGTATTTCTAATACTTTGTGGTTAGATAAAACGATCCAATAAAGATACTTGTTATCATGTGGTTTCATCATATGATTTAAATTTTTAAATTCTACTGCACCTAGCGACTAGTGCGACTAGTCGTCCTGATCGCATGATATGCGATCATCACACTTCCGTGATGTGCTTGTGGATTCTCCATATCCTTCAGTAGGGAGGTGACTTTGTAGAGGGAGAAAAAGGAATTAAAAAACAAAAATAAAATTAAAATTTAAAATAAATTTAAAACCAATAATAAAATAATAATAATAAAATATAAATATAAATAAATAATAATTAAAATAATAAAAAATAAAATTAATGAAATAAATATATAAAAGAAAAAGGAAATTAAAATAAAATAAAATAAAAATGATTAAATAAATAAAATAAAAATAGGGGTGACACTTGGAGGCTCCAGGAGCAACCATGTGTTGCTCCCAAGAAAATAAAAACTTAATTCCAAAGAAAAATCAAGAAGAAATAACAGAAGAGGTTAAATAAAAAAGTGGTAAACATTAAAGTTTCTCTTCTCGATGAGATCTATAACTTTTGTGAAGGATTGAAAATCAAAAGAAATAATCTGTACAAACAGTATTTTTGGTGGTACTCTATAGATATAAAATACCACATTTGTGTTTTGTGAATTTTTTGGTATTTTTAAATAAGATAAAAATCAAAATAAAATTAAAGGAAATATAAAATAAATATTTGCAGCTTAATCTATTTTTGGATTTTTAATTAATAATAAAATAAAGAAATAATGTAAGGGGGACTTATGTACAAACTCAGGTTGATTTATTTTCTCTAATTTTGCCAAATTTTTTATTTGGATTTTTATACATTTTATTAAAATAAGAATGATTCGTCCCGAACCCAGGAGGCATTTTGGCGCGCACATGCGTGTAGGAATGTCGAAGCCAAGCCGAAAACAATGATGAACCTAAATAAAAAAGAAAATAAATAAATAAATGTATAAGAAAATAAATGTAAAAGAAATAAATAAAAAAGGATTATTTTTATACATAAAATAATAAGGTCAAATTAGTCAATATGTATAATATACAATAGGGGCCCAAAACCCAAGTTTCACATATGAACTCCGATTCTTTTGAATCAAATCTTATTTTGTAGATAATTTAACTTACATTAATTCAAAAGTGAGTAGGGGTCCATAGGAGACTATATGTGGGAGATCTTCATATAAGGTTTTTAGTCTCAAATTAGGGCTTGTGTTTTATTGGGTAAATTTACAAGTTAGTATTTTTTTGGTATTTTTCTTTAATTACTGTTAGTGATATATACACTATAGAGTTGATTTTTTTATTCTGAATTAGTGAAAAATAAATAAAATAGGGGTGAATATGGTATTATACATGTGATATTTACAAGGAAATTTAGCTTCTTATTCATGGAAGTATGCTGGCTAAAATGCACATAGTAATTCTAAGTGCATGAATGATAAAAATACCAGATAAATGGAGAAATGTAATTAATTACTCATGAACAAAGCTATATTTTCAACTTTTAGTGTGATGAATCACAAAGTCATCAAATGCAACAGCCTAGCTTCTCTGTATTATCCCGACATCCTTAGTCAATCTCCTTTTTCAACTCCACCAACCACCTCTTCCCCTAACTTCCCTGGTCCTCGCCAAACCCTAATCTAACCTTTCTCTAACTTCCCTAACCTTTGGTGGTGGTTGAAACCACAACTTGGAGGCATAACCGCTGCCAACCTATCCTTTTCAAATCTTCCATCGCCGCCTCTAGCAACGATTGTCAACCCATGTAGGAAGCAACGCCTAGCCTCCTACTCCCCATTGTGACAGGAGTGAGGGAGATTTGGAGAGCGACGAGGGTTGACGTTTCTAGTGCGACCCATGACCATAGTTTCCATGCCACGACCTTTAATGCAATCGTTTGAGCTTCAAGGTCATGATGACCTTGTTATTCAAAGGACAAGAGTCATCTCAACTCTCAACCCAAGCCAAATCCCTTCACCCACGAAGCTACTTCAATCTCCAAGTAATGTATGTCTTTGTCTTTGCTTTGTTTTTTTTTCAGATTTTATTTGCTTTGGTTTTTTCCAAATTGATTCAATCCAGATCTTTACCTAAGATGTTAGATTTTTGCGGGAGTTTCTCATACAATCCCTATTTCCATCATTAAGACCCCTTCTTCTCCGTTCTGAGGTGAAAAACCCATTGAGGGTCTTACCAACAAATGATAATCCACTCCACTCACGACTTGCGCACACACACACACACTCTCTCTCTCTCTCTCTCATTTCTTCGACGAATGTTTTCCTAGGGATTGTAGGATTCATCTCTTCAATGGACGGAATTCCCAAGTCCTCACTGCTCTGCTCTTTTATCTTCAATGAAACCACATCGACATGCTCCATCAAATACAATCATGACTCCACTGGCATTCAACCACATTCATGAGGTGGTTGGGTAACTTCCTCGACCTTTAGGTGATTTCCTGGAGCATGGAGGAGGAGTGGGACTTTCTCTAGAGCCCCTCCTTGCATACACTGATAGAGACGGAAGAGGAAGAGCGACCATGTACAAGTACCTTTGCGTTATGCCCAATTAGGCGTAATCCAACGCCCCAAAAGCGATCAAGTGGACCTCATCCGACTCTTCATCCTAGGAGCCATACGAGCCGAAGCTTAAGCACTACCGCCCATTACGTGGCCAGAGCCACGCATCGCATATCGAACCTAGAGCTATGTGTGCAGTACACATGTGGCCCTTGGCATATTGCAAAGATACCTAGTCGACTTGTCAGAATTACAAAAGTGTCTCGCATAGGAGGTAAATAGTAAAATAAGTAGTCAGTTTTATTTATTTGCATTTTAGTCCATGTAGAGACCTGGTTGAGATAACTTGTGATATTTTATCCATGTTTTATTATACTTATGCCCCTGGCTTGTTTGTTGAATAATTTGAGTATATGATATCGATTTGATGTGATTTCAATTTCATTGTGAAGTTGATTTATTCCTATTTAATTTGACATATTGATTATCGGATTTGATGTTCAAGTAATAACATATTCATTAAAGTTTACTTATGTGCTATTCTTCATATTAATTATTATTTAGCTTCTGATTTTTTCATCAAATCAGATCATAGTCTTTCTACCGTATATTGCTTAAGTTTAACAAGTAAATTAAGGGCATAAATTATGTACATGTATGTATGTGTTTGTTTATTTAATTTCATTTATTCAGTCATTCATTTGACTTGCATAAAAATTAATTAAAAATGCAGTCTACCTCATTCATGCATTATATCATTTTGTGATATGTATTACATTGCGTTGTTGTTCGTTGACCTAGATAATTTATCACTAACTTAACATTGATATTGATTATTAATTAATTTTAGTAATAGCTCATGTCCTTGTGTTCATCTCTAGACCTACCCAGGATAAATTTAAATTGAGTCGCTCTTCGCAGTGATTCTACTCGGTTTTAATTGAGTGTTAGCTGGCCATACTACAACGGGTAATAATCATCTTAGCCAGTTAGCAGTTCAACAAGGAGTTGGCATCATCATATGCTTTCCAAAAGCATATATTATACATTCAAATCCAGTCTTGTTTCCAAAATAAGATGACCAATGCTAAAATTTGATTTTACACTTAAGGAATGTGTTTATTGGTGGAATTAATAAAATAATTTAATTAATTAATTAATTACGAATTTCGGATTTAAATAAAATAAATTATTTATTTAATTTACAAGAATTAATTAGCCACCTTAATGGTGGCTATTAAAGGTATGGAATAATATATTATATATAAGGTAAGTTTTAGAATCAAATAATGAATTAAATAAATAAATATAAATATAAATATAGCAATTAAATTAAATTATTTAATTAATGATAGATATTTTAATTTTTTGGTCATTTTTATATAAGAAAATTAGTTGTATATAAATATTATGCACATATAATACAATATACACATGTATAAATAAAGAAATAATTTTTATATCTTTTTTAAATTTTTTTATTTACATTTTTTTAATTTATTTTTAATGAAAATAATATTTACATTTATATATATATATATGAATAAATGTGTACAATAAATATTGGTGAAAGTGCACAAAACACCCCAGAAAATCGATTTTTTAACCGTAACTCCAAAAATTATGAACCTACTGCCATTTGGAAGATAATTTAATTCAAAGTATAATGAAAGTGAGTTTTGTTCAATTTGAATTCGTATGAAACCGGAATTGGTATTTCAATTATAGCTCTACGGCTTTTTCTAAGTGTGATTATTTACAATATGAACATTATTTTGCTTTGCAATTATTTTTACTATTTACAACACATTTTTATTTACAAACTTTGTTTAAAAAAATATTTAATTTGAGTTCAATTTATGTACAAATAAAATAAAACAAGATTTGTACAAATATACAAGAAAAATTTACATTTTTTTTGGATTTTTGAATTAAAGACCTTATCTCCCCCTACTTTACTCCTGGTCAATCAGGTCAAGTCTTGACCTTTTCTTGGGGTTCAGGTCAGTCTATATTTATTGCATAAACACATCCTTTATCTTCTTTTCTTTTTCTTTTCTTCTTTATTCTTTTATTTATGTACAAAAGGTGTTAAAAATCCATATTTAACAAATGCATGCAAAATGGTAAATTCATGGAATTAATGGGTATTTACAGGTGTTTGACTATGGAAATGAAGCTAAAATAAAAGAATAAAGGCGATGAACAACATTGACTTGTAAGCTTATATTCATAAAAATGTAGTATGGAGCTCTGTCAGACCTTTGGATTATTAGTGTGTTGAAACCTTAATGGGAAACGGATTTAAAACCTAACAGCCTCTAAGTTCCACAAGACTCCTATTCAGGTCTCCTCAACAGTTAGTTCAGAATAAGTCTACGTATACAAATTCTTATGACTATGAGTTCTTACTTGTACGGTGTAAGTAAAATATAGCTCCTCATCTCAAAAGTAGCAAAGAAACAGCCTCTCTCAACAAGGTAACTCTAGTCCCCTGGTCTAGCAACTCTTTCCTCGAGGAGCGAGGATATTCCCTTATAAGTTCAAGTACAACCAACTCAAGAAGAGGGGATGGAGAAGACAATGGATGGTAACCAGTGTACTTACCTATCTTTGGATGCATGATCGGTGTAGCCAAGTCATCCGCTGCAAGCATACAAACATTTGACTTTGAAGCTCTTATTCTTTTTTTTCAATTGTATATACATTCTGGCAGGTATTTTATTTTTCTATCAGGCATGTCCACTTTAGGAGATTTTGCCTTTTTTCCTTTTTTTTGAAAATATATACAAGGTATAGCATGTACATAAGGAGTTTTTCCTCTTGAGCTAGTAGACTATCCCTCTTTTGAAGCATTATTGCAACCCCACAACATCCTGTCTTTAGACCTCAACATCGCCAAACCAGGTTGAGACGTACTTCCCTCCCTAGAGGAGGATGAGAGGTTCCGCCTAGATGTACTACCCTCGTATGCTACCCCAAGCCAAAAGATTCTGCCCCCTCACTACCTCCTCTATGAAGAGCTATGTGTAGAGTGCTTGTCCAAGGTAAGCCACGGTATGTTAGAATCATGCGTGTATTGCTAAATATTCTACTCAGACTAATCAAGATGACATGTGAACATAGTCTTATGGGCTCAAAGAATTAAGTCACTAGGACCTAAAAAGTCTCAACTCCAATTCTTATAAGGTTCCTCTGAAATTAAGTGTATTAAGGTCCAACTAAGCTTGATTTTTCAAATTTAATCCAGACTTAGTTTAAATGTCAAAATTATCCTGAAAAATGCTCATGCAAATGCAAGAGATATGTAAAATGTAAAGAAAAGAAAACAAAATCTTTTTGTGAGACAATTTTCAAATTTTGAAATTTTTATGGATTTTTGAAAAATGATGCTCATTCAAAAAGTTTTTTTAATGCAAATAGTTAGTAATATATACAAGTATATACACAATTTTTTTAAAGGTTAGGGATGAGATACATATTTACACAAGAGTAAGTTAATTATTTTACAAGAATCAAATGTAAGGATTTTATACAGGTATATACATATAGTTGGAATTTTTTTTGTTTGTGATGCATATATTCCTCAAACTTATTTGAAAATAATTTTACAAATAACTTCGAAAACTTTAATCCAAAAAAATTCAAACAATTTTATAAACATTTATAAACATTTGAAAAGATTTTTTGCAAAACAAAATTCAAATAGTATATAGATTTTTAAAATAATTTTTTCAACCATTTTCTAAAACATTTGCAAATAGTTTTTAAAAATAATTTAAATTCACACAAAGAAAAATTTTTACAAGCTAAAATA
This sequence comes from Ottelia alismoides, assembly GCA_037367405.1. Lineage (NCBI taxonomy): Eukaryota > Viridiplantae > Streptophyta > Magnoliopsida > Alismatales > Hydrocharitaceae > Ottelia > Ottelia alismoides. The sequence continues at coordinate 302,136 of JAZKJV010009794.1, forward strand.
TTTTTCAAAGGTTGAAAATATTTTTCAAACATTTTTCAAATAGTTTTCAAAAGATTTCAAATAGATTTTCAATGTACTCAAAATATTTTTCAAAATATTTTAACCTGACTTATTAATCAGTAAATACAAGAAGAAATTTGAGGATATATCTGCATCTTTTAATTAGTTAGTTAGTGTTTTTCTACAAGTATTTATACAGTATTTTAGCCATATCAAAAATATGAAAGTACGAGTTATGGCTAAAGTATATATACAATATATATGGCTCGCCCTATACTTAGCTCGAACTATGGGGAGTAATGTCGAATCATCAGGGAACTGGGGATCTATGCTGCCAAATATCATGTCCTCCAAAAATGTATCGACCTCATCAAATGGGAGGACACACGGATCAAATATGGGATTATTTGTGTCTACTAAATAAAAAATCAGTCTCTCATCAAGCTCTTTATGATGAGATATATCCAAATGGGTATCTGAATCTGAGAAGATCTTCTGAATAATGGACACTGAATCAGCTAACATGGACACGGGAATGACTCAAAGGATGGTTGAGATGTGGCTCCTCATCTATTTCTTGGGATACTAAAAGATCTAGAATCCAAGAATCTTCGACGTGAAAGTGCGAGACTGGCTCAAAATCTGGTTGTAAAATCAATGGGTCCTCAACCAATGTTCGGGTCTGGGAACTCGCAGTCGTAGTAAAAACATCCATCATATGAACTGTAGTAGCATCCATATCCTCTGATTGGTGTGTGTTGTCTGAATCTACATGATGTGTGATGTCACATATCCCTCGTGTGTCGTTCTGAATAAATCATCTTGTGAATATGGGATGTCTGAAAGAGTTCCCAAGATGGTCTCGAATAAATCTAGGTCGGGATTGTGGTGTGAACCAAAATACGAGGTAATGACATATGCAATCTGCTCTGCGGTCATCCCCCTCATGGCGATCTGGACAAGGTCAGTCATCGAAAATCCATGATCTGGAAATTACCTCAAAAGATCAAGAAACCTCAACCATGAATCTCTCAAAGGCTCCTGGAGGTCAACTGAAAAATCATGAATACAAGACTGCATCAATTCTGCTCTACGTTGGGGTTAAAATCTCTGCAAGAACAATGATCGCAAATCTCCCCACATAGAATTCTTCCTCCCCAACTCTCTATGCCATCTCAAAGCTCTAGTCTGAAGTGAGAAAGGGAAGGTCATCAGCATCAGTTCCTCAGAAGTGATATCTAAGTATAATCGTGATCCACAAAAATCCTCAAACTCGGATATATGAATATATGGTTCCTCATGTTCTCCCCTTAAAATTTTAGTAGTTGATTAATGAACTCTAGATCCAGAATGAAGGGACTCAATGTAGACCCTGAATGAGCTCTGAAAAGGCCTCGGTTACCCTTGTTAATTCAAGCGAGTTATCAATCAAATTAAATGTTAAGTTCATTGCAGTCGGGTAATCGAGACTTCGTCAAAAAGACCACTCAGACTTAATGGATAATCAAGTTCAAGCAGCATGTTCATTTTACTTGGGCAATCCCAAGGTCGAACTCGGGGAGGCAGTTGTCTCCTTAGGTAGATTTTCAGTTAATTTTGAGATCAGATTTTCAGAAGAATATTTTTGATCTTTTTTTAGAAATTTTTATGCAATTAAGGAAAAACACTGTAATTTCAGTCCAAATTTGCAAGCTAAATTAGAAAGATGATCAAACAAAGTCCAAAATTAATGAAACTTGGTCAGATGATGAAATGCAATGAAACTAAGTGTCTACATTTTTTGGATTTTTTAGACATTAGATGAATTAACTATGAATAAAATACGAATGGAGAGTAGTTTTTGCTAAATTAATTCCAATAAGTACCAAAGCACATTATTTTTAGATATAAAGACTATCCTAGATAGATCTAAGTGAGAGGAATCCGAGAAAATTAATAAACCTAAAAATCTATGTGATTTAGGCCTATTAAAAATCATTAGGGCACAAAGACTGATGAATTTATTCAGGCATCGTGTTGCGTGTAAATGCGATGATTTTTAGGCACAGTGTAGAGGAACTTATCCAAGTGTGATTTATGATAATTTTTGGAGCAACAAAGAATTTAATATAAAATAGAAGGCATACAATGGGAAAAATATGTCAAATTTCACCAAAATAATATTATTAAATTCAAGGTGGCTCACAAAAATAAGACATGTATCATACACAAGTTAAACTACAACATGCAATTTTTGGAATTTAAAAATGATAAACTATGGATACCTAAATATCCGTGCAAAGACATGGGCCAAAATACAATACAGAAAATAAAATTTCTTAAAATAAAACGTGCAAACGGGGACTTAAGTGCAAATACTTATAATGAGGGGGGTATGCATGCAAAATCCCACGGGAACTCGTGCTCCTCACGTGACACGCCTGGAAGGAACCAAAGTGCAATTTCTGAAACTTTCTGGGGCCTCAGTGTAAATTACCCAGCCCTCATGTGAGAGATATGTGAGGGGGCTAGGCTCGAACGACGACGGAGGCTCAAGCAGAGGCTCGGATATCTCTAGAGGCTCGAGCTAGCTTCGGATCTACTTCGGACACTCCGAGCCTAGGGTTGGGGAAGAGGCTCAAAGTCTCCACATGGCAAAGGTTGGACCACTAGATCAAGATCGATCCAACAATGGCGTGATGCGGTCGATGTGGCCCAATCAAGGATAGTCGGATCAGAGAGATCTAACGGTGTGAATGCTGACCACATGTCTTGCTGCGGGCCGTTGGATGGTGATCTATCCAACGGTATCTGAAAGTCAAAGAACAAGTGATGCGGCATGATGCGGTATGTTAAATCAGGTAGATCCAATTGATGCAGGCGTTGGTCCACTTGTCATGATGAGAACCGTCGGATCGGGAAGATCCAATGGTAGCTGGGAGTCTTCTTCTCTGGTCCGCTGCCTCCTGCAGCGAACTTGGCAGGGCTCCAGCGATGGTGCTCTAGCTCCTCCGCCTTCGCCTGTGGTCGTGGAAACTCGCCGGCAACTCCTAAATGACTCGGATCAATCGTAGAAGCATCAGGAGTCCACCGGAGGTTCTGGAGGCGGCTGGAGTCGATCGGAGACCGGTGGAGATGAAACTCGGAGCAGCTCTAGTGATAAGTCCGGCCAATGAAGATTGTGGTTCCTACAGAGTTAGCTTGTGCAAGAAAGCATGTGCAACATGCTCGTGAGGTGTGTGCGAGTGTGGTGAGGCTTGGAGGGTGAAGTGGTGATCGGAAGAGGAGCTTCTCCGCCGTGACCGATGGAGCCGTAAGCTGATATGGTGCGAAGCACCGTGGAGGTGATCTAGTGGTGGTGCGAAGGTGAGAGCTCCAAGGCGGAGCTCGGTGGATGGTCGGTGAGGCGTGAAGATGATCAGAGGAACGGAATAAATTTAGAGAAAAATGAGGGGAAAGAAGAAAGGTGATCGGAGGACGATGGAGGATACTACCTGGGGCTAGAAGCTCGGAGAAGAGCTCATGGTCTTCGCTCGAGGGTCAGCAGCTGGCCCGATCTCGTGCAGCTCGTCGAGGAGGTTGCGGTACGGCGTACTATGTCATGGATCTCATTGGAGAAGATAGTGCCGTCATCACTCAATTTCTCGCCTAATTGATGTCACCAACAGGAGGATAGGAGATCTGGGTATCTCTCTGCAAGGGTAGATGGGTTGGAAAGTTGCTGGAGGTGCTGGATTTATAGAGAGAAGATGGAGGTGCAGGTGATGGGAGGCGTGGTTTCGTAGAGTGAGTGGAGCGACAAGGACGTATGTCATGGAGATCGTGGAGGTCGGCGAGGATAAGGGAGGTATGGGCGATGTCATAGAGGTGATAGGGTGCGGAGAAGGTGACTGGAGTGGAACCAGAAATAGAAAAGGGGTAGAGCCATCGCGAGGTAGGCGACGTGAGCGAGGCTCCTTCGGGAGGTAGGAGACGACGTCTCGGCCTTTGGATCTAGTGATCCAATGGCCAGGAGGTAGGCACGAGGAAGCGACCAGGATTAGATCCTGGTGTTGCGATCGAAGGGCCGTGATGTAGCCACGTGGCAGCATGAGAGTGTGGTGCTGAAGAATGGTGGAGATCAGATCTGGCGTGGGATCGAAGGGTTGTGATTGATCGGCAGTGAGCGGGTGAGATCTAATCATCAGGGCTATGATCCAGCGGCCATGAGCGTGCCACGTGGAGCGCTAAGGTTAAGGCGGAGACGTACGGTCTGGATGAGATCTGGGGATAGATCGGATGGCTGAGAGATGATGCATCATGGAGGGCCAAGATCTAAAGATGAAGAAGAAGATCTAACAGCTAGGAGGAGAGGCGCGTGGCGGGCAATGGAGTGGGTTGCGTGGCACAATCAGAGGATGCACGTGGCCCAATCTGGTTGGCTGAAAAATAATGTGAGATAAGGAGGAGAAGATGGCCGAATTTGGAAAAACTTGAAACATGAAAGTTGTAGATCTCGATGAGATCTAAAAGTTCCATGTTGACTAAAAATGGAAATGAGGTCAAATAAAGTAATAAAATACAAAGGTATAAATATACATACGTATAGTGTACAATGGGGTCCCAAATCCCAAGTTTTGCATACGAGTTCCGATTTAAATGAAATTGGTCTCATTTTGAAGGTCTCTGAATGTATATTAATTTAAAAGTGAGTAGATCTAGATTGGAGGCGGTATGAGAGAGATATGTGCATTCTAAGGTCCATGGTCTCCAACTTGGTTTGGGGATTTATAAAGCAATTATTCAAGTTAGCAATTTTTTGGTATTTTTCTTGTATTATTTGTTAGTAATATATATAGTATAAAGTGAATTTATGGATTTGATAGCTACTGTAAAAATATATACATATGAGTGAATTGGGCTTCTTATTTAATGCAGATGCGAATGCTAAAATGCGAATGTTATCAATGCATGCATGAATGCTAATTATGTGATTTTTATGGAAATATGCTCCTAATTACTCAGGAACAAGGCTCTATTTTCAACTTTAAGAGTGTGAATCACCTATTCACCAACCCCCTATACTTAAACCTTGCTCGTCCCCGAGCAACTAAAATGTAATGCAAGAGTGAAATGAAATTGGGTCCCATACCAAGGTCATGAACAAAAGTTGAAAATGGATCTTGAGTCGACCTTTGGATTAATAATGTGGTGGAAACTTATTGGGATCTGAACTAAAGACCTAATAGAGTTCAAGTTCCACAAGTCTTCTATTCAAGACGTCATAATAGTCAGGTCAGAACAAATCCTCAAACGCAAATTTCTGATGACTATGATTCTTACTCGTACTGTGTAAGTGAAAAATAGTTGTCCACATCAGAAATGGCTAAGAAGCAGCTTCCTCTAACAAGGTAACTCTAATTTCCCAGTCCAGTAACTCTTTCCTCGAGGAGCGGGGTATTCCCTTCTAGGTTCAAGTACGACCAGCTCAAGAGGAGGGGTGGAGAAAGAATGGATGGTAGCCAGTGCAGCTACCTATCCCGAGATGCCTGACCAGTGTAGCCAAATTATCCAGCTACAGACTTCTTGATAATATACATACTCCGACAGGTATTTTATTTTCACTTTGGCATGTCTTATTTTTTGAAGTTTTTGCAATTTCTTTTGAACTAAATACAAGGTGCAGCATGTACATCAGGAGTTTTTCCTCTTGAGCCAGTAGACTATCCCTCTTTTGAAGCATTATTGCAACCTACAGCATCCCATCCTTAGATGTCAACACCACCAGACTAGGTTGAGATGCACTACCCTCCCTAGAGGAGGACGGGTGTTTCCACCCATGTGCTACTCCAAGATAAAGGATTCTACCTCCTCACCACCTCATCAATGAAGAGCTACGTGCATAGTGCTTGTCCAAGTTAGGTCACTGTCTAAAAGAATCATGTGTGTGTACGAGATATTCTACTTAGACTAATCAAGATGACATGTGAACATAGACTTGCAGACTCAAAGAATTAAGTCACTTGACCTGAGAAATCTTAACTCCACTTCCTATAAGGTTCCTCTGAAATTAGGAGGATTAAGGTTAAATCAAGTCCTTCCTCAATATCTACTCATTACTTGGTTCAGAACCCACTAGCTTTTCACATTGCATAGCAAGATATGCAGATGAGATGTAGATGGCATGCTATGTAGATGAATGAAATGCAAGACTCTTTCTTTGTTTTTTTATATGCAAAGATGATGTGCAAGAATAAATAAGAAGCCTTGGATTTTGATTTTTCCATTTTTTATGTTAAAATATAAAAATATCTTACAAATATACACGTATTTTACAAAAAAAAAATTTCTCCATTTTTACCCATCCCGTAATTATTGTATAGTATATACAAAAATACGTGAAAGTACGAGCTAAGGGTAAAGTATATATGTAATATACACATGCCCTCCTATACTTAGCATGTGCTATGTCCTCAGAGCACAAAAAGCGAGGACGAAGACATAGCTCATGTTAAGCGTAGGAGAGCAAAAAGAACAAAAATGTATAGAAGTCATCCTTCCCCCCTATACTTAGGCTCTGGCAGCCTAAGTATAGAAGAAGATAAAAAAACAAGGCAGACGAGGTCAAGAGGAGAAGTGGATGAGTATATATACATGATGGGCATCGGTCCCCCCTATACTTTGGCTCTGGTCAACCCAAGTATAGGATAGGAGTGAGTATGAGGACTGATGAGATCTGGAGGATGTACAGTGAAGAGTAAATAGACTCAGGTGACTCTCCCCACCCCCCTATACTTAGGATCTGGTTATCCAAAGTATAGTCGTAGATGGAAATATATGAAGTTGGGGCGAGTAATTAGAGTCGAGGGAGGGAGGGAAAGAATATACAGGAATGGTGGGAATATACAAGAATCGTGGTCTGAATCTTTTTAGATGCTGCTGATGGCGAGAGCTCACTGCTGCAAGGTCTCATGCGTGGCTCTATGTGTATCTGTTGATTCTGTCTCACGCATGAATACAATCTCCTCAACATGGACTAACTGTTCATTGGGTTCGACAAAGTGCTTCAGCAGTTATCCATTGACTAGGAATGTTTGTGCTTCATCTGTGAGATATGAGATCTCAACACATCCACTATCATGCACAACACGGAGTATGAAAGGGCCCATCCACTTGGATTTCAGCTTTCCTTGGAAAACCTTAAGCCTTGCTTTAAACAACCATACCTTCTGTCCAGGAACAATGGTCTTTCATTTGATATATCTATCATGCTAACGCTTTACTTTGTCCGTGTACACCACATTGTTGTTGTATGCTTGATTTCTGACTTCCACAAGCTCATTCAGATCCATTTTTTCTTGTTTCTGCCCCAGGTGTGTGTTCCAGTTGACCTTCTTGATTGCCCATTTTGATTTGTGCACTAATTCTACAAGCAAATGGCACGGCTTCCCAAATACCATCCTGAATGGGGAGGTTCCTAATGGTGTATTGTAAGCTATCCTATAAGCCCATAGGACTTGATCCAAGATCTGAGACCAGTCCTTCATGTCTGGGAGGACAAGCTTCTACAATATGGTTTTTACCTCCCTATTAGACACCTCAGCCATGCCATTAGTTTGTGGATGGTAAGGACTAGTGACACGGTGCTTGATGTCGTAATCCTTCAAAAGCTTTTTTGTTGGACATGCAAGCCCACAGCGAGACATTATGCAATAAATGTTATTGCGAATATCATTCACTGATCTGAAATAAAGAATAAATAATTTACATAATAGGTCCCTTATATAATTAGGGTTATGTACCATGGCCATCTTAATAATCATATAGCTGTTGATTCAACTATTGAATCATAGTGGCTGGTGCTTGGATGAATATCTAAAGGGTTAGATTGAGGACTCATCGAGCACCATCAAATGATTGTTAAGCGATGATCTCCAGCCTGAGTAGGAGATCGCAATCCTTTCTTGCATAGGCTAATATCTGACCGACCTCATGATGCAGGTCATGTACATGGGAATAGAGATTCGGAGGTATCAGATTAGTTAAGTCAAAGAGTTTACTTAACGAGATCGAGATAACCAAAGTCCTATATCATATGCTATCATGAAATAGGCACGCAACCCCTGACCAGAGACAGATGTGTTACTATATGTCTAAGTATGTACATTTGGCAGACCAATAGGTTGATGACCCAATCAAGGTCTATACACCGGCGCACTGGTGTGCATACAAGGGCATATGAGTAATACGATCTCCCAAAGGGATCATATAGGTTCATTACTGAACCGGAAGACATAAGCTCACTTGTGAGATATTGAGAAGAATCAAATTCCATGCACTGTCATCTCACTTTGGAAGCTTGACTGAATTTGTAGGTTTGATATATACTTTTGGAAAGTATATGATCAATACCTGGGTATGATATATGCTTTTGGAAAGTATATGATCGACGCCAACTCCCAATAGTCAAATGAGAAACTTAATGATAAATCCCTGAAGTAGATAGTGTAAAATTGATTTTATATTTCGGGATTATTATGGGTCTTCCAGTATACGGGATGTACAGGTGTTGGGAATACGTGAGAGTGATGTGATCATAAACGATTGTATAACCATGATGCTTCCATTCCTAGGAAGTGATGAAACGAGTCTGGATTTTAGTGACTCCTCTCAATAGAGAAGTAATCTGATCTTGGTCCAAATGATGGACATTGATCTGAATGTGATTCAGATGCAATGAGAAGATTAGATTTGCGGTCTTGATTTAATCAAGCATCTATGGGAGGTCCAAGATCTGGATTTGAGATGTGATCTCAACATCAAAGTCACTATACGTGGAACAATACAATCGCCATGTCCTTATCTTCAAGTATACACGGAGAAAGCGCACTATCCTTGAAAGTGTTCATGGATAATTTCATTGTTGATATATGTATCCAAGCATCGAGAAAATTGATAATTAAATGTGATATAATTATCATGGATAATATGAATTTGATTCATATTATAAGGAGAGTTATCTGAGATAATTAAATGTGACTTAATTATTAAAGATGTGATTAATGCGAATGTGATTCATATTAGTTTGGCACATGAGAATAGAGATCCAAGATGATTAAATACGGTTTAATTATCATGGATATGAATAATATGGATAGTACTATCCATATTAATCATATATATTATAAATGTGATTTGTAATATATTAGATAGAGCATATTGTGATTTATATTTGTTAATTAATTATTGATGTGAATTGGATTCACAGTGGATGATTAATTAAAATATAATTACATTATGTTTTGGGATGTGAATGTGATTCACATTTTTTCCAATGGCATGATTGCAATATTTCATAAGATAATTATGAATTATTTTTGTGAAATAATTTACAACAATTATTGTTGTAAATCCTGGAGATATCATGAGAGAATGGTATCTCATGAGATAATGAGATCTCATGAGTTAATGAGATCTCATGAGATGTTGTAGTCGTCCCCCCTTTTTAAGGGATATGGTTTATCTCCTTATTATCTACAAGGATAATTAATTGATTTAATTTGAATTTAAATATATTGATTTATTGATATATATTAAATTAAATTAAATTAATTGTTGTTGTGTTTTTACAACAAGGTCATATCCATTGAAAGTAACACAAATCAATCTCAACCGTTGATTGTGTGTTGTCCTTGGATTGGGATCCATGGACTCCCAAAACCCTATATAAGTAGAGGCGTCCATTGCTCTTCAAATGACATAATTAATGAATGTTCTCTCTCTCTTTTCTCTCTACACGTCCACTCTCTCTATCTCTCATGTGGACGTCCACCATGGATGCCCGAGAGAGATCCTTCATCGCTGCAGCGTCGTCGTTATGCTGCCCAATCATTTGCTCGTGGATCTCTCTCTACTTCGGCGTGCCTTGCTCATGAAGAATCGTATCTTGTTTGTCGAGATCAGGAGATCCGTGTCTTGGATCATCAACTTGGATTGCGAGAAGCATGCATTTCATCCACGCACTCGCAAGTGTCTCCTCCGTCGAATCGGACTTGAGATAGAAGGTCTCTTTGTTTAGAGACTCGATCGCAACCACGCTTCAAGAGGTAATCCTATTACTTGTTTGTGGTTTAGAAAAACTATCCGAGAAGTGTTCTTGGATCATGTGGTTTCGTCACATAGAAAATTTTAATTTCCGTTGCATCGAGCAACTAGTGTGACTAGTCGCTCTTGACCGCATTCGATGTGATCATCATAATTATGTGATACGCTTGAGGATTTTCTCCATATACTTCAAGTGTTATCAGAGCCAGGTTGACGAAGGTCTTGGATATGATCCATGAACCTACGAAAATTTGGGATCGTTTGGGTTCATGAAGATTTTAGCATTTCAATTTTAGCAGTCCTGTCTTGTGATATTTTTTTGGCCCTGTTTAAAACGTTTAAACATGAATTTATCATTGGATAATGTTCCCCATTAAATAAGGAAAGTGTGGAATTTGAGTTTGCGCAATTTGGATTTTGTTTGCTCAAGATATGATTGTTTTATTGACCGTATGTCCACTATTTTGGGGATGGCGATTAGAGATGTAATTAAGATGTTAATTACGGTTTTAAAACGCTTGAAAATGCATGTTTATCACATGATTTAGTTTTTAAATCAAGTTATCAATCTCTGGAAATTGATTTTTCTTAATTTGGTTTTAAAATGAATGATATGCTATTTTTAGTTAGTGAGGGTCACTGCTGGAAATTGCATGATTATCCAAAATCTTGTGATTGACGTTTAAGAAAATTGCGAAATTAATGGTTAATTTCCTGGAATAGTTGTAGATAATATTTGGGAAATATTAGAACAACAATTATCCCCTTAAATGACATGGCCTCAACCAATAAATTGATTAGATTTGATCTAGATCATAATTGGAAACACAATCATCAAACTTCTTGCTTGAATAGGATTGGGAATTTGTCTAGCGAATTTCCTTATAATCAAAAATGTTTTGCTTATTACTATATGGTATAATTTCGATTGATGAACCGATGATCATCTCAAGTACATATTGATCTATTTGGCATTATCCTTTCCTGAGATGGATATGGTGTCTAGTCGGGGACCATTGGGGTAGCGGGTCGCTCCGGTTGCGGTCCGTCCCACTTCTGTCGGTACTGACCATGACAGCGGGTAGGGACTCGATAATGCCGGAGAAATCAAGATGAATTTTTCTAATTATTAAAAGTTTAATTAATACGTACTTTGAGATAATACCATATATGTATTCAAGTAAAATCAATCAAGTTTGTTGATTGAATTGGATTGATAATTAATTTAATGAGATTGAAAAATTATATCCAATTAAAAACACTCTACTATGAATAGATGTGAATTTCCCTTGCAAGAATTAATTATATGAATATGATTCATGATAGTTAATTAAAATTTAAATATATTGTGGAGGATCACATAAGTGACATCCATGGTCTCCCGTCAAGGCGAAGGGTTCCATCGCCAGATATTGTATGTGGGAGACGCTTGTCCGAAGTGACCACTCATACATACAATCTATTTGGATCAGGCTCTTCGCTTCTCAAAAGAGTAAGGCCGTATACGTAGTGACCCCAATATCGAGTCCTCATATTATTGGGGTGATATTGGATTGCGTGTAGCGAGTATTAAGCATATTGATGATTGGTTCAATTAATGAGGAGTCAACATCACCTTAGGGGTGGTGGGCCCGGGTGTTAAAGATCGAATTGGGAAAAGCAAGTTGGATTTGCAAGGCAGAATGAGTTCCCGCTTCTTTTTATCGGAGTCACAAGTTCTCATATCATTGGGATGTGACAAAGATAAGGAAGGAGATCCCAAATCTTGCTTGAGATATAATGGTAAGTATATCTCTTACATTGAAAATGATTAAGGGAATGAACTTTCAATGTTGACAAGGCAGGACAACTTTGATATAAAAATTTCTAAATCAAAGTAAAATATGTATATATAATATATACACACTTATGCAAATTTCTTATTTCAGATAATCCTTCATTATACCCACTCAATGTTATACTCAATAATAATCAGTAAAATATCATGGATTGGACTCATGATCCAGATATTGTACTTGCAGTTGGATACATATTGTATGTGGTTGCAATGTGCAAGTTTCCTCATAGTAATGAGGAATGACAATTAAATAGACAATAGATCTACAACCCTAGGGTTTGTATGTCTCTATAGTCTTGATATCATCAAATGTGCTTTGGAAGTGACATGTCGATGATGATCGTAATTGTCAATTAATCCTTATAAAACCCTAAGAAGATGTTTTGGCATATATATGTGCTCTCGACATTTTAATCATGAATGACATGGTTCACTGCATCATGCAGAATGGTAGCTCTATAAGAGATGATGTATTCAAAATGTTTGAATATCGACCTGAACCAATGTTTTAAGAATCTAGATGGATGTAGACATGATGAGTGTCATCATTCTACTGTCTATACTCTAGTCATTCATGAAACTTCATAATATTCATGTTGTATGAATTTAATAAATGTTGAAATGCTCTTACATTGAATTCTTTTGAATTTAACATAAGAGATCCTTAGTCTTAAGCAATGGTTGTTTATAGATAAAGGGAGCACAGTGGAAGCATGGGTCAGACCCAAGATGAGAATGATAGTCAAAGAGTTGATCGTACTTCTATGACTTCCATATGACATCCAAAGAGTTGGATGAATGCCAATACTGCAATAAGTTGGTGTGTTGATAGTATGACTATCAAGTCTGTCTAGAATCCTTAGAGAAGGACTCGGATAGAGCATCAGAATAATCTACATAAATCACTGATATTGACTTGCTTATTGAATAAGATAAAGTCTTATAATTGTATCTCAATCTTCTAACAACACTTGCAATAGGTTGCATATGTTTTAGAAGATTGGAAATTTTGATCTTAAGGTTTATAGTTATTCACATGGATATTGATGCAATTGTTGCAACAATCTATGTTGGACTAATAGACTTCTTAATTTCAGTGGGAGAGCCTTAGTCTTAGAGAATGTCTCTATGACCTAGATATTAGATTACACTCATTGTTTGTTTCTAAATGTTGGAAATAAACATGAATTCTGAGATAGAATTATCATAAATGATTATGATGGATATATTTCAGATAGTAATCTAACATCTAGTGGACTCCACAAAATTAGAAGATTAATGAATGGTTCATTAAGATTTCTAAAATTGAAAATTAAACCTTTAAAAGATCAATAGGAGGATGAAGATCATTTGACAATGATCTGGCATCAAGTTTTTGACATATGTTTGTTGAGGAGATCAATGGACTAGTAAGATATGAAACTCTAGAATGTATAAAATTTCAAATCTTACATACTTGCGAATATAGTATTCAAAGTAAAAATGTCCAATACACCCTTCTATGAGAATGATGTTAGATGTCGAGGTATTCAAGATCTCATGCATATTGATATATGTGTATCATCTATATCATAATAAACATTTTGGATATGTGATATATATTGATGAGTATGTATGATATGAGAGTTCTTCTCTTCACCTAAGAAAACTTTGAAATGTTCAAAGATTTCATAACTTTGGTTTAAAACCAAATTTTGAAGAATGATGAAATGAATTGGATCTAACTTAGGTAGCTTGTACCTGTTAGATAAATTCAAAGAATAGCTTATGAAGATATGAATATCATTTCTATCTCAATCCTCCTAACACACCTAAATTCAATAGAGTTGTAGGGAGATACAATTGGATCATGTGTGACATGATTTGATCAATGATGAATTTTTAGCGTAATTACCTGTTAGTTTCCATGTATATATGTAGTAGAGACTACACTATATATCCTTAATAAGATTCCTTGCAAGTAAGCTAGAATTAAGTACTAGAGAGTGCTACTTCATTAGGAAAATAAAGGATGGTATTGGATACCTACTTTATAACCATGAGATTCTTAAAAGATCTCATCTCTGAGAATGTGATTCTTAGAGGATGACTCTCTTGAGAATCAAGATGAAAATGAAGTAAAGGAACTCATTTAATCTTGAGATGATAATAAGGCTCCTGAAATCGGAAACTAAAAGGATAATTAAAGATGAAGCACTAATACCTCTTCAAATGAGTTTGAGGATGTATTCCATATGTCAGTTAAGTCTGACAATGATCGGACTTCATGTAATGAAGCTCCTGAGGATCATGACATGGAAGGATGGATGTTAGCAATAAAAATCTAAGGTAGACTTCATATAAAAGTGTTGTATATGGACCCTCGAGGATCCACCTATAAGGGTTAGACCCATTAAGGTGTAAATAGATCTTCAAGAGAAAGAGGCAACCTGATGAGAAGGTAGAGACCTTCAAAGTATGGTTCGTAGCCATGAGCTACACACCAGAAGAGAAGACATTGCTTGCGATGAGACTTGCGCTTCATGACCATGCTTAAACCCATCAGAATGTTGCTGACTATAGCTGCACAACTTGACTTTGACATCTACAAGATGAAAGTCAATATTGCATTCCTCTATGAATACCTCTCTGAGGATATTCACATGAAGTATTCCCAGGGCTTCATGGTTATGGAAAGAAAGATGTGCAAGCTAAAGAAATCCATCTGTGGATTCAAATAAGCTACTTGTAGCTGGAATATACGATTTGATGAACTCGTAAATATTATAATTTCAGATATAATCTTGGTGTACCATGTGAAGCTTAGTGGGAGTGCCATTGTGTTCATCATGCTAAATGTAGATAATATCCTAATCATTTGGAATGATATAAGGATGATAATAAGTGTTTTATGATCTGGCTATTCCATACCTTGAGATATGATCTCAAAGATGCCTCTTGGATCTTAGTTCTGAAGGTGTTCAGAAGAAAAGAGAAGAGGATATTTTGACTGTCACATTTGTAGTACACCTTGGATATATTCCATTCTTATAAATTCCAAGAAAGGCTTCCATCCCTTAAGATATGGTACTGCCTATCTAAAGGGATAACACCTCAAAGAGTTGAGGAAGTGAATGCTAGAACTGCTTGCACTTGTACATCAGTTACGAGAAGCTGAGTATATGCTAGATGTGTACAAAAGCCAGATATCTGCCATGCAGTGGGAGTAGTAAAGTGTTACTAATCCTGCTATGGAGATAAAGCACTTGATTGCAGTAATAACAAAATCTTAAGAAGGTGACGAGACTTAGAGATAGTAATCTCAAAGTCAACTTCAAAAGTTTAAGACCTTGTAGATAGTGATCTATAAGGGTCTTAACTGTAGATACCTTAGGAGATGGAGATCTTCAGGAATAAAGTTATTCTGATAAGGATTATGGAAATACTGGTATGATAATTATTAGGCTGTAGTGTCAAGGACACTATAACCAACAAGAATGAGTATTGGTTGCATTAGATGCAACATTCGCATTAGATGCGAGCACTGTTACTGGGGATATGCAAGTGTCATAAAAGGACTTGGCGTAGTCTCGCAGGAAAAGAGTGACTGATCAGCTTACCTAACTATTTTCTAGATAGACTATGATTGTAACATGAGTGTGGGTTTAAATGATTAGCCCATTAATGGCTCTTTGGGCTAGTAGGAGATTGTTGAACATGCGAGCCCATGACAAGCCATTATGCAATAAATGTTATTGTGAATATCATTCCCTGATCTGAAATGAAGAATAAATAATTTGCATAATAGGTCCCTTAGTACAATTAGGGTTATGTACCATGGTCATCTTAATAATCATACAGTTGTTGATTCAACTATTGAATCATAGAGGCTGGTACTTGGATGAATATCTAAAGGGTTAGATTGAAAACTCATCAAGCACCGTCAAATGATTGTTAAGAGATGATCCCGGCTTGAGTAGAAGATGGCAATCCTTTCTCACATAGGCTAATATCTGACCGACCTCTTGATGCAGGTCCTCTGCATGGGAATAGAGATTCGGAGGTGTCAGATTAGTTAAGTCAAAGAGTTGACTTAACGAGAACGAGATAACCAAAGACTTATATCGTATGTTGTCATGATATAGGCACGCATCCTCTAACCAGAGACAGATGTGTTACTATATGTCTAAGTTTGTACATTTGGCAGACCAATAGGTTGATGACCTAATCAAGGTCTATACACCGACGCGCTGGTATGCATACAAGGGCATGTGAGTAATACGATCTCTCATAGGGATCATACAGGTTCATTACTGAACCGGAAGACATGAGCTCACTCATGAGATATTGGGAAGAATCAAACTCCGTGAATGGTCATCTCGCTTTGGAAGCTTGACTGAATTTGTAGGTTTGATATATACTTTTGGAAAGTATATGATCAACACCAGGATATGATATATGCTTTTGGAAAGTATATGATCGATACCAACTCCCAATAGTCAAATGAGAAACTTAATGATAAATCCATGAAGTAGACAGTGTAAAATTGATCTTATACTTCGGATTATTCTGGGTCTTCCAGTATGCAGGATGTACAGGTGTTGGGAATATCTGAGGGTGATGTGATCATAAACGATTGTATAACCATGACACTTCCATTCCTAAGGAGTGGTGAAATGGGTTTGGATTTTAGTGACTCCTCTCAATAGAGAAGTATCTGATCTTGGTCGAAATGTTGGACATTAATCTGAATGTGATTCAGATGCAATGTGAAGATTAGATTTGCGATCTTGATTTAATCAAGCATCTATGGGAGGCCCGAGATTTGGATTTGAGATGTGATCTCAACATCCAATTCACTATACGTGGAACAATACAATCGCCCTATCCTTATCTCCAAGTATCCGCGGAGAAAGCACATTATCCTTGAAAGAGTTCAAAGATAATTTCATTGTTGTTATATGTATCCAAGCATCGAGAAAATTGATAATTAAATGTGATTTAATTATCATGGATAATATGAATTTGATTCATATTATAAGGAGAGTTATCTGAGATAATTAAATGTGATTTAATTATCAAAGATGTGAATAATGTGAATGTGATTCATATTAGTTTCGCACATGAGAATAGAGATCCAAGATGATTAAATACGATTTAATTATCATGGATATGAATAATATGGATAGCATTATCCATATTAATCATATATATGATAAATGTGATTTGTAATATATTAGAGAGAGCATATTGTGATTTATATTTTTTAATTAATTATTGATGTGAATTGGATTCACAGTGGATGATTAATTAAAATACAATTACATTTTGTTTTGGGATGTGAATGTGATTCACATTTTTTCCAATGGCATGATTACAATATTTCACAAGATAATTATGAATTATTTTTGTGAAATAATTTACAACAATTGTTGTTGTAAATCCTGGAGATATCATGAGATAATGGTATCTCATGAGATAATGAGATCTCATGAGATGTTGTAGCTGTCCCCCCTTTTTAGGGGATATGATTTATCTCCTCATTATCTCTAAGGATAATTAATTAATTTTATTTGAATTTAAATATATATATTTATCAATATATATTAAATTAAATTAAATTAATTGTTGTTATGTTTTTACAACAAGATCATAGCCATTGAAAGAAATACAAATCAATCTCAACCTTTGATTGTGTGTTGTCCATGGATTGGGATCCATTGACTCCCAAAACCCTATATAAGAAGAGGTATCCATTTCTCTTCAACTGACATAATTAATGAATGCTCTCTCTCTCTCTCTTCTCTCTACATGCCCACTCTCTCTATCTCTCATGTGGTCGTCCACCATGGATGCCCTAGAGAGATCCTCCATCGCCGTAGCGTCGTCGTTATGTTTCCCGATCGTTTGCTTGTGGATCTCCGTCTACTTTGGCGTGCCTTCTCATGAAGAAGATGTCGTATCTCGTTTGTCAAGACCAGGAGATTCATGACTTAGATCATCAACATGGATTGCGAGAAGCACGCGTCTCATCCACGCGCTCTCAAGCGTCTCCTCCGTCGAATCGGACTTGAGACAGGCGTTCTCTTTATTTAGAGACTCGATCGCAACCACGCTTCAAGAGGTAATCCTACTACTTGTTTGTGGTTTACGAAACGATCCGAGAAGTGTTCTTGGATCATGTGGTTTCGTCACATAGAAACCTTTAATTTTCGTTGCATCGAGCAACTAGTGCGACTAGTCGCTCCCGACCGCATTCGATGTGATCATCACGCTTCCGTGATGTGCTTGAGATTTTCTCCATAGTTTTCATTCTTCACATCTCTGTTCACGAAGTGGGTACCCCTATCTGATATCAACACTTTGGGGATCCCGAACCTAGAGATGATATGATCTCTAATGAATTTACAGACAATTGTCTGCGGCTCAGGTTGGGATAGCCTCCACCCACCTTGACAGATTGTCTACCTCCAGAAGGATGTATTTGAATCTGTGGCTGACAGGGAATGGGCTTATGAAGTCGATGCCCCAGGCATCAAAGACATCACAAATGATGACAGGCTGCATCGCATCTCGTCCTTGGAACCAATGATTCCTCCCATTCCCTGACATACTATGCATGACTTCGCAAAGGTGATCGCATCGCAAAACAGAGTCGGCATGTATAAGCCATATTGAAGTGCCTTCCATGCGGTCCTCTTCCCAGTGTGGTGTCCTCCTGCCTCCATACTGTGGCATAAAGTAAGGACACTCTGATATATCTCCTTAGGAATACACCGTCTCTAGACACAATCCGATCCTTCAAAGAAAAGGATCGGATCCTCTCAATGGTAATGTATTGAATCCGACTTCAGTCGGTCTATGTGGCTCTTGGGCCAATCTTTGGGAACTTTCTTGGAGAAAAGGTAGTTCATGATATTAGCATACCATAGGAGTGAGTCGACAACAAAAATCGACGCATTAGGGAAGGATTCTTGAATCGGTGTATCATCAAAAGCACTAAGATCCTCGAGATGGGAGAGGTGATCAGCTACTACGTTCTTCTTTCCAGGTTTATCACGAATGTCCAAATCAAAATCCTGGATAAGCAGAATACACGTATGAAGGCACACCTTCGCGTCCTTCTTTTCCATTACGTAGCGTAGCGCTATATGGTCAGTGAGCACAATCACCTTGGATCCAATTAAGTAAGATATGAACTTATCCAAGGAGAACACTACTGCAAGCATCTCCTTTTATGTAACTGTATAATGACGCTGAGCAGTATCGAGCACTTTGCTTTCGTAGTGTATGGTGAACGAAACGCCATCCCTCCTTTGTCCTAACACGGCCCCAACAACAAAGTCTAAGGCGTCCGTCATGATCTCAAAAAGAAGAGACCAATCTGGGGCTTGTAGGATCGGGGCATCCATGATCATCCCTTGTAATTTCTTAAAGGCTTCAAGACATTTGTTATCAACAATGAACTCCATGTCCTTGCCTAAAAGCTCAGTTAGCAGTCGGGAAATCTTAGAGAAATCTTTGATAAATATTCGATAAAATCCGACATGCTCGAGGAAGGACCGCAACTGTTTCATGTTGGTTGGTGGCTGGAGTCGTCTAATCACATCCACCTTGGCAGGGTCAACCTATATTCCTCTCTTGGAGATGACGTGCCCCAACACAATGCCCTCCGTCAGCATGAAGTGACTTTTCTCCTAGGAGAGCACCAGATGGCCTCACTACACTGCTTGAGGATTCGGTCTAGATTCCTAAGACAGGAATTAAAGGAATAGTCGTAGACCGAGAAGTCATCCATGAAGGCTTCCAGGAATTCACCGACCATTTTGACAAATACAGCAATCATGCACCTTTGAAAAGTACCGGGAGCATTGCAAAACCCAAAGGGCATGCGCCTGAAAGCATAGCTACCAAAGGGACATGTAAATGTGGTTTTGTCCTAGTCCTCAGGAGCTATGGCTACATGATTGTAGCCCGAGAACCCATCTAGAAAGCAGAAGAATTCTTTCCCCGCTAATCTCTCTAAGATCTGATCAATGAATGGTAGGAGAAAATGATCCTTCTTCGTCACGGCATTCAGGTGTCTATAATCCACACAGATGCGCCACGACGTGGGTACTCGTGTCACGATTTCCTCTCCATCCTCATTGGTTGTCGTCTGAATTCCTAACTTTTTCATAACAACATGGATTGGTGCCACCCGTTTGGAATCGGAGATGGGATAAATAAAACTTGTGTCACACCATTTCTCTATCTTCTTCTTCACCATCTCGTAAATTTGGATTCAGTCGACTTTGGAATTCACGAGAGGGATTAGCCTCATTTTCTAAGTAGATATGGTGCGAATACAGAGCAGGATTTATCCTGTGGAGATCTGAGATGCTCCAGCCTATTGCCTTGCGATTTTTCTCCAGGATCTCTAGCAAGCAAGATTCCTGCTCCTCGGTAAATCGCGAGCTGATGATGACCGGATATTTCTTCTCTTGTACCGTAATGAAGGTGTATTTTAGTGTTGTGGGTAAAGGTTTGAGCTCAGGCAAGGTGTGATCATCAAGGAAGTCTAGCTAAATCGAATCTAGCTCTGTGTTGGTAGTGGTTGGATCTGTCCTTGAACATGCTGCCACCACCTCAAAAGGCTCTGGAGTCGGATCGTCAAAGGTTTCCAAGCAATCGGCAAAAGCCACGTCCGACTCATCATCCTCATCTTCTGATTATGCTAAAGAGGGAAGGACTGACAGGACCAGCTGGGCCTCTACGTCATCGAAGATGTAGGAGGATACACATTCTGTGTTGTACTCGTTTCTAAGGGTCTCGCAAACTGACTCATGCACAAGATCTTCTTTGAAGGAGAGGGACTCATCAATGCTAGCTGGGTTCTGTCTCCATGGCCCAACAGTGTCTACATGAATACAATCTGCTTCAGACAAAGAGTACTCGGTGCTGGATTCTGAATCTAGCTTCTGCCACCTGGTCTGCTTCATCTCAAGTTCCTCATCTACGCTTGGAGTTTGGAACTGGATTTTCCTTATCTTGTAATCAAATAAGGCCATGTTGTTCTGAGGAAGGGCCTTCCGAGTATGATCTGGGAGTCTCTCTAATTTCGAGGGGTCTCCATATCAAGGACTGTAAATTCCACCATATATTCTTGACCCTCGACTTTGATGATAACGTTCCTCAATTCTCCTTAGGACCTCTTGGTTGATTTATCTGCAAATTGGGGTAAGGTTCTGGATTTCCTAAGAGGTCCGAGATTAAGCCGCTCATAGAGGGTTGTAGGAATCAAGTTAATTGAGGATTCGTTATCAAGGAGAGTGCGTGCAAATGCAGTGTCATCAACATGACTCACCACATAATGTGCACCCATGTCTCTTCGTTTCCTTGGAAACGCATTCTTAATTACGCAAGTAGTGGCTACTGACAGAACATGTTTCTCAACACGGCATTTGGTATTCCTACTGACCCTAGTAGGTATGCATCTCACCTTAAGGTACTTCTGGAATGCAGGTGTCATGTCCACATACTTATCAAAAGGGATTGTGACCTTGATGTACTTGTTACAGAATTCTGCCATCTCAGGGTCATCTTTTTGTATTTTTTGGTTTTCTTCTTTCCACCCTTAAGAGATCGGGGGAAAGAGATTATTCATGCTAACTCAGATTATGAAACTGAAAGATTTTCATTGAAATTAGGATCCAAGTTCTGTACATGACTCTGACACTTATACTGACTCTGAATTTGACTAAAAGGAAATTTCTGCTGTGAAACCGATGATGCATCTTCTGCGACTGCGGGGACATCCTCCTCAGATGGAGGTGCGGGCTCTTCATCGGTCTCTTCGGACTCACTGCTAGTGATATTCTCCTTATTCTTTGAGGACTTAGAAGTCCTCTTCTTCTGTCAGTGGTGGTGGTGCTGCTGCTCCTCTGTCTCCAAGTCCTCCTCAGGTAGAGACTTGGCGACGTCTTCCTCTAGTGCGCGTCCCTGATCAGGTACAATCACGGTCCTTCCGTTCCTGAGGGGCATATGATTAACATTATCGTACGAAAGAATCTCATATTCAGATAAATATTTATCTGAATAGTATACCTGATCTCATGGTCAGTTCTGACCTTGATTATGACTATTTGGGTTGGCCTGATCCTTGGCAAGAATTGGGGTCTTTGGCACCATCTGCTGGTCCTGGATACGGAAAACACGATTCAAATCAGTTCTCATATCCAGGTAGTCATTCTAAATCTGTTGGACACTATCAGTCAGGGTCTAGATTTCCAAGGTGAGGGACTCCAATTCGCTTGTAGGTGGGGCTTGTTGCTGCTGACTCGAGGATGAGTTCCTATATTGGCCCTGTTGGCCATGCCGGTACTGCTGCTGATGGGAAGGTGGTAGAGGGCCCTATTGGCCCAAGTGGAACGTACGTTGCTGTTGGTGCTGCTGAGGTTGGTACCCTTGTCCGGGGCAAGACTGTATGAAGTGCGATGCGGGGACAGAGCTGTTTTCCTGGTAAGCTAGGGAAAGTCGGTGTGGCTGACCGTTCCCTTTTCCGACTGTCTGTCGACGGGGTCATGGCTGTACCACAGCCTGTTCATCTCGAACACCTGCGGAGGCTCCTCATATCATGTCCCAACCTGTGGGGGTGCGTGCTGCTCTTGCTGAGTGTGTGTCTGCTCTTCTACCCAGCTACTCTAAGGCCCCTATGCCTGTTCCTGCACAAGATAAACTCGGTGTATAGGTACAGGTGGTGCGGAAGGGGCAGGTAGCTGTATCTTGGCTACCTTCTCAGTCTGTTCCTCCACTTGTTTAGGCAATCGCGAGAGTGCCTCAAGGTCAGTGACCCTCTTGTGAATCTGCTCGATCATGGTTAACTTGTCAGCTATTACCCCCTTGCTGGGGATGAGGTCGTTCGTCAGATCCGCTACAGTCCTCCTAGTTGTCTCGTTGGATAGGCTTGAAGGAGACAACTGATAGGCCCTGGTGGCCTGAGATCTGCCTATTTTCGCCATCTGTTCTATGATCTTCCATACGGCATCTTCGTTCTTGTTCAGATAGCTTCCTCCACAAGAGGCACTCACTAACCCCTGCATCTCCGGGGTCATGCCACAAAATAAGGTATGGACTAAGATCTCCTTTGTAATGTCGTGGCAAGGGCATTTCTGCGTTAAATCATTGAATCTGTCCCAGGCTTCATAGAATGGTTCATTGGGTCCTTGGGAGAAACTCACGATCTTGGTTCTCATTTAATTAGTCCTAGTGAGTGGGTAGAACTTTTTCAAGAAAAGGTCCTTGAACTACATCCAGGTGATGATTACATGATATGTTGTGATAATAGGCTCAAATTATGTGGAATATAATATCAATTCCTAGGTTACAAACTCTAAATTCACATAATATATGTCTACATTATTCCATGCATATAAGTGTATAAAATCATCAATAAATCAAGGAAACATCTGATAAAATATTATCATCATTAATCAGATTTATCAGAGAGAAATTGAGTACACTCATAGAGTATTAATTTAATCAACATATTGACTTGGCTCTACAAAAACATCTCTTACATTTTGTTGGAAAGAAAACTGGAGGGGGGTTAATGTAAAACTTCCATTCATTATTCCCATGTGCCATGAGCCCCATCCCATGCACACTCTCAAATTTATCTCTCCCCTTCCCAAGCACACTAGCCATCCACACCTCATCCTTCCCCATGCAAAAATTAATTCTTCGTGCATTAATAATGATCGTTTGTCTTTATTTGCATGGGATGTCTCCCTTTATTTGCAAACACATTCCATCTATAAAAGGGGGGCACTCACGCACATACCTCCCCCCCATTCTCTCTCTCAACTCACACACACTCTCCCCCTCACGCCATTCTCTTCTCACGCCATTCCCCTCTCTCATTTTTTCTCTCTTGTTTCCATCTCCATCTCTCTCATTTTTCTCATGCAAGTACAAGGATAGCATCAACAGTACGCCTCCAACGCGTGTCCTCCCCATCTCCTCCAGCCCGTTGCTATGCACAGCAGCTAACTCCCTCTCGTGCATGGATGTGCATTCAGTGACTTCTCTCGTGTGCGGTTGTGCACCACTCCAGCTGTGCACCACTCTAGCCGTGCACCACCTGTTCTGCGGCCCCTACCCTCGTGCGGTCTCCTCCTCGCAGTTCACTCCAGCTGTACACCTTCACAGCAGCTCCAGCTCGCAGCCACCGTGCACCAGCATTCGTCCAGCAACCGGCATACGCGCAACCAACTCTAGTGTATTATCTTCTAGCAACCAGAAACATCCTGTCACTCGTGCGACGACAATTTTTTGTGCGGTGTTCCTCTCCCCGTATAGTAGCTCACGCATCCGTGATAGTCTTCGTCATCGTCGTCATCTGGAGAGAGAAGCATTTCCTTTCTTATTTTTATATCTCTCATGCATTTTGTTATATTAGTTGATCTTGTTTAAGATGGAAAAACTTGTTTTGTGATGTCTTTTATTTACTATAGTTTGTTTTTAAAATGCATACAACACTTAAAAATTTTATTACATCTTGAAATGTTGCAAGTAATCCTCAATTCATTCTTACTAAGTTGCGAGTTAAACCTCATTCCTTCACTTAGTTGCACTCACATCCATATTTGGTCAATCTAAGCTTTTGGAAATACTTTCTCCGTAGATTGCAATTTTCCATCATTTGTCTTTCATCGCAAAGTATCTAAAATTTGCATCGAGTTTGAAAGAAGAACAAAAATTACAAGTTTGTTTAGTCCCTACGGATACGAACCTCTACTTGCATTATACATCTCTCTTGTAGTTGTAATATTATTTGTTTGATTGCGGTTTTTCGTGGAACAACAACGACGTGGTAAAATCAACTTTTTAAACCACATAAAATCGCATCAACATTTTGGTGCCGTTGTCGGGGACTAGGCAACATTTACATTTTTTCCTCCATTCTTAACTTATTTTTGATATTCTAATCCGTATATTTTTTATTTCAGGTACTTGAACTTCGAAAAAGAAAAAAATGAAGATCCATGCATTTTTTAGCAAACTTGTAATTTGTTTTAAATAGAAAAATTTTGCAATCTTAATTTTTCTCCCCTTCTCGGAAAAGCTCGCCATCAGCAGGACAAAACATTACGGATTTAGCGCCAGAAGTGCAGGCACTGTGAGCTTCCCTTTTCACTTAGGCATTCTAAGATTTACATTTCTTGCATTTGTTTGCGCATCGAATTAAACTGAAAAAAATTAAAAAAAGTTCTTGATTGCATCATCCATGTAGTCTTCTCCCTCTGATAATCTAATTCAAAGACCACCAAAATCGTGCTTGATCACATTAAAAAGATAAGCTTGAAAGATCACCGCAGTGATCCGAGCGAAAGCGGACAAAAAATTGAATGCTTGTTTGATGCACATGGTGAATGACACAAAACTCACAAGCACATAGAACCCTAGGATAGAGACAGAAATCCCTGGTGCTACGTGGGAATGCAGAGAGAAATCGTAATTCCTCGATGCATTGGGCACAGGTTCTTGTGGGAATAACAGATCATTGATCTGAGTACCGCACCCTGGATCCCCCAGCCGGATTAGGACATCGACTTCTCACAATCTTCCACACCCACCTCTTCACTAAAGACTCTTAATTCTCTGATAACATGTGTTGAATCATTAAATTAAAATCGAAAAGATAACCGCTTCCGCGGTAATTTGTGTTGAGTTGGCAAATCAACAAATTGTTTTGTGTTAATCTGTTGTGTACTTGTCTGTGCTTGATAATCTTTATTCATGGAAAAAATTCAAGCTATGCTCAATGAGATGCACGAGAAAACGAGGCTGAATCGAGCTATTGCATTGAATTATTTGGAGGATAGGAAACGATCTTCTCGACCCATTGATCCACCTATTTTATTACCAACTGAGCATGAGATTGATGAAATGATGCATCTAGTACAAAAATATCAAGAAGATCAGGAACACAAAAAGAATGAGTCATCCAATCAAAAATCAAAACCACCCCATGATGATCCTATATTAGAGGAATTTCTTGCATTACCTTCTCCCGCATGCCCTTCCTTTGTCTCTTCCAAGCCACTTTCACACGCAGAACACTCATCCATTTCAGATACCGGACTAATCTCTGATTCTTTAAGAAATCACTCATTCTCCTTACCCCTATCACCGACCCATGAAAGTGATTCTCAACATACTCTTCATGAATTAGCTATCCAAATCCAACAAAACCCGGGAGCACTTATGGATGAGTGTAATAGGATGCATGAGAATGTCAGTAAACAACTTTTGGAAATTCATGCTCACTTGATGAATAGGATAATAGTTTGACGGGTGAATGTAATATGTCTCAACATATTTTGAGAAACATCAACAAAAGAAAATTGAGGATTTCAGACACTCAAGGGAAGAAGAAAAATGGGTCCCAATATCAGTGAACCAAACAATGATACTTCCTTTCGATGAACTAGATGTGAGATGTATAGAAGAAGAATTTATTGATGAAATAGTGTCATCTCCATGTCTCCTCAAACCCAGATTGGCGACATTTTATGATATCCCCATCTTCACTCCTCCTGTGTCAGACCATGTATTAATTCAAATGCCCAATGATTTAATAGATGAATGTTGTCTCTTGGAAAGACTCGAACACTTTGAACGTGAAACTTCATTTTGTGATCTTGAGGGGCGTCTTATGGAATATGACTCTATGGATGAAATTGAGGAGGAATGTGATATAATTTGGCTTTCATGAATCACGTTGATCAGAACGATTTTGGAGAGTATAATAAGGATATTTTTGAAATTGAGATCACACCCCTAATACTACTCGATCACGACCCACTCTTGATGGATACATGTATAATTATGGCATCGATCTTTCCTTAGACTATTATGAAGGTTATGAACATCAGTCTACTGGTCTGAGATAATAGTTGAATTTGAGGATTAGTATTGGTATTGACTCCAGCAAAGAAATCGAGGAAGATCCGATGTTTGATGTTAATTCTGGATGTGATTTTACGATTAATGAAAAAAGTCCAAACTTAGAGTTTGAATATGAGGACATAGTAGACAATGAATTGACTTCTTCATGCACCAAGACTCTCTTCCAACCAACACATGATTATATGTTGAAGATCTTTTATGATGACCCTTTCAAAGATGAGATTTCCAACTCAATTACCTTCACCATTGAGAAAGAAGATCCACTCAATTTGGTTGATGAATATAATAATACATCTTCTACTACTGAGTCAGAATCTGATCAGAATGATTTTTTATTCTATGATCCTTTTTGGAATGAAACTGAAGAACTACTCAAAACATTTGAAGACAATCATCCAATCATTCATGCGACTTAGACTTTGCCAAATCCGACCTCTATTGTCATACCTCCTAATTCAATAGCCAACACTCCCCTGCTCCTAACCTTTGAATACCCAAATCATATTTCTGGAAGAGAATCACCCTTGTGGCTCAAGCAGATAACTGAAATGAAATTTACAATAGATGCCACCGAAAATAGCCATGATGATTATTTGAGGGAAAATGATGATTTATCACAATATATGTTGGAGGATCACATGCTTATAACCACTCAACCTTCTTTGATGGAAGAATCAATTCTTGGTCACTTGGAGCTTGACTTCAACCCATCAAACCAACTTCTGGTCCATGAGCCCTTCACCAGTCCACCCATTTCCCTCCCATCACATCCAACCCAAGATCAAACTGATTCATCTCTCATTCTGACTCATCGACCAATTAATGTCTTCACCGTATTAATGAGAGCACACATTTATCAAATTCATCAACCGCACTCTCACATCTGGGTCAGGATATCCGTATTATATCAAGAGTTTCATTTGGGTTTTCTGAATATAGCTTCTGCACTCACACGTAATATTGGATACTCTTGATAAACTGAATCGTCGAGTTGGGACGTTAAACCAACAAGATTTTGTGGGTCCACACCCATAGGTATCTTTTCCTTTCTTTGTATCCTTCTCTTTACTGCATTGCATTAGATAAGTATGAAGCACAAAAATACTTTTCACATCACTCACCCCTTCTTTTGGTCCTCCTATTACACTTTGTCTTCACCATGAGAACATGGTTTCTGATAAGTATGGGGGGTGTCTGCATAGTTTTCAAAATTGCATACTTTTCAAAACATCAAAAAAATCTTCAAAAAAATTTGCAAAATTTCCCCTAAAAATATATTTTCAAAAAGCAAGAAAACCACCAAAAATATGTCCTTCCTAGTTTTATCCTATCTTTTGAGAAATCAGCTCTTCATTACAGAGATCATAGACTGAGGTTGAGTTGACCTTAATCCACTTAACTTCATCAGAATTTCACTAAGCATGAGTTTTTAAGCTTTCTTCATGTCCATATGGACTTTATTCTCTCAGTTCCACTAACTCTACTGGTGAATGAACTTCTGTATCTAACTATATCACCTGAGCAACTAGTAGCACTCTTAAACTCTTCAGTGGATATTAAGCAAATGCACATTACACTTAGCTTGATTGAGTTTATTTTACGAGATATGATTACAATCTAGTTGAGGTGAGGAGTTGTCCTCTTGGTTGTGCCAATGCCTGAACCTTATCTACAGCTAATGAAGGAACTTGACTCAGGGGCAACATGATCTCTCTAGTCTAAGTATGTCAGCAAATAAGCCAATATCATGCCTCCAAAGTCAATATTAAGCCGATACTACCTTTTGATGCCAAACCCAAAACAAAAACACCACAAAAAGGCATATCACAATACAAATGCTAAAAACTACCAATCATGCAAAGATGTGTGAAGAAAAAGAAATGAAAGAAGACCATCAAATAACCCTCGTCCACCAAAAAGCTGTGGTAGCAGCCCAATGATGCTACCTAAATTCTTAAAAGAGTCTCAAAGAGGCCAAGGGTTATGCGCTGCAAAAGCAAAGAAATGAGAGCAACAGACCAAAGTGGTCTATGGAAAACCCCGAAAGTTAAGTCCCATTTTACAAATAATTGTGACCTGTTTTTTTATGCTGACATACTTGGGTGAAAAGAGAATATGCCTGAATTCAGGTGAGGACTGAGGCTATATGAGTAGATAATCATTCGGTACCTCGATAGATAGTGTTATTAGCTCATTCTCTTGACTCGTGAAAGCTAAACTATCACTAACATTGTTTATATCAATTCAAAGTCAAAGAGAATACTTGTTTCTTACGGATGAACTGACCTGATCAACCTTCTGAAACCATGTCTGATTTTGTTGGAACTGAGAAACTGTTGAAACTACAAAACTCAAGTCAAGTTGACAATTCGAACAAATCATTAATCCATAGGTCGACTCTACTGAAGTTTGTGTATTTGTGTGGTTAGGATCTGAAAACTCAATACTTTGTGGGTATGTATGCTGTAAACCCTCACCCAACCTATCTTGGCTATTTTCCCTATCCTTCATTATTACTTATCTATTTCTTGCTCAGGACTAGCAAGATTTAAGTATGGGGTGTGATGATTACATGATATGATGTGATAATAGGCTCAAATTATGTGGAATATAATATCAATTCCTAGGTTACAAACTCTAAATTCACATAATATATGTCTACATTATTCCATGCACATAAGCGTATAAAATCATCAATAAATCAAGGAAACATCTGATAAAATATTATCATCATTAATCAGATTTATCAGAGAGAAATTGAGTACACTCATAGAGCACTAATTTAATCAACATATTGACTTGGCTCTACAAAAACATCTCTTACATTTTGTTGGAAAGAAAAGAGGAGGGGGTTAATGTAAAACTTCCATTCATTATTTCCATGTGCCATGAGCCCCAGCCCATGCACACTCTTAAATTTATCTCTCCCCTTCCCAAGCACAGTAGCCGTCCACAACTCATCCTTCCCCCATGCAAAAATTAATTCTCCATGCATTAATAATGATTTATTTGCATGGGATGTCTCCCTTTATTTCCAAGCATATTCCATCTATAAAAGGGGGGCACTCACGCACATACCTCCCCCCCCCCATTCTCTCTCTCAACTCACACACACTCTCCCTCTCACGCCATTCTCTTCTCATGCCATTCCCCTCTCTCATTTTTTCTCTCTTATTTCTATCTCCCTCTCTCTCATTTTTCTCATGTAGGTACAAGGATAGCATCAACAGTATGCCTATAACGCGTGTCCTCCCCATCTCCTCCAGCCCGCTGCTGTGTACAGCAGCTAACTCCCTCGCGTGCACGGTTGTGCATTCAGTGACTTCTCTCGTGTGCGGTTGTGCACCACTCTAGCTGTGCACGACTCTAGCCGTGCACCACCTGTTGTGCAGCCCCTACCCTCACACGGTCTCCTTCTCGCGGTTCACTCCAGGTGTGCACCTTCACGGCAGCTCCAGCTCGCAGCCACCGTGCACCGACGTTCGTCCAGCAACCGGCATACGCTCAACCAACTCTAGCGTGTTATCTTCTAGCGACCAAAAATATCCCGTCACTCATGCGACGACATTTTTTTGTGTGGTGTTCCTCTTCCCATATAGCGGCTCACGCGTCCGTGATAGTCTTCATCGCCGTCGTCATCTGGAGAGAGAAGCATTTCCTTTCTTATTTTTATATCTCTCATGCATTTTGTTATATTAGTTGATCTTGTTTAAGATGGAAAAACTTGTTTGGTAATGTCTTTTATTTACTATAGTTTGTTTTTAATATGCATTACAACACTCAAATATTTTATTACATCTTGAAATGTTGCAAGTAATCCTTAATTCATTCTTACTAAGTTGCGAGTTAAACCTCATTCCTTCACTTAGTTGCACTCACATCCATATTTGGTCAATCTAAGCTTTTGGAAATACTTTCTCCGTAGATCGCAATTTTCCATCATCTGTCTTTCATCGCAAAGGATCTAAAATTTGCATCGAGTCTGAAAGAAGAACAAAAATTACCAGTTTGTATAGTCCCTATGGATACGAACCTCTACTTGCATTATACATCTCTTATATTTTCAGCATGCTTGTAGTTGTAATATTATTTGTTTGATTGTGGTTTTTCATGGAACAACAATGACGTTGTAAAACCAACTTTTTAAACCGCGTAAAATCGCATCAACACCAGGTCGTACATCTCACCCAGAGATTTTTCAACCAATGCGCCGCCTTATCTCCTAAGGCAAACGGGGTGGCCTTCAGCCCGATGTAGTATTGCCCAACCGTAGGGTAACTAAGGTTGTTGCAAACCAACTCGAAGTCTCTAAGAAAGCATATGGTTCTTCGTTGGCATTTCCATTGAACTTTGGAAGCAAGCTCAAAAAGTGGGGCTTCAGCTCGAACGCTTCAGGGGGGACCTCAGGTACTAGCCAGCTATGTATTTCATTTTCTGCAGGATTATAGGCGGCTACCATGGGTCGGTCTATTCCTTCAGCCTCTATCACCTGTCCCATCCTATCCATCAGTTCTGTGTTAGTTTCTCATCTCTAGCTAGTCGGGCCAGGACTTGGAGCATGGGGTCCTCTCTGGGTTCCTCTTCATCAGGGTTTTTCTTCGGCATTTTGTCCTCTTTTCCTGGGTAAAGAAGATGGTCTGGGTTAGAGGACATAACAAGGAAGACATTCTCATCGAGGTGATGGTCTTACTTGGTGAGATCAGAGGAGAGAAAAGGGTTGGTTTGAGGCTAACCACCCTGGGAGTGATAGTTCCCAAACTCAAGAGGGTCATGAGTTCGGGTTGGCCCAAATTGGGCTTGGGCCGGTGAAGAAGAGCTTTGTAGGGGGTTCAAAGAAAGATTAGTGAATCGGGAATAGATATCCCCCCAATCAGTCATCTTGGATGGCGAGAAGAAGAATCGGGAAATCTAAGTGTAAGATAGGATTTTACTCCTACCTAGAGAAAGCAAATGAATACAAACCCTGTTTTTCACACTCAATACGGTGAAGGACTCGAAACCGAGTTCGATTAATCTGGTTGACTTTAAGTGTGAATTTTCAGACAAGTAGCAAAGGTTAGGCGGCCTATAGTGGAGTCCGCTAAAAGCCGGATGTGTCTCCCCTGTTTAACCTGTCGTCTAAGATATCAACGCCCTTCCTTTCTCCGCTCCTATCACCAGCCAAAGTTTTTATCGCATTTGATTTCGCAGATCTGTTTAGAAAATAAATTCGGCACTATTTAAATTGTTTAAATACGAATTTAATACTTGGATTTTGTTCCCCATTAAATAAGGAAACCATAGGATCTGATTTTGCGTAAATCGGATTTCGTATGCTCGAGATATGGTTGTTTTAATGAACATGTATCCACTGTTGCGGGAACTGTAGATCTGAACGTGATTAAAATGTTAATTACTATTTAGACTTGTCTCGAAATCGTGAAACTTCACTTGAGTTCTGTTATAAATCAAATTAGCAATCCATAAAAATTGATTTTGTCTAATTTGGATTTAATATGATTGAGATATGCTAATTTTAGTAAGTAGGAGTCACTGCTGAAATTACATTCCTAATCAAGAACCATGTGATTGTCAATTAATGAAATTAATTGTTAATTTTGAGAAATAATTATGGAAAATATTTGAGAAATATTGGAAGATGATTATTTCCTTAATTGACTTGGTCTCAACCAATTAATTGATTAGATTTGATCTAAATCATAATTGGAAACACAATCATCAAACTCCTTGCTTGAATAGGATTGGGAATTTGTCTAGCAAATTTCCTTATAATCAAAATTGTTTTGATTACTATATGGTATAATTTCGATTGAAGAACCGGTGATCATCTCAAGTACAATTAATCAATTTGGCATTGTCCTTTCCCAAGGTGGATATGGTGTCTAGTCGGGGATCGTTGGGTAGCGGGTTGCAACATATGCGGTCCGTCCCACTCCCGTCGGTACTGGCCATGACAGCTGGTAGGGCCGGGATAATGTCCGAGGGATTAAGATGTATTTTCTATTTATTAAAATACGAATTAAAACGTATTTTGAGATAACATACATATTCAAGCATAACAATCAAGTTTGATTGATTAAATTGGATTGATAATTAATTTAATATGATTAAGTTGATTATGTCCAATTAGAATACTCTAATATGATTAGAGTTGATAATTCCCTTAGAAGAATAAATTATATGAATATGATTCATAGAAATTAATTAAATTTGAATAAGATGTGGAGGATCACATAAGTGAAATCCGTGATCTCCCGTCAAGGCGAAGGGTTCCATCGCCAGGGATTGTATATAGGAGACGCATGTCCGAAGTGACAGCTCCTATATGCAAGCGCATCTGGATCAGGCTCTTTGCTTCTCGAAAGAGTAAGGTCGTATGCGTAGTGACCCCAATATCGGATCCTCATATTATTGGGGCGATATTGGATTGTGCATAGCGAGTTCTATTCTTGTTGACGGTTGGTTCAATTAATGACGGGTCAACATCACCTTAGGGGTGGTGGGCCCGGGTGTTAAAGACCGAATTGGGAGATGCAAGTTGGACTTGCAAGGCGGAATGTGTTCCCGCTTCTTTTTATCCGAGTTGCAGTTTCTCATATTATTGGGATGTAACAAAGATAAGGAAGGAGATCCCAGATTTTGCTGAGATATGATGGTAAGTATATCTCTTACATTGAAAGTGATTAAGGGAATGAACTTTTAGTGTTGACAAGGCAAGACAACTTTGATATAAAAAAAATTCCTAAATCAAAGTAAAGTATGTATATATAAAAATATGTACACTTATGCAAATTTCTTATTTCAGATAATCCTTCATTAAACACACTCAACATTATACTCAATAATAACCAGTAGAATATCATGGATTGGACCCTTGATCCAGATATTGTACTTGCAATTGGACACATAATGTATGTGGTTTCAATATGCAAGTTTCCTCATAATAATGAGGAATGATAATTAAATAAGACAATAGGACTAAAACCCTAGGGTCTGTATGTCTCTATAAGTCTTGATCTCATCAAATGTACTTTGGAAGTGACATGTCGATGATGATCGCAATTGTTAAATAATCCTTATAAAATCAATAAAGATATTCTGACATACATATGTGCTCTTGACATTTAATCATGAATGGCATGGTTCTCTGCATTATGTAGAATGGTAGCTCTATAAGAGATGATGTATTCAAATTATTTGAGTACCTACCTGAACCTATGTTTTAAGAGTTTAGATGGATGTAGATGATGAGTGTCATCATTCTGCTATCTATACTCTAGTCATTCATGAAGCTTCATAATATTCATATTGTATGAATTGGGTGAAGCATGTATAAATATCGAAATGCTCTTACATTAAATTCTTTTGAATTTAACATATGAGGTCCTTAGTATTAAGCAATGGTTGTTTATTGATAAAGGGAGCGCAGTGGAAGCATGGGTTGGACCCAAGTGAGAAGTATAATCAAAGAGTTGACTGTACTTCTGTGACTTCCATATAACATCCAAAGAGTTGGATGAATGCCAATACTGCAATATTTTGATGTGTTGATAGTATGACTATCAAATCTATCTAGATTCCTTAGAGAAGGAATCGGATAGTACATCAGAATAACCTACATATAATCATTGAAATTGACTTACTTATTTGATAAGATAAAGTCTAATAATTGTATCTCAATCTTCTAATGACACTTGCAATTGGTTACATATGTATTAGAATATTAGAAATTTGATCTTATGGTTTATTGGTCATCCATGTTGAAAGTGATGCAAGTGTTACAACAATTTCCATTGGATCAATAGACTTTATATTTTTAGTGGGAGCCCTTAGCCTTAGAGAATGTCTCTATGACCTAGATATTAGAATACACTCATTGTTTATTTCTAATTGTTAGATATAAACATGAATTCTGAAATAAATCTATCATAAAGAGTTATGATGGAGATATTTCAGATAGTAATCTAAAATCTAGTGGACTCTACTAAATTAGAAAATTAATGAATGGTTCATTAAGATTTCTAATACTGAAAATTAAACCTTTAAAGATCAATGGGAGGATAAAGATCATTTGAAAATGATCTGGCATCATATTTTTTGGACATATGTCTGTTGATGAGATCAATTGACAAGTAAGAGATGAAACTTTAGAATGTCTAAAATTTCAAAACTTGCATACTTATGAATATTGTATTCAAAGTAAAAATGTCCAATACACCCTTCTTTGGGAAAGGTGTAAGATGTTAAGATATTCAAGATCTCATACATATTGATGTATGTGAATCATCTATATCAGAATAAACATTATGGATATGTGATATCTATTAGTGATTATTTGTTATATGAGATTTCTTCTCTTCACTTAGAAAACTTTGAAATGTTCAAAGATTTCACAATTTCGTTTTAGAACCAAAGTTTAAAGGAAGATGAGGTGAATTTGATCTAACCAAGGTAGCTTGCACCTATTAGATGAATTCAAGGAATACCTTATGGAGATATGAATATCATTTCTATCTCAATCCTCCTAATACACCTTGACTCAATAGAGTTATAGGAAGATACAAATGGATCATGTGTGACATGATTTGATCAATGATGAATTTTTAGCATAATTTCCTCTTAGTTTCCAGGTAATTATGTAGTAGAGACTACATTATATACTTAATAAGGTTCTATGCATGTAAGCTGGAATCTAGCACTAGAGAGTACTACTTCATTAGGAAAATAAAGGATGGTATTGTATACCTACTTTATGACCTTGAGATTCTTAAATATCTCATCTTTAAGAATGTGATTCTTAAAGGTTGAGACTCTTGAGAATCAAGATGAAAATGAAGTGTAGGAACTCAGTTAATATTGAGAAGATAATGAGGCTCCTGAAATTGGAAACTAAAAGGACACTTAAAGATGAAACACTAATACCTCTTTAAATGAGTTTGAGGATGTATTCCATGTGAAAATGATCGGACTTCATGTGATGAAGCTACTGAGGATCATGTCATGAAAAGATGGATGTTAGCAATAAAAGTCTAATGTAGACTTCATATACAAGTGTTGTATATGGACCCTCAAGGATCCACCTATATTGGTAAGACACATTAAGGTGTAAATGGATCTTAAAGAGAAAGAGGGAACCTGATGAGAAGGTAGAGACCTTCAAAGCACGGTTCGTAGCCATGAGCTACACACCTAAGAGAAGACATCGCTTGCGATGAGACTTGCTCTCCAGTGATCTTGCTTTAATCCATCAGAATATTGCTATAGCTACACAACTTGACTATGACATATTCATGATGTGAGTCAAGATTGCATTCCTCTATGAATACCTCTCTGAGGATATTCATATGAAGTAGCCCCAGGACTTCATGGTTGAGGAAAGCAAGGTATGTAAGCTAAGGAACTCCATCTTTGGACTCAAATAAGCTACCTAGTTTGAACATAATATTTGATGAAATTATAAATGTTATGATTTCAGATAAAATCTTGATGAACCACGTGAAGCTTAGTGGGAGCGCCGTTGTGTTCATCGTGCTAAATGTAGATAATATCCTAATCATTTGGAATGATCTAAGGATGATACTGGTAAGTGTTTTATAATTTGGTTGTTCCATACCTTGAGATATGATCTCAAGAATACCTCTTAGATCCTAGTTTTGAAGATGTTCAGAAGCAAAGAGAAGAGGATATTGGGACTAACACATTAGTAATACACCTTGGACTTATTCCATTTTCTGGAAAATTCCAAGAAAGGCTTCCTTCCCTTAAGATATGGTATTGACCTATCTAAAGGGATAGCACCTCAAAGAGTTGAGAAAGTGAATGCTAGAACTGCTTGCACTTGTGCATCAGTTACGAGAAGCTGAGTGTATGCTGGATGTGTACGAATACCAGATGTCTGCCATGCAGTGGGAGTAGTAAACTGTTACTAATCCCACTATGGAAATAAAACACTTGATTGCAGCAATAACAAAATCTTAATAGATGATAAGATTTTTGAGATAGGGATCTCAAAGTCTTATCTTCAAGTACTTAAGACTCTATAGATAATGATCTAAAAGGTCTTAACTTTGGAAACCTTTGGAGATAGTGATCTCCAGGGATAAAGGTATTCTGATAAGGATTATGGAAATACTGGTTATAACAATTATTAAGCTATAGTGCCAAGGACCCTATAATAGATTTAACAAAATTGAGTATTGGTTGCATGAGATGCAACATTCGCATTAAATGCGAGCACTGTTACTGGGGATATGCAAGTACCGTAAAAGGACTTGGCGTAGTCTCACGGGAACAGAGTGACTGATCAACTTACCTAGCTATTTTCTTAATAGCCTATGATTGTCACATGAGTGCGGGTTTAAATGATTAGCCCATTAATGGCTCTTTGGGCTAGTGGGAGATTGTTGGACATGCGAGCCCACGGCGGGCCATTATGCAATAAATGTTATTGCGAATATCATTCCCTGATCTGAAATGAAGAATGAATAATTTGCATAATAGGTCCTTTAGTACAATTAGGGTTATGTACCATGGCCATCTTGATGATCATACAGTTGTTGATTCAATTATTGAATCATAAAGGCTGGTGCTTGGATGAATATCTAAAGAGTTAGATTGAGGAATCATCAAGAACCGTCAAATGATTGTTAAGAGATGATCTCCAGCCAGAGTAGGAGATGGCAATCCTATCTCAGTTAGGCTGATATCCGATCGACCTCTTGATGCAGGTCCTCTGCATAGGAATAGAGATTCGGAGGTGTCAGATTAGTTAGGTCAAAGAGTTGACTTAACGAGATTGAGATAACTAAAGTCCTATATCATATGTTGTCACGATACAGGCACGCATCCTCTGACCAGAGACAGATGTGTTACTATATGTTTGAGTATGTACATTTGGCAGACCAATAGGTTGATGACATAACTAAGGTCTATACACCGACGTGCTGGTGTGCATATAAGGGCATATGAGTAATACGATCTCTCAAAGGTATCATACAGGTTCAGTTACTGAACCGGAAGACATGAGCTCACTCATGAGATATTGGGAAGGAACAAATTCCGTGCGCACGGTCGTCTCGCTTTGGAAGCTTGACTGAATTTGTAGGTTTGATATACACTTTTGGAAAGTACATGATCAAGACCTAGGTATGATATATGCTTTTGGAAAGTATATGATCGATACCAACTCCCAATGATCGAAATGAGAAACTTACTGATAAAACCCCGAAGTAGACAGTATGAAGTTGATCTAATACTTCGGGTTTATTCCGAGTCTTCCAGTATGCAGGATGTACATGTATTAGGAATACCTAAGGGTGATGTGATCATAAACGATTGTATAACCATGACGCTTCCATTCCTAGGGAGTGATGAAACAGGTCTGGATTTTAGTGACTCCTCTCAGTAGAGAAGTAATCTGATCTTGATCCAAATGTTGGATATTGATCTGAATGTGATTCAGATACAATGAAAAGATTAGATTTGCGGTCTTGATTTAATCAAGCATCTATGGGAGGCCCGAGATCTGGATTTGAGATGTA
This sequence comes from Ottelia alismoides, assembly GCA_037367405.1. Taxonomy (NCBI): domain Eukaryota; kingdom Viridiplantae; phylum Streptophyta; class Magnoliopsida; order Alismatales; family Hydrocharitaceae; genus Ottelia; species Ottelia alismoides. The sequence goes on from JAZKJV010009794.1 coordinate 340,506, forward strand.
ATCTCAATATCCAAGTCACTATACATGGAACAATACAATCGCCATGTCCTTATCTCCAAGTATTCGCGGAGAAAGCGCATTATCCTTGAAAGAGTTCATGGATAATTCTATTGTTGATATATGTATCCGAGCATTGAGAAAATGGATAATTAAATGTGATTTAATTATCATAAATAATATGAATTTGGTTCATATTATAAGGAGAGTTATCTTAGATAATTAAATGTGATTTGATTATCAAAGATATAAACAATGTGAATGTGATTCATATTATTTGAGCACATGAGAAAAAGTTATCCAATATAATTAAATGTGATTTAATTAATGTGGATAAGAATGATGTGGATAGAAATATCCAATTATTCATAATATATTATAAATGTGATTTATAATGTATTAGAGAGAGCTAATTATAATTTATATGTGTTGATTAATTATTATGTGTATTGGATATACATTGTGTAAATAATTGACAATGTAAATTATATGTTGTTTTGGATTGTGAATATGATTCACAATTTTTCCATGGCAAGATTGCAATATTCTCAAATATAATTGTGAATTATTTTTGAAGAATAAAACCCAACAATTTGTTGAAAAAAATTAAAGAGAGATTTCCATGGAGATATGCAATCTCATGAATTATCATGAGATTGCTCTCCCCATGGAAAGAGTGGGCAGCACATCATTCCTAAAAGGAATGTGTGGCCGTCCACATGGAAGGTGCATGGAGATGAAATCTCCATGCACATTCTCTCCTTATTTATTGATTTGATTTAGGACTAATTTATATTTGATTTTGTCAAATATATTTTAACCTAAATTTGTTGGTTTTACCAACAACAATCTTGACCATTGGATTGACATAAATCAATCTCATCCATTGATTTTACATGTCACATGGATTGAGATCCATGGATCCCAAAACCCTATAAATAGAGAGGCATACCATGCTCTCTATTTTACATGCATTATTGGAACTCTCTCTCTCTCTTTCTCTCTACTCGACAGCCCTCTCTCTCTCCCTCTCATGTGGTCATCCACCATGGATGACCTAGAGAGGATCTCCATCGCCGCAGCGTCGTCGTTATGCTGCCCGATCGTCTGCTCGTAGATCTCCATCTACTTCGGTGCGCCTCGCTCGTGAAGAAGACGTCGGATCTCGTGTGTCGAGATCAGGAGATTCGTCGCTTGGATCATCAACATAGATTGCGAGAAGCACGTGGTTCATCCCCGCGCTCGCAAGCGTCTTCTCCGTCGGATCGGACTTGAGATAGGAGGTATCTTCGTTTAGAGACTCGATCGCAACCATGCTTCAAGAGGAAATCTTATTACTTGTTTGTGGTTTAGACGAAACGATCCGAGAAGTGTTCTTGGATCATGTGGTTTCGTCGCATGAAATTTTTTTAAAAATTCCGCTGCATCGAGCAACTAGTGCGACTAGTTGCTCCTCGTCGTATTCGATGCGACGCTCACGGCTCCATGATGCGCTTGAGGATTATACCATATCCATCAGCTACTTGGGGATAAAAGCTCAGGGAAGAGCTCCTGGTCTTTTCTCAAGGGTCGGCAGCTGGCCTAAGCTCGTGCAGCTAGTCGAGGACGCTGCAGCACGGCAAACTATACCGTGGATCTCGCCAGAGAAGATAGCGTCGTCGTCGCTCGATTTCTCGCCTAGTTGTTGTTACCAACTGGAGGATAGGAGCTCTGGGTATCTCTCTACAAGGGAGGATGGGGTGGAAAGTGGTCGGAGGTGCTGGATTTATAGAGAGAAGGTGGAGGTGCATGTGATGGGAGGCGTGGTTTCATAGAGCGCGTGGAGCGAAGAGGACGGATGTCATGGAGATCGTGGAGGCCGGCAAGGATGAGGGAGGTATGGGCGATGTCGTGGAGGTGACAGGGGGCGGAGAAGGTGACTGGAGTGGAGCCAGAAATAGAAAGGGGGTGGAGCCATCGCGGGGTGGGCGATGTGGACGGGAGGTAGGAGATGACGTCTCAGCCATTGGATCTAGTGATCCAACGGCCAGGAGGTAGACGCAAGGAAGCGGGCCAGGATTAGATCATGGCATTGCAATCGAAGGGTTGTGATGTAGCCATGTGGCAGCGTGAGAGCGCGGTGCTGAAGAATGGTGGAGATCAGATTTGGCATGGGATTGAAGGATTGTGATTGAGCGGGAGTGAGCGGGTGAGATCTAATCATCAGGGCTAAGATCCAGCGGCCATGAGTGTGCCACGTGGAGCGCTAAGGTTAAGGCGGAGACGTGTGGTCTGGATGAGATCTGGGGATAGATCGGACGGCTTAGAGATGATGCAACATGGAGGGCCAAGATCTAAAGACGAAGAAGAAGATTTAACGGCCAGGAGGCGAGGCACGTGGCGAGCAATGGAGTGGGCCGCGTGGCGCAATCAGAGGACGCCATGTGGCCCAATCTGGTTGTCTAAAAAATAATGTGAGATAAAGGGGAGAAGATGGCCGAATTTGGAAAAACTCAAAGAAAAGTGTAGATCTCGATGAGATCTACAAGTTCTATGTTGACCAAAAACGTAAATGAGGTCAAACAAAGTAATAAAATACAAGGGTATAAATATACATACATATATTGTACAATGGGGTCCCAAAACCCAAGTTTTGCATACGAGCTCCGATTTAAATGAAATTGGTCTCATTTTGAAGGTCTCTGAATGTATATTAATTTAAAAGTGAGTAGACCTAGATCGGAGGTTGTATGAGAGATATATGTGCATTCTAAGGTCCATGATCTCCAACTTGGTTTGGGGTTTATTGGGCAATTATTCAAGTTAGAAATATTTTAGTATATTTCTTGTATTATTTGTTAGTAATATATACATAATAAAGTGAATTTATGGATTCGATAGCTAGTGTAAAAATATATACAGCTGAGTGAATTGGGCTTCTTATTTAATGGAGATGCGAAAGCTAAAATGCGAATGTTATCAATGCATGCATGAATGCTAATTATGTGATTTTTATGGAAATATGCTCCTAATTACTCGGGAACAAGGCTCTATTTTCAACTTTAACAGTGATGAATCACAGATTCATCAAGATCCTAAGTGTGGTTGCTCGTCTCCTAAATAATGTCCAATCATCCCAGAATCGTGATCGTCTAAAACTCGCCATTGTTCTCTCTCATTATTCATGGAGTGCGCTGTCATCTCAGTAAGGTGATCACCTGTATCATGTATCGGGTCAATCTGAACTCTACGTGCATCACTCATAGCATGTCCCAAATGGGAAGGTGGAAATGAGGAGGGAGAAGATAGGATGTCGGTCGGAATTCCGACCTCCCAAGAGAGTGGGCGGGAATGATGGGTGTGAAATAAAGAAGCCGCAAAATCCGGTTGAAATGGAGAGTGGCCCATCATGATGAGAGGGAAATAAAGGGAGGGAGCGTGGCATAGAAGAGATGGAAGGTGGGAAGGAAGACAAAAGGTGACTGCTAATGATCTCGAAAAGATGAACGTAACCGACTCATACCAAAGACATACAACTGCAATGCAAACCCCCAATTCACCAACTTTACGCAATGTGAAGACCGTGAGCTCTGGTCTTTTATCTTTTCAATTTTAGAGTTTAGTGATTAGGCAAAAGTTGTACAAACACTTAGGAGGCTCTAATAGGATTTGGGCACTACTCCTTAGTGTGTACACGAGCAATTAAAAACGCAAACAATGAGGGGGTTGCTCTCACAAAACAATGAGGAATCAATTACGTTTAATTTTAAGGGTCAAGTTCAATTAGCAGCCTAATTTTTTTATTTTTGATTTTCTATTTTTTGGATTTTTCTCAAAAATAACGCCTAACTAAATTTCCGATTTCCTCTTTGATTAATTTGAGTCCAAAATAGGGAAGGAAGTCAAAAAAACCAATGCGGGGTCAAACACGACGATGCATGCAGAGATAAAAAATGTGTACCTTGCTCCAGCACTCTACATGCAATATGATCCGCGCTTAAATTAAATACAGAAGTAAACTAATTATATGATGCACGAGGAAATCATCCATAGATGAACAACTTCTATTGATCGTGAAGAACATATAGCTAACTAATCGGAGAGAGGCCTGAGTCCGGCCTCAGATGCCGATCGGTGTTTGCCACAAAGGATCCTACATGCGCCGTATACGACATCTAGCGGCGCGTGGCCTCTCAAACAATTAAGTTAACTTTTTCAATTTATTTTTAGCTAGGTCCAATTACGATCTATAGGAACACGAAAGCAATTAGGTGTTGGGCCTTAGCTATTTATCTCAAAATCAACAAAAAATCCTATGTCTAGGGGCCAAAAACCACGAGAATCAGATAGATAGATATGGGGATGAAATCAAGAAAATATGAAAAACAGCGGTGAGGTCCCCCAAGTGCACCGGCACTTGGCAAAACAGACCCTGAATAAAGTCCAAGTCCACAAGTGTTCACAACCTAAATTATTTCAATTATTCATATAATGTTCTCTAAAATATCAAGACTGTCTTCTTCTCTTCTTCTGCTCTTCCTCCTATGCAAGTTCTCCAAAACGAATCCAAGGACACTCCAAGCAGTTCCTCGCACAAAAATCCAAGCAGACAATGGTCAGAAAATAGTTATAATATTATAAAGACAAATAGCACAAAACTGAAAAATGACTACAAAGTCGTGCTTACCGGCAATGGCACCATTCTGATGAGCCAGATATCAATACGGTCGAGAAGGGAAAAATATCACAATAGTCGTTGTTCTCAACCAATCGGTTCAGTCAATTGAGAAAAATATTTTAACCACTTAAAAGATATTCAAACAATGACAAGCAAATGTAAGCGGTTTCACTTTTCTATTTACATGGTATAGCGACCAGGGTCGAACACAAGTAGTATGATTTAAAAACTATGTAGTCAGATTTCCAAGATAATTTTTAGTGGTTTTTGAATTTTTAATTTTTTTTATTTTCAAATAAAACACAAGGGATAAAACACACGCACCAATACTCTTTTTGAATTTTTCAGAATAGTAAAAATGCTTAAAAATACAAAGAAAATGTTTTTGTGTTTTATATGTTTTAAAATATTTTTGATAATTTTTTCAAATTTTTCAGATGTTTTTGTGATTTTATAAAAAATAAAGTAGTGGAAAATAGATAAAATAGTGCACAACCAAGAGTATTTTACAATTTAAAAATACTTTAAGTGCCCAAAAATCATGGAATTTATTTTTATGCAAAAATAGAAATAATTGTCAACACATAGAGACTGAAATCTGGATTTTTTTATTTTTCTAGAATTTTCTACAATTTTTATAACATTTTTTGTTTTTCACAATTTATTGGTTTTTATAAAAGATTATTGCACGAAAATTGGAAAAAATTAAATGGAAGTAAAATACACCTACAGTAATTTTTTGTAATTTTTAGGCAAATTTTCGAATTTTTATGAATTCTCTAATTTTGGGCAGACAAAAAAGGCACTGTTTGTTATTTTTTAAACATATCAAATGTCAACAAAATGCTATGAAAATTTTACACAATGTTGTAGAACATAGCAGAAACATATACTATTTTTTTGAAAACTTTTAAAGCAATGAAAACATTTATTCCATCAAAAAGAGCATGCAAATTAAGGTCTGTTTATACATGGACTAAAAATAATTAATCAAAGTTTCCATATAAAAATATAACAAGAAATAAGTTGCAGGATGAAAAGTGAAATTTACCCAAGTGAGGGTGTGCCACGCATGTGATCTTCTGGAGCACAGGGACTGTTTTGCAATTTCAGATAATTCCAGGGGATTCACTGCAAAATTTCCAAAAGAATTTTTTTATTTCAAAACCCATGTATGGTTCTTTGGTCATATCTTTTATTGTAAGAACCCAACGGGGGCTCTGGGGCGTCGCCGCCCTATAAGTTCTCTCCACACGTGAGGTCGACGGTAAGGCAGCTCCGCGGTGGGCGGAGGTCGACTGTTGTGCGATGGGACGGCGGGGCACAGATCGCCACAAAGATGGCTACGCTCGCGCAGGCTACGCATCGACAGAGTTGCGCAAAGGAGGTGCTGGGCAGCGCTTCGGGTTCATCGATGGCTGGAGGGCGAGGTCGAAGCGGGAGTTGCCCGTTGTGGTGGCGCATGGCGGGGCGGCTGCACTGCACGGACGCTGTAGAGGATCGTACGAGGCGGAGGAGCGTAGGGGGTTCCTCCATTTTGTTGGAGGATTTGCCACGGTGGAGAAGGTCAGGCGGCGCGGGCCATTGGGGGTGGTTGGGCGCTTAACGGGCGACGTGGTGGTTGGAGCGACGGCCGCTGTGGACGACGAGGGGTGATGACCCCATGACCTGTTGCGATATTTTTTGTTTTTATGTTTTTTTTTATTTTTTATATGTAAATAAAAAAATTGTAGATAAAATTTGAAGAAAATGAAATAGAAAATATCAACAGAGAAAGAAAAAGAAATTTCTTATTTTCTTATTTTTTATTTTTCCTGCAAAACTAATGTTAAATAGAGAGACAACTATGTATTTTATTTTATTTTATTATTTATAAATGAAATAGAATGTGTGAATGAATCGGATCTTGTGATGCGGAAGATAGATCCGTGTCTCTGGCGACCGTGCATGGCCGGAGTTGAATGATTGCGGGAGATAGAAAGTGGAAATGGAGGGACACGAAAATGAGATGGAAATTTCGATTTCGGACGTGGATCCAAGAGCGATTGATTGGATATCTAAAGAGTAATAAATTCGGAGCAAAAAGTAGACCTATGATTTGTCTAAGGGAAAAAGACGAGAAATAAAATGGATCTCACCTCGGGGTCGAATACGTCGTGATGGCCTCGACGAAGGCCGACGTGTTGTCACCGGATGGTTCGGAGGCTGGGCACCCTTCTTCAACAAGATAGCTCTCAGAGATCGGGCTCCTCTCCACGAAAGATTGATCAACGAATAACGAAGGAAGAGGAGCCCATTGAAAAGAGAAGAAAAATAAAAAAGAAAGGTATATACAATTAAGGAAGGTGTTTATTGGTGGAATTAATAAAATAAATAAATTATGAATTGCATATTTAAATAAAATAAATTAATTAATTAATTTACCAAAATTAATTAGCCACCTTAATGGTGGCTATTAAAGGTATGGAATAATATATTATATACAAGGTAAGTTTTAAAATCAAATAATGAATTAAATAATTAAATCTAAATACAAATTTCGTAATTAATTTAATTAATTAATTATTAGTGTTAGATATTTTATTTTTTGGTCATTTTTATATTAGAAAATTAGTTGTATACAAATATTATGTACATATAATACAATATACACATGTACAAATAAGGAAATAATTTTTATATTTTTTTAATTTTTTATTTATATTATTTTATTTTTAATAAAAATAATATTTACAATTATGTATATATAAAAAATAAATATGAATAAATATGTACAATAAGTATTGGTGAAACTGCACAAACACCCTAGAAAATCGACTTTTCAATCGTAACTCCAAAAATTATGAAACCACAGCCATTTGGAAGATAATTTAATTTAGAGTATAATGGAAGTTTGATTCAATTTCATTTCATATGGAGCCGGAATTGGTATTTCAATTATCGCTTTGCGGCTTTTTCTTAGTATCATTATTTGCAATATGTACATTATTTTGCTTTGCAATTATGTTTATTATTTACAACACATTTTTATTTAAAACTTTTATTTACAAAAATAATTAATTTGAGGTCAATTTATGTACAAATAAAATAATACAAGTTCTGTACAAATATACAAGAAAAATTTACAATTTTTTTTTATTTTTGTATTAAAGACCATATCTCCCCCTAGTTTATTCCTGGTCGATTAGGTCAAGTCTTGACCTTCTCTTGGGGTTCGGGTCAGACTGTATTTATTGCATAAACACATCCTTTATTTTATTTCCTTTTTTTCTTCTTTATTCTTTTATTTATGTACAAAAGGTGTTAAAAATACATATTTAACAAATGCATGCAAATTGGTAAATTCATGGAATTTGTGGGTATTTACAGATATTTAACTACAGAAATGAAGCTAAAATAAAAGAATAAAGGCGATGAATCGTGGATTCATCAGGTGTCCGAGCATCTCATGAGCATTAGAGGCTCGTTTTTCTTTAATTAAACCAACTGAAGGAGTTGCGTGGAATTAAAATCGAGTGAAGTCATGAGAGAGGATAGAGTCTAGGACTTTATTTCTATGTTTTATTTTATTTTTTATAATTAATTTGTAATAATTGTAAATTTCAGTGGTTTCTGATTGGGATCTCGTGTGTAATTGGACATTGGACACTTATTTTTTATAGTGTGTCATGACCTTATTCATACTCCGGTGAGGGTGGGGCTTGATTTGAGTGGCTCATAGGTTAGACCTGCACACACAACCCTTAGAACTTTTCATAGGTCAAATATCCATTACTTATGCTCGTAAAATATAGGACCACTTATTCACACTTAATGATAAGAAACTTAGATCGATTCTACTTAGTCATATTGAAATCGATTCTTCATCGCTAATAGAATTTTCTTCTAGGCACGACTTTCTAACTTGCACTCGTTTAGAGTAAAAAAATTTCAATTTTGTTGTACATCTTGCATTGTAGAGAGTTGGAGGCACTATAAGTCTTCTTACTCAAGCATTCAACATCATTTTGTTGATCGCATTGGCTTTTTCTGATTCCCCCTCTCAGTTTTTCAAACTTAGGATAAAGGAATTGGGACTGGATGATAGACATGATTGTTTAAGTTGGATTAATTACAAGTGGCAACTAATCTCTAAATTCAAGACTGCTAATTGAGTTGGACCAAAGCTTTTGACTAAAATTAACCCTTGTTTTCGAGAGAGCAACCTTGTCTTTGTAAGCAGGTGCTACCTCCAGACAGATGCGAGAGGGCGTACACACTAAGTTTAGAACCCAAAACCCTGGACTTTCTCCCTATGTCTCCATTTCCAACTCTTGTAGACTTGGGAGCAGCAAGAGCTTGCTTTCACCTTGGTATATTTTTTGGTTGTGTAAGCCTATGTATCTCCATTAGGGTGTGATATTGAAATCGGCAGCCCGGGCAGATCACTTCATTAATTGGGAGCATACAGGAGCACCGTTGGGCGTAAGGTGGCTCACCATGTGTGTCTGCATAAAAAGACTTTTTTATCACTTAACTAATATCGAAAAGATAATGATCGGACCTTTGCGACCGTCATTGTTTTAAGTTGGTGAAACTAGTATTTGCTCTTGTGTTTGCTTTTGTGCCTGTCCATGTGTGTTTTCCTTTCTGTATCTGCATGTTTTTGCATCAATCTACTTTCATTCCTTCTTGAAGATGTCAGCTCATTGGTTCCCGTATCTACTATCTTCACCATCTCTCTCCTACAGGAACTCTCTCTTCGAGACGGTTCCTCCACCCCATTCCAACTGCAAAGTTGGACCTTTGACCGACTTCCTAGCCTCTTCTTATTTCCTCCAGTGGAATCCTCTCTTTGAGACGATTTCTCTGCAACCATCCTTCTTCTCTCCACCCCACCCGATTATGAAGTCAGAACTTCGACTGACTTTCCCACTTCTCCACATTTCTCACCTACCCTACATTCTCACACCCCCCCCCCATATCCACTTCCATCCTACGTTGATTCACCTTATTATCGGGAGCTTGCTAGACCGTTTGTAGAGCAAGCTACTATTGAGTCAGATGATTGGCATAGTTACCTACCCCCACTCACCACATTTGATTATCATATTATTGGAACAAGTTAACAATTTACACATCCACATCCTGACTTGACATTAAGGTACAACTTGGTTGATAGAACATACCGAGCGGATAAGGTCGCATCATATAATTTTCCAGACTTGATTGACCTCCGTGATCAAGCTCACCTTGACCAGCCATTCGGAGAGCCTATATATATAGGGGATTAGACTTATGATTTGGATCTACAAACCCCATGTATATCAAATCCATTATATGAGGTTCCAACCAATAACTTCCACGCAGATGGTATCTACTTGACCGAGCACTACAAGCCAGAGTCAAGGTATGTTGAGTATGAGACTTCGAATTCTCAACAAGTATCCTCCAATTGAACAGAATTCACCCATGATTTGTCATGAGGAATTTTTGGAGGATGATATTTCTAGACTTGTCAAGAGACATGAACTAATTTAGGACATGTTGAAAAATATCACTACCTTATTGAATTCATATGCTGCCAACCTAAGTATGGAAGTGGAGAATGAAATTATTGGATTATATGTTGAAAACCTAGAGAACACTAGGGAACCCACACACTCTGTACATCTGGAGTCAACTCTACCTCCCTCTTTTACTAACCACTTGCCCTCCAATCTTGAGTCTGCCCTCTCCCACTCCTCTTTCACATATCAAAAATACCAAAAAATGAAAATCTCAAAAAGACCAAAAAAATTGAAAACCCATAAAATCATATAAAAATAGAAACTAAAAATGACTTAAAAAATTAGATGTTGTCCTGAGGGAAGCACTCGCTGAGGAATTAATTCTTAATCTTCCCTTAATAAAGGCCATAGACCACTTCCCTGACCTCAAAAGATTTGTGAAGAATAAATTGATGTCCAAGAGGTCGGGCAATAAGAGAATAAGGACAGAGAGACACTTAGTGTCTATGGCCACCTCCTTGGTGATGGGGAGAAAGATCAAGAGCCGCAGAGTGAAGCCTATGCCCAGAGTTGAATGTGGAATCAAAGACACTACCTTCACCAATGCGAGAATCGATGATGTGTCATCGATAAATATCTTCCTGGCATTCGTGTTTGATAAGCTTAAACTCAAACCACTTAGGAAATCGAGGGAGATTATACAGCTAACCAAACGATCCATCAAATGGTCAAGAGGAACCATTTCAGTGACCATTGTTTTCCGAGGTGCTCCACTCATAGTGGACTTTACAATCATTGATATTGAACACAAAGGAGAGTTCACCCAGTCTCCGATTATTTTTGGTAAGTAGTTCTTAGCCTTGGTTAAGGTGACTATAGATTGCGAGACTAGGGAGACCGATTTCTCTCCACTGGGTACACACCGGTCATATATGACCTTTGAGGACACACCCCAACCCAAGGCAACTAACATAGCCACTGACACTCATATTGATTAAGAGACAGATGAGCCCAATCTCTCTACTGCACCGGAGATACCAACTGTAGAGCCAACCATCAGATCAGAGACTCACCACATATCCATGACTTCCACTACTTACATCACTACCACTATGATATCTTCGATAAAGGACTCGTAACCCGAAGCTATCCTTGGGTTGGACGTGACTTTTTCTGATTATCTTGATCATTTCAATGATCCAACACATGAAACTACCAATGCCAAGACAACTAAGATCATTAGCACATGCCCGAGACGTGTGCTTACCCTATAGGAGTATTACAATCTATATGATGACTCATCTGATGAGGAACCCATGGTCAGCACCTCATACACACTACCTCATGTACCTTCAACAAAGGAGGCAGACGAGACCGAAATGACCCTTCCCAAAAACATGGCTGCTCTATCCTCCAGGTGGTTATCCCATGAGAAGAAGTCTAGAATTGATTCCTCGAGGTGTTCCCTCCATCAAGGCGCATCACTCTGCTCTCCCTCTCAATGCTTCAGGTTCTAGAAAATCCACTACGAACGTTTCCTTCAACATACCAGAGAAGGAATTTTTTTAGGATTCCTCGTCGGGTCAAGATGAGGTGATTTATATGAGTGAGCTCAATTCGAATGTCTTTAAGACATTTTTTAGCAAGCAACCGTGTGTCGAACCTAGTTGGACTATCCCCTTACCTCATTATTATTCATCCAAGGATGATTATGACAGCTATACACGTGTATATTCTCTGCCTCCTCGTTCACGCAGGAAGGTTCGTTACAAACCTTCTTGATACATGTATATTCTTACTCCATCTTGTACAGTTTTCATCTTTTTGTTCCCTCCCTCCCCTATGATTCGTATCACTCACCCCAACTCCACATCATCTTCATTTTGTGTTTATACTTATGATGACTATATCCAAAGTATAGGGGGAGAGTGACCCGAGTCACTCCCCTTCTTTTTCATTTTCTTTTTATATCCTCCAACCTCATCAGTTCTCGTACTTACTTGTGTCATATACTTAGGATGACCAGAGCCTAAGTATAGGGGGGACCGATGTCTTCCTATCTATATATTCATCCAATTCTCCTCTTGACGTCAACCGCCCCATTTTTTGCTCTTCTTCTATACTTAGGTTGACCAGAGCCTAAGTAAAGGGGGGTCGACTTCTATACTTTCAGTCTTTTTTCACTCTCCTATACTTAGCACGAGCTATGTTTTTTTCCTCGCTCCCTGTGCTTTGAGTACATAGCATACACTAAGTATAGGGGGTGTGTATATATTACATATATACCTTACCTATAGCTCGTACTTTCATGTATTTTTGTATATATTAAACAAAAATTATGAGATGTGTAAAATTGAAAAAGAAAAGCTAAAATACGTGTATAATATGTGTTATTGTATACAAGTTGTACAATTTATATATTGTTTCTCATACTCTCTTTGTAAAATCATTGTAAATAAATACTTTTGTAACATTGTTGTAAAATAGGAGGTATACCCAAAAAAACTTTTGTCTAATAAAAAATGCTTGTTATTTATTCTTCTTGCATTCATATATATATATATCATCTTGAACTTCATTCATATGCATTCATAACATCTGCATTTCATTTGCATATCTTGCATGTGCTAAGTGGAAAGTTAGTGGCTTCTGAACCTAGTTATGAATAGAAATCGAGGATGGACTTGATTTTACCTTTATCTACTTAATTTCAGAGGAACCTTATCAGAATTGGATTTGAGATTTCATAGGTCGAGTGACTTAATTCTTTGAGTTCACAACACTACGTTCACATATCATCTTGCTTGGTCTAAGTGGAATATTTCATACTCATGCATGATTCTTTTAGATAGTGGCCTAACTTGGACAAGCACCTTGCATGTAGCTCTTCATATATGAGGTGGTGAGGGGTGAAATCCTCCAGAAAGAGACGCACGCATATGGAAACATACGCAGTCACTTTGAGTGGCCAGTGCACCCCCAACCTAGTCTAATGGCATGGATGTCTAAAGACGAGATCTGTGGATTGAAATAAATCTTCGAATGAGGGATGGTTTGCTGGCACATTTTTTCTAAAACCCCAAAACATATGTGGAAAGGAATATCCTATATCTGTATGGGCACAATAAGATAAATGTAGTGCAACAATTCTTTCCACCAAATAGAATCAGATGTGTTCAAATAAAAAACAAAAAAGAATAAAATGATGTATATTGACAACATTGGTCCAGCTTCAGAAAGACTGCAGATCTTAGTAGAGACTTGGCTACACCAGCAAGCTTCACAAGGAGATGTGGCTACACTGGCCACACTCCACTTTTCTCCTTACTCTTCTATCTTCTCCCCCTTCAATTGTGGACACAACACATATCTGAACTTAGAAGGAAATACCCCGCTCCTTGAGGAAAGAGTATCTAGACTGGGGAACTTGGGTCACCTTACAAAGAGAAGGTCGTTCTTTGTCATTTTTGATATGGAGATCTATATTTTACTTACACAGTACAAGTAAGATTCATAGTCATCAGAATTTGCGTATGAGGACTTATTCTTACCTGACTGTTGAGGCGACCTGAATAGAGACTTGTGGAACTTAAAGGTTGTTAGGTCTTAAATCCTATTCCCAATATGGTTCTGCCAAACTAATAATCCAAAGGTCGAATCGAGCTCCATTTTCACCTTTTTCTCATGACCTCGGTATGGAACTCTAAATCATTTCACTGTTGCATTTTATTTTAGTTACTCGAGACGAGCAAGGTTTAAGTATAGGGGGTTGATGAATCTGTTATTCATCACTCTAAAATTTAAAAATAGAGCTTCATTCCCGAGTAATTAGCTGCATTTCCCCATTTATTCTGTATTTTTATCGTTGATGCACTTAGAATTAGCATCTACACTTTAGCATGCATAATTGCGTGAATAAGAAGCCAAATTCCCTTGTAAATATCACATGTATAATGTCAAATTTAACCCTATACTCAGAATAAAATAAGATCAACTCTATATTGTATATATTACTACACTAATTAAAGAAAAATACCAAAAAATACTCACTTGTAAATTTGCCCAATAAAACCCAAACCTTATTTTGAGACTAAAAGCATTGAAATGTGAATATCTCTCTCATACAGCCCCCTATGGACCCCTACTCACTTTTGAATTAATGTATGTTCAATTATCTACAAAATAAGACCAAATCTAAAAGAATCGGAGTTCAAATGTGAAACTTGGATTTTGGGCCCCTATTTTATATTATGCATATTACTAATTTGACCTTATTATTTTATGTAAAAAAGTACTTTTATTTATTTTGCATTTATTTTCTTTGATTCTTGTTTTAATAAAATGTGTAAAAATCCAAATAAAAATTGAAGCAAAAATCAAAGAAAATAAATCAACCTAAATCTGTATAAAGTCCGCCTTATATTATTTCTTTATTTTATTAATTACTAAAATCCAAAAAATAGATTAAGTTGCACATATTTATTTTATATTTTCTCTAATTTTATTTTTTTATCTTATTTAAAAATTCTAAAAAAATCGTAAAGCACAAAAATGTGATATTTTATATTTATAGAGTACCACCAAAAATATTTTTTACATATGATTTCTTTTGGTTTTTAGGTCTCATTAAAGTTGTAGATTTCATCGAGACGAGCAATTTTGTATTGATCACTTTTTAATTTGACCATTTTTATTATTTCTTCTTGATTTTTATTTGGAATTAATTTTTTATTTTCCTAGGAGCGATACGTGGTAGCTCTTGGAACTGACACATGTCACCCCATTTTTATTTTCTTTTAATTTTTAGATTTATTTAATCATTATTGTCATATATGCTAGTCCAGAGGAAGCTAGGTTCTGATCCCATTGACGGAGCTGATAGTGACGTCGTGAAGCCTAATCTTTTCGTAGAAAAGTGCGAGATGTTTTGCTCCCCTGAGCGAATAACTTTTCACTATTGATAGGGGCATCCCTCTATTTCTTCTAGTCCTAGAAACTCGGGGAAGAAGATGACCCAGTTGTGACCGTCCACACAACCGTCGCCCACCTCACGTGGTGATGCGTGAACCAACTGCTCCCTGCAAGGTGACAGAGAGAGAAAGCTTCAGGGGAGGGTGGTGACAACACCTCCCCCTTCGCAGGTGATCACCTTCTCGATAGGCGAGATCCTAGGTAGCTATGTTGCATTGTTGCAGTTCCTTTAGGAGGTACTGCTCAACCTCGCACCCTTCGCTAGGTGCTTGAGGCGATGAGCAGAGGGGGATCCTTCCTTCACCCTTCTGGCAAAAATCCACCAGCTTCTCTTCATTCCCTTTGTTCTTCGTTTCCTCCTCCATTCTTTCTTTAATTCCTCCCCCTCAAATCAACCACCTAACCATTACATTGCTTCAACAATGGTCATCGCACCAATGACCCATCTCTGTCGTGCACCTTTGCAGTAGCATAGGAGTGCCTCACCCTTGCACTGCACCGATGGTCATCTGCCCTCAATTGTCCACCATTTCAAGCTCCACGGCTGAGCTCGTTTCTACTTCACCACCACCCTGCTCCATCGCTCACCAGCACCTTCTCCAACAAATCCACCTCGGGTTACGTGACTCCATAACTTCGAGCAGCGTGCCATATCCATCCTAGCCAGGGCACGTGCAAGGCACGTGCCCCTTGGAGAATTTCACTTAAGCCCCCCCCCCCCCCCCCGTAGTTCATCAAATCGCAAAGGAGTCCCGCCTTACAAGAGGCATGTTAGGCGCACATACCCCCTTGGAAAAACTTAAGAGAAACCTTCAGAGTTTTTGGTAATTTCAATTCCATCCCTATTAGCATTTTTATTTTCTTCTTTTATTCTATATCGCATTGAGACCTCGACATTAGACTCACCTTTTATGAGTCATTTTATCATTCAAAAAATTGTGCCTTGTAGATAAGTTATTCTCTATTATGTTTATGTTTGTTTGAATTTTTGTGGAATAAGATTGATTTTATATAATTATTTTCATGGAAAATTTCATAATTTACCCACTACATAATCTGAAATTCATATTAAATGCGTTGTTGATCCAAAAATTCCAAAATTTCATAGTTGGTAGTTTTAATTGTGTCCTACATTATGCTAAAAATTGATTATAGTTACATGCATATCGAGGCCGCAATAAATTAATTGGTGATTTGGTAAATTGATTTTTAATAGATCATAGGCTCATTATTTTTAGGATTTAATATTTTTCCTAGATACTTCTCATATAGACTTATCTAGAATAATTTTAATATTTATTAAAATTAATTTATGAAAAACCACCCTATATACATCATTAATTCATAATAAATTCATTTCGTATCAAAAAATTCCAAAAATGCAATGAATTCCTTTCATCGTATTCAACATTTTGGCAAAGTTTTAGGATTTATGGATATCAATTTATTAAAAATTGCTTTTTAGCCCCTAAACTTTCCCGAATTTGCATGTCATTTTAATAGCATAAAATTTAAAAAGATGCCTCTCTGAAAATCTAGGTTCTAGATCGACTATTAACCAACCTAAGGAGATAGTGGCCTCCCTAAGTTCGATCTTGGGCTTGCTCAAGTAAAATAAAAATCTGGTTGCTTGCTATTAATTGAATAATTAATTAAGTGGTATTTTTTATTAATCCTAAATGCCCAAGTATCATAACAATTCGACAAAATTAAATAGGATAATTAGGTTCTTCAAACGATGCCATTTGAAGTTAGGTGATTGCACTCACCTACGCCTGATGAGCTAGTGGTTGGAGGTCAGGAACGACTCCCCAACCATTCGATAGTTATCCGATGGCTATGATCAGGATGGGAATCAGTGGCTCAGATGACCCAATCAAGAAAGATCAAGCAGTTTAGAGAAAGATGGGGATGAGAAGCTCTCAACCATTTGATCGCAAGATCAGATGGTCCAAGCTGACTGCAGGAAGGATAAAAGGGACAGGTTCCGTGTCATGATCAGAATGAGCCATGTGGCCCAATTGGAATATTAAAAATCGAAGAAAATAGAGTACTTTAGGAAAAAAATACTTACAAGTGTCAAATAGAAAAACATTTAACACGAAATTTGTAGATCTCAATGAGATCTACAACTTTCATGTAGAACTCAAAGCGACAGTATATTATATATATGTAGTATTATTTTTGCAAGTATTTTTAAATGTTAAAATACTTTTTTATTTATTTTTTAATATTTTTGGATTTTTGTTTTATGTCATATGTTAAATTAAATATATATAATATTAAACTAATTTTTATTTAATTTTTAATAAACAAGAAATACATAAAATATAGGTACAAAATGCAAATTATTTATTCACAATAATTAACGTTAACTATATACAGCAGGTTAATAGTTAATTAAAGTCAGTTATTAATTATTATTATTATTAAAGAATTAATTAATCTAGAGAGATAATATATAAATAATGTTGATAAACCTAGGATTTATCACTCCCATTGATCGAATGAGAAATTTAATAATAAAACCATGAAGGAAACAGTTCAAATAAGATCAGAACTTTAGATTTATTCTATGTCTTCTAGTATGCATGATATACGAGTATTAGGAATACTCGAGGGTAATGTGATCTTAATCGATTTCATTTCCACAACACTTCCATTACGAGGGAGTGATGAAATAGGTTTGGATTTTAGTGACTCCACTCAGTGGACTAGTTATCCAATCTTATTCCAAATGTTGGACATTAGTCTGAATATGATTCAGATGCAATGAGAAGATTGGATATTCTATCTGATCTAGTCAGATATTTTTGAGAGATCTTCTAGATTCGGATATGAGAATAGATCTCATTATCCAAGTCACTATACATGAAATATAGAATCGTTATTTCCTTATCTACCAATATCTACAAAGAAAACACATTGATCTTGAAAGAGCTCAAAAATAATTCAATTATTGACCATATATGAGCATTAGAAAATTGATGATTAAATATGATTTAATTATAATTAATAATGTGGATATGATTCACATTATTTGGACACATGCAGAGAGTCATCTTAGATAATTAAATTTGATTTAATTACAATAGATATGATTAACCTGGATACAAATATCCACAATAATTATATTATGAATGTGATTCATAATATCACAAAGAGATTTAACTGTAAATAAGATTTACAATTTAAAAGAAAATATGAATTGAATTCACATTATACAATTAAATATGATTTGGATTCGCATTGTACAATTAAATGTAAATGTTATTTAGATTTAATATTGGATGGATGAATATGATTCATAAATTATCAATGCATAATTGAAATTATCACAAATTAATTTGGAATTATTTTTTGTGAAAATTCAAGAAACAAAAGTTGTTGCAACATGTAGAAAATATGATGAGATTTGAGAATCTCATCAAATAGGAAAGAGGAGAAGACCCAACTCCCGTTAGGAGTGGACGACCATAAGGAGAGAGCCTCCTTGGTGGTTGTCCACCATAATTGGGAAGGAGGCTCTCCACCTTTCCTTATAATTCCACAATGAATTGATTTAATTAAAACTAAGTATTGGAGAATATCTCCAATATGTTTATTTCTTTTACATTAATTAATTATTATTGCAGATTGTTGCAATAAAATCTAGATCATTGATTTCAATTATGAGTACATCTTAGCCATCCAATTTAAGAGAAAGGCAAACCCTGGGCTCTACAAAAACACAATTCAACACACCAGCTGAAGCAATAAATCTCTCTCTCTCATATACACGTCCGTAGGCTCTTCTTCTCAACCCCAAGTGGTTGTCCACTCTAGCATTTGTGGAGAGAATCATTGTCGTCACGATGTCGTTGTGTTTCCGGATCGATTGCTCGTGAATCTCCATCTTCTTCAGTGCTTCATGCTCGTGATGAAGATTATGGATTTCATGACACGAAATCAGGAGGTTCGGTGCGAGGATCGTAAACTCGGATTGTGGGAAGTGCATCTCATCCATGCACCCCAAGTGCTCACTCCGACAGATCGAACTTGAGATCAGGAGGTCTCTTCATTTAGAGACACGGGGATCGTGATCATACTACAAGAGGTAACCCTAATATATGTTTATGACTTTTATGGAATGGCTTGGAAATGGTTTCCAGGCCATGTGGTTCCATCGAATTTTTTTTATTTCAGTTGTCCCATCGACTAGTATGAGTAGTCATCCTAGATCGCATGCGATGTGATCTCTACGCTTCCATGATGCGCGAGTCGATTTTATTAAATTGGCCTCCTTCAGATATACTACTGCAAGATTTAGCTAATTACATTTCTCTCGAGTTTGGTAATTTTGATATATCAAGACGAATATGTTAGTCGATCAATAATCATTGATCGATATGTTACAATAGGTTAATTGGTCATGCTTAGTCCACCAGACAAATGTGATCTATTAGGAACTTTAACTTGATCAATTAGTTCTGATTTTTTTTGCAAAAAGAAGCTTGAAGATGCTATGTTTGCTATAAATTCTTACACAAGTATATAGACATGCATAGGACTTTGTGGGTTGATTACAATCACAATAATACATTGAAATGACTTATACAAAGTGGATAAGTTGATCTTCATTGTGAAGTAGTATTCTTTCCTTATTTTTTACTACGATAAGAAATAAGACAATATCACGAAGGTCTTTCAATAAATATGTGTCTCATTATTAAAACAACGCTTCGTACAAAATTATTAATAAAAATCACTTGCAAAATCTGTATTAAAAATATCCTTCCTCTATCAGATTCACCATCCAATGGATCCCATATTTTATATATGATATATCTAACGAAAGATGGCAAAATTATCTTTCAATTGAGTCTTAAAATGTATCTTTGAAAGGTCAATAAGCTTCCCAAATCTATCTTGAAATGATCACTCTAATCGTCCCCATGCCAACTTGGGGAGTCGTGTGATCTTAGGAACCTCGGTCAATATCAATTCATGGCTACCTTTTGGTTGCTTTTTGGATATAGTACCTCTTGCACCCTCACCTACAACTCTCCTTAGTGGATTTCACTATACCATCATTCCCATTATTCGTCAGGCATTCCATATACCCTTATATCACCATAACACTGCCAATAAATTAGTTACTCATCGATCTCACTTGTCCACTGTCCTCATCTTCCTCTCTTTATATATTTGGCCCCCAAATTTTCTTAAAAACATGGCGGAAATCCATTAACAAGTTAGCTAGATTTTCCATTTACTTGATAATTTTAGGTTTGATATTTTCCTAGTATTGGAAATTATATATAGCTTCATTTACAATCTTTTGTCATCATTTCCTACTTTTCCTGTCTTTTCATTTATTTTGATTTTTTCATTATTTTTCGTTGAGATTCTACGCTTTACGCTCTTTGTCATTTTTGTATAGATTTTGCAATTCTCTAATAGAGGTGTAATCGAATCGAACTTGGGCAAACTTACCCAGTTTCTGTTCGGTTCACTTAGCATTTTTAAAGATTGAAGTTTGGTTCGGTTAGATAAAATGAAAATAGTGTTCAGGTTCAGATCGACTCGAGCATGATTCGTGAAGGTTCGATGATGTTTGTTTAAGGTTCCATTAGCAGTGAAATTTATCGGAATCTAAGTATTTTGTGAATGTGGAGTGATAACAACCCTCTGTTATGTCTTGATCTACGGCTGTGAGTTCTTGTGCATATACCTTATTTGCATCATGGTGCAAACTCGTCGTTCCTTATATAATTTTTTGACGAAAAATTACCTATATAAATATATATAATGTGTTGTATATCGAAGTTTTAACGAAGCGAACCTGACTGAACCTACCAATTCAAGGTTCAATTCATTTAAATAAATGAGCCCAAACCTTTATCAAGTTTCCGTTCGTTCATTTCCAAATTGAATCTGAATCACACCTTAAACGAATTGCCACAAATATGCTATCGAAAGGTTCCGTTTACTAGGGACCTTCCAAAAATTTTGTAGTTTTTTGAACCTATTTATAATACTTTAAAATTTTTGTTTTTTTATTAGATCTCTGTTCTTTTATTTTTCTTTTATAATTTTAGCATTTTCTTTAATTAATATATTTGATCATATTTGCACTTATTCTCTCTATTATTTCAATTACTACTCATAATTCAAATACATTTAGTTTTTAACATGCAAATATAACTTAATTACAACAATACCTCCTCATGTTTGATAATTTACCCCATGGAATTTGCATTTTCCCATGCTAGTTTCTAATAATTAAATTTAAGAATTATTATAATAATTTTATCTCGAAATATTAAATAATTTCACAAATACCCTTTTTCATAAAAAATCATAGAAGTCGTAAAAGTGCAAAATAATTACCAAAATAGGATTAAATATACAATGCGTGAAGTTTAAGTCTTGAAGCCTCATCTATATGTTTGTTCTTAACTAGGGGCTTCATTTTTCAAATATAACAAGGGATTTTTACCTCACAAACCATATAAACCTTGTAACTTACCTTGTCGACCTTTGAAAAATCGGCATTCCTCCCTCGACCCCATAAACTTGCTTTGTCTTACACCATAGACATTACCGTTAATTTTATTTATATTTGAATGATGGATCTTCCACCTCCTCATTTCATTCTTCCTCCTATTCTTATTCTTCTTCCTCCATTATTTCTCTTCTTCCTCATTATGGAATAACTTTTTTTAATGGATCACGCCACAGTTATGTGAATACATCGCCTAACCCTAAATCGCCTCTCGATTTCCCAAGGATTTCTATGCAGATATTCCCCTTCTCATCCTCCAATCAGTTCCAAGCCAATCCCCTCCTTACCGCGATCCCTCTAGAATCGATCGATGGAGATGGTGCCAAATCCTGATGGCGGGTATCAGAAGTGAAAGCATCACAAGCTTGATCCCACCCTGTCTCGGTGGAGTATGAATGCAGAGCAGTGGATCAACTCCTCCAGGCTCCTTGAGGCTCTTCACCGAGTCTTTCGCCAATCCTCATCCTCCCTGCCACGCGGACGCATCGTGCGTGACTTCGTCGATCGTGCCCTCGCGTTCTCCTCCCCGGGAAGGACATTGTGGAGCCACGTGATCCTACTCTTCACACACCTTCTAGCTTGGATATTGGAAGGGGAAGACCGAATGCAAAAGATCACGAAACGAGTATGACCATGTCGCTCGTCTTCACGAAGAGGTCGAATGTGAGGAGATACACGATGACAATTGCTATCGCACTGAAAAAGTCGAAGAGGTTGCTCTCCTCCTCGTGGTTCTTCTCCACCCCTGGGGGACCTTTTCTGGCAAGGCTGACCAGAGCCTCCATTCCTTTGGACCTTCGGGCAGCGCAGGGGAGGAGGGTGGGGGACAGGAAGTGCGGGAGGAGGAGGGGTGGAGGCTGGGCAGTGCGAGGGGAGGGATCGGAGATCTCGCGACGCAGGGAGGGGTGTTGTTGGGGAAGGAGGGCTTCTTTTATAAATTTGGTAAAGATATAGGGAAATATACACCTATTTTAAATGAAATCAGATTATATTTAACGATTAAATAGATGGGAGTTAACCACAAGGTCTGTGGAGTAAGGCTTAGCAAGTTTATGAGGTTGAGAGATGAATATCAATGTTTCAAAAGTCGAGTAATTTACAAATTTTATAGAGTTCGTGGGGGTAAAAATCACATATAACAAATAAGGACCTAAGCTTTCAACTTTGGAAGTTAACGTCGATATATAAAGGTCAAGGAAACTTACGGAGTTCAATATTTGAGACAAAAAAATAAATTTAGACCTCTCTTTATTTCATTTGAAAAATGAGGCCTTCAATTAGTAATGAATGCATAATTAAGGTCTTTTTTTTAAGTTTACCCTTAAATCTTCCTATGCTCAACTTGAACTTTCTTAGCTATGTTTTCTACATTGTATATATTAATCAGATAATTTTATCTTATTAGATTCTCATTTTCGAGTGTTCACAATAATATTCCGTGTTAAGACTCTTCTCCTGAATCATTAAAAGTACAATCTGCTTTCCAGTCATTTTACTTTTCATATCAGTATAATAATAGTTGTATTAAGAAGAAAATTTTTCAATAAGGCATATGTTGGTCTGAGTACTTTTACCGGTAGAAACTACTTTAAGTGGCCATTCACAAGAAGAACAAGGGAAAGGGGTAAGGAAGGATAAGGGGTCATTTCTGTTTGGTTGGAGATGGATGAAAAGGAGGAATAACTGGTAGTTATTTTCTAATATGTTCGATAAGAGGGAGACGATAAAGAGGGACAAGAAGGTTATGTTAGATCGTTAGGTGGTAGCTATTTGTTCCTTTTTTGCAAGAGAGGTAGATGATGGAGAAAGATAATGAAGGAAAACTTATCTCTCATCTTGACTCTAGGAACAAAACGTTGATAATCTATGGAAGGATAAAAAATTGTTCTTCAAATGAGCACCCCTATGAATAAATGTGCAGCTTTAATTATACTTAAATAGAGAGATTTGCACTAATATTCTGGGTAGTTAGAAGTTTAAATGGATTAAGATGTAGTTGTGGGTTATCCTTAACAATTCCTATAAAGACTAGTATTTTGATACACTTTTTACATATTCTAGTTTATTATAAGAGACTTATTAAATGAGACAACGTATTTGAAACATTTCATCATCTTTTCTTGATTCTTGAGTAACAACTCGAGCTTTGATCTGCCTCCTAAATGATCTTTCTTCTAGATCCACTTGTGCTTCAGTTATCTTTCAAAATTTCATGAGACAAGTGGGATTGTGTTATTAAGCACCATTTTTTGCAAATTGCAAATGATTTAAAAGGTTAATCCTCGCAAATAACCAGTATGTTACTTTTATTAACATCAAAAATGACCCTTAGGTGATTTTTCACCAAAATTACCATGTTAGGATTAGAGCGTGGAAGTCCAAAAAGTTCAAATCATGCCCTAGATTGTATTGATAAAAGGACTTATGTCTAAGTTGATCGATCATTCCATAGACAGAGACTTGTCATTTATCATTCTGAGATTTCGACAAAGGTTGTTCCATCAAATCATTCAAGATTTTTAATTTAAGTGAGTGTCTCCATTGAATGATTGATAAAAAACTAAGGTTGAACAATGAATGCAGTTTTAGATGGAAAACTAATCATAGAAATTAAGAAAGCGGTTATGCAAATCATAGGTGATTTATCAGATCACCAAGATTGATAATCATTTCCATGGGAATTCCAAACATAACCACGACGGCTGATAAATCGAGCCATATTACGTATTTAATCAAAATTGGTCTCCGAACTTTACATGAGGAACGATGAGAGTTTGAATGAGGAAGAATGAAATTATAATGGAACCTAATATTAGAAATAGGAGTCATGTTATGACTTAAAATCACAAAGGGATGGCACTTATAATCCTAATAGCAACTGAGTTGTAAATCCTGATTGGAATATGACTATCGGTTTGTAATTGGACAACATGTAGAGTGAGATGGGTCATTTCCTCCACACCACAACAAGAGGGAATACCACAAGAAAAAAGGAGATAGTGAAGAGAAGTGAGAGAGCAAAGAAACGGTGAGGGTTGTACTCTTTCTACTTCATAATGATTTTCTTCTCTGGCGGTCGCAAGAGATGAGCGACCACCATTATATCGTGGTTATATTCTTCTTCTTCACATGCTTTTGTGGTAGTGGGTTATTGCACTTCTGCATCTGTATCTGGTGATTCAACCCCACCAACGGGTATCCAAGACGAGACGATATCGGGCCATGCCCAATAACTCATATCAGAACTCGGTTTGATGACATAACATATAATAATGAGGTTGGACATCGATGAGACGATGCGACGCAACAGGTACGCACACATCAAAAGCTGTGAAGAATCAATAGTTATTGTGAACCATTGAGATAAGGAGCATCTGAAGTCCGGTCGAAGTGATCCAAAAGTCCATATAAGAGTTTTTATGTGCTCCAAAAGAATTGGGGCGTTCAAATCGGGAGGATTTTGCTCTGAATTTTTAGATCATGCAAGGAAGTACGATAGCAAATCTTATGGCAAAATTTACATCGAGGAGTGCATCATTCTGTATGAAAACCTTCAACGGAAAGAACGACTTCATCTTATGGCAACAACATGTGAAAAATATACCCACGCAAGAAGCACTTGTGAAAGCTCTACAATATAAATAAAGAAGTGAGAGAAGATGAAAGAGGAAGAGTGAAAGGAGATGAGTAGAAGAGTCAAAGGAGATGAGTAATCTTGTGGACAATACAATATTGTTATTCTTGGAGGATAATACTCTTCATGAAGGAGGCCGGGTGGCCTCCGGGGGGCTCTAAAGGGGGGTGGGGGCGGTGGTCTCCGAGCGTTTGGGGGAGGGGGAGGCTCGGTGGCCTCCAGGGGGTGTCAGTGGCGAGGCGAGGGAGGAGGGGGAGAGGCCTGGTGGCCTCCGAGGCGGGGGGAGGAGGCCCGCTGGTCTCTAAAGGGGGTGGGGTAAGGAGGCTCTGTTTAAAGATGACAACGAAGAAGCTCTATGGTCTAAAGATGACTGACAGGATTAATCTCGAGGCATATTTGGATGAACTCAACAAGATTCTGACAGACGTGCTCACAATTGAGGAGAAGAATGCAAAAAGAGATTTTTTTTCAAGGAAAAGGATAAGGCACTGTTGAATCTCCATTTCATCACATTTATTATTTCATGTAGGCCTTAAATCCCTAGATAAATACATGTATATAGCATTAATTTGTGAAAATAAAAATCCATTAATTCAAAATAAATGTTGTAAAAAATAATGTATAAAATATTATATTTAATCCCAAAATAAAAAAATAAATGAAGAAAATAAAAAGAATGAAGTGTCAAAGACACTGAGTGACCCTAGACCTCGAGACCCAGTCATCATGATGACTTGGTCAACAAGGAATAAAGTCGAGGGAGATAGGGAGGCCAATTGTAGATAGTACACATCAAAGAAACCCTAGATTTATAGCTCAATAATTACATTGTGGGACCTATTTTATTTTCTTATTTTTACACCTCAAATCAAAAAACTTTGAAGATGGATGTTGTACATAAAAATACAAATGAAAATATAAAATTTATTTCATTCAAAAATAATGCATGGTATGCTCGGGATACACAAAATAAAAAGCCAAAAAGAAAACTTTGCAGACATGTATCCTCTCCATATAAACACAATATTCACTATACATTTATTGTTCATAAATTAAAGTGTCTATTTAATGAAAGTGGTTTCATCTAATTTAGAGTTAAGATGCAAAAGTTGACTTTTGAGCCATCATTGTGCAATATACTTGTTTATGGTATTCAATATATTCATTCATTATATTTTTCACTTTTTTGTAATTTTTTCTAATTTATAAATATTGTTTAAATATATGTACATAATAAAATTAGAATAAAACCACTGAAATATGTTAAAATAAATAAAGTTATTTAATATATAAGTAAATATACTTATAATATACATATACAATATGTAAACATATTTATTTAAGTACATACGTAAACTCAGAAAAATACATTAAAAATATCTAATTGAGTAATTAAATAAATCATAACTACGAAAATTATGTATATAAAATAATAAAATATAAAATAGAAATTAAAAATTAAAAATTAAATAAGTTAAATACGTGTATATGTACATATGTATACATATAAATATTAGCACCTAATAATACATCTTTTATAAATAAATAAAAATGACCATAAAATAATACACAAAAAAATAAATTTTTTTATATTTTAACCCAAAATTAATAAAATCGTTTAATATCAATTTCATAAGAGATTTTTTAATACCATTGTTTTGTTGTTCCATGTGGACCAACCAGACCTTAGGACTGTTGACCCTCGGGTCAACTGTCCTTCTTTAGTGCTCCTCTGTCAGAAGTCGCGTGACTTCTAACTTTCCCCAATTTCTACCTTTTGCCCATACCTCCATGATCCTTGAGACATCACCAATCCGCAGCCTTATCGTCCTTCTTCCACGTCCATGCCAGCATCTCCACCTACCACACTCCACCTACACACCATCTCTCCATCTTTTTGATTGGAACTCAGCATATAAATAAGCCACATCCACCCCTTTTCATGATTTCTATCATCCTTACTCACATGTAACCCCAATAGGAGCCCCCTATCGAGTCTTGTAGGTGACAGCTTTGAGCTCTAGGCCTTATCAGCATGGATAAAGGTGTGGCGATGTGCAATCCAAGTTCACCGACGAGCTTCTCCAGCTAACTTCCTTCTACTCCAGGTACACATGTCTGAGATGTTAGCTTTAGGTTTTCTTCATGAATTTCGTTTATGCATTAGCCTAATTTTAAATATCAAAATCGTCGGAGCACTAAGATCTGGCCCCAAATCTGCTGTGAACACCAAGTTTCCGACCCCCTTTACATATCCTTTCCGATTCCAATCATGTTATCCATTTATTCCATCCATATTCCCCTCAAATCATGCCTGGGTCTGAGTTGTCGAGGTCTTTCCTTCGCCCTTCGTTGGATTTCCATTGCCCCACTAGTGCCTTGTGTATCTAGCTTCAGTTGAGGGACGAGGAGGTAGCCCTCGATCCCCTCAACCCTTTTGTGCAGGTCCATGCTCAAGAGGAATGCCTAGGGTAGCATTGCAAGTCTATAACAGGAGCTCCATCTGATCGATGCTCCAGAGCCCCTCTGATGGGCCTTGAACAACTTTGAAGGGTCCTGCAAGTGGAGAAGGCCTTTAGGAAGAGGAGGAAGGCATTGGTTGCGAAGGAGGACAACAGGACAGGGAGATAATTCAGAACCAAGCTCCCTGGAACTTTGTTGTTGAGGAGTTCTTGGAGACCCCTCGAGGACCGTCGGATTGAGCCTTCAGCCCAGATCTAGTCTGGTCGTTGAATCCCAACCGAAGCGAAGCCTTCCTCTCCTATCCATCTCTCCATGTAGCATGTGCACAACTCTCTAATCTGCACCACTTAAGTGGGGTAATTGCATCACATACATCGCCTCTTTTGTATTTAGTAAGTAGTCCTGTAAATATTTAATTATGTTGTATATTTTATGTAAAAATTGCAACGGGGCCTCTGCACTTATTGCAAATTACACCTAAGTCCAGTTCCAGGCCAGTTCACGCGGTCCCCCGCATGAGTTGGTAAATTTCAAGGGACCCCCTCCAGGTTCCTTAATTTCATTTTATTATAAAAATTTATAATATCAATTCAGACCTTTGGGTATTTTTTGCCTGCACACCCTCACCTTTTATTTATATTGCAAAAATTCCCCTACCAGCACTATAAATTAATTTGTGCCATTTATTTATTTTATTAAATAGCTCATGTGCGTCTAAAAATTTGGGGAAACTTTTATTTTTTTATTAAATAGCTCATGTGCATCTAAAAATTTGGGGAAAAACTATAAAGTGCTTCAAATATTTCTTTTTCAAATTATGATTTTTATTTAGCATTTTACTTTCATTTTCCATTTTTTAAAAATCAAAAAGCTATTTATTCCCTCTTTAGATATAAAAATACAAAAAAATAGAAACATTTATTTAAAAATTCCAATATATATGTGATATATCACTATATAATACAGCTATAGAATAAAAATCACAAAAAATACAAAATAAAAATCTTAAAAATTAAAAGCCCTCCTAATCCTAAAAAATTAGCAAAAATTATACAAAATCCCAAAAACTAGTTTTCTTCTATATATTTTTATTTATATTATATACTACATCTTGAAATTAGTTTTGAGAAAATTTAAATTTATTTTATATTTTTTATCTCAAAATAATTTGGCTTATTTATTACCTCCTTGTTTTGGAGTATTTTAGATATTAAAAATACCAAAAACTACCTCAAAATTCCCAAAAATGGAGACAAAAATAAAAAAGATAAAATCATTTTATTTTATAATTTGTGAATATCCTTAGATATCTTTATAAATATAAAAACCTATATAGCCTATATATACTTATTATTACTTATATACTTATTATAATAATAATTGTTATTATAAAAACCTAAATATATTTTTAATACCCTTAAAACATAAAAAGGATTGTACTTAGTATTTTCCTGATTTTATATATTTATTATACATTTATATATTATATATTATTTATATTTTACATATTAATATAGATATACTTATCAAAAAAAGAAAAGAAAATTGGAAAAATATAAAAACAAAATAAAAAATATAAAATTAAAAATAAAAAAAGTATATGTAAAATTAAAAATTGTTAAAAATCAAATATAATTAAAAACTCACAAAAATAAAAAGGAAAAAATATCACAAAAACATTTGTTATTTATTTTTAAGCAATAAATACTCCTATTTGTGTATTTTCTCTCAGTGGTTCGACCCCTGCACTTGCTTGACTATACACATTTATTTAATGGTATAATAAATTTCACTCTACATAATTTCATTGATTTATCATAATTATGGGTCGATTATTTGTTTGATTTGGTTGTTCACGATCCAAGTGCCGAGAGAATGGCTGATGCAACGATTGTTGGACCCGACTTGTCGAGCACCGTAGACCCTCCAAGATCAGACGTTAGGATCCTCTGAATAGCCTCGTCAATAGGCACTGATCTTGTTAAGTTTCCTTGCATCTTCCTAAGATCATATTGTGACGGTGTTTCTCCATGGCAAGGAGACGATCACATTAGATGAGACAGTTATTTTTGCTACTTATGGAAGAGTCTCGACGAAGGTTGACAGATGAAGCAATGAATGATGAAGGTCGTGTGATGGCAACCAAGGATAGACATTCAAGATCAAGGGAGATAGGATTCATAAGTCGATCCAAGTCACCAGATCCTATCAAGTGCTTTTGCTGAGATAAGGAGGGTCACAAAATAGCCGATTGTTCGAGACCTAAGAAGGCGAAAGGAAAAAAGAAGGTTAGAGATTCTAAATCTCACCAAGAGGATCCCAACACAATCTATAAGGGAGACTTGGTTGCGTGCTTTATGGAGATTAAGGTGTTGGTTTTTCTGACACTATCTAATGGGTACGGGTGGATCGGATAGTATGACTTGGATCGCTACAAATAATAAACTCAAACAAGTACAGCATTATGTAGCACTTTTAATCACAAGATAAGAAATCAATCCACAAGTACACAAGTATTTAATGTGAAAATACTCTTAGGTAAAAACTATGATCAGAGTCTCCTGACTCAAGCTTCCAACCTGATCAACATAGATTTACCATCTGAGTTGTTACATGGGCAACCCAATCGTATGACAACTTAAGTTGATTACGTAATCAACTCAATCGTATATAGGTAAATCCTATTACCCTCAATATCACAAATAAACATGCAGTAAAGAATATGAGGTAAAAACTAAAATGATCTTACAGAGCGGGTAACATGCTCGTAAGAATTGATCGTAGAACAATAGAGCTGTAGGTGTGAAGAATGAAGCATAAAATAGCTCTCCAATATTTCTCTCAAAGTATAATGTGAAAAGCAGAGAGAAGAGAATCTTGTTGCTCGTGTTGTGTGTTGTATAATGAGGTATGGGGTCCTTTTTATAGGTCTTAGAATCCCATACCCTTGGTTTTGAAAAAGTAGACATTGTGAACAAATCGAGAATGAAATTGCCTTCAAAAATCTTCTTAAAAAGGAATAAGATCGATCAAGATAGAAAGGATGATCAATCAGGTGGGTATAGATGATCAATCAGAATAAGAAGATGAATGATTAGATATCAAAATTTATTGATTAAAATGCAGTTGTTACAATTCAAAAATTGATCAATCAGGAAACAAGGTTGATCAATTAGGTGTAATCGATCAGATCAGAATGGTTGATCGACCAACTTGACTCTTTAACCCTAAAAGTTGAAGTCTATGATGCAAGATGCATGATTATTGAGGTCTTTACAATCTAAGACAATTACATAAAGTACTCAATAAAAGAAAAGACTTTGTCTTCTTCGTGATCTTGAGATCCTTTCCTTTGAGCTCGAGTTGGAGTTCCTTAGCTTTGAACTTCTTTGAGATTCTTAGATTCTTCTTGACTTAATCTTGAGATCCTCATGCTTGAGATTGTTCTTGGTCAACTAGCTTTACCGATTTTGACCTAGATTCAAGCTAATTGTACAAGTTTTGTCTGTCTGCAGAAGTTTTGTTATCATCAAAATATGCATGCCCGTGCATGAATTAACATAAGGTAGATTAAAGATGACTTTTGGACTCGTCGTATTTAGATCACATATGCCCATATAGGGAGCAGTTCAATGCATATCAAGCATGTGATGATATCACAGTCAAGATGGGAGGTGGAGAGGTTCACCACATCAAGAAAAGTGCATCAATAAAAATTCGTATGTTTGATGGAGCGATACGAACTCTAACAGGTGACATGAACATTTCACAGCCAAGAAGAATCTTATTCCGGGAGACATACAGCGGTATTGGGACAGCGGTACGAACTCTCAAAGGGATCATACAGGTTCACTTGTGAACCGGGAGACATGAGCTCACTCATGAGGTATTGGGACTGATCAAATTCCATGCATGGTTGTCATGCTTTGGAAGCATGACATGAATTTGAAGGTAAAATATATGCTTTGTGAAAGCATATGATCTATACCAAATCCCGAAGACCAAGATTGAGAAACATAGTGATCAAACACTGAAGACAACAGTGTAAAAGTGATCTACATCTTCAGAATGATCATAGGTCTTCCAGTATGCAAGATGTACAGGTATTGGGAATACCTGAGGGTGATGTGATCATAAACGATTGTATAACCATGACGCTTCTATTCCGAGGGAGTGATGAAACAAGTTTGGATTTTAGTGACTCCTCTCAGTAGAGAAGTGACCTAATCTTAGTCCATGTACTGGACATTGATCTGAATAAGATTCAGACACAATGAGAAGATTAGGTTTACGGTCTTGATTTAATCAAGCATCTATGGGAGGTCCCTGGGATCTGAATTTGAGATGTGATCTCAATCTCCAAGTCACTATACGTAGAACAATACAATCGCCCTGTCATTATCTCCAAGTAAGTATCTGCGGAGAAATCGCATTATTCTTGAAAGGGTTCAAGAATAATTCCATAGATCTAAGCATTAAGAAATTGATAATTAAATGTGATTTAATTATCTTAATGTGTGTGAAAATTATCCAATATAATTAAATGTGATTTAATTATTGTGGATAAGAATAATATGGATAGCAATATCCAATTATTCATAATATATTATAAATGTGATTTATAATGTATTAGAGAGAGCTAATTATAATTTATATTTGTTAATTAATTATTAATGTGTATTAGATACACATCGTGTAATTAATTGAAAATGTAAATTATATTTTGTTTTGGGTTGTGAATGTGATTCACAAATTTCCAATGACAAGATTGCAATATTCTCAAAATTAATTATGAATTATTTTTGAAGAATAAATCACAACAAAAATTTGTTGGATTAAATAAAGGAGATTTCCATGGAGATATGCAATCTCATGAAATCTCATGAGATTGCTCCCACTTGCAATCAAGTGGACGGCTACCATAACCAATATGGAAATTGGTGGCCGTCCACCATGATGCATGGGGAGGCAATCTCCATGTTGGTAATCTCCCTTATTTGATTAGTTTAATTTAGGATTGATGTATATTTGATTTGTCAAATATATTTGATCTAAATTAAACTATTGGTTGTTGGTTTTTACCAACAACAATCTTGACCATTGGATTAGACATAAATCAATCTCATCCAATGATTTTATATGTCCCATGGATTGAGATCCATGGATCCCAAAACTCTATAAATAGAGAGGCATACCATGCTCTCTAAGGCTATGCTTTTGAAGCACATCTCTCATTCTCTCTTCTCTCCCACACGTCAACTCTCTCTCCCTCTCTCCTTGGTGGCCGTCCACCAAACTCTATAGGAGGAGGCCGTCGACGCTCTCACCACCGCGCCACCTCTTCAACGTTCTTTGATTCTCCATCTTCTTGGAGTGCTACGCTCGCGAAGAGGATGTTTGATCTCGTAGGACGAGATCAGGAATTCATCGTGCTTGGATCAACTCGTTGGATTGCGAGGATCATGTGACTCATCCCCGCGCTCGCAAGCTTCTTCTCTGACGATCGGACTTGAGACAGGAGGTCTCTTTTCGTAGAAACTCGATCAACCACGCTTCAAGAGGTATTCCTTTATACTTGTTGTGGTTATCGATGAAACGATCCGAGAATCATTCTTGGATCATGTGGTTTCATCGCATGAAAAAATTTTAATTTCCGCTGCTCAGAACAACTAGTTCGACTAGTCGTTCTTCATCGTATTCGATACGACGCTCACGCTTCTGTGATGCGCTTGAGGATTAAACCATATCCTTCAAGTGGTATCAGAGCCTTAGGTCGAAGGTTTTGGATACGATCCGCAAACCTAGGACGACTTGGGTTAGTTAAGGTCGCGAAAGTTTTTGTCGCATTTGATTTTCGCACATCTGTTTAGTGAATAAATTCGGCCCTGTTTAAAATGTTTTAACACAAATTAATCACTTGGATTTTTTTTCCCCATTAAATAAAGAAACCATATGATCTGAGTTTACGTAATTTGGATTCCGTTTGCTCGAGATATGGTTGTTTTAATGAACATGTATTCACTGTTGCAGGAACTGCAAATCTTAACATGATTAATGAGTTAATTACTGTTTTGATCTGCCTTTAAATACGTGAAATATTACTTAGGTTCTGTCCTAGATCAAATTATCAATCTTTGAAAATTGATTTTGTCTAATTTGGATTTAAATTGATTGAGATATGTTAATTTTAGTAAGTAGGAGTCACTGCTGAAATTACAGTCTTAATCAAGAACCATGTGATTGTCAATTAGTGAAATTAATTGTTAATTTCATGAAATAATTATGGAAAATATTTAAGAAATATTTAATGATGGTTATTTCCTTAATTGACTTTGCCTCAATCAATAAATTGATTAGATTTGATCTAGATCATAATTGGAAACACAATCATCAAACTCCTTGCTTTAATAGGATTGGAAATTTGTCTAGCAAAATTTCCTTATAATCAAAAATGTTTTGATTATTACTATATGGTATAATTTCGGTTGAAGAACCGATGATCATCTCAAGTAAAAGTGATTGACTCGGCATTATTTTTTCCCGAGGCGGATATGGTGTCTAGTCGAGGATCGCTGGGGTAGCGGGTCGCACTGGTTGCGGTCCGTCCACTCCCGTCGGTACTAGCCATGACAGCAGGTAGGGAATGAATGATGCCTGAGAGATCATGATGTATTTTTCTAATTATTAAAATTCGAATTAATATGTATTTTGAGATAATACCATATATATATTCAAGTAAAAACAATCAAGTTAGTTGATTGAATTGGATTGAGAATTAATTTAATATGATTGATTTCATTATGTCCAATTGATACTCTATTATTAATAGAGTCATTATTTCTCTTGGAAGAATTAATTATATGGATATGATTCATGATAATTGATTAAAATTTGAATAAGAGGTGGAGGATCACATAAGTGACATCCATGGTCTCCCGTCAAGGCGAAGGGTTTCCGTCGCCAGGGATTGCATATAGGAGATGCCTATACGAAGTGAAAGCTCCTATATTCAAGCGCATCTGGATCGGGCTCTTTGCTTCTCGAAAGAGTAAGGCCGTATGCATAGTGACCCCAATATCGGATCCTCATATTATTGGGATGATATTGGATTGCGCATAGCGAGTACTATTCCTGTTGACAGTTGGTTCAATTAACAATGGGTCAACATCACCTTAGAGGTGGTGGGCCCGAGTGTTAAAGACCGAATTGGGAAATGCAAGTTAGACTTGCAAGGCGAAATGTGTTCCTGCTTCTCTTTATTGGAGTTGCAGATTCTCATATTATTGGGATGTGACAAAGATAAAGAGGAGATCCCAGTTCTTGCTTGAGATATAGAGGTAAGTATATCTCTTACTTTGAAAGTGATTAAGGGAATAAACTTTCATAGTTGACAGAGAAAGACTAATTTGATTTAAAATGCCTTAATCAAATATCATAAATTGAATGTATGATTATATGTTCTAATATATTGCATTCTTAATTTCAAAAAATGAAGTCCAGGAACCCACTAAGCAGGCTTCTGGAGGTCAACCATTGACCAGATCAAATTACTCAGATTGGATCCGTAATTTGGAGCGTATTCTCTCGACCGAGCGCATAAGTTATGTGCTCACAGAAGACAAGCATGATAGCCCTGAAACGAAGGAAGAGAAGGCATACAATGACAAGTATGATGAAGATCATGTCTTAGCTGGATGCTATATCCTGGGTTCTCTCTCCAATGTTCTTCAGAAGAAACATGTGGAGATGAGCACATGCCATGAACTAAAAGATATGTTTGGTGACATTAACCACACCCAGCGATACAACATTATGAAAGAACTCGTTCGCTGCAAGATGCAGGAAGGAATTTCGATCTGTGAACATATACTCAAAATGTTTGGGTACTTGTCGGAGCTGGAAACTCTTGGGGCAACCATGGATGCAGACATGTAATCTGATTTCATTCTGTTGTCTTTGCTCAAGTCTTTCAATAACTTTGTGGTTTCATTCTACATGAACAAACCGGAATTGACTAAAGTTGGACTTCTTGCTGCATTAAAGTCTGCTGAAGACGTAATGAAGAAAGATGGTCCCACTGGCAGTGCAATGGTTATACAGGTCAGAGGGAAGCACGGTCGGAAGCAAGGTTCTCGGAAGGGCCCGGCCCAGAAGAGAAAGAAGAAGGGTCAAGGTGTTATCTCATCTTCCAAGGCATCCACACTGATAGCGTCGAAGAAAACTGACGTCTGTCACCACTGCAAGAAGCCGGGGCACTGGAGGCGTAACTGCCCGGAATACCTGAAGTCGGTCAACAAAGGTAAAGCCCCAGCAGGTATGAAATCTACTTTTATCATTGAAACCAATTTTCTCGTTGGATGAGAAGGAAGTTGGATTGTTGATTCTGATGCTTCTGTTCATGTATGCAATTTGTTGCATTTGTTTCAGGAAACTAGAAATCTGGAAGAAGGGAAGATAGTCATCCAGATAGGATCTGATGCAAGTGTTGCAGCAGTCGTCGTCGGGACCTGTAGACTATCATTATCTAGTGGTAGAGTCCAAGTACTTAAAGAGTGTCTTTATGTACCTGAAGTCAGAAGGAATTTAATATCTGTATCTAAATTAGTTAGAAGTAGATATTAATTCCTATTCTGTAATAAATTAGTCGTAAATCGTTATGATAAATATATTGCGGATGGAATTTTGACTTCTGGTGGACTCTATGAATTGTGCATTAATAATTGTATTATGAATGTTACAACCACTAATAAGAACCTTAAAAGATCCAGGGAGGATGAAAATCTTTCGAATGAGATTTGGCATCAAAGGCTTGGTCATTTATCTGTTGATAAGATCAATAGATTGATAAAGGATGGACCTTTAGATTTTCTACAGGTTCAACCTTTGCCTACCTGCAAACATTGCATTCAAGGTAAAATGACCAGGATGCCTTTCCATAACAAGGTTACAAGATGCGAAGGTATTATTGACCTAATACATACCGATGTATGTGGTCTCTTCAGTACTGCGACTCAAAATGGATATCAATATTATTTGACGTTTATTGATGACCATTCGCGATACGGGTTTGTCTTCCTATTACGTCATAAATCTGAAACCTTTGAAAAGATCAAAGAATTCAAGGCTTTGGTTGAGAACCAAACCGATAGGAAGATTAAACGGATTTGATCTGATCGAGGTGGCGAGTACCTCTCAGATGAATTCAAGAAATATCTTAAAGAGAATGGAATTGTCTCCAATCTCACTCCTCTTGGAACTCTCCAACTTAATGGTGTTGCTGAAA
The DNA here is from genome assembly GCA_037367405.1 of Ottelia alismoides. Taxonomy (NCBI): domain Eukaryota; kingdom Viridiplantae; phylum Streptophyta; class Magnoliopsida; order Alismatales; family Hydrocharitaceae; genus Ottelia; species Ottelia alismoides. Next base: position 377,547 of record JAZKJV010009794.1, read on the forward strand.
GACGCGACAGGACCATCATGGATATGGTCCGTTCAATGATGAGCAAAGCACATTTACCACTTAGTTTCTGGGGATATGCAGTAGAGAGTGCAATATATATCCTGAATAAGATTCCTAGCAAATTTGTACCTAAGACTCCTCATGAGCTCTAGTATGGAACCAAACCTAGTGTTAATCACTTGAGGGTTTGGGGTTGCTTGGTCTATGCGAAGAACGTGGACGCAAGTAAGCTAGAATCTCGCTCTCGTGAGTGTTACTTCATTGGGTATGTTAGAGATGGTATTGGATACCAACTCTATGACCCCGAGACCCAAAAGATTTTTGTTTCTAGAGATGTGAAATTTCTGGAGAATGATTTCCTTAAAGGTCAAGACAAAAATGAAGTAGAGGAACTCATTGAATCCCTTGAGGATTCTGAGCTTCCTGAACCAGAAACTGAAGAGATAAATAAAGATGAAACACCCATACCTCTTTGAAGGAGTTCGAGGGTGGTTGCACCGCTTGAAAGGTATGGATTCCATGTGTCAGGTGAAACTGACAATGATCCTTCTTCATTCGATGAAGCACTCGCGGATCATGACATGGATAGATGGATGCTAGCAATGAAGTTAGAAATTGACTCCATGCATAAGAATGGTGTATGGACCCTAGAGGATCCACCTAAAGGGGTAAAACCCATTGGGTGCAAATGGAACTTCAAGAGAAAGAGGGGACCTGATGGGAAAGTAGAGACTTTCAAGGCACGGCTCGTAGTAAAGGGCTACACACAGAGAGAAGACATCGACTACGATGAGACATTCTCTCTTGTGTCTATGCTTAAATCCATCAGGACACTGCTAGCTGTAGTTGCATATCTTAACTACGACATCTGGCAGATGGACGTCAAGACGGCTTTCCTCAATGGATACCTCGAGGAGGATATATATATGGAGCAGCCCCAGGGCTTCATAACTGAGGATGGCAAAGTATGCAAGCTGAAGAAATCCATCTATGGGCTCAAGCAAGCTTCTCGTAGCTGGAACATCAGATTTGACGAAACCATAAAGAGTTATGATTTCGTGTAAAATCCTGATGAACCTTGTATGTACAAGAAGCTGAGTGGGAGCGCCATTGTGTTCATCGTGCTTTACGTAGATGACATCTTATCATTGGGAATGATACAGGGATGATGACTAATGTGACGATTTAGCTATCCCATACCTTTGAGATGAAAGATCTTGGAGAAGCTTCTTACATCTTGGGTCTGAAGTTGTTCAGAAACCGAGAGAAGAGGATATTGGGATTGTCACAACATAGGTACATTAAGAAGATTCTTGAACGATTCCGTATGGATAGTTCCAAGAAAGGATTCCTACCCTTAAGACATGGTATCCACCTGTCTAAAGGGATGGCTCCTCAAACTGTTGAGGAAATGAAAGCCATGGCTGGATGCCCTTATGCATCAGCTGTAGGAAGCTTAATGTATGCTATGATGTGTACAAGGCCAGATATCTGCCATGCAGTGGGAATGGTGAGTTGTTACCAATCCTGCTATGGAGAACAACACTGAAATGCAGTAAAGAACATATTCAAATATCTAAGACAGATGCAAGATTACATCTTGGTCAATGGAGATGGTGATCTCCAAGTCTTGGGATATACAGATTCTAACTTCCAATCGGATATTGATGATCGAAAGTCGACATCGGGATTTGTATTCATGTTGAATGGTGGTGTTGTGAGCTGGAGAAGCAAGAAGCATGACACTACAGCATATTCAATGATAGAAACCGAGTACATTGCCGCATTGGATGCTGCAAAGGAGGTGGTGTGGTTGTGCAAGTTCATCCTGGAGCTTGGCGTAGTTTCCTCTGATACTCCCATCCCACTACTCTATGATAACGCGGGAGCCATTGCCCAGGCAAAGGAACCCAGATGGCATCAGAAGAGCAAGCACGTGGAAAAGAAATACCACATCATTCGGGAGATTCAAAAGCGTGGTGATATCATCATCACCAAGGTGGCCTCTGCCGACAACGTTGCTGATCCTCTTACCAAACCTCTGACACAGAAGGTTTTCGACCAGCATGTAATGAGTAAGGGTTTAAGGATTGTTCCTGAATGGTTCTGAGGGCTAGTGGGAGATTGTTAGCAATGTGAGCCCGAGGTGAACCATTCTTACAATAAATGTTATTGTAATAAATGAATTATCAATAAAAATTATTGATTGTTTTTTCACTCCCTTTCTGAGATTGAAAGAATGAATGCACTATAAGGTCCCTCTGTACAATAAGGGTTATGTACCATGGCCAACTTAATAATCATACAGCTGTTGATTCATGGATTGAATCATAGAGGCTGATGCTTGAATGATTATCTAAGGAGTTAGATAGAGGACTCATCAAGCATTATCAAATGATTGTTAAGTGATGATCTCCAGTCTGAGTAGGAGATGGCAATCCTTACTCATTAGGCTGATATCTAACCCACCTCTTGATGCAGGTCCTCTGCATGGGAATAGTGATTCGGAGGTGTCAGATTAGTTGAGTCAATTAGTTGACTTAACGAGATTAAGATACCAAAGACCTATGTTGAATAATGTCACAGCATAGGCATGCATCCTCTGACCAGAGACAGATGTGTTGCTATATGTATAAGTGTGTACATTTGGTAGACCAATAGGTTGATGACCTAACCAAGGTCGATACATCGGCGAGCTGGTGTGCATGTAAGGACATATGAGTGATACGATCTCTCCAAGGGATCATACAAGTTCACTTGTGAACCGGGAGACATGAGCTCACTCATGAGGTATTGGGACTGATCATATTCCATGCGTGGTCGTCATGCTTTGGAAGCATGACATAAATTTGAAGGTAAGATATATGCTTTGCGAAAGCATATGATCTATACCAAATCTCGAAGATCAAGATTGAGAAACTTAGTGATCAAACCCTGAAGATGACAGTGTAAAAGTGATCTGCATCTTCAAAATGATCATAGGTCTTCCAGTATGCAGGAAGTACAGGTATTGGGAATAACTGAGGGTGATGTGATCATAAACGTCTGTATAACCATGACGCTTCCATTCCGAGGGAGTGATGAAACAGGTTTGGATTTTAGTGACTCCTCTCAGTAGAGAAGTGACCTAATCTTAGTCCATATACTGGACATTGATCTGAATAAGATTTAGACACAATGAGAAGATTAGGTTTACAGTCTTGACTTAATCAAGCATCTATGAGAGGTCCCTGATATCTTGATTTGAGATGTGATCTCAATATCCAAGTCACTATACGTGGAACAATACAATTGCCCTGTCCTTATCTCCAAGTATCAGCGGAGAAATCGCATTATTCTTGAAAGGGTTCAAGAATAATTCCATAGATCTAAGCATTAAGAAATTGATAATTAAATGTGATTTAATTATCTTAATGTGTGTGGAAATTATCCAATATAATTAAATGTGATTTAATTATTGTGGATAAGAATAATGTGGATAGCAATATCCAATTATTCATAATATATTATAAATGTGATTTATAATGTATTAGAGAGAGCTAATTATAATTTATATTTGTTGATTAATTATTAATGTGTATTGGAACTGCGTAATTAATTGAAAATGTAAATTATATTTTGTTTTGGGTTGTGAATGTGATTCACAAATTTCCAATGACAAGATTGCAATATTCTCAAAATTAATTATGAATTATTTTTGAAGAATAAATCACAACAAAAATTGTTGGAATAAATAAAGGAGATTTTCATTGAGATATGCAATCTCATGAGATTGCTCCCACTAACAATCAAGTGGACGGCCACCATAACCAATATGGAAATTGGCGGACGTCCACCATTATGCATGGGGAGGCAATCTATATAATGGTAATATCTTTTATTTGATTGGTTTAATTTAGGATTGATGTATATTTGATTTATCAAATATATTTGATCTAAATTAAACTATTGGTTGTTGGTTTTTACCAATAACAATCTTGACCATTGGATTAGACACAAATCAATCGCATCCATTGATTTTATATGTCCCATGGATTGAGATCCATGGATCCCAAAACCCTATAAATAGAGAGGCATACCATGCTCTCTAAGGCTATGCTTTTGAAGCACATCTCTCATTCTCTCTTCTCTCCCACACGTCAACTCTCTCTCCCTCTCTCCTTGGTGGCCGTCCACCAAACCCTAGAGGAGGAGGCCGTCGACGCTCTCGCCACCGCATCCCCGCTTCGACGTTCTTCGATTCTCTGTCTTCTTTGAGTTCTATGCTCACGAAGAGGACGTTCGATCTCGTAGGATGAGATCGGGAGTTCGCCGTGCTTGGATCAACTCGTTGGATTGCGAGGATCACGCGACTCACTCCCGCGCTCGCAAGCTTCTTCTCCGACGATCGGACTTGAGACAGGAGGTCTCTTTTCATAGAGACTCGATCAACCACGCTTCAAGAGGTATTCCTTTATACTTATTGTGGTTATAGATGAAACGATCCGAGAATCGTTCTTGGATCATGTGGTTTCATCGCATGAAAATTTTTTAAATTCCGCTGCTCAGAACAACTAGTTTGACTAGTCGTTCTTCGTCGTATTCGATACGACGCTCACGCTCCCATGATGCGCTTGAGGATTAAACCATATCCTTCAAAAGGAATGGTCCTAATAGCAATTGAGTCGAATTATATATGTAGTCCTGAAGGGAATGGGACTACAGGTTTGTAATTGAGTTATATAGAGAGGAAGATGGGGGCATTACCTCCATACTACACCAAGAGGGAATACCATAAGAGAAAAAGATAGTAAGAGAGAACAAAGGAACTATGAGAGATGTACCTATTCTGCTTCTTAGTTATCTTCTTCTCTGGTGATCGCAAAAGGTGACCTATCGTCATTATATCGTGATGTTATTCTTCCTTTTCACATTCTTCCATGGTAGTGGATGATTGTGCATCAGCATCCATATCCAGTGGTTCATCTCCACCAACTAGTATCTACGTATGAGACAATATCATGTCGTCCCCAACCCCTCATCGTGAGGTATATGCGATCAACGTAACTTGTATAAAAAAGTAGATTTCATATAGTCAAGTGATCAAGCAGGTTTTACTGAATTAGAGAACACTTAAGTGTTCGAGACCTATAAATGAACTAGGTTTGAACAACTGCACTATACTGGACTTGTAACCAAGGGAGATGGGTTATGATAACTTGTTGGGTTCGAACCTAACAAGACTATTGACCGTCATCCAAAATGATTAAGGCCAAGTTATCTAGTAGTAATCATTCATTCTTATAATTCACTCTCATATTTTGTGAGTATCAAATGTGGTATCAAGTCTTATAATCATTTAGTCTTATAATTCACTCTCATAGTTTGTGAGTATCCAAAACGATTAGATTTGACAATGATCAATACATATTTTAACAAATAAGTCAATAGATAAATTGCCCCATATTTTAGGAATAACTTAACATATAAATTGCTCCTTAGGAGAATCTTTAACAAGAAATGTGACATTTATTACTAATTAAAAGAACAAAGAACAATTTGGCACCGAATATTATGGTTGTCATATCTTTAACATCAGAATATATGGCAACGAATATTCATATTATTTGTTCAATAAAGTCAATTTTGTTGTAATGTTGTCTACTCTTTTGCTCAATGGATTGAATAATGCAATAGTGTTTGAAAATCTGATTGAATGATGCAACTTACGAAATCCATTTACATTCGATGGTTTAATATTGTTGGAGTATTTGGTTGTGCACTTGTTAAGTTGTAGATGGGTAAATGGATCTCTCCAGGATCCATTTACCCCATCCATATGTTTAGTCCCACATCTACTAGTTGTGGGACTTGGAGGTATTGTGGAGGTTATATAAGGAGCCCCATACCTCATGTATCCATTGAGAAAGTTCAATAGAATATCCGCCCCTTTGAGGGCTTCTCCCGTGGTTTCATCCCACTCCTTAGGGAGTATGGTTCCACATAAAAATCACGGTGTTCCATGTTTTATTTTTTTGTTCTTATACTTTATTTATCATTCTGCTTCCGCTTTCTTATTTTATAATATGGTATCAGAGCGGGTCGATTCTCGAGGATTTCAAGTTCTTTATTTTTGTTCATTCGAGATACGATGTTATGTTGAAGAATTATCTGTTCATGAGATCTGTCCAAGTTTTAATAAGTTTTGGTTTTCTTATGAAAACCTAATTTCTGTACATCACGATTCCCCATCAAAACTCCAGTTGCAGATCCATTTTGCATCATTCGAGATCTATCTCTTGGCAGAGATCCATCGAGGGTTTCATCGGAAACCCTAGGCAACCTCAGCCATCAATCCTCCAGCTGCTTAGGAAGCAGTGGCAACAATGTGGGTCACGCATCACCGGGCAGAGCATTGCTCCTCCTTGCGCCTCTCTCATGCGAAGCCGCAGGCGGTAGCATCTTCCCTCCAGCACTAGCCGCATCTCTGGTGGCATTTTCCCAAGGCGGTGGCATCGACATCTTCAAGGCACATGCCCAGGAGGCGCCTCCTCGAGCCCCTCTTCCTGGGCTCGCACCTATCAGGCGGCCCCTTCATCTCTGGTCAGCACAACTCGCACGAGATCTCTCCACTGCAGGGCAGGCGGTCTCATAATCTCCTCCGCTAGTTGCTCTAGCGGCATCACAAGATGTTCTTCTCCCTTACGGTGACTCAGGCGACAAGCCTCTTCCCTCCATCATCGCCCAGCGTGCGAGAGCAGGTGGATCTCTCCTCCAGATGTCGACCCTGTGCTAGGAGCTCCTCCCTCCTTCAAGCGAACTAGCAAGCCGATGCAGCTCCTCCCTCCATCACCCGATGCAGCTTCCGATCTGGGAGTATCCCAATAGCGGCGACATGGATGATAAGGGTTCCTAGTTGGGAACCCCAGCCGTGAAAGAAAAGAGAGGTAGTCGAGGGCCCTCTTTATTTAAAAAAAGAAAAATCAAGCCCAATTGTTGGGCTGTAAGGATAAAAAGGGAGGGTAAGGCTCAATTAGGTCGTACATGTTAAAAAAACTTTTAAAGGAGGTGCGTACAAGAAAACCATACGGAGATTGCAAAAAAATGAAAAATTGAAAAGCCGAAAAAAAGAGATTGAACGGCTTAAAAAATGAAATGATTTCAAAAAAATGATTTGATATTTTTCAAGGAAAAGCTGAAAAAAATTATGTAATTGGCTTATTTGATATTCCCCATTATCTTGTCTTCTCCCAACTTGGTCGATGTTGTCATTACGACCAGTATGGAAGAAAGGGGGAGTATATGTAGAGTCACAGGTATGTTGCAGATTCAGATGTCAAATTTCAAATCATCCAGATTTCCAAACTCTACAGTTGGCAGATATTCAGACTTGACGTCAGATGTTTCCGAGTCTTCTATTTCAGACCCGCACATGTATGCGGTCTTTTTTTCTGATGTGCACATATATGCCATCATTTGTATTGGTCCTCGTCAGTCTTGATTTGTCGGTCAGAGTTTTCATGTGATCCATAGGGACTACAGAGTAGAGGATCATTCCCTATACCATGTGGGCAAGGATTTTCGTATGGTATCATTGGGACTCCAGAGCAGAGTACCGTTCTCTGGGCCAGATGGGAGAGACCCAGTACTCTGATGAGGAGACTTCTTCAGGCGCAGTTTCAGACTCGATGGTCAGATTCCGAGTCCCCAGTTTGACTCACACTCCATCCTATTTGTCCTCCTCACCTGCACGGCCTGAGAAGCAACGTCCTTGACATCAGCCGACAGTTGTACGCGTTGAGTTGATATTGTTCATAGTGTCATGTATTGTGAGTTGAGTTTCTTTCTGTTTGTCCAAGCTGAGCATTACATGCTCCATCTTGAGGGGAGTGTTGGAGTATTTGATTGTGCGCCTGTTAAGTTGTAGATGGGTAAATGGATCTCTCCAGGATCCATTTACCTCATACATATGTTTAGTCTCACATCTACTAGTGGTGGGACTTGGAGGCTCTATGGAGGCTATATAAGGAGCCCCAGACCTTCTGTATCCCTTGAGAAAGTTCAATAGAATATCCACCCCTTTGAGGGTTTTCCCCGTGATTTCATCCCGCTCCTTAGCGAGTAGGGTTGCACGTAAAAATCACAGTGTTTTATGTTTTATTTTTCTGTTCTTATGCTTTGTTTATCATTCCATTTCCTCTTTTGTATTTTGTAACAAATATATTTGAGTAATGTATTTGTGCATAGGAGACGAAGAAAGAATACTACGATGCGATTACATAAACTTGTGGTCTTATGGTGTTGACAGTTGGCTAGCTCACCCAAGTGACATCACAAGGCATTATAATGGACTCTAGATATATACATGCATACATACTTACTTGTACATTCTTAGGAAATTTCCTTGATAAAGTTGTATGTCTATTAGATGTACATCCTTTTATTCCAAAGGGCTCCTTTGATTGGGGAATAAGGAGGAGTAAGGGATGAAGGATAATGAGGAATAAACATTGTTTCTGTTCGGCTGGAAGGATAGGAATAAGGGAGAATGAGGAATAAGAATAGTTAAGTGATATTCTCTACTTGGTTGGCGCACGAGGGATAAGGAATAAGGTTTTTAAGTTAAATATGTTGGTTGCAATTACTTCGAGTCGATCCGATGCATCATTACTTGAATTATTACAAAGAATCAGTCATTGATAGATGCACGTTGCACACGTGCAATTGAATAATTTTTTCCTTTCTTATTAAGTTTTAACACTCCATAAGTTTATACATATAAGAAAAGTGACGGTACAAGGTCTAGTATGAATTCTACATCACGACATGCTTATCACACAGGTGCGTCGACAAAGTCATGTACCAATGTTGTTCCGTTGATCAAGTGCACAATATTTACATGGAATCAAACCATATATATAGAGAGAGAGACTACACATGGATCATACAAATGAATATTATAGTAGTGTTTTAAGAATTCTTCACAACTGAATAAGAATTTAGGATCATACAAAACTGAGCATCCAGCTAAATAGAAGCAAAATAGAATCATACAGTACTAAGGAAAATTAAAGTAGCAAGAACTGAGATCAATTGAGTCAAATACAATGCAAATGAGACTACAACTTACGAGAATCAAAATAGAACATGAGGCAAATCGAAACTGTGGAAAATATAGAAGCATACATGGAATCTAACCATATATACAACAAATAAACATGGAAAGTAAGCATCTACATATGCAGCAAACATGAAGCATATTAACATAGAATCTTGTAGAACTGTTAAAATTTTAGTATCATTTTTAGGATCATACAAATGCATATTATAGTAAAATTCTCCGCATCCTTCACAACAAAAATAACAATAACAACAAATCATTTCCCTCAATTAAGTAGGGTCAGCAACTGAGCATAAAAATTTAGGATCATATAAAACTGATCATAATTCATAAGAAGCATCATTTTTCAGGTTATCTAGATGCAAAATAGAATCAAATAGGGATGAAGAAAATTATTGTAGCCATAATTGAAATCAACTAAGTCAAATACAATGCAAGTGAGAGTAAAGCTTACAAAGAAGTAAAAGAGAATATGAAGCAAACTGCAATTGTGCATAATATAGAAGCGAACACGGAATCTAACCATATATGCATTAACTAAACATGGATCTTAATAGTGCATATTATAGTAGCATTTTAAGCATCCTTCACAACTGCATAAAAATTTAGGATCAAAAAGAATTGAGAAGAATTTACAAGAAGCGTCAATTTTCCAGCTAACTAGAAGCAAAATAGAGTCATACATTATTAATGAAAATTAAAGTAGCAAGAATGACATCAACTGAGTCAAATACAATATAAATGAAAGTAAAGCTTTTGAAGAAGCAAAATAAAATGTGAGGCAAATCGGAACTGTGCAAAAATATAGAAGCATACATAAAATCTAACATATATACAACAACTAAACATGGAAGCTAAGCATCAATATATGCATCAAACATGAAGTATCTTAACATAGGATCATGTAAAATTGATTAAAAAATTATATCATTTTGAGGATGATACAAATGCATATTATAGTATTATTTTTAGCATCCTTCACAATTACATAAAAATTTATGAGCAAGCATAATTGATGAACCAAAATTCTTATCGATCGTTTGTTCCACACAAGGTGGGAGCAGAGTCGTCGAGGTGTCCAACGAGAATCTCGGCTTGATCAACAATTAACCCACAATATGAATGAAGCAATAAATAGCAAAAATATGGAGTTAAAATTTATTATAACTCTACAGCAAAATGTGTATAGGTGTAAGCAAGTGTAGAGGTCGAACTCAGGGAGTAAACAGTAGATGGGGGCAAAAATAATGCGCACAAAATCTGTCTTTTTATATCTTGTCTGCTTCTATTATTTTTGTGGGATTTTGATTTTATATTTTTTTATGTTATTTTTATTTCATATTTTTGTATTTTGTTTCAATTTTATAATTTTATTTTTTTTTGTATTTTCATATTTTCATATTTTCTTTTTCTTTAAATACATATACATCGGATATATATAAGACTATATATATAATATAGAATAATTATATTTATAAATACTAATAAATAAAAATAAAATACAAAATAAAAAGTATTTTTTGGATTTTATATATTTTTCTAATGTTTTTGTAATTTCTATGGATTTTTTACTATTTTTATGGATTTTAAAAGCCAAAAATTTCCCAAATAAGGGATTTAATTAATACCCGAAATTGATTTGAATATTAAAAAAGTAAATAGGTTCCAAAATTACCCAAATCAATTTTAATATATAAATATTTATATAAATAAAATTATATAAGAGACAAACATATTTTTAGATTTTTTAATGATTTTAATATTTATATGAAGGTTTTTGGAGTTTTTCAATTTTTAGGCCTTATCTTTTTCCATTTTTAGTGATTTTTGGTCTGTTATTAAAATAGGGAAAATAAATAATATATAATTTTTTGTAATTTTTTCAAGATGTTTTTATATATTTTTTGGTATTTTCTAAGCTAGACAGTATAAAATTAAGCTCCTTTTCATTTTTAATAAATGGATAAAATGCCCAAAAATACGAAATAAATATATGGCATGAAAGTTTGTGGTAGTAGTCATCTATCCCTACTTTTGCGAATCTTTAGGAGCACAGCGGTTATTTATAAAAATTAGATGAAATGCACAAAAATACATGTCCTAGCATGGGCATATTTGCAAATAAAATAAATAACAGGGGCTCGGGTGCAAATTTTCCAAAAATATACAACATATTTAAAATTTTGTTACTTAGAATAAATATAAAAAGCCACCAGGGCATCAATACAAATTACCCAGCTCATGTAGGACTACACATAAGTTGGTTGGGAAGGACCCAAATGCAATAATCAATGAGTACAGGGTTGACACTGCAAAATTCCTAAAATATACGATGTAATTTAAATTTTAATAGACTATTTTACAATTAAAAAAACCTACAGTGGCTTCAATGCAATTTCACCACCTCATGTGCTACGGCATGTGAGGTGATGTGGAACGGACCTAAATTCAATTAATAGAAGTATAGGGGCCTATTTGCAAAATATCCAATTTATTTTACATGTGACCATTTTATTTATAGGGATAAATAATAAATATACAAAAATGCAGGGAAAATATGAAATTTATCCCTAAAGAGGTGTGGGTCAATGACTGGATCTTTTTCACTTACCACGCATCGTTCTCCCGTGGCACGATGATGCTTCTCGATGACAGCCCAGATTAGATCTTCGACGGGCGATCGACGGCTCTGTGTGACGCATCGTACGGTGGATAGAGAACCTGGGGGACCAGCTCGATCCAACGACCGCGAACCCCCCTGCAAGAACAGGGAAGAACACGACGTGGATCGAGCTTCAACCAGCGATGTAGACTTGCTCTGTCAACCAGGAGACATTCCTCGGTGCAAAAGAGTTCCCCGACTGCCCTGGCATCTGCTGGTAGCATCAAAAGGGTTCATGGAGGTCTGGTGATAGCTGACGAGCTCGTGGAATAAAGGCACCTCCAGTTACCTACAGTGAATGCAAAGTCGACCCCAAAGGGATCGTTTGGCCCGCCAGCACCTGTAAGAAACTTAGACAGAGAAAACGAAGGGGATGGCACCTTATTTGGTGGATAGGGATGGAAGATGGAGCGAAGAGCGATGTTCTCCGGTGAAGGTTGTGGAAGTAGCACGGCGAACCCGATCAGGAGTCGATCTGGGGTGAATGGATGGTGAAGTGGGGTGGAGAAGCGAGGAGAAATGAAATGGGGGTGGAAGCGAGGTCGGGGAAACAACGTTGGATGTTGAAACGGTCGTCGGCGCTCGAGAGACCCAACGACGGCAACTTAGGCTAATCTACCTAATTAACTAATTGAAACACAAAATAAAAAGCATGATATTAAACCTACGGCTAATTCTAACCTAAAGAAATATAAAGGCACACCTCATACCTGGCCGGGGACAAGGAGCAGAGGGGTTGCCGGAGACGACCGCCTTGGGCGCTACCTCCACCTCCTCCAACTGTCGTGGACTCAGGGGACCACCCCTTGTCATGGGGATGCACTCTTGCCCAAAGCCACAAGGTTCTAGAGGGTAGAAGATGATCAAAGAAGCAAATGGAGGTGGAGGTGTTTATTTATCAACATGGAACGCACCCTTATTGACCGGCTAATGGGAAGAGATTGGAGCTACGTACAATGGATCCAGAAGCTCGGCGTGAATCAATGAATATACAAGAGTAAATCTCATGAAGGGATTGATGTCGATAGAACGATGGATCGAGCGTAAAAAATGCAAGAAAAGAGGGGATTCGACACTTTTGACAAGTCAGAAAGTCGGGGGAGGTAGTTGACCAGAGGTCAACGAGCGACCTGACGTGATTGGTCCACGTCAGGTCACTATGATACAAAATAGCATATTTTATTCAAAAATAATGATTAAAATTAGTAAATGATTTTATTAATTTCAATTATAAATAAAAAAATGTTTTATTATTTTATGTAGTATTTAATTGTAATTTTATTTATTTTTTGGGGTTATTTATTAGTAGTTAATTTTGTAGGGTATAATTATAGATATATTCATCTATATTTTGACTATTTTATTTTTACTTTATATATTTTTATTTTTTTTTTATATTTATAACTTATTTTTATGTACATAAATAAATTTTTATTATATATTTTGTAAACTTTAATAAATAAGGATATATATTATATAGGCATACATATAGGTATTTCATCTATGATTTATATACATTATTTTATTTTAATGTATTTTATTGGGTTTTAATTTATCTTTATATTTTTATTGAATATAAATAATATTTTTGAGAATGTAAAAATATGAAAGAATCAACAATAAAAGAATGATTTCTCCTTTTATTTATATACATGTATTAGTATAGAAATTTTGCCTATGTTTTATATAGACTTATTTTCTTTTGTGTTTTCTTTGTTATTTATTTTGGTTTTAATACACACATATGCTATAAATAATATTTACAAAATTATAAAAATATAAAGTTGTAAAAATAATAAGGAATGAATAAATTGAATATTTTATTCAGGTATATTGTACAATGAGGGTCCAAAACCTAACTTTCACACCTTAACACCAAAAAATATGAAACCACCTCCATTAAATATACTATTAAAAATTATATACACTTAGAGATGATTTTGATATATTTTGGGTTTTTATTTGGAAGATACGGGTCTGTGAGATTGGGATTTTGGCTTTTTATTTCATGTATAAAAAATACATTGTATATTATTTTTATACAAACTCATTTTTGTATTTTTATTTATATTATTATCTACAACTTTCATGTACAAAGGTCCTTTATTTGATGTATAAATAATAAAGAACAAAATTGGTGTAAAAATGCTTTATTGAATGAATAAAATAAATGGATTTTTATTGAATTTTTTGCCCTTATCTCCCCCTACTTTATTCCTTATCGGACAATTCTATTCTTGACCTCAACTTAGGGTTTAGGGTCATAAAATATCATTGGTATTTTACTCTTTTTCTTTTCTTCTCTTTATTCTATAATTTTGGCATTAAAAATCATGTTATTTACACAATAAATGCAATAAAGGATTAATGCTATTTTGTACAAATTAATGCTATTTACATGCATTGGCTAGGGTTTTAAGGCAAAAATGATAGAATAAAGGTGATGAAATGGAGATTCATCACCCCCCCCCCATACTTGCTTTTGCAAGTCTTTAGCAAACACTTATGCAAAAAGTACAAAAAGAATACAGAATAAAAGAAAAAGAATGAATAAATAGAGTTGATTTTAATTATTAAACTTGTCTTTACAAAATCAAAATTTTGGAGCTCATGTTAGACCATGATGTGAGAATGTGTGTGGAACCTCGTCGGGAACAAATTTAAAACACGACAGCCTTCGAGAGTCACATAACTCGGTTCAAACCACCTCAATAGCCATGTTCAGAACTAGCCTACATCATACGCAAACCCTTATGGCTATGAAGATGACTTGTACAGTGTAAGTGATAGTGGCTCTCCTCAACTAAAATAACAAAGGAACTGACTTATCCATAATGATAACCCAGTGATTCCCCAATCTATCAATTCTTTCCTCGAGGAGCGGGGTATTCCCTTCTAAATTCAAGTGGCATCCGACTCAAGAGGAGGGGGTGGAGAGAAGAATGGACGGTAGCCAGTGTATCTACCTATCTTGGATGCATGACCAGTGTAGTCAAGTCATCCAGCTGCATGCTCACTTGATATAACTTTGATGCTCAAGCTTGCTTACTGACTATACAACATATATATATACTCTATCAGACATTTTATTTTCAATCAGGCATGTCCACTTTTTTGGAGTTTTTTTTTGAAATACTATATACAGCAGCATTTACATAAGGAGTTTTTTCCTCTTGAGCCAGAAGACTATCTCTCTTTTGAAGCATTATTGCAACCCACACTCTCTTGTCTTTAGACCTCACGGCAACTGGATCGGGATGGGTTGCACTTCCCTCCCTAGATGAGGACAAATGTTTCCACTCATGTGCATCTCAAACCAGAAAATCTAACCCCCTCACCACTCCAACTGAGTTGAGCCAAGTGAAAGGTGCAATTGTTCAAGTTAGGTCACGGGTGACAAGAGTCACGCATGCGTCTTGAAAAGTTCTAGTTAGTCAGTTGAAGTGACTTGAACCCAGCCTTGAGTCTCAAAGAATTAAGTCCCAGTGGACCTGAAGTAATTTAAATCTAGTTCTCATAAGGTTCCAGTGAAATTAGGTGCAGTAAGGTCCAACCAAGCTCCAATCTTTGATTTATTTAGACTAGTTCAATCATCAAGTTCAATCCGAAAGAATGTGAATGCTATGCAAATGATATGTACAATGATGCAAAGAATCATGCAATTTTCAAAGAGTTTTTTGCAAATTAAAAGAATTTTTGGCACAAGAATAAAATATGTACAACTATTTACACGGGCGTACCTCTTTTTATTTATTTACAAGGATTAAGAATTTAAAGAATTTACATGTTTAAAAAGTTATTTTTATAGGAATATATATACAATTGGTAAAGAATTTTATTCTTATTTTTATATATATTTTATTAATATTATATACATGTATATTTTTTATTTTAATAATGCATATATTCCTCAAATTTATTTGAAAATATTTTTGAAAACTGTAGTACAAAATAATTTTTGCAAACATTTAGAAGCACTTGAAAGCCATTTTGCAAAGATTTTTCAAACATTATATATATATATATATATATATATATATCTTTCAAAATATTTTTACAACCATTTTCAAAGTAATTTGTAAATGGGTTTTCAAAACTTTTATTTCAAACAAAGAAAATAATTTTTACAAATCAAAATATTTTTACAAAGGTTGAAAACATTTTACAAAAAGTTTTTTAAATAGGTCAAACCATTTTTCAAATCATTTTGCAAAAGTATTTGTAACCTTATTTAGTAGCCAGTATGTATAAAGAGAATTTGAGGAATAAAAATACATTTTGTTATTAAATGATTTAATGAATTGTATAAGTATATATAGTATTTTATCCATGTTTATTATTAATAATACAAAAGTACGAGTTATGGCTAAAGTATATACAGAGTATATACACCCCTATACTTAGCTTGAGATATGTCCTCATAGATCGAAAAAGAGAGGACATAACTCGCATTGAGTATAGAAAATCCTACACTACAACGACAAAAGAAAGGAAAGAATGAAAAGATAAATGAGTCAGAAGTTGACCTTCTCCCCTATACTTAGGGTCAAATAATCCTAAGTATAGCATATTGTACATAAGACAAGGAGGGTCAAGGGTGGGAATAAACATATCACATCTCGGGATGTCTCCCCATATACTTAGGGTGAAATATCCCCAAGTATAGTAGAGCAAATCAAAGAGAGAGGAGACAATGGAGGGGACCAACGAATGAAAGCACCTGGGATGCACCCCCCCTATACTTAGGACAAAGTATGTCCTAAGTATAGAAAACTAACAAAAAAGAGCGACACGTCTCTGGTAGAAAAAGAAAAATGAAAATGAAAAGAAGAAAAGATCTCTGAAGATAGATCAAAAGATCGCATAGAATGTACACACCACTCCCCCTATACTTAGGGTAAAAGATCCCTAAGTATAAGCAACGATGGGAGTGATGAAACAGAAAGAACAACATGGTGTGTACCCCCCTATATTTACGACAAGGTACATCCTAAGTATAGACACACAGATATGGCAAAAGATCTGGGGTACACAGGACATATTAGAGAATGAAGGAATGTAAGACAAAACGCATATATACAACAAGTACGAATGGTGAAGTACAAGATGGTATATGATATGTGAATACCGTATTCTCGTCATCATCTCTCTGTGAGAATGGTGACGCAGTCAGAAAGTTAAAGGACACCCAGGTATACAATCAAGTGGGTGTCATCTACCGGGGGCAACATATCGAAAACTAAACCCAAGAACCAGTAGCATAAATCATAACATCGGCTCATAATAGATCAGAGCCGATACCGAAAGACATGGAGGAAGAAGGAATGATGCAGATTCCTCCAGGTCAATCATGGTCTCAGAAATGTATAGAAAGTGAGGAATAGGAGACTCTCTATGCAACATGGTATGCGGTGGTCAGAAGGTCAACAGATCAGAGATACACCGAATACCACAATACATGGCTTAACCATGTGAGGCGAGCGGACTCATATGAGTCTAAGATAGAAGACCCAGCTCCGTGCTCCAACAGATCAGAAATACAACCAGAGAGGAGACCAAGTACACATGTCAGAAGACTCGGCTTTGTGCTCCACCAGATAGGAGACACCATAGATGAAACCAAGTATCTACAAAATGATGCACCCTCCTGCAGATAACCCTCGGGGAGTGGTACATAGTAGTCAATGAATGATCAGACAGATCTCACCATTGCAAGGGTCGTCATGGTGAGTGGACTCAAAGGAGTCAGATCCATCAGAAGGATCAACAAAAGAAGTCTCGGTAGGCGACAGATCGGCTACCAACAGAAGATGCCGACAGATCTATAAATGTGACAGCATCCCACAGATAACCCTCAGGGAGCATACTGCCAACTACGCATGGAATAATCAGAGGAAAATGGCTCGTCCTTGCGAGGACCATCAAGGAAAGAGGAGTAAAAAGAGTCAAGAAGAATAGGTCCCATGATACAATAGATCAGATATGCATCAAGGCAGTGAGACCGATGGTACATATCAGACGACTTGATTCTGTGCCTCATGAACGAAAATTTTGCCTCTACAATAATGTGGAATTATCGTAGTATAGGAGGCAAATTCGGTTCAGCAAAAACCACAGTCCTTTGAATGTTGTGGAGTGTTTATACTTGGCAAGTCTACCAAGGTCGAACGGGAGGACATAGCTACTTAATTTATTTGTCGAATTTCGATTTATGAAGTACATGTGTGAAATATTTCTCAATTTCAGGTCCATATGATGAACTATGCAATTTAAAATAATGCACGAGAATTTATATGCAGACTAAAGATTACAAATATACCCTAAAACTTATGAGCAACAGAATAGAATTGGAAATCAGTGTCATTTTAATCACAATATTAAAAACATCCATCAAATCAGAGCAAGGACAAGGGAGCAGGGTCTCATTTATCACCAAAAAAATCACTTCATTTAAAACAGTTGCAAATGAGAAAATTAAACATGTTATAATGTAGAGGACAAAACAAGGATCAAAACGACACTAAAATCATGCAATTTGGACCTACGATGCTCAAGTTATGAAGAAAACAATGCAGGGGCATAATTGTAATAAAAATGCTAGAAATATAAATGATAAATATTCCATTTAGGTCCCTAGAGGGACCTAAATGCAAATAAAATAAACCGCCTAGGCCCCTGTGTAAATTGTCCATGCGTGAGGGCCTTTTTGTAATTTCAGAAAACTGGAGGGTCCTTTCTGTAATTTACCCAGGTACGCACGTGAGGCACGTGCCTGGGGACCTGGATGCAAATATCAAAAGAACCGGGGTATGTCCTACAATTTTTCCAGCTCCTCACGTGCAAGGCACGCGAGGGCTAAGCTCGGAAGGGACCCTCTAACTCGGGGCTACGTGGCAGCAGCTGGGAGATCGGGTCGAGGTTCGGGGGACCCGAGCCTATAGCTTCGGCTAGAGGTTCGGGCTGCCACACGTCTTCATCTAGGCCGTCCGATCTAGATGATCGGACGGCATCTGCTCTTCTACCTCCGTCGCGGGCCAACCGGAGGAGGCGGGGCTCCGGCGACACGCCCTTTGCTCCGCCATGCTTCCTTCGCTTGTGTGAAGCTCGAGATTGCTAGCAGAAGGGTTGGAGAAGGCGCTGGACATCGGTCGAAGCTCCGTCGTTTTCTAGAGGTGCTCGGCAGAGCAAGGTCGTCGGAGGAATAGCTTGAGACCAGCGGAGCGGCACGAGCTCCGGCCATTGAGGGGATTTGACCTGCATAAGTTAGAACAGCCGAGGCGTGCCTTGGTGCGGTGCATTCGGGGTAAAGTGGGAGTGAGTGGGAGCCAAATCGGGCAGAGAAGGCGGTGGCTCGAATGGGTCCTCCGACATGTTTGTCAGAGAAGATGGATCGAGGTGGAGCGGGCGGTGGAAGACGAGAGGAGGTGATCGGAGATGGTGGCGAGGATGGGAATGGTGCAGGCGAAGTTTTGAAGTGGTTAGGTGGTGATGAAGATACTCATGGGTGTCAGGAAAATTGCGAGAATATTGATAAAAATTGGGGGAAATAACCTGGTGGTCGGACGGAGAGTGGGCGGAGGAAGCGGCTTGGGGTGAGCACCCTGGAGGTACTCCGGTCGTCGCCCAGCTAGTCAGCCTATCCAGCGAGCTCAGCGACCGCCGAGAAGGCGGAGCTAACATGGCAGGACACCATGGATCACACCTGGGACTAAGGCCATCGACGCCTTGACAGTGGGCCCTCTGCTATCACCGAAGGGCCAAAGGCTAGGCCCAAGCCCCGTCAAGTGGTGGATGAGGATGATCGGAGCAGAGGGAGGTGTCATATAGGTGGAGGAGTTCGACGGTTATGTGGTTGGAAGGGGGGTCCAATGGCCGGGGGTTTAATGGTGGAGTAATGGAGGGTGGAGATGGGGGTTACACGAGGAAGAAGGAAGAGAGAGCTGTGATGAGGAGGTGTTAGGAGAGGAAGCAGGTGGCTGGAGCATAGGCTAAAAATTGAAGGGGAAGGAGGTGTTTGGAGAGGCGTAATGCCTGGAGGAAGGGGGTTACGCGGGGTAGGAGATGACCCGGTAGCCGTCGGATCGTGGGATCCAACGGCTGGGATGGGAGAGAGGATAGAAGGCTGAGATCATATCGTTAGATCTGATCTGACAGTGGGGATTGGGATATGTTTGGATGGTTAGGATGTGGCCAATGGGTTTATCCTACGGCGGTGATTGATTCGGTGACGTGGAGCAATGGTAGGCGTAGGATGATGAGGTGATCAGGCGGCTACGGGGAAGGGAAGACGTGGCACAAGGGAGACCGTAGGATGGGGAATGAATCCAACGGCTGTAGATGAGGCGGATGCGTGAGGTTAGGATTAGATCTAAGAGCTGGATCCGATGGCTGGGATTGAAGCGGCGATGGACGATGAAGATCAAGGCAGGTAGGAGTGGATCGGACGGCCCAGATGGGCGCCGGGTGGCGGAATGGGAGACGGGCCACATGGGCAGCCCAGAGGGCGCCACATGGCCCAATCAGAAAATTCAGAAGTAGAAATACAAAGAAAAATAAAAAAGAAATAGTTAGAGGAAAAATTAGGAAAAGTCAAAACATGAAAGTTGCTCGTTTCAACGAGATCTACAACTTTCATGTTGGACAAAAATCCAAAAGAGGTCATTTGTATAAAAAGTATTTTTGGGGGTATTTTTAAGGGGGATAAAAACACCGATTTTTTTGTTTGATTTGTTTTTTTCTTTTTTTTAGTATTTTTAAAGGTCAGTGATTTATAGAAAATTACTCAGCCTAATTTTTAGGGGTTTTTGATGATAAAATAAATACAAGAAAAATAAGAAAAATAAATACAATAATTTAAGGGTAAAGTGTACACAATATGATACAGGATAATAATAAAGAATTGAGGATGAATTTTATTGGATTGCTTAAGCCAGGGGTTTAATTTACGGTTTTTAGCATGATGAATACGAGATTCATCATACCCTTATACTTAAACCATGCTCGTCCTCGAGCATCTAAAGAATGAAGGAGTCGGATTAATTCCTGGCAGTGTAACTAAAGATTTCAAGGCTCAATCTTTCGCAGACCCTTAATTTAAGAGATCCTAAAATTCTGGGCTTATCCAAACCTTAGTCAGAAGGAATCCAACTTCTCTAATTATCAGACTCTCTTTTTGTACATATAATATGAATTTAAGTGTACTGTATTTCATGAGAGTCGAGTCGAGGCATTACTCTAAGTTCCAGTCCCAAAGAATTTCCTCTAGTCCTAATCCTCAATACTAGGGAATAAGTCTATTCTTGCTTCAGTCAACCATCTCATTAGTTTGTCAGACTTGAATTGTTGATGGGCGGCCAGATGATGGAGGTAATGGGTTTGTGTCTATTTTTCTCACCCTCACATTGGAACAAGGGGCCTCTTGAGTGCCTTTTACTCAACACATGTAAATTTTTATATTGTTGATCAATGTGTCCGTCAAGAGAGTTGGAGTCGTCTTCACTTGTTTTTCTGGGAGTACACCGGGGTGTGTCTTTTTTGAGTATCTAAGATACCTTCGACACCCAGACTTGTATCTCTTACTATGCAGGGCCCTTTTTGTGGTGTCAGCCCGACTCCTTGGTCCTAATTCGCGCTTGGTCCAAGTGGACACCTTGAAAATGTTTGGGAGCGCTTGCCATTGGTGGAAGCTCATTTGTAATTTGACTTTGGTATTTAGAGCTTTTTCTTTGACTTTTCTTTTCTTTTGTTGGCTAGCTCTACTGCTTTTACCAAAAGTTGGCGCACACTGATCAACAATTTCCATTAAGTTTCATCACACCCTGGCACATTAGTAAATATCAAAGAAATAGCATATGAATCTTGTTCGCATACTAGCTAGGGATTTGCTGACACTCAGGTTTTCTGAAGCCTTCATTAAATTTATCCCATCCTCAAATATCATTAGATCGGATCTAAACTCAAATATCTAGTCCTAGTTCCTCAAGTGATATCTCAACTCATCTCATCAATCATGCAGTTGTGGAAGTGATTGTGCTGATCATATTTTTCTTGAAGGTAGAGATGAAGAGTGCAATATAGCGCTCAAATCTTTCAAACAAGGGAATGGATATTTAAGTTTAAAAACCCTAATGACTAAGGCATGTTAACTCAGACTCTCAAGATCACATAAATCCAGTGTCCTAAAAATCCTCAAGCCTTGAGTGTCTGTGAATGTGTCAGGAATACACCAACTCCTTGGTTAGTGATTTTTGTGTGATTTTTGGTTTTTGCAGATTTTTATGGGTTTTAATTTAATTTTTTTTCAATTTTTTTTAATTCTTCGGAGAGAAATGACTGGCCCAGGCTCAAATGAATAAAAGTATCCACTCTCAGCCAATATGGGTGTAAGTACGGGCCGATAAACGGACCCGTGATCCTTAAGGACGGAGCCATATGCGGTGTCCTCTAAACCACCCACTCTGCTAAGGGAGACCGAGGTTCCCTCACTGAAAGTGTCTACTAAGCCTAGTAGTCAGAGTCAAATTCCAAGAAGGGTTTTTAATTTTTCAATTTTTTTATAAAAAGGAATATTTACAAAAATTAATCCCTTAATTTTAATAAAACTTTTTACAAGGTTTTGTAAAAACTCAGTTCACTAGATTACCAAAACCCAGCCCAAAAACAAAATTTAAAAAGTTTTAAAAACATGAGCTAAGGCTAAAGTAAATATACAGTAATATACGGTATACCCCCCTATACTTAATTTTTGTTATGTCCTCGTAGCACAAGGGCTATGAAGCCAAGGCTCGATCAAATATAGGGTGATATAGCGGAACTAAGAAGGAGAATCCCCCTATACTTAGGTCAAAATTGACCTAAGTACAAGAAGACAGTACGAGGGAGGGATGAGCAGGCAGGTCCCCCCTATACTTAGGCTACAATTAGCCTAAGTAAGGTCTGAATTAGGGGGGAGTGTTTGTACTATGATACAAGGGTGGGGGGTTCATTCAATATACAGAGAGAGAGCGAGTGATTGTGAAAATTACAGAGGGAAGGGAGATAGGGTGGTGTGTGTGTGTGTGTGCAAGTGTGTGGGGGGGGTATATCATCAAGTGATCTACTTCTTTTTTTACAACATGCAAAACTGGAAATAAATATGCACATGCATTTTTTTACAGTATGCAATGCAGGCTGTCTGATCAAAGATACCTAAAATTTCTTCACAAATTCTTCTGTGGCCTCTTCAGCGGAAGCTCCCAACTTCATGCCTCCATGAGAATCAAGCATCCTTGATTGTCATGGGCCCTGCCACAAAAGAGAAAAGTTAGAATACTCTGAGAAATTAAAACAGCAGATATAATAAAAAAATGATGCGTGAAATGAGGACCTAAAAGATTTGAAATTATTCAAAAAAAGAAAATCAAAATTCAATAATTAAGTTAAATCGTGTCCTCGGCAACGGCGCCATTTGATGAACAAAAAATTTGCCTCTACAATAATGTGGAATTGTCGTAGTATAGTAGGAAAATTCGGTTCAGCAAAAACCACAGTCCTTTGAATGTTGTGGAGTATTTATACTTGGCAAGTCTACCAAGGTCGAATGCAAGGACACAACTACTTAATTTACTTGTCAAATTTCGATTTATGAAGCACACGTGTGAAATATTTCTCAATTTCAGGTCCATATGATGAACTATGCAATTTAAAATAATGCACGAGAATTTATATGCAGACTAAAGATTACAAATATACCTAAAAATTATGAGCAACAGAATAGAATTGGAAATCAATGTCATTTTAATCACAATATTAAAAGCAGCCATCAAATCAGAGCAAGGACAAGGGACAGGGTCTCATTTATCACCAAAAAATCACTTCATTTAAAATAGTTGCAAATGAGAAAATTAAACATGCTATGATGTAGAGGGCAAAACAAGGATCAAAACAACACTAAAATCATGCAATTTGGACCTACGATGCTCAAGTTATGAAGAAAACAATGCAGGGGTATAATTGTAATAAAAATGCTAGAAATATAAATGATAAATATTACATTTAGGTCCCTGGATGGACCTAAATGCAAATAAAAGAAACTGCCTGGGCCACTGTGTAAATTGTCCATGCGCGGGGGCCTTTTTATAATTTCAGAAAACTGGAGGGTCCTTCCTATAATTTACCCAGGCACGCACGTGAGGCACGTGCCTGGGGACCTGGACGCAAATATCAAAAGAACCGGGGTCTGTCCTGCGGTTTTTCCAACTCCTCACGTGCAAGGCACGCAAGGGCTAGGCTCGGAAGGGACCCTCTGGCTCGGGGCTACGTGGCAGCAGCTGGGAGATCGGGTCGAGGTTCGGGGGACCCAAGCCTATAGCTTCGGCTAGAGGTTCGGGTTGCCACGCATCTTCATCTAGGATGTCCGATCCAGATGATCAGACGGCATCTGCTCTTCTACCTCTATCACGGGCCAACCGGAGGAGGCGGGGCTCTGGCGACATGCCCTTTGCTCCGTCATGCTTCCTTCGCTTGTGTGAAGCTCGAGGAAGCTTGTGGAAGGTTTGGCAATGGCGTTGGACATCGGTCGAAGCTCCGTGGTTGTCTGGAGGTGCTCGGCAGAGCAAGGTCATCGGAGGAATAGCTCGAGACGAGCGGAGAAGCACGAGCTCCGGCCATTAAGGGGATTTGACCTGCAGAAGTTAGAATAGCCGAGGCGTGCCTTGGTGCGGTGCATACGGGGTGAAGTGGGAGTGAGTGGGAGCCAAATCGGGCGGAGCAGGCGGTTGCTTGAATGGGTCCTCCAACGTGTTGTCGGAGAAGATAGATCGAGGCGGAGCGGGCGGTGGAAGACGAGAGGAGGTGATCGGAGATGGTGGCGAGGATTGGAATGGTGCGGGCGAGGTTTTGAAGTGGTTAGGTGGTTATGAAGATACTCGTGGGTGTCAGGAAAATTGCGAGAATATCGATAAAAATTGGGGGAAAGAACCTGGTGGTCGGACGGAGAATGGGCGGAGGAAGCAGCTTGGGCTGAGCACCCTGGAGGTACTCTAGTCGTCTCCCAGCTGGCCAGCCTATCCAGCAAGCTCAGCTACCGCCGGGAAGGCGGATATAACATGGCATGACGCCATGAATCACACCTGGGATTAAGGCCATCGACGCCTTGACAACGGGCCCTCCGTTGTCACCGAAGGGCCAAAGGCTGGGCCCAAGCCTCGTGAAGTGGTGGATGAGGATGGTCAGAGCAGAGGGAGTTGTTATATAGGTGGAGGAGTTCGGCGGTTATGTGGTTGGGAGGGGGGTTTCAATGGCCGGGGGTTTAATGGTGGAGTGATGGAGGGTGGAGATGGGGGTTACGCGAGGAAGAAGGAAGAGAGAGCTGTGAGGAGGAGGTGTTAGGAGAGGAAGGAGGTGGCTGGAGCGTCGGCTAAAAATGGAAGGGGGAGGAGTTTTGGCGAGGTGTAACGCTTGGGGGAAGGGGGTTACGCGAGGTAGGAGACGACCCGGTGGCCGTTGGATCGTGGGATCCGACGGCTGGGATGGGAGACAGGATAGAAGGCCGAGATCATATCGTTAGATCTGATCTGACGGTGGGGATAGGGATATGTTTGGATGGTTAGGATGAGGCCAATGGGTTTATCCTACGGCGTTGATTGATTGGGTGACGGGGGGCAATGGTAGGCGTAGGATGAGGAGGTGATCGGGCGGCTACGGGGAAGGGAAGACGTGGCACAAGGGAGACTGTAGGATGGGGAATGAATCCAACGGCTGTAGATGAGGTGGATGCGTGAGGTTAGGATTAGATCTGAGAGCTGGATCCGACGGTTGGGATTGAAGCGGCGATGGACGGCGAAGATCAAGGCAGGTAGGAGTGGATTGGACGGCCTAGATGGGCGCCGGGTGGCGGAATGGGAGACGGGCCACGTGGGTGGCTCAGAGGGCACCACGTGGCCGAATCAAAAAATTCATAAGTAGAAATACAAAGAAAAATAAAAAAGAAATAGTTAAAGACAAAATTAGGAAAAAGTAAAAACATGAAACTCAACGAGATCTACAACTTTCATGTTGGACAAAAAGCCAAAAGAGGTCATTTGTACAAAAAGTATTTTTGAGGGTATTTTTAAGGGGGATAAAAATGCCGATTTTTATGTTTGATTTGTTTTTGTAATTTTTAGTCTTTTTAAAGGTCATTGATTTATAGACAATTACTCAGCCTAATTTTTAGGGGTTTTTGATGATAAAATAAATACAAGAAAAATAAGAAAAATTAAATACAATAATTTAAGGGTAAAGTATACACAATATGATACAGGATAATAATAAAGAATTGAGGATGAATTTTATTGGATTGCTTAAGCCAGGGGTTTAATTTACAGTTTTTAGAATGATGAATACGAGATTCATTAGTGCCCCACCAAATCAGAGACACAATCAGTCAGTGGAACCGAGCGTAAAGAATGTGTTGCATTCTCCCGCAGATAGTCCTCGAGGAGTAATGCAAACTAAGCAGTGAATATCGGAATAAATCTCAACCTTGCGATGGTTGTCAAGGTGAGGGAACTCGTACGAGTCAGACAGATTGGTCTCGGTGGACGACAGATCAGCTACCCAGCAGAAGAGACACAAAGATCAAGAAAGTGACATAGTCTTCCACAGATAACCCTCGGGGAGTATTGTGATCTGGGCAGAGAATGGTCAGAAGAGTGTGACTCATCCTTGCGAGGACCATCAAGGAGAGAAGACTCAAAGGAGTCCGGACAAAATAGGTCTCGTGCTCCGATAGATCGGACGCACAGTCAGGTTGTGAGACCAATAACATATATTCGACGACTCCGTTTCGTGCTCCAACAAGATAGACACACAAACCAGGAGTGAAACCGATCGTAAAGAAAATGATGCATCCTCCCGTAGATAGTCCTTGGGAAGTAATGCAAACTAGGGCAATCAAATCATGGGAATGATGGTATCAAATCTCAGGTCTTCAAAAGAGTCACTCAATCAATCCTCAGTCGGAGGGCATAAGATCACAGAAGGGATAAAAGGTAATCAAGGCAGTCGCAATGTGGTCCCTCAAGTCAATCAAAGTAGTTGAGATGGCTCAAGATGTAAGCATAAATCCTTGAAGTGCTACCGGTGGAAGAAAGAAGCGGGATGTGGAGGATGGATCAGTCAAGGAGATGAGTGAAATCATGTGGGTTCCCAGACACCGTCACTCAGAAGTACATATCAAGATAGTCAATCAAACCTCTATATCAAGATAGAAGGAATCGCGGAAAAGATCGTCTAATCATATCTCATGAAGTCATCATCAAGTCGTCAAAATACATCACAGCCTTAATTCGGTGTGCGAGATCAAAAATCCTTAAATACGAATCACACCTGTAATCGTGCAACTATCAGAATCCTCAGTAATATCTATGCATATATCGGAGTCAAATCCACCCAAAGTAGCACACCAATCTCAGCATCCTCAAAAGGCGTCCGGCTTATTCAAATAGTCAATGTAATCTGAAAACCTCGATGCGGGCTCTATCTTCAAGCACAGCAACCCTAGGTAGAAGAAGGGGTGATACAGAGGGAATGAGGAGGGTGGGAGAGATGGAAGTGGACATAGACAAAATTGTGGTTCAAGGAGAGCGTATCCTTGAATCGGACAAGATGGGTGATATGGGAAAGGAGAGAAGCCACGAAATCTAGCAAAGACAGTGAAGATCAAAACCCAATATCACGACTCTGATGCAAATTAGGAAATATATAAACAAGAGAGGTAGAGGGAGTCAATGATAAAAAATGATGACTCACACCGATGGGACCGAAAACTCAAAGAAGGGTGAAAATGCATAGACACTCAAAAACACAATCAAAAGTACAAAGCAAACCCCCAGTTCACCTACTCACACAGTGAAGACCGAGATGTTGAGTCTTTATCTTTTCATTTTTAGAGTTAGGTGATTTTCAAGAAGTTGTACACACCAAAGATAGGCTTGGGATTTGGGCACTAATCCTTAGCATGTACGTAGGAATAAAATGCACAAATAATGAGGGGGTTTCTCTCCCCAAAGCAATGAATCCATTACATTTTTATTTTTAAAGTATAATAGAATTAGTTGTCCCAATTTTATTTATGTTATCATTTTTATTATTTTTCAATGCACGTGCCTAACGATGTTTTCAATTCCATTTAGCATCCTAGGTGAGCAAAATCAGAGGGAGAAGGTCGGAAAAGCCTTTCAAGTCGGAAATCGATGATGCATGCAAAGTCAAAAGACTTACATTGCTTCCCAACTCTCTCCATACGGGATGCATAGCAGAATTGAAAACTATACTACATGCAATCAATCTGATGAAATCACCCTAGAATAGTAATTGTTATTAGCGTGAAGAATAATATGCTAAATATCTAAAAGTGGGATCCAAAAGTCTGACCTCTGTAGTGCATCGGTGTCCGCCACAACGGATCCTGCCAGCATTGTATAGCACTTCTCTCGACGCTCAATCTCAAATCCAAATGAATAGCAATTTAAGATTTGAAAAAGTCCAAAAGCGGATCTATAGGTACATGCAAGTATATTAGGGCTTTGTACCTTAATCTATCGTCAAGCAGCTCCTAATGCTAGGGCTCAATCACACAAAATAAATAAAACAAAAAACAGAAAACAAATAAAAATAAACAATAAAAATGCAAAAAAGCCGGCGAGGCCCCCTAGGGAACAATCCCTCGGGCAATGGACCTCGCGAAGTCATTATACCTGTGAGAGTCCCAATTATTAAACATAATTGCTTACTCTCTCACATGAAAATATATAGTAACGCAAAAGAAAATAAAATATAGAAATGGATTGTCTTCAAAATTATCCTTCGTCCGTCCTTGCTGCTCTATCCTGCCAGTGAAGTCTGAAGGATAGCTTCACCTTGCTTGGGTGCACCGATCCTCCTAGGAGGTCCTCCCTCACTTGGCGGTCCCTTGCAACAAAGTCAAAAAAGAAAGAGGTTAGAACAGTCATAATCAAAATCAAATAACTAATGAAAATAACATGAATAAATAAATACAAAAATAAATAAATGAATCAAGAGTGATAGGACAAATAAAATAATATCAATCTATGCGGTGTTGCTCTCCAGCAATGGTGCCATTTGATGACTGAGATATTTCCATCGTGCGTCTAGATACGTCTCACACAGGGCGGAGACGCAGTAGCTATGACGTCCCACAACAAGAACCTCGGTCGATCAACAATTAACCCACAATACGAATCAAGCAATAAATAGCAAAAATGTGGAGTTAAAATTTATTATAACTCTATAGAAAAATGTTTATATGTGTAAGCATGTGTAGAGGTCAAAATCAGGAAGCAAACGGTAGATGGGGGCAAAAATAATGCGCACAAAATCTGTATTTTTATCTCTTGTCCGTTTTTATTATTTTGTAGGTTTTTATTTTATATTTTCTATGTTATTTTTATTTTATATTTTTGCATTTTGTTTTAAATTTTATAATTTTATATTTTCTCTTTTTTTATATGTTCCGATTTTTATATTTTCTTTTCCATTAAATACATATACATATGATATATAAGACTATATATGTAATATATAATAATTATATTTATAAATACTAATAAATATAAATAAAATACAAAATAAAAAGTGTTTTCTGAATTTTATATATTTTTCCAAGTTTTTCTAATTTTCCTAGATTTTTTACTATTTTTTATGGATTTTTAAAGCTAAAAATATCCCAAAAAGGGATTTAATTAATACCTAAAATTGATTTGAATATTAAAAATAGTAAATAGGTTCCAAATTTATCCAAATCATTTTAAATATATAAATATTTCTGTAAAGAAAATTATAGAATAGAAAAACATATTTTTGGATTTTTTTAATGATTTTTTAGATTTTATGAAGGTTTTTGGGGTTTTCAATTTTTAAGCTTTTTCTTTTTCCATTTTTAGTGATTTGTTGTCGGTAATTAAAATTGGGGAAATAGATAATATATAGATTTTTTGGAATTTTTCAAGATGTTTTTATATTTTTTTGGTATTTTCAAAATATCCAATTTATTGTACACGTGACATTTTATTTACAAGTCTAAATAATAAACATATAAAAATGCAGGGTAAAATATGAAATTTACCCCTAAAGAGGCGCAGGCCAACGGTTGGATCTTTTCACTTGCCATGCATCGCTCTCCCATGGCACGATAACGCTTCGTCGGTGATGATCCAGATTAGATCTTTGGCGGGCGATCAACGGCACTGGTGTAATGCATCGGACGGTGGATAGAGAATCTGGGGGATCAGCTCGATCCAATGGTCGCAAACCCCCTACAAGAACAGGAAATAACACGGCATGGATCGAGCTTCAACCGGCGATGCAAACCTGTTTCGTCCACCTGAAGACATTCCTCGGCGTGAAAGCGTTCCCCGACTGCCCCCGCACCTGCTGGTAGCATCAAAAGGGTTCATGGAGGTCTGGTGATGGTCGGCGAGCTCGGGAAAAAAGACACCTCTAGGTACCTACAGTGAAAGCAAAGTCGACCCTAAAGGGATCGTTTGGCCCACCAGCACTAGCAAGAAACTTAAACAGAGAAAATGAATGGGTTGGGACCTTATTTGGTGGATTGGGATGGAAGATGGAGCGAAGGGCTATGTGCTCTATAGAAGGTGGTGGAAGGAGCACGGAGAACCCGATCAGGAGTTGATCTGGGGTAAATGGTTGGTGAAGTGGGGTGGAGAAGCGAGGAGAAACGAAATGGGGCTGGAAGCGAGGTCGGGGGAACAGTGTTGGATGGTGAAACGGTCACCGAAGCTCGAGAGCTCCGGCGAGGGCAACTTAGGCTAATCTACCTAATTAACTATTCGAAACACGAAATAAAACGCACAAAATTAAACCTACATCTAATTCTAACCTAAAAAAACATAAAGGCGCAGCTCATACCTGACCGGGGACCAAGGTGCAGAGGCATCGCTGGAGATGACTGCCTTGGGCGCAACCTCCACATCCTCCAACTGCCGTCGACTTAGGGGACCTCCACATATCTCGGGGATGCATTCTTCGCCGAAGCCATGGGGTTCAAGAGGGTAGAAGATGACCAAAGAAGCAAATGGAGGTGGAGGTGTTTATTTATCAACATGGAGCGCACCCTTATTGATCGACCAATGGGAAGAGATTTGAGCTATGTACAATAGATCCAGAAGCTTGGCGTGAATCACGAAATATTCATGCGTAAATCTCATGAAGGGATGGACGTCTATTGAACTATGGATCGAGCGTAAAAAATGCAAGAAAAGAGGGGATTCGACAATTCTGACAAATCAGAAGGTCGGGGGAGGTAGTTGACCAGTGGTCAACGAGCGACCTAACATGATTGGTCCACGTCAGGTCACTACAGGATAAAATAGCATGTTTTATTCAAAAATAACTAATTCAAATTAGTAAATGATTTTATTAATTTTTTATTATAAATTAAAAATGTTTATTATTTTATTTAGTATTTAATTTTGATTTTTATTTATTTTTTGGGGTTATTTATTAGTAATTAATTTTTAAGGGTATAATTATAGGTATATTCATCTATATTTTGACTATTTTATTTTTATTTTATATATTTTATTTTATTATTTTATTTTATATATGTATAACTTGTTTTTATGTACATAAATATATTTTTATTATGTGTTTTGTACACTTAAATAAATAAAAAATATATATTATATAGGCATACATATAGGTATTTCATCTATAATCTATATAGATTATTTTATTTTAATGTATTTTATAGGGTTTTAATTTCTCTTTATATTTTTATGGTTTCGAGAATGTAAAAATATGAAAGAATCAACACTAAAAGAATGATTTCTCCTTCTATTTATATACATGTACTAGTACAGGTATTTTGCCTATGTTTAATATAGACTTATTTTCTTTTGTGTTTTCTTTGTGATTTGTTTTGGTTTTAATATGCACACATGTTATAAATAATATTTATAAAATTATAAAAATATAAAGTTGTAGAAATAGGAACGAATAAATTGAATATTTTATTTGGGTCTATTGTACAATGAGGGTCCAAAACCTAACTTTCAACACCTTAACCTCAAAAAATATGAAATCACCTCCATTAAATAGTCTATTAAAAATTATATACACTTAGAGTGATTTTGATATATTTTGAGTTTTTATTTGGAAGATATGGGTCTGTGAAGTTGGGATTTTAGCTTTTTATTTTGTGTATAAAAAATACATTGTATATTACTTTTGTACAAACTCAATTTTGTATTTTTATTCACATTATTATCTAAAACTTTCATGTACAAAGATCCTTTATTTGATGTATAAATAATGAAGAATAAAATAGGTGTCAAAAGTGCTTTATTGAATGAATAAAATAATTGGGTTTTATTGAATTTTTTGCACTTATCTCCCCCGACTTTATTCCTTATCAATCAATTCAATTCTTGACTTGGTCTTAGAGTTTAGGGTCATTAAATATCTTTGATATTTTACTCTTTTTCTTTTCTTCTCTTTATTCTATAATTTTGACATTAAAAACCATGTTATTTTCACAATAAATGCAATAAATGATGAATGGTTTTTTTGTACAAATTAATGCTATTTACATGTATTAGGTGGGATTTTGAAGGCAAAAATGATAGAATAAAGGTGATGAAATGGAGATTCATCAATAACTGAGCAAAATTTATAAGAAGCATCATTTTTCAAGCTAACTATATGCAAAATAGAATCAAACAGAACTGAGAAAAATTATAATACCAAGAGTTAAAATCAACTGAGTCAAATATAATGCAAGTGAGAGTAAAGCTTTCGAAGTAGAAAAATAGAATATGAAGCAAACTGAAACTATAAAAAATATAGAAGCATACATGGTATTTAATCATACATACAACAACTAAACATGGAATCTAAGCATCTACATATGCAGCAACCATGAAGCATCTTAACATAAGATTATGTAGAACCTAAATAAAACTTAGTATCACGAAATATAATTAATGGAAATAAACATGAACCAAAATAGAATCGGAAACCTATGAAGAAGCAAAAGATAAGCACTACATAACCAAAACCGAGCTATTTATGAAAGTAGAACTACGCAAGATATACATGCCAGCTCATAGGTTCTAGATTTAACAGTAACCGAGCATGTTAATGAAAATATTTTCAATATGGAAAAGACGGAGAAAAACCATTCCTATTCATGGGCCAAAGCTCAATCAGGGGCATGAGTCAATATCACGTGCAAATCAAAAGCACAATCAGAGGCATGGGTCAAAGAACAAACAAAAATTCCTAACCATCTAATGAGTATTAATCCATGGGTCAAGCCACCATCAAATCACAAACCTAGAAAAATCATTTGCAATCGAGCAAATTAGAATGCAAAGCACAACAGAGGCATGGGTCAATATCTTCCTATCCATCACAATAGAGGAATTTCCAGATCCCACCCAATCAGAGGGAAAAATTTTGGAAACCATATTGTAGTTAGCCATGCATCACATGAAAAACAACCACTCATATTTGGATCTAAAATAGAAAGCCTTCAATCCAACATCAAAGCCAAGCATCATACAAAAAACAACATCAAAGCCAAGCACCAGTAGACCTCGATAGCAGTAAACATGCAAGAGTAAATGTTTGAAGTTGCCTCATACACCAGAAGGCACACAAAATGGAGGATATGTGAATACAACAGCCAAGGAGGAATAGGTCAGCAAGGGAGGGTGTTGTCTGTTTGGAAGGATCAAGCGATGAATGTATCTTGAATTCGTGCACTCTCCGTAAGAAACTTTCCTACTCTTTATAAATGGTGAATGTTATCAACTACTTGCCATGTTTTTATCACTATCAACAAATTAGATCATATCATTTAAAATCACAATAGTCTTAAGCTTGAACTGGTTGGCGGTAGTTGTGGTTAGTGACATTATCCTTAGATTTTCAGCATACTTAAGCAAGTTGGTCGAATACTGTAGACGACTCGCCAAACATGCTTTCTTAATAGATACCACTCAAGATGCACACACATATGTACGGCATCCACGGAGTACTGTAGAAAAGAACTTAATTATATAAATACAACATATCTTTTATAAGGCCGAGCCCCCTTATCCAACACTTCTTTTATCACTTGTTCGGCCAGTTTCGTATGTAGCTGCTCAAGTAATAGGATTGCAATCACAACAAAATCAGGCCTTAGCTGCATTTAAACGATGGTCAGATTCTTTCGATTATTAGATTACTCTGATCTTTGAGCAGCTTGAACGAATTGCATTTAACATTGTGATTAGATTTTAGTAAATCCACATGGATCTTTTGGTGTAATAAAACAATAGCCATCTTTGCATCCACAATGAATGTTGGATCTCCATATACGAACGATTTAAAGACTTGTTTTTAGATTATATTTTCGGATATTCGTCTTGAGAAACTATCTATATAATGCTCACTTGATTAAGAACTGAGTATATCTTTTTAAAAAACTCTCTGATACTAAGATAAGTGCCCTTGATGTATGATCTAATGTTAGACATAAATAATGAAGCCTACAATATTTCCATTAAATATTCAAATGTGGAGTTGGTTTTTGAGTCTTTACACAAATGTTGACTAGTGATACTCTATAAAATCAATTGTACGGACAGTTGTTCTACAGTCAAAAGATAAAAATAAAATGACATCTTCTAGTTAATACGTGGTCATTCCATGTCACTGTTGTTAGTTGTTAGTGTCAAGTATTGTTGATATTCTGATGTGTTTGAAGGTCATATGTTAAGTATATTTCGCAATAGTGTCTTCTTTATGTGAAAAGCATAAAATCTATTATGAGTTTCTAAATTTCCTTGGAGTTGAATCTTGGTTAAATGTAACACTACCTTTTGATTTCCCCGTTGGAAATTATCGAGTCTATAAAACTCCCTTAGATTCCAGTTCAGCAAGTGGAGTCCATTACCAGGAGGATGGAATGTCAAGTAATAACATGCAACAACAGTAGAAGCCTTGAATTGCAAGTCAGCACTAACATCGTCAACAACCTAATGCCAATGTCGAGCTCGATACCGACAGGAGCACCGACAATATCGAGTTGCGCACTGGCATCATATGCCTTGTTACTATGGGCAAAGAATGGAGCAATCCACGTAGTATGATGCCAGTGCGCAATTTGGGAGGAATCGAGTCAGTTTTACAGAGTTGAGAATTCCAACTGGAAATCAAAAAGCAGTGTCACTTCTCGTCGCCCTGAGAATCGATTGAGCAAGGAAGGCGAGAGGCGGGAGAGGTCACCTGGCATTTCCAAGAACACAGATGGATGTCGGAGGGCTCGTGACGTAGTCTACGAGGGATGACGAAGTGATGGGGTGAGGGGGTCGACTGGACACGGCACTCGGCAACGGCATCCTCCCGCATTGGAAGACCCCCTTGCACGCGCCCCCCTCATGTGCCATATCCGGCAGAGGGGTCCACTCGTCGCGAAGACATCGTAAGAGCATGGATCTGAGGGGGTTCTCCCCGTCATGGCCTCCGACGAGAAAGACCTTCTGATTGCTGCGATCCCTACCGCGGGTTGTCGGAAAGAAGATCGTAGACGAGGAAAACAGCAGTGGGAGCACAGACTCGTCGTGAGCTTCGTGTTGGATATGCGCCAAGGGAAGATGGGAGAACTGTGGAGAAGGGGCCGTAAGGGAGGACAAAGGGGCGGCGACGCGATCGCTAGGTTTCGATACCATCAGGGTGGTGGAAAGATGGCATCGACGGAGGGAAAGGGGGAAAGCGTGGTAATTTTTTTGCTAGGATGAGGGTAAAAATAGAATGACGGATGAAGATGGGCGGTTGAAAAGGTTAAAATGGGAATTGATGTGGATGAAAATTAATGGGCTGACGCTCTTTCATATATACTAGTTTCTACCCGTACGTTACATCGTTTTCGTAACTTGTTGTGTGTACATAAGTAGAGTATAATTATGAGATGAATGGTATGTATTTCATCCAAACACATAATACATAACAAAATTGTGTATAATATAAAAAGAGTAGTTGTTAGTTAGAGAATTCACTCCAATTGTATTCATAAGAAGCTTACAATAGTTATTTCACTTGCCGGAAAATTAAGAAAAAATGTCTTAAAGATTTTGAAAAATAAAGAAAACTCAAAAAATCAATTTGTGGCATCTATATAGAACTGAAAAATTATTGCCTTCATATGTACTTGATTGTACTCATCCTCTACCGCAAACATATTATCACCAAAAAACAAGACATTTGTTTTAGAATCATTTTAATTATATTGAAAAAATATAATAATAAAATTGTTTTATAGTATGTTATGGTCCCTAAAATCCTAGTAACTATGCCATGATCCCCATTATCTTTCTAATTAAACTACATTTTTGCACGTTACATTTAATATGTATATATATAAACGAAAAAAGTTTAATTATCCAATAATACTTTATTACCTTTTTAATCATATGGAGTCGAAATTAAAATTTATAATTCAAGGATTTCTATATAATAACTTTTAAATTTGAAGACATTTTTCATTTTTACCATGATAGATTGATCTTAACCAAGTTGCGGAAGTTGCAGTGATCGCCTGAGCATGTTACATCCCAATGTCATATCCAGTCATGTAATAGGATTGCTCCATGTAATATGATTGTTCCTATCAGGTAACTTTGTTTGCCTTCTTATCATGTTCTTGTTAGTAACTTCAAAGTCTTTTTTATTATAATGAACTTTTCGGAGTTACGCCTTTTTGAGTTAATATTCTCAAACTTAACGAACCAATGCAAAAAATTGATATCATTTTGCTTTTTTACTTGTGTTCTTGTACACTTGCTCGCTACGTAATTTATTCAAATTTGAGTATTGTCACCACAATTGACCTTTCTTTAGACAAGGGAGCCTCTTTGTATTAAATTTTTCTATTTGTTTATCACATATCACCCTTGAGGTTAATTAAACGATTGTTTCATTTTCACCACTAACCGATACAAATAATCCAATACAAGTAATTGCTATGACGTGAACATGGTAAATATTTACAAAGAAACATGATCTTTATTTTGTTTAATTATACTATTTGTAGCGTTATAGCTTAGGCTACTGTTGAAATTATGATTTTCTATCATGATTTGGCGCGTGATTATATATTGGTTTTCCAGAAGGTAGATTTTGATTTTTCTATTTCACTTTCAAATACAGTGATATCCTTGTTTTTAACTTGAAATAGAATTCGGTTGATAAAAAGTAGACATGATCTTTTTTTATTTGGTATAAAGTTAGTATTTATTTATTTTACTACATGATAATAAATTTCGACTAAACTACATGATCCTTAGCAAAATAACTTTATCTATTGCTAAAGATTACTATGTTAACTTGATTTGCAATGTTCATGCTTGCATTTTTCTTGCAAATGAGTAATAGTAGCATCAATCCCTCCTTGTTGTTTCTTATACTGCAATAGAACACAATTCCAACTTGAACACAATTCCAACTTGATTTGGTTGCAATGTCTCCAAGTTCTGATGATGTCCAATATCACCTCCAAGACTCAACTGCCGTGATGATCCATTTGCTGATGTAGATGCGTTGCCTCTATTTCACAGTGGCAACCTCCAATATTTGATGCTTGTTATCCATCAATGACTGTTTCGCCACCATTATATGCTTCTCAATAAAAGGTTGCCTAAAAACAACCTCAATGCCCAATCGAAATGGTGGCGTTTGTATCCACGGATATAAATTACCTATGAAATAGGCATTTGCGATGCTTGTAAATACAAACAAAACATGTTTTAAAAAAATGGACCGAATTCCATGTCCAATTGTGATTGACTACTTATAGGCTGACAACTGAGGAACAAATGCAAAGAAAGTTTTCATTAAGATTTGGTCGGGAAGGATACGAGAGGCAGTCCAACAGAAGACCACGTATTAGTGTCTTCTCATCGGAGGAGCATGAAGTCCATGATGCTAAGTCATAGGCTCGCATGTGGGTAGATGGAGGCAACATCAGCATGGGTAAACATTGGATATATGACCTCAAAAAAAAGGGTTTACTGGAGCATCAAAAGCAAGACCATGGATGACCTCTGCTTTTTGAATCTCATTGTCGTTGTTGTTGAATCTCACGATAAATTGTGGAAAATGTCATCGGCATCGCTCGACCGTTGTGACATAAATGAAGCCAAGAGGAAGCAGAGCACCTCCTGTTGACGGTGCCACGAGCCTGATCCAAAGCAGCAATGGTGTCCGCATAGATGGGCACGACATGAACAAAGGCGGACACCGTGGCAATCTGTGAACAATGCGGAATTCGTGGGGTAGGAGAGTGATGGTGTCGACAAAGGGAAAGATGGCATCGACATAAATTTCCGTGGTGAACGAAATGGACCCCAAATTGGTCCATCATGTAGAACGGCCTATGACCAAATTGGTCAAGAACCGCCGCCGGCCATTGCGGAGCCGACGGTTACGATGGCTGGGTCTCTCGGAGGCCGCAACCGCAGGGGGCGTGGTTGAAGGGGGCAGATGTGGCGAGGGTTTGCGCCCTATAAAAGACCTCCCATGGGGAGGGGAACACACACATCACAAGCTCGCCAACGGGAGCCCCCTGCTCATCTCCATCTCACTCGATCTACCATGTTCTCTCTCTCTCTCGCAGCCAATGGCAAGAAGGCGTACCTCGTCGAGTTACTTCACTGGTATCAGAGCATTAGAGCCTTCGATCTTTACATCTATGCGTCGACGATCAGACCTTCAGTCATTAGAGCATTAGAGCCTTAGAGCCTTAGAGTTACTTCACTGGTATCAGAGCATTAGAGCCTTCAGTCACCGTTCAGATCACCGAGGCGGCTGCCGCCCCTGTCTATCAAAAGAACAAAACCCTAACGGGTCTCCAGGTTCCTTTTTAATACTGCATATTTCCTTCCAGCAGCTGAAACCGTAATGTGTTAAGAAATTTGCAAATCCGCCCTTCGTTTTTTTCTCATATTGCGAGTAGTATTTAAATAAGGCCCCCAACTTTCTGTAAGCTCTTATTTCTCATTCTTGAATTGCACTGTGACGGCTCTTTTTTTTCAATCTTTAAGTGCTCTCATGACGGGTCCCACTGTTTTTTTTAAAATAAAAAAATCCAAACATCATATGGATGTTACGTTTTTTTTTTTGAATCAAAAGTCCTTTTGCCTGTCATTTTTTTACCACCAAACATTGCATGTTTTGTTTGCATGTTTTGTTTTCTTTCATGTTTTTTATGTTATTACATTTGGGAATACTCGTTTTTTTAAGTTTCTTGTTTCAGTCCAATCCTTCACGGCATTTAAAAAAAACGTCTACTTACCGTGTGAACCATTACACTTGCAATTTTTTTTGGGGGTTCTTGCATTAGTCTTCACTATTGTTTGTTTTATTTTTTATAAAAAAAAATCTGTCAAGACCTATTGCTTTGTTGAGAACTTTTTAAAAAAATTTTGTTCTTTTTAGGTAGAAAGTGTGGCCAAGGTTCACGAATTCAAGTCTTAACCATTTTTTTTTTGCCCACCTATTTTTTTAATTTTTTTTATTGGGACCTTATATGCTAATTATATTAACTCTATATTGAATATATAATTTCTTGTTTTTCCATTCTTCTAATAAAAAAAGGGTTTGTGTCTAATTGAAAGTTTTTTTTGTTGTTTGTTTTTTAAGGACTCACGGTTTTTTGTTGAAATCGTGACACTGTTTTTTAATTAAAAGGGGTGAGGGTTGATTTACTAATAACTAGGATCACTTGATTGCTTAAATATATAAGGGGTAGATAGGTTTCGTGCATTTGCTGTTATAGTTTGTGCATAGTTCTTTGTTAAGTTTTTTTTGGTACAATTGACAGTACCATCTTCTTAATAAAAAGGGGTGTGTTTTTTTTTGTTTATTGAATTAGAAGTTTGCTTGAATATCCTATCTTTATCCTTGAATAATTTTTTTTTACATAGTTCCTTTTAAATAAGTAATAATATTTTTTTGAATCTACTTTATTTGCTTAGTTTAGCACATTCATGTTAAATAAAATAATCTCATACAAACCTATATTTATTTCTTTAGATCAACAAAATGACAAGCAAAACCATTGCCACTGAGGTAGGGAAAATTGAGTACCTTAACGGTACTAATTACGAATTATGGAGTAGAAAGATCTACTATGGCATGTTACACGATAGTATACACACCATAATAGACAAATCTGGCCCTACGTTATCTGAGAATCCAACTGTGGAAGAAATTAGGTCCCGCGAACAGTGGGAGAAAAAAGATAATAGGGCTAGAAGTTTTATGCTGACTCATATGGAGTTGAATCTGATTCGGGTCTTCGAGACCTGCGAATCAGCTTACGAGCTTTGGACCGCGGTTAAGGAGAAATATCACTCCAAATCCGAAGTGAGCGTCCAGCTTCTTCTACACAAGTACAACTTGTGTAGAATGAAGGAATCTGAAAGCATCCTCGAGCACGTGAACAAGATGATCGTGATGGCCAAGGATCTTGCGGCTGCTGATTGCGCAATTCCAAAGAGGATGCAGATCGCAACCATACTAGGAAGTCTCCCACCGTCGTTCGACATGGTAGCTACATCTTTGCGGATGAATGGCAAAATTAAGTCCGTGACGGACCTACCTGCACAGTTGGCAATTGAGCAGGACCTCTCTAAACAAAGATCGAAAGCTGAGATCTTTGAGGTCGAGGAAGAAGAAGAAGCAAATGTCGTGCACGTGAAGAAAAGGATGGGCCCTTCCAAGGCGTATTTCAAGGGAAAGAGTGGGAAATACCCACGCGGCTCTTGCTACGGTTGTGGCAAATATGACCATTTCAAGGTCAATTGCCCCGACAAGAAGAAGCCGGAAAATTCTAAAATGCCTGAAAATAAAGGCAAGAAGAAGATGGAATTCGTGGCTGTCGTGGAATGCAACTATGTCATCACGGACAGTGATGGATGGTGGATCGACTCTAGAGCAACCAAACACATCGCCAAGACGAAGGAAGGCCTGGTGGACTTCAAGGAGCTGAGCAAAGGCGAACAGAGGATCTTCATGGGAAACAACACCTACCTGGATGTGGAAGGTGTTGGGACATACAGACTTGACCTGGGGGATAGCATTATGGTACTGAATGATGTACTATATGTCCCAGAGATACGTCGGAACTTGATATTTGTCCCAGTACTGCTCAAGAAAGATTTCGAAGTTCGTTTTTATAATAAACTTGTATCTATCGGAAAGAATAAAAAGGTCTATGCGATGGGAAAGTTTGTGCCCGAGCATGACCTACTCTGTCTTCCTGTAATATATTCTAGTGAATCAATGAATGTCGCTTCTGATTATTCCTTGTGTTTTTTTCTGATTATGACTTGTGGCACATGCGACTAGGTCATCCAGGAAATTCCTAGATGGATCAAATGATTAAGGCAAATTTGTTGCCTAAGATCACGGGTGCAAGGATATTACTCTGCGAACATTGTCTGACCGGTAAAATGACGAGAAGACCCTTCTCAACCGGAATTCGGTCAACAGAGTTACTATATTTGATCCATTCATACATATGTGGACCACTGAGCGTCAGCATACATAGAAATAAGGAATATTTTATAACATTCATTGATGACTATTCGAAGTTCTCATATGTCTATCTCTTAGGAAGAAAGTCGGAAGCACTTGAAACATTTAAGAGATATAAGACGGAAGTGGAGAGAAGATTGGGAAAACCAATCAAGACTCTTAGGACAGATAGAAGTGGGGAATATATGTCAAAGGAGTTTGAGGATTACTGCATTCAAGAAGGCATTTGTAGGCAGACTACAATGCCATATTCACCACAACAGAATGGTGTAGCAGAAAGAAAAAATCGAACTTTGATGAACGCAGTAAGGTGTATGCTTTCACACTCAGGACTCTCTAAGAAATTTTGAGGAGAAGCAGTGTTGACTGCGAACTATATACAGAACAGGATTCCCACGAAGTCCGTAGTATCAACGCCATATGAAATATGGAATGGCAGAAAGCCTGAGTTGGGCCATCTTCAGTAATGGAGATGTGTAGCACATGTTCTGGTACCGAGTCATCTTAGAGACAAGTTAAACTTTAGGATATTAAAGTGCAAGTTTATTGGGTATAGTGAGAATTCTAAAGAATATAGGTTCTTTCATGAAATTAAAGGTCTGATCGAAAGTCGTGATGCTACTTTCCTTGAAATTCATCAAGAAAAGGAGCATGAAGTAGAGGAATCAGATCCTATGATTATCTTACAAGACAATGAACACGACTTGAGCATTAGACAAGAACTTGAGGATGATATCAATCATCCAAATGTAGAGAATGAACCTATAGAACATGATGATCCTTTAGAGGAAGTGGGTAGACCCACACAACCCACGAGTATAATCGGCAACAAGAGACCCAGAACATAGCCCGCGTGGACGGAAGATTATCATTTCTATGGATGCGAGGCGTCGTGCTACACCGTGGATGAGGATGTCGCAGATTGTACAGATCCCATATCCTTTAATGAAGTTATGGCTTCGTCTGAGTCAGAATCATTGTCGATCGCCATGAGAGATGAGTTGGACTCAATCGAGCGAAACGGTGTTTGGGAATTATGTGATTTGCCAGAAGGTAGGAAATCCATAGATGTAAGTGAGTATTCAAGAAAAAGTACCGAGTTGACAGTAATGTTGACAAATACGAAGCCAGATTAGTTGCCAAGGATTATACTCATCAAGATGGAATAGA
Organism: Ottelia alismoides; assembly: GCA_037367405.1. Taxonomy (NCBI): domain Eukaryota; kingdom Viridiplantae; phylum Streptophyta; class Magnoliopsida; order Alismatales; family Hydrocharitaceae; genus Ottelia; species Ottelia alismoides. Next base: position 420,065 of record JAZKJV010009794.1, read on the forward strand.
TTTCCAGAAACCTACTCTCCAGTGGCTAAGTTTGCATCGATTCGGATGATCTTAGCCATAGTCGCATATATGGATTTGGAATTATTACAAATGGATGTGAAGACGGCCTTCCTTAATAGAGAATTAAAGAAGGATATTTATATGTGACAACCTAATGGTTCTCAGGTTGAAGGTCAGGAGAAAAGGATTTACAAGTTAAGAAAGTCATTATATGACTAGAAACAGTTTTCACGGCAATGGTATCTCAAATTTCATGAGAAAGTTATCCAATTTGGATTTGTTTCAAATAAATTGAATAACTATATGTATGTCATGAAGAGTGGGAGCAGTTTTGCAATCATGTCATTATATGTTGATGACATTCTGCTTGCAGGTAATGACATACAAATGCTAAATGAAATCAAACAAAAATTGAGCAATGAATTTGAGATGAAGGACATGGGCGAAGTATCCTATGTTCTTGGAATTCAAATAACAAGAGACAGGGACTCAAGGACATTGAGCCTTAGTCAAGAAAGATATTTGCATACTGTGTTAAGGAGATTTGGAATGCAGAACAGCACTCCAGCTCCAACACCACTTGTGATGGAAAAAAGACTCAGTAAGAGTCAGTGTCCCGAAAAGGGGCAGAAACCTTTAGATGTACCATATGCACAAGAGGTAGGAAGTCTAATGTAAGCAATGATGTGTACTCGACCTGATTTAGCTTATCCAGTAAGCTTAGTCAGTAGATATCAAAGCAACCCCGATCCAGCACATTGGGAAGCTGTAAAGAGGATTCTTCTATATCTGAAAGGGACAGTACATCTGAAACTTGTGTATCAAGCAGAATCGCTTGAGGTGGTAGGATACTCCGATGCCGATTTCGGAGGGAATGTGGATGATAGAAAATCCACATCATGTTACATGTTCATGTTTGATGGTGCAGCCGTTTCTTGAGGTAGCAAGAAACAAGGATGTGTATCTCGATATACACAGGAAGCTGAGTACATTGCGTGTAGCATGGCCACCACTCATGCTGTGTGGATCAGGCATTTCCTAGAGAATCTAAGCCTCGAGTTGGTCAAAGGACTAATTGAAATGTATTACGACAATCAAGCTGTGATTAGCTTGATCAATAGTGGGGCTAATAGTTTAAAGGAAAACACATTGAGATCCAATATCACTATATACAAGATATAGTGGCGAAGCAAGAAATCACGGTAACCTACATACCTACCAGTGACATGTTAGCTGATTCCCTTACCAAGGGAATAACAGCAGGAACATACATTAAACATGTTGGTTTAATGGGACTCAGGAATGTATGAGTCAAGGAAGAGATTTCATAGATAATGATCCTCATATGATAAATCTCCATGTATATACTACACGAATAGTGGGAGTATATATATATAGGGGCCCTTTCAAATAGGATGCATCCTTCCTGACTTAAGGAAGGCCACCATCTTTTTGTAGAAAATGCAAGCACTTTAGTAGAATGCGTATACAGTTTGTATTATAACTGCACATTATCAATACAAAGCCGCATACAAAACTGCATATTATAATACAAACATTAAAACTGCACATTGTAATACAATCTGTATATGTATTCTACTAAAGTCATCATATTTTCTACAAAAAAAGGGTTGGCCTTCCTTAGGGATGGAAGGACCAAGTCCTATTATGTCTTGACCACTTTGGTCAAGTGGGAGATGTAGAACAGCCTATGACCAAGTTGGTCAAGAACCGTCGCCGGCCATTGCGGAGCTGACGGTTACAATGACCGAGTCTCTCGAAGGCCGCAACCGCAGGGGGCGTGGTTGAAGGGGGCGGACATGGCGAGGGTTTGCGCTCTATAAAAGACCTCCCATGGGGAGGGGAACACACACATCAGAAGCTCGCCAACGGGAGCCCCCTTCCCATCTCCATCTCACTCGATCTACCACGTTCTCTCTCTCTCTCTCTCTCTCTCTCTCGCAGCCAACGGCAAGAAGGCATACCTCGTCGAGTTACTTCACATCAGAGTGCGGTGATGTTCTCCCTCCCCCATGACTCGATCTCTTGATCCAAAGCGGCACGAAGGCTCGCTACCGCCACCTCATCGTTGCTGGCAACATATATGACACTCGGCAGAGAGTTGCATCACCCCGACTTCGAGCTTGGTGGATCATCTATGGGCGATGGGGCTCGGAGTCCTTCTCACGAAGTTGAGCCTGCACGTGGTGCAGCATCGTCGAGAGGATGGCGTCGGGAAGGGGCTTGTTGTGGTCGATTGGGAATCTAAGGGTGTTGTAGTGGCAGCAGAGGTGGATTAGGGTCTCGACGGCGACGGCGAGATCCCTACATGGGATTTGGCGGTGCATTGTAATGGGATGCGTTCGGGAGTTTCTAATGGGGGTTCGTCGAGGTGGCAACTTGTAGATAGCACGCAGAGGGATCGATCCTGACCTTTGTTTCTACAGCTGACACCGACAGACTTACGACAAGGAGTAGAGGATCTTTGAGAGGCGAGCTTGGAGGCGAAGGAGGAGATTGGTGGGGGAAGAGGTTGTTGTCGGAAGGAGCAACATCCAGGGTTTCAGTAGGAAGGTGGCAGCAACGGAGGGAAACAGGGGAAGGCTTCGGGGTGGCTTGTGTAATTCCTTGGAAAAGTTTGAGGGTAGGAATGGAATGGTGGTTGGGGACTGATAGTAGGTAAAATTGGAAAGGGTAAAAGCGGAATTTGATGGTCTAAAATGAATGGCTTGACGGGCTTTACATAGTAATAGAGTAATAGAGTAGTGCATACCCGTGCTCTGCATGGGTATAGTCTTTACTCAAAATTGTACAAAATATCTTTTAAGGGTCGGGGAATTTTCGCCCTTGTCACGTGATCGGGGTCTGAGTGAATTCGAGCTTGATGTTGCAGTCATGTTGTGCTCTGGTCCGGATCAAGTGGCTCGTAAAGAGCCACTTGGTATGTGCAACTGGAGAGCCTTGATACCCCTGGATCACATGGCTATGGAGAAATGTGGCTTCGATGGCTAGCAATCGAGGATTAAGTCAGATCTGACGACCAATGCATGATCCCTCAGCTGTGGTGATTGGAGGTCCAAGGATCAAACAATGGATGTGCATTGGATAGTCAATAGCTGAGATGAGGGAGTATCTAAAGATCTACAGTTGTTGTGAAGAATTCTTCTTCGATCCTCCTATGTCCATGTACGGATCTCAGGCTGATGTTGTTGTGTCTAGCGCAACATCCACTACCTAGGAAAATACCAAATTGGGTCTCGCGTATCTCTCTTTTTTTAAATGGTTGCTTTCTTGTCGTCACATTGCAGCATACTGATTTGAAAGTCTGGGGATATTATGTGGTATTTTCTGAATTTATGGGCAATATTTGGCTTTACAGCAGTGGTTTTGTTCCCTCTGTTTATTACATTTCTTCAGATTTATAAAGCTCTTCAGTGATGTCCCTCTCATCTGTGCTTGTCGCCTTGGTCCTTCCTTTTGAGAATCCAGTACTAAGTTATTCTTGGTGTTTGATCATATACCCATGCTGAATCCAATATCCAATTACGTATTACAAATTTTGCTTTCTTTTCTATTTAGGAAATAATTTTGTTGAATGGGTTTTGAATGAATCACATATTTCGATTGGATATCTCTTGATTGAATTGGGCATGATCTCCTGACTATTTCCAACATTAGGTGGCTAAGGAGTTTGTGAGCACTCTTTCGTTTTTGTGGCATAAGCATTGGGTACATGTGTTTGGAGAAGCTGCTGATCATGAGTTGGTCCGAGAGTTGTAAGAGGACGTCGGTGTACTTGGCCAACCAGCAATCGTGATTTTTGACGATGACTAAGGCTACGTCCTTGTTGACATGTCCGGCAGCGATGAAGAGAGGGAGGAGCCCGTCATTGAGTCGTGGTATGCTGTTGGTGGAGAACACCACAACCGCGTGCCCAGTTGTTGTTCACATCGTAGTGGTGGGTGTGTCTATGGTTGGGGAGGATGTGACGACGAGATCGAGCTCCCTCCGCCTCTCCGACTGCGGACTTCTCGAGCCTCTCCACGTCTCCCCCTCCCTACCTCACCTCCCTCTCCCTCCGCTCAACTCGTTGTCTGGGCCTCTGTCCATCCTCCGCCTCCTCTTCCTTACAAAGAACGACTTCTCCTCCCGCATACCTCGTTCCCTCCCCCTCCCATTTCCCTCCTCGGACATCTCCTCCTATAACCTCTTCAGCACCATCCCCTCCTCCCTCAGCAGCCTCTCCCGCTTTCCTCCTCGGCTGCAACATCTCCGACCCGGTCTCCATCTTCCCACTCCTCCATCGCCTCAGGTACATCTCCGTTGCCCATAACTACCTCTCGGGCCCCATACGCTCCTCGCTCGCTTGCGCTGCCGGCGAGGAGTCGTCAGGCAAGAGAGGGTTGTGGAAGCCTCATTGTCAAGGGTTCATGCATGGGAAATCAACGAACACGAAAGGGGATAGAGGGGCTAGGTTGGTGAATCGGAAGGCAAAATGGACATTATAGAAAATATGAAGGGCGATCCTGGAATAACGCGTAGTGTCGGGGAGGCAGCAATGGGATTTTTGGTGTAAAAAGTAATGCCAACTCAAGCTGCCGATGCCTTTTAATACAATGTTATTGTAGATTTCACTTGGCTCTATATATTCGGAAAAGTCGAGCCCCGGCGCAAGGATATGCATAGATCGAGAAAAAAACACATTTAAAGCTGACTAAAATTGAAATGATACAAAGAATTAGCATGCCCCCCACGCAAGGATGACACAGCATAAATGGAGAAAAGAAATACATTCGAAAAAGTCAGCTTAATTGAACAAAGTAGTGTTTCATCGAAGACAACAAGATATACTATTTCATTGATGTAGTAAGACTATTCAAAGTACTAAGCATTCAATGTGGTTAATAAGGTAGGGATGAAAATGGATAGGGATATATTGGAATATCCACTTACCATATCTGAAAAATATTGAATATGGACATCCGTATTCAAATATTAGTCCAATATGGTTATTAGTTGTAAAAAAAACTGAATATGGTGATATGGTAACAGTAAAAAAAATCATATCCAGATCAGATATTCGAATATAAAATAAAATAGGCAAATATATATATATATGCATATAATATTGTCTTTAGTAAATAATGAAGCTAAATCCAAGTCCATCCATTCCATCAATATAAGACAATCACTATGTTTTTTTACCTCTACAACTTCTTAGGAATTGTAACAGAAGAAACCTCAAGTGGGCTTCAACCCCTTAACTATAATTATAGGGCAACACCTTTACAACTACAAATTTTATTGATTGGTTAAATATTTTTGTTACAGTGTGTGTATTGTATTGTAATAGCATCTTTTTTTTTAAATCACTGCATACATGTTATTTATTTGATTCATATTCACTCTTTATTCAATCCGGATTTGTATTCGATGAACATTCGATCCAAATTCATATACGATTATGTTAGGACATGGTTCCCAAAATTCATATCCGGCTTATAAAGATGATGCAAATATGGATATGGAAATAGTTATATCCGATCCGTATTTGTCCCTCTAGTGAGGGCATTCAACTTGCCTCCAAACTAATAACCACCCCAAATCGCTATTTCAAGGGCAAAATACACTTGCGGTAAATCTTTGGAATGGAAAGGTTGGTCGTTATGGAAACCGGGTAAGCGTACGGAACCCCGCAGCCTTATTTCCATTCTCAAAGCCCAGTGCTGCACACATCAGAACAGACATATAAAGCCCAACTGTGACCGTGACAAATTCTTTAAGATCTTATGATAACAAGGTTTAGTTTATTAACAACAAGATGACATGATAGTGAGACAGTCTTCGATTTAGCTTTTGTTGTGATTTTCTTTATATCAACAATCTAATGTTCTTGCTTTTATCAATCCATTGCAACAGAATGGGGAGAAATGCATTGCTAAAAGATCCGTGCTCTATAACAAGCCACTAGATGGTGTTGGACTGCCAATAAGCTGGCCATGTTTACAGTTATATTCTAAATTTAGATTCAATGCAATATGCAACCGGCGTATGGTTCCAGGTACATTAAAGCCGACTACCGTGCAAACCAGAGTCCCTGAACATCCAGAATCAATAAAAAACAATGTAGAATGCCTCAGTTTCAAAGACTGAATAATCAAAATGAAGGGACCTTCGAGGATAATGTGCAAGAAAATATTATAATACTTCGAAACTTAAGAAAGAATCTCAGTCACAAAATAAATTATGCCTTCTTACTACAAGAATCCGGTTCAGCATCGAAAACAAAGGCCGCCCAGGCATCATGGTGCAGGACAACACCAATCTGTTATTCAAGAATGCCATGCCCTTTGGTCTTTTCGCAAGAAGGGGAACGAGTTGATACTCACAATTAAATTAGCCTCAGGATTATTTTATTTGGAAATTGAAATCCAGAAGTATATTTTGAAAAACTACCTCCTGCAACAGATGATTTAGGCCGAAGCTGCCTGCAACAGCTCTCTTTGTGCACGTTCATGGATCCTCCTTTCAAGCTCCGGCCTGAAATGCCTGATCAAACCCTGCACGGGCCATGCTGCTGCATCACCAAGTGCACATATCGTGTGTCCTTCTATCTGCTTAGTAACCTCTTGAAGCATATCAATCTCCTCGAGCTTAGCATTCCCAGTCTTCATCCTCTCCATGATCATCCACAGCCAACCTGTTCCCTCCCTCCACGGAGTGCACTGCCCACAGCTCTCGTGCTTGTAAAAGTACGACAACCTTGCTATTGCATCAACAACATCAGTGGACTTGTCCATCACAATAACAGCAGCAGTTCCTAGTCCCGACTGGACAGCCTTGAGGGCATCATAGTCCATCAAAACATCATCACATATATGCCTAGGCAGGAGAGGAACGGATGAACCTCCAGGTATAACAGCAAGAAGATTGTCCCAACCACCTCTAACTCCACCACAGTGTCTTTCAAGAAGCTCCTTGAGTGATATGCTCATCTCCTCTTCAACTGTGCAGGGCTTGTTAACATGACCCGATATACAGAACAGCTTTGTCCCTGAATTGTTTTTTCGACCAAAGCTTGCAAACCATTCAGGTCCACGTCTCAGGATAGTAGGAGATACAGCTACAGTTTCTACATTTGTAACAGTGGTTGGGCAACCATACAAGCCAGCATTAGCTGGGAACGGCGGCTTAAGTCTCGGTTTCCCTTGTTTCCCTTCAAGACTCTCCAGAAGAGCAGTTTCCTCACCACAAATGTAGGCACCAGCCCCGAAGTGAATGTAGACATCAAAATCATATCCAGACCCACAAGCATTCTTCCCCAAAAGACAAGCTGCATATGCTTCCTTCCTTGCCTTCTCAAGGTTCTTTCTTTCATTTACATACTCCCCTCGGATATAAATATAAGCCGCCCTTGCCCGCATTCCAACACCCGCAATCAGGCATCCTTCAAGTAGCTTATGTGGATCATGGCGCATTATTTCTCGGTCTTTGCAAGTACCTGGTTCACTCTCATCAGCATTGACAACAAGATACGATGGACGTCCGTCAGAAACCTTTGGCATAAAAGACCACTTCAAACCAGATGGAAAACCAGCACCTCCTCGACCACGGAGGCCAGATTTCTTCATCTCATTAACAATCCAATCTGTCCCTTTCAGGACTAGGTCTTTGGTTCTGTACCAATCACCTCGTTTCATCGCACCCTTAAGAAAAGGATCATGTAATCCATACAAGTTGGTGAAAATCCGATCTTCATCCTTCAAACCACCAAAGTGTGTCTTCTCCGGAGGATGGGGAGGAGGTGGAGACTGAGTGCTAGCTGTTGTTGCAGCTTGAGTGCTAAGATATCTGCAAATATGATCAAGCCTCCCAGTGGAGTATCGACGAACAAGACTAGTCCCAAACAGTGATGAAATCATCCTCATGGCTACCTGAGATAGTGTGAAAAATATTAAATACACCCAACAAGAACACAAATAGGTTACTTTGCGTTGAGGAGAAGAGATCGGTTGTATTGTAAAGACTGCAAAGTAATCCTAGGAGAGAATTTGACAACCCAACATCGCTTGTTAGTCTTGGATGTGCAAATAAGAGGGATGGTAAAAAAAGGAGGATTCCTAAGATCACTAGAACTAGATGGTGGAATCTTCCACTGGAGCAATCGAGCTTCAGGGAGAAGGTTTTAGAAGACTTATCTTGTGATTGTTGCGGAAGTGCAAACGAGATGTGGGAAGCAGTAGCGTCTTGTATCCGAAAAGTAGCCAAAGAGATGCTAGGCGAGTCAAAGGGAGGAGCTCCGGGTCAAAAGGAGGCTTGGTGGTGGAGTGAAGGGGTGCAAGAGAAGCTAAAAAATAAAAGCGCATGCTTTAAAGCTACGTCAAAGGATATAACAGAGGAAACTGTCACAAACTACAAAATAGCGAAGAAGGTTGTAAGAGAAGCTAAGTCAAAAGCTTATGAAGTTTTGTATAAAAATCTCGACTCTAAGGAGGGCCAGAAGGATATATTCAGGTTGGCCAAAGCAAGAGAAAGAAAGATCAAAGACCTTTCTCAAGTGAGATGCATTAAGGACGAAGAAGGTCACGTACTTGTTACTCAGAAAGATATAGAGACTAGATGGGAGCAGTGCTTCCATAAACTTTTCACTGGAGAAGGAAATAGAGAGATCACTTTGGATGATCTAGCTAGTAGTGAAAGTTACTTGAATCATACAAGCTATAGACGAATACAAAGAAAGGAAGTAGAGGAGGCATTGAAGGTTATGAGACCCGGGAAAGGTGTAGGGCCGGATGGCATCCCTATAGAAATATGGAGAGTTTTAGGTGAGCGCGGTTTGACTTGTCTTAAGAATCTATTCAATGTTATTGGCGAAGCAAGAAAATGCCTGAAGATTGGAGGATAATCGTGGTGCCTCTTTATAAGAATAAAGGAGACATTCAAAATTATTCAAATGACAGAGCTATCAAGCTGATGAGTCAAACTATGTGATGCAGATCGGAAAAATTGGCGACGGCGAAATAAATAAAATATTTGAGAGGTGGATTTTTGAGGAGAAAATAGAGGGGTTGAGAAAAGAAAACACGCCGGATGCACGAGGTTAGAGAAGAACACATAGATCGCGAGGAGAGAGAGGGAGAAGGAGGGAGATAGAGAATAATTCTCAATTTTATAACATATGAACTCTCTAAAACAATGGACCCTCATCCCTTTATATAGGAGGGGTGAGATTACAAAAATAGTAAAACAACTAATTATCCTAAATAGACTCTAACTAATTAACCAACTAACTACCTAATTTGAACTTCAAAAAAAAGCTAATTGAGATCACAGGCGATCTCGTTTATTCAATTAATATTGCGACAACTTAAATAAACGTAAATAAAATTAACGCCTAAAATTAAATAATTATGCGGCCCTATAATTTGATTCGACACTGCATCAACTCTCCTCAGCTTTAAAAAAATTCGTCTCCCAACGAATTGCTTGATCTTCGGGCTGTTGATGGAGAATTTCCACATGGCTTGTTGGTCGAATCTCCCAATTTCACTCCTTTTCCATGTTACGTTTATAATCTTTCTGATTTGAGGGGTACGGCTGCAAATATTCTACCCCTTCACTTAAGAATATTTTGTAAGAGGAGCCTTTGAAATTTTCCTTTGAATAAAATCCTTTGCATGGGGGGGCCTTCATGTAATTTTTCCCACTTGACTCCCAATCCCTCTTTTTATGGGATTCGGCTACCGTGGGGATGGAACCCCCTGTTAGGGTTCCTCCCTTCTTCTCCAAGCAAAGGAAGGTGGCGGCAGGCGTGGGATTGGTAGCGGCCAACGTCGGCGATGATGAATGCGAAGATGTTGGGCGACACACGCCCAGATCTGGAAATGGTGGTGCGTTCTGCGAAGTCGGTGGAGAGGTGGAAGCGACGCATGGGCGGTTGGTGTGGTGTTGCTTCGAGCGGAGGTGGGCCTCGTGCGGGGGTGGCTAGGCTCGCTGCTGGTGCGAGCGGCTCACAGCGGTTCGCACTTCTGCAAAGAGAAGGTGGGCAGGCGGTGGTTGCTGGTGGCGTCGGTGCGAAGGGTATGGCTGTAAGGATCCCTCGCGTAGGCGGTTGTGCTGGCGGCAAGGTTCAGGAAAGCAGTATGCGTATGCGTTCGGGACTGGTGACCGAATACTGAATAAGCGGTATGCGGGGGCATATGCGGGTTATATGCGGTTCTACGCGGTTTTCTAATTTTTAATTTAAAAATAAATAAATATCTATGAATAACATTACCACTGAATTTATACATCTAAGTGGAATTAAAGAAGATCTAAGAAAATAATTAATGTGAGATGGGTGTGTGTATATGCTTTTAATTGCCTCATATTTAATCACAGAAAACATTTACCATAAAAATGTCACATATTAGATGATTCGTAATACAAAACTTCAATACACATACATGCACTTCATGAGCAAAACCTCAATCGGCATATATAAAAATATTCGACGATACATTGCATATACTCGTGAAAACAATACATAAGAAAAACATAAAACATTGCATATACATAATGGTATAATGCATTGCAATTGTATAGAAATGCATGTCATCTTCTTACAATTGAATGAAGGAAGAGGCAGAGCTAAAGAATTAAGGACATGAAAAAGAAAATTGGAAAGTTGGAGCTGCTGGAGCAGTATGCGGTCAGGGCATAAGCGGGGCATATGCGGGCCGCATATGCGGGGAGGGCGCATAATGCACTGATTTGTGAAATCAGTGCGGTCTGCATGCCGCACGGGCATATGCGGCCGCATATGCGGCCCATGCGGCCGATTTCATGAACACTGGCTGGCGGTGGTCGACGGCATGCCTCGCGAGGTCGGTGGCGCGAGGCCTCACGTGGAGCTGGCCGGTGGAGGTTGGCGCGCGTGGCGCGCGCTCCCTGCGGACGATGGAGGTCTTCGTGTGAGGGCAGCGGGGCTCGCTGGTGGTGCGAACGGTCGGCGGGGCGGGGAGCACGGCTGGGGCCGTAGGTGCTGCGAAAAGGGGGCCCGAGGGTGCAGCGGGTGTGGCTGGTGGCACGGGAGTGTCGGAAGGTGGCGGGGGTATGGGGGCAGGGGCGTAGCTCGATGTCGAGAGGTTTTGTGAATCTGAATATGCTTGGGCAGCAAGCAAGTCATAAAATTTACCTCCTGAAATGGTCGGGACAGCAATCGGATCAACGTTGACAGCCTCTTTTTCCTCGGGGATAGGTTGGACAGCAAGCAGGTTGTCATTTTTCTCCTCTGAAACGGCTTGGACAGCGGTCGTTTCGCCGTTGTCGACGAGTTTTCCTTCATCACAAGTCTGGATAACGGCGTCGGTAGTCGACAACTTTGATAGGGCGCACATAGCCTTGAGATTAGCCATTATCTCTCGACCTTTGGACTGGAACTCTTGATATCTGGATTGGAAATATTGATCTTGGGCCTCAAAATCTTGCCATTTTGCCCGGAAGTCTTCTTCGGCTCGCCGTTTACGCTCCGACGAATGATGGTGTTTCGTCGCATGTCGGCGTGAACGTTTGGACGGATCGTCAGATCGTGAGGACGATCTATAGGCCATGCTCTGATACCAAATGATGCAGATCAGAAAAATTGGCGACGGCGAAATAAATAAAATATTTGAGAGGTGGATTTTTGTGGAGAAAATAGAGGGGTTGAGAAAAGAAAATACGCCGGATGCGCGAGGTTAGAGAAGAACGCGTAGATCGCGAGGAGAGAGAGGAAGAAGGAGGGAGATAGAGAATAATTATCAATTTTATAACATCTGAACTCTCTAAAACAATGGACCCTCATCCCTTTATATAGGAGGGATGAGATTACAAAAATAGTAAAACAACTAATTATCCTAAATAGACTCTAACTAATTAACCGACTAACTACCTAATTTGAAATTCAAAATAAAGCTAATTGAGATCACAGACGATCTCGTTTATTCAATTAAAATTGCGACAACTTAAATAAACGTAAATAAAATTAACGCCTAAAATTAAATAATTATACAACCCTATAGTTTGATTCCACGCTGCATCAACTAGCTTTATTATGAATTAAAAAACGCGACGACAAGAAAAATGCGACGACATAATTAATAAATGCAGCTCTATATTTTGATTCCACGTTGCATCATTATGAAAATGTGGGAACGTGTGATCGAAAGAAGGTTGAGGCAAATTTCCAAAGTAAAAGAAAACCAATTCGGATTCATGCCATGTCACTCAACTATTGAAGCCATCCATTTGCTTTGGAGAATGGAGATTTATAGAGCTAAAAGGAAGAACCTCCATATGATCGTTATTGATTTGGAGAAGGCTTATGATTCTGTCCCACGAGAGATAGTGTGGAGAGTTTTGGAGAAGAGACAAGTACATGTCCTATGCATTAACCTCATAAAGGATATGTATGATCGGGCTTTATCTTGTATAAGGACCCCGTCTGGGAAGATTGGCTATTTTGACATCAACATTGGTTTATATCAAGGTTCAGCTTTGAGTCCATTTCTTTTTACTTTGATTGTGGACGAGTTGACAAGTCACATTCAGGATGAGTTACCTTGGTGTATGTTATTTGTTGATGATATTGTGTTGATTGACGAGACTAGAGATTGAGTAAATAAGAAGCTTGAGGTCTGGACACATGCATTGGAGACTAAAGGATTTCGTATAAGTAGGGCTAAGACGGAATATATGGAATGTACCTTTGATGGAAGCAATGGTGAAGGAATCGAGGTGAAGATTGGTGACGATAACATTCGGAGGAGAGATTCTTTTAGATATCTGGGATCTATTTTGCAACATGATGGGAAAATTAATGGGGATGTTACTAATAGAATAAATGCAGTCTGGATAAAGTGGAGAGGAGCCTCTGTTGTTCTTTGTGATAAGAAAAAACCATTAAAAATTAAAGGAAAGTTTTACAAAGCAGCCGTGAGACATGTTATGCTCTATGGATCTGAATGTTGGCTTGTGAACCATTAACATGTGCAGAGAATGGTTGTAGCAGAAATGAAAATTCTAAGGTGGATGTGTAGACACACACACGTAAAGATCAGATTTGGAATGATGCAATCAGAAAGAAAGTCTGTGCATCTCCGATCAAGGATAAGATGCGAGAAAACCGCTTAAGATAGTTTGGTCATTTGCAAAGAAGATCAGTTGATGCACCAGTTAGGAGATGTGAGTATTGGGATGTTGAGCAGGCTAAGAGAGGGCGAGGACGGCCCAAGAAGTGTTGGAAAGAGACTATACGGAGGGATCTTAATTTTTTTGGATATAAGCCTGAGATTGGCCCAAGATAGATCTGAATGGGGGCGAAGAATCCATGTAGCCAACCCTACTTAATTGTGGGAAAAGGTTTTGTTGTTGTTGTTGTACCATTGATTTTATAGACTATTAGATTTATCAAGATGATGTGCCCTCAAAAACCAGAGTGGGAAACTACAACGTTGTAAAAATGACATCTTTCAAACCACAACATATGCAAACTAAAATAGAAAATCAATATTAGAAAACCATTAGCCACTCAACAAAATAGATGGAATGTTGACAGCACAAAAATTAACCCAATCAAGCAACAAAAAATATGGAAGACCTAGACCACCAGTACACAGCCCAAGTGGAGATGGCCCCCAATTACGGTAGGAAAAAACCAATCACGTCTCAAATGCTGTGTTGCCCAGGATACTGGCTAGAAATTCCATTATTATTCCGTTCGAAAGCAAATAATAATGACAATTGAACTTGAGAGTAGGATCAAGTAAAAAAAACTGCAGGTCATGCCATCTTTAATCATCATTTGTATGCATCTATTCAATGATGTAGCCTTTATAGGTGTCTCGACTTTTTGAAGATTGCATGCAACATTGCTTGCATAAACAATCTGCCTGATTTAATTATTTCCTTTTAACCATACGAGGAGATCCAACCTGCATATTCTGTCAACTCAATGAAGGGTAGAATCCACCTCTTAATATATAGCTTGCAGAGAAATTTGTCTGCCAGAGCAGAGAGGCCACTGATGACATGACAACTACATTTTTCCCCCAACTAGTATGTATACCCGCGCTTCGCGGTGGCAGAACATGAAAAGTATATGTATGTATATTATATATGTATCTTTTGTTGGATATTTTCTCGATTCATCAATATGTAATAACATTTAAACCAATTTAATTATGTATGTATTATTATGTTTGACAGTTTATTGAACTGTTTGAGAAAAGATAAAAATCTAACGAATATATTACAAACTTAATATTTCAGGAATATTATTTTCATCGGAATTATATTCATGGATATAAAACGGCAAAACAAAGTGTATTATAAGTAGTACATTAAGATTATGAAGAGGTTCAAAACTGACATTCATTAGCTTGTGTGCCATAGATCATCCAACCTCGATATCAATGTCTTTGAACTCTATCCAAATCACCTATTTGTTCCAACATTCATGTGGAATGCATTTTTTTAAACTATGAAAATAAGGCTCAACCAATAAAGGTTGAGAGGTGGTTCGCCATTTTATATGTTTTCTAATACAAAATAGATCAGTATGTATTTTCATGGTAATCCTTTAACACCACTTGCTTTGTGTTATCCACTTTTCCTAAGACACGTATCCTTTTGGGTGTGTTAGCCTACATGGATAAGTGGAAATCTTTCTAAAATTCTGTATTGGTAATATAGACGATCAACTTTATCTTTGTATTAGGATAACGAAAAACAAATCCAATTAATTGATAGTATAATAGTATAGTAGTTTAACTAAAACAAAGATAGTACACATGATTAATCGGGCATCGTTAACTTTGTTTATGTTGGGTTCATTTTAAATAATAATGAATATTTAGAACTTTGGTGCATAATATAGATCATTGTCTATAAATATATCAAAGATAGTTAGAAAAAACAAAAAAAAGGAAATTAAAATTTAATGAGTTCCAACTACACAAAAGTGTCAGCAAGAGTTATGACGTTCTCATAAAAAAAACTACATCCACAATCCCTTGATCTTCTTGGGCAGATTATAACCAGTCATCCCAAGCATGCAATAGTCTTTAATTATCAAATTAAGCTCAATATCCTGAAAATGTAAAATGAAAAATTAGAAAAAAGGGAAGAAGCTGGAATAAAAACCGCATGGGAGAAATAGAATGAGTTGAAATAAAAACCATACGCTATAAAGAAATTGAAATGAGGAAAGATGTTAATGAACATGTTGGGAGCAAGATAAATAAGGGGGATTTTTCCTCTCAACATGCAGACCAATAAATTTCAGAGCCTTTCTCCCAGCCTCCACAGCTGTGACTGCAACATCACCAACAATAATCCTCATCAAGAGCCTTCCTATAAGATTCATTGCAGGTTTGGGCATCTCCTTCTTTGTCAAAACTCAAGGATGGCTAAGCTACTCAAGCACAAATGGAGGCATGGTTGCTGATGGAGATGGCTTCTTGGATGCGATTTCCGGCTAAAATGGAGCATGAGACTGTTCGGAGTTATGATGTTATGTATTCGAGGCTCGAGAGGGTCGAATCGATTGACGAAGACCTTGGACTTCTTACTACATCTTCTTAGGTGCACGGAAGAGGTCCCTACCCAAGGAGGAGCTCTAGTAGAGGATTTGGGAATGGATGAACTACGGCGAAAGCACGGTCTGACGATCTTAGATCAGCACTTTCCCATGGTTTTATCATTATTGCAAATATCTTTCCTGAAATTATCCAAACACTTGCATTGCTTTGCCATATATTACGTGCATCAGCCCCCTACTTTCAACAGATATTACCACAAGAATATACTACCAAGCTGCAAGTGCTCAACACTATATTGGAGGCTACATCAAGATAACAAATCAAATGACCTTAAACTGCAAAACGGCTTTCCTTGTAATTACAAAATTATTTCTTACAAACTTACTTGCACCATTATGTGCGAACACCACAAGCAATAAAAGATGAGTAATAAGCAAAATGCTTGCAAGCTGTTTTGAAAGAAAAAACCAGTTCAGGAACGAATTTGAAGTTGAAAGACCTGATCCATACAACAGAGAATGTTTTACTTGATATAGCAATAGAAGAAATATGAATGAAAATTTATTCAATAATCAAATGGAAAAATGTGGGCTTAATAGATGACAATCACTTGGAAAATAGATCTGTTTTTCAAAACAAAAGGTATTGATAGAACATCCACAATATCAGGTTTGGCATCGTCAAAACATTGACTCCTTAGAAAACTATTTCCCTAATTTTTTTCTTCAGATAAATCCTATGAAAGCTATCAATCTGTGAAAAGCCCGCAGGTAAATCCTTCCTATCCTAAAAAAACCAAGTAAAAAGTATGCATGCTCCACTTGATATATATTTCCAGCACAATAAATCACCAAACCAATTACCGATGCTAGCTAACACATTTGATCGCATTCACATATGAATCTTTTCTCTATATTATGTCCTATCCAAGATTCAGAGATTAAGGTGCCATGTGAACTTAAATTTTTTACATACATAAGCTTTGGACTTGTTACCATAAGCTAAATAAAAGATTAGTTACATCTACAGATTTAAATCTTTGTCGAAGACTACATCCATGCTGCCATCAGCACCATTTTCAACAGGTGGGTAGTTGGAATATATATCCCAAAAGTTCAATGTGTGAGGAGGGACATCCGGTAAGGGCCCTATGAAGAGGAAGGGTCCGACATGATCTAGAACTGCAGCATGATGTTATGGTTCAATTGCAACTCGACATTCCTGACGATGATGTTGAAATCGACAACAAAGCGTGCGGGGTGTCCCAATGATCTGCCGCAAAAGATGGAGCCCTTTTGTAAAGACTTGGACCTGCAAGTTATGAAGGTGGCTCGAGCAAGATGGCTAGATTTTGGTTACACTTAAATGAAGGGGTTGTGCGGTGCTTCGTGAACATGGAGGAAGTGAAGCACTAAACTCCGGTCGTGCTTCGATCGGAGGTGGTAGGTTTGTAAGAAGAAGATGAAGGCAAGGGGAAGAATAAAGGTCGTGATCAGGTCCGATTGGGTGTATGATTCACACAAAACGGGGAAGATGGTGAATCGGGGGAGAGAAGGAAAGTAGCAGATCAAATAAACAAAACAAAAAGCAAGAAGAAAAGAGGAAGAAGAAGGCATGAAGAAGCTGACTGATACGCTTGGGGCTGAGGTCTCAACAGAGATCTATACCTCGGCAGCATCTGGACGGAAGAAAGAAGGGAAGAAAGGACCTCAGCAACATCTGGATAGAAGAAAGAAGGGAAGAAAGGGTGAACCATTGAGAAAGGAAGAAGGAGCAAAGGTAAGGACACGTTTCCTCGGCATTAGCTGGGGTTAAAACCCAGCTCTAGTAATATAAATAGATAGAAGTGACGGAAACAAAGTGGAGAGAGAGAAAAGACAGAGAGGGCAACGCGCAAGACAAACGGGGAGAAATGAAGAGAACAGCAACAGCCACGTGGCTAAAGCTGGGTGAAAAACCCAGCTTTAGTATATGTTATAGATTTTTTTTGGAAACGCCTAAAGATGAGTATACAGCACGGATCTCATACAAATTTTATTAAAATAAATCCAATGTTTACACACACAGATGCAGGATCGCCCACGACACGTACAATGCTCTCACACTTTCCACCACATTCTTTAGTCTCCCGCCCTAGAACGCAAATTTCCCGCAGTTTTTGCTCACTTCATGACTACCATGTCACTGTTTTAAAGTGATTGTTATCTCAACGAGTTTTTGTTACCATGTTAACTACAATTCACTAATTAAAATCCAAACATTAACAAATTTCTATCTAAATATTGATCATACCATTCACATACCACTCACAATACAACAAACCTGGAGGCATGGCCTTAAATGTCATTTTCTCTAGCATGTCAGGATAAACTGCTTAAGATGGTTTGGTCATTTGTAAAAGAGACCGGCCGATGCACCAGTTAGAAGATGTGGGATGTTGAGCTGGCTAAGAGAGGGCGAGAAAGATCGAAGAAGTGTTGGAATGAGACTATCAAAAGGATCTTAGTGTTTTGGATCTAAGCCCGAGAATGTCCCCAGATAGATATGAATGGAGGCAAAGAATCCATGTAGCCGACGCTACTTAATGTAAGAAAAAGGCTTTGTTCTTGTTGTCGTCATCGTCAGGGGAGACCGAAATATTGGTGACATGTCGTCGATACTTCGCCCATTCGGTCAAAATGTAAAGAAGCCCGTGCCAAATTTCAAGGTTGGATTTCGATTTCGGTGATTTGGTGAAACTAAATATCGGTGGTATTCGGTTGATATTTCACGAAATTCACTGCCATGCCTGGAGGCATAACTAATGCGGAAATAATAGGTACTAGGGTGTCATTGCCTGAGGGTAATGGTACTGATGAAAATCGTGGATATCAAGGTGGTGGTGCCTTGGTTTTCCTCCTCCGATAAATTTCAAGAAAGATATGGAAATAGGAAAAAATGTGGTGTCTTGGAGGCATGGCATGCTTGCTGACTCTGCAACTTTCATAAATACCATGTGGAAAACCAGCCATGGGTGGATAAAAGAAAGGTGGAGGTGGTATAATTGGCATAAGAGTGAAAATCACAGATGAGTTAAATCGGCTTATTGTTTTAAGTTATCATAATCTTCTGGGATCATACTTACGTTTACCTCCATTTTTTCTAATCCTTCCAACAATATTTTATCCGTCCACATGAAAGATAGTGGAAATGAGAAATGTAGTGTCTTGGAAGCAGGGCATGTTCGCAGAACTCTGATTTTGATAGATACCATGTCAATGAATAACTGGCCATGGGTAGATAAGAAAGGTGGAGATGGTATTATTGGCATGAGCGAAAATCAGAGACAAGAGTTAGTAACGATTGAAAAAGAGCACATAACAAACCATAATAATACACAAATTATATTGGTTCCCTGGGAACATATAAGAGTGCTTCCACCTTTTTTCACCATTTTTTTATTTTTTTTTAAATAAAACCCTGGGAGATTTACTTAAAATAATAAGTAGAATATGTGTTTCAAATTTCGTGTAAAACAAACATTCCTAACATGTTCAACTGGAGGGGGTGGATTTCAACAATTCTGAGACCATTAAAATTTAGCAGTCTTGATGAAGGGGATAGAAGTCTCAAATTAAGTTGAATTTTGAATGACACCACGATGATATGTGGTGATCTAAATCCTCCTAAGTTTCATTTAAGAAAAAATAAAAACAATGCGGGAAAAGGGCTAGGAGCAAGTAAGTTACATGCTCCCAAAGAGCATACTGTTTTTTCCTTATTGTTTTCAATTATCATAACTTCTGGGATCATACCTACATTTACCTCCAACAATCAAGTTATTTTTTTATATTATCATTCAACAATGTTTTTCCCTTGCCCATGAAAGATAGTGGACACGGAAAATGATGTAGTGTCTTGGAGACATGGCACGTTCGTTGAAAAATGTGCATTTCATAAATACCATATCAAAATGGCCATGTGTGGTAAGAAAGATGGAGATGGTATTATTGGCATAGGAGTGAAAATCCCACCATAATCTCCTGGGATCATACTTAAATTTACCTGCAACAAGCAAGTTTTTTTTAATCTTTCCAAGTTCCAACAATTATCCTTACAACAATTATGCAGGCGAAATCTTTTATTCGTTGAAGGTGGAAGTGCGGAGGTAAGGACCATGAGTATTGTGTTGGACATCTTTAGGGAGCTCTCAGTCTGATAGTGAATAGAACTAAATCCATCTTTGAGCCTTTCGAACTCTGATGCTGAAAGTGTGGTGTGTCGAGATCATTGAAACTCCGGGTGGCTCCCTTTCTATTGGTACTCCGACCTCCCACTAACACATGATAGATTGAAATGGTCAGACCGGCTCTCGGTAATTGAGAGACTATAGCGGAAGTTGGCAAGCTCGAAGGCCTCATGTCTCTTTAGAGGTGGGAGACTTGTCCTATTGAAGGTGTTTCTAGCATCCAATCCCATTTTTCTTAATCTCCATGACGATTCTTCTTGTTGAGATCTAGCTTCGCATGGAGGTATATATACACATGTTCTTTTGGAGCTCTTGCAAATGGGGAGTCGAGGGGTTTACACTTGGTGAACTGAAAGTTGATCAATTCCCCCTAGAATCAGGAAGGTCTTAAGGCCCTCCATTTGGAAGAGATGACTAAGGCCTTCCCAAGGTTTTAAATTTCGATATAGGATATCGTATCGACACCATGTCGAGACGAAATTTCATCGAAATTTCGTCGAAAGTTCGGTCAATTTTGGTCACATTTCGCTCAAATCGAGCAACATTTATAAAGGAAGGCTACCATATCGACATTTCGCTTGATTTTTCAGTCCCATGTCAAAATCGAAATTTCAATGAAATTTCATCGATATTTTGTAAAATTTGAAACCATGCTTTCCTGCTCAAGTGGGTGGCGAACTTGTGGGGTGAGGATGAGGATATTCCATGCCATCTTCTTCGAGACATTTATGGTTTCGTGCTCAACCTACCATAGCCAAACCTTCTCATCGTATTTCCTATACTTTTTGGAAAAGGATTTGCTCAGTTGTCCATGAGTTGTCCACCCATATGCGCCCAATTCTAGGCAACAAAGAGTCCTTTTGTTTCCAAATGGACAACTGGTCAGGTGATGCTCCCCATCAGAAGCACTTCCCGTACCTCTTTGCACTTGCTGAGGATTGTCATATGTCAGTTACGGCAGCCTAGGTAGATGGTCAGTAGATGTCATGTTTCTCCTCTCCTCTATCAAAGCAATCTTTAGGAGAATCTCTACAGACATTGCTAGATGTGCAGGCCTGTCTGAGGGCTACAACCATTGAGTTTAGTGTGATGGCTTTTTGGGGGGAAGAAGGCTTGCAAGGCTCTCACTGCTAACTCCGTGTTCGAACCAATTCTCTAAGAAAGAGATTGCAACTTGATTTAGACCTAGAAGATCTCGTTGAAGATCAAGATTTTCCCCTAACTCCACAGTCTCGAGTAACTACTTACCAAGCTCGAAAGATCCACCTTTTTCCTAGGAGATGGCGTGTCATGTTCCATGTGTGGCAATGAGAGGACCTAGATCATCGCTTCTACTCTTGTGCATGTATAAATGAGATCTAGCGAGTTGTAGATGTCTGATGGGTAGACCTTTCCTCCCACCTCAACTTTTGGAGCTCCTTGCTGACCAACTAGTTTAGATCCATGGCAAAATTGTTGCCTCATATCGCAAAAATCTGGGTGATTTGGCTCTCGCACAATGGCAATATTTTTTCAACCTCACAAGTTTTTGTTGATAATGTGACACATCTCGCTAAATATCTTCTCGAAACCTGGTTGTTGTAAGTCTCTTATTTACTTTTATTAATACATTTATGGGACGATCATCTCAGGAGTGTTTAAACCTTTTTTGGCTCAAAAATGTTCCCTTTCTTATGAATGATAGTGGATATGGGAGATGATGTAGCTTCTTAGAGGCACGACATGTTTGCTGGATCCGGTGAGTTTTATAAATACCATGTGAATAATTGGCCATGCGTGGATAAGAACGATTTTTTAAAAGAAAAAAGGGTCGCCACCGTATAGGTGTGTGCATAAAACTTCACCACCAATCACCAAAAAGTTACATGCATGTTTGCATGTTATAAATTTAAAGCAAAAATTACAATTTCCAACTCTCAGCTAGCGTCCTAGCATGTACCATCATATTTTCATCGTAAAAACGATTCTAGTAAAACACCATTCTATTTCTGACCAACCAAAACGCCCAAATCACAGCCACACATCTCGATCTCTCCTTTGTACCATTCTAGTCTGCCCCAATGGAACTCTAGAAACCAGACACCCTGACTCCCAAACATGTCTCAGAACTCCAAGGAGCTCCCACAATTGAAAAAAGGCGATCCACATTTTCTACCTCCTCTTGACACTGAGAGCATGCGGGGTCAGCAATCTGAACAAACCGAGCAAACATGTCCCATTCAGGCAAACTTCCCCTCCTAAACAGCAACATAAAGACCTTAACACGCGTTGGAACATTACACTTCCAAATTCACGCATCCCCTAGGGCCAAAAGTCATTGGTCTTTTCAATGCTCCGTAAGACTTGCCAACAGAGAAAATTCCATCACACCAGCTCCAGCAAGCCGAATCCCCCAAACGGCCCAGCCACATTATCCAGCTCTGCAAGCATCACCAAAAGCTCCTCCAACCGCTGATCTGAGAGCTCGGATTGAAATCGAATAAAGAACAATTGCCCATCCCACACATCCTCCACCAAACACTCTGGATCCACAGCCAACACCATCAGATGTGGGAACCTCTCACCCAATGCCTCGCCCTCACTCCAGTCATCGGCTAGAACCTAAATCCAGTGACATCCCCAAAAATAGGCCTTAAGAAGGGATGAATCTCCTATGCCACTAGGACTGGCTATTGAGTCACAGCTCGATGAGCCAAGCTCGGACTCGGCTCGATAAGGTCTCATGAGCCTGGCTCATTACGCTATTGAGTCGAGCCTGAGCCAGAACTTTGGGCTCGATAACTCGATAAGGGGTTCGATAAGGAATATATATTATATATATAGTACACACGAAAACTATACCCATTTGAAATGGTAATGATTTTTATTTTTATGTGTGTTAGTTTTGCAACATTGTGAATGGTGAGTGGACTATGTGGTTTATAAAATGGCAATGTTGGGTGGACTATGTTGTACACTTGGACTTCCTAGACTTTATCTATGTTTTTCTAGGTTATAATTAGCAAATTAGTACTTTCTATTTTTTATTAGCAAATGGAATGTTGCAACATATAATATAATATAGCTTTTGGTATGCAACTCAGATAGTGGTCTACTGGTAAGGAAAACATTCTTTAAAAAAAGTTGTGGGTTCGAGCCTAGGGAACACACTTTTGTAACAAAAATGCCTATTTTCCTTAATGAGCCTGACTTGGCTTGAGCCCAGCCCAAGCTCAATAAGGGGCTTGGCTCGAGCCTTATCGAGCCCGAGCTAGCTCGATAAGAGGCTCGAGCTCACGAAGCCCGAGCCCGAGCCCAGTTAGCCTTATCGAGCCCGAGCCCGAGATAAGGCCAGGCTCGGCTCGTTGGGCTTGATATTCAGCACTATACACCACACTGCAAACCCTATGCCAAAAGTACAAAGGAGCATGACCAAGATCACAAGATCAGGCAAAGATGAATTGAAGCCATAAATTTTTCACATCAGGTTTCAAATCAAACTGCTATAACCGCCCCAAATAAGAGTGGAAATATGAGTGGATAAGAAGAACGGTAGAGCTGGTATTATTGTCATAAGAGTGGAAATCACATACAAGAGCTAATAACGATTCAAAAAGAGCATATGGTAACCAAACCAGAACAATCTGCAAAAAATGATTGTCTAGCTTTGTCGTGTTCAGTTATCATATTCTTTTGGGATCATACCTATATTTACCTATCCTTCCAACAATGTTTTACTCTTTCCCATGAAAGATAGTGGAAATTTTACTCTTTTATATTATCAGCCTAATTCATTCTTCTCGAGGGCTTCCTTCTCATCCATTCACCCATCAGCCCCTGCAAATATGTGAGGTCCTATTTTCCTTCATTTAACAACAACAACAAAGCCTTTTCCCACAATTAAGTAGGGTCGACTACATGGATTCTTCGCCTCCATTCAGATCTGTCTTGGGTCAATCCCGGGTTTATATCCACAAAACAAAGATCCCTTTGTATGGTCTCTTTCCAACACTTCTTCGGTCGTCCCCGCCCTCTCTTAGCCGGCTCAACATCCCAACACTCGCGTCTCCTAACTGGTGCATCAGCTGATCTTCTTTGCAAATGACCAAACCATCTTAAGCGGTTTTCTCGCATCTTATCCTCGATCGGAGCAACACCAACTTTCTTTCTGGTTGCTTCGTTCCGAATCCGATCTTTACATGTGTGTGTCCACACATCCACCTTAGCATTTTCATTTCTGCTACAGCTATTCTCTGCACATGTCTATGTTTCACAGGCCAACATTCAGATCCATAGAGCATAGCAGGTCTCACGGCTACTTTGTAAAACTTTCCTTTAATTTTTAAAGGAATTTTCCTATCACAGAGAACAGCAGAGGCTCCTCTCCACTTTAGCCAGCCTACATTTATTCTATTCATGGAAGGACATATCGATATCGATCACACGTTCCCATATTTTCATAGTTTGACTCATCAGCTTGATAGCTCTGTCATTTGAATAATTTTGAATGTATCCTTTATTCTTATAAAGAGGCACCACGATCATCCTCCAATCTTCATGCATTTTCTTGCTTTGCCAATAACATTGAATAGATTCTTAAGACAAGTCAAACCGCGCTCACCTAAAACTCTCCATATTTCTATAGGGATGTCATCCGGCCGTACACCTTTCCCGGGTCTCATAACCTTCAATGCCTCCTCTACTTCCTTTCTTTGTATTCGTCTATAGCTTGCACGATTCAAATAACTTTCACTACTAGCTAGATCACCCAAAGTGATCTCTCTATTTCCTTCCCCAATGAAAAGTTTATGGAAGTACTGCTCCCATCTAGTCTCTATATCCTTCTGAGTAACAAGCACGTGACCTTCCTCATCCTTAATGCATCTCACTTGAGAGAGGTCTTTGGTCTTTCTTTCTTACTTTGGCCAACCTGAATATATCCTTCTAGCCCTCCTTAGAGTCGAGATTTTTATACAAAACTTCATAAGCTTTCGACTTAGCTTCGCTTACAGCCTTCTTTGCTTCTTTCTTCGTTATTTTGTAGTTTGTGACAGCTTCGCTTACAGCTTATTTTCCTTCATTTAACAATTTGTCAAATTTAAGGAGCATAAAAAGCAGAAGATTGTGCCCATGCCAGGCATGCCCTCGGAAGAAGATGTGGTTCTCCTCATCTCATAGGTCTATAGTTGGGAATGCGTATGAGAGGACTATGCTAGGTTATCAAATGATCTACCCAGTTCTGATAACTGCTGGATATATTGCCTTCAACGAGTAGATAAATTCTCCCTCTTGGCAAAATCTTCTGTCTTACCCTTCTTTGTAATATTATTAAATAGCTTAGCTATAAGAGAGATGTATTAAGAAGGTTTAACTTGAAGTGCATCAATCTCCGGATAGACAAATAGCCTTAAAGATAAAATAAGCAAAGAAATCTTAATACATTACAAGTTTAATGATAAAAGAATGCATAGATTAGATAGCATAGATTAGATGCATTGGAAAGCTCGTTGTGCCATTGCTTTTGATGGGAAATTTTTACAGGTGGATTCCCTGATTACCGAAGCCTCAAAAATTTGTGACTCGGTATGAAATGGTTCTACAAAATGGGCGGGATCTTAGTTAGTGATTTGTCCCTTTTTTTAATTAAACTTATGTCCAACATATTATCTATTTTTTCCGCTATCCAGGGACATTGGAGATCGGGGGGACTTCTATTTTTCAAAGCTCCTTTGTGCGGACGTCTACAATCGGGTCCGCAGGGATGACAGAGACAAACTCTCACCCATACAAGATGTGACGATGACAAATATCCTTATCTTTTTGTAGGTGGCCAACCTTCTACTCATGGTGTTGCAGTGCTCGCTTGCCTGATATCCCGATATTATTTTGGCCGACTTTTTTGGGAGACTATCACTTTATTTTGTGTTGCTGATCTTATTATTGTTCTGTATTGCACTTAAGGTCTGCCTTTAAAGGGCGTGTTTTGTACGTGGCTGAAAACTTTCCCTTTCTAAGAAGATTGAAACTTGATCTTTTTCAAAAAAAAAGTAACAGACTAGATAGAAGATGCATAATTATCTGTCACAATCAGGACTTCTTAGGTGAATCCACGCATCTTCTGCGATGGTTTTGGTACCATTTTACAACCTCCACGTATTCACAATAATCCTCCCATGTTAAATAGTAGTACATGGCTTCATGATCTAACGTGTGTTGCACATATTCAAGATTAGTGGCATCTATAATGAAGTCTATGCAGGGACAAGTAGATGCACTATTAGAACTGACATGATTGAGATGCCTTAATCCTACCCATTAATCAGCCTGATGCAACTGTGTTCCATGTCTACCATCTCCACCATTAATTGGGGCAAAACCCCCTATTAGAAGCAGGGTCCTCATCACCTTATCAACAAGCCCCTAAGGATGTCTGCCTCTAGAGAACCCTTAGAACCCATTTCAGAGATCCGTGCATTACTCGAGTTGGATTTTGTTCAAGGGTATATCTCCGGATTTGTTCTACTGTGAGTGCTTGTATAAGCTCCGTAAACCCTAAGATGATAAAAATAAACTTTCACTCTATGTGCCATAACACTAGCAACAATAAAAGCCACATACACAAAAGCACAGTAGCTGTAACCCACAAGAAACAATAAAACATCAACAAACAGCAACTGCAAAAATATCAGCAACCTAGCAAGAAGAACCAGCATACGTGATTTTGGACAATAAAAAAGGTATTTGCCCAAATCCAGCAAGATAATGTTTAGCTTTTAGTATGTTGGTGGAAAATGAGTAGTTATTCATAGAGTTTAAGGGTTCTCTTATATAGAAGAGAGAAACCCTAATGGGTAAATTATATAATACGGACTGAGAAATAAATAAACAAATAAACGAGTAACATAAAACTCCCAACACTCCCCTTCAAACTAGAGCATAGATGTCTATCATGTTCAGTTTGGAATAGCATCTCGGGAAGGGTCCTCGGGCACGAGTCTTGGTAAATAAATCTGTAGTCTGATCTCCTGAACTAACATGAGAAGTGGTGATAACCCCCTTTTGAATCATAACGTGGGTGTAGTGACAATCCACTTCAATATATTTAGTTCTCTCGTGAAAAGATGGACTATTTGCAACGAAGAGATTTGCCGGATTGTCACACAACAACTGCATGGGAAGAGGTGCATTGATGCCCAGACCAGAAAGAACAGAACTGGCCCACATCATTTCAGTACTACACTGCACCATGACTATATTCTGATTCAACATTGGATCTCGCTATCACTGTTTGTTTCTTTCTTTTCCATGATACTAGAGAGTTTCCCACAAACACAACAAATCCCAAGGTAGAGTTCATGTCCTTGGAGTAACAAGCATAATCCGCATATGCACAAGTTGTGACAGTCAATGAAGTTCCTCTATTAAATAATAGACATGTGCATGGAGAAGACTTTAAGTATCTCAAAATCATGTACACTGACTCCATGTGCACCTGTCTTGTTTGCTCCATAAACTAGCCGACCTTGCTTACTGCAAAAGAAATATCAAGCCTGGTGATTTCAACATAGAAAGGCTTCCCAACTAGCTCACTTCTTTTCTCTACCTCCTCAGTGGTACCATCATGCAGTTCTATGTTTAGATCAATAGGTATGAAGGTCGGTTTGCAACCTGCCATTCCTGCTTCTGAAAGGAGATAGGTTACATACTTTCCTTGGGTCATGACAAGACCCTGCATATTTCTAGCGAATTCTAGACCCATAAAGTAATGCAGTTCACCCAATTCTTTGGCAACAAACCGTTGTCCCAGAAAGTTCTTCGTCGCAGCATCATCTCCGGTAACAATAATATCATCAACATAAACCAGGATGACTACCGCAACTCGCTAAGTCCTTTGAACGAAGATGGAATGATCACCAGACGAACCTATAAACTCATTATGTTCAATCAGATCTGATAGCTTTTGAAACCATGCTCTAGGGCTTTGACTAAGCCCATAGATAGCCTTATGGAGCTGATGTACAAACTCCCCTATGCAGCGAACCCAGGTGTTGCTGCATATACACCTCTTCATGTAGATCACCATATTGATTAGAATTCTTGACATCTAGTTGGAATAGAGGCCAACACGTACCACAGCAACCAACAACTAAGGTTCGAAAAGATTTTGTTTTCGTTTTAATCGCGCCCTGGAAAGGGAAATTTTGTCAAAATTTCGATGATTTCAGTGGAAATCTCATAAATGGCTCAAAAAATCAGTTGTTTCAGTTTTTTCTCAAATTAAGATCATCCAAGTTATTGGAACAATAAATAACTTACAAATAGAAAATTATATCACATATATCGCTCATCTATACCTCGTATATCGCACATATCAGTCATATCAGGTCATATTATTATTAATATTGATTATTGACTAACAGATATTGGAAATGAAGTTCATCTAAGTTCTTCAAGCAATAAATAACCAACAAATATAAACTTATATCACACATATCGATCATCTATGACCATGACCCTTATATCACACATATCGATCATATCGAACATATTGTTGTTAATAATAAACTTACAAACAAGGAAAAACATCTATTCACAAAAATAATTGATAATATACACATTACTGATTTGTTGGAGTACACGCTTCATTTGTAAGATGGGTAAATGGATCTTTCCAAAATCTATTTACCACTCCATGAGTTTAGTCCCACATCTACCATTGGTCAGACTTGGAGGATTTGAGGAGGCTATATAAGGAGCCCCAGACCTCCTGTAACAGATGAGGAAAGTTCAATGAATACATCATCCCTTTGAGGCGTTATCCCGTGGTGTTATCCCACTCCTTAGGGAGTAGGGTTCCACGTTAAAATCTCGTGTTCTTCAAGTTTTTATTGCTTTATCTCTGATCAAGCTTTCGCATTTCTTATTTTTTATCATGGTATAAGAGCGGGTCGATTCTCGGGGGATTTTAAGTCCTTTATTTTTATTCAAGATTCGATATTTGGAGTTCTTGTTCTTGAAGATTGATGGTTGAAGATTATTCATGGTCATTGCTCAAGATCGTTCGAGTTCTAGTTTATAGGGTTTTCTTAAAACCCTAATTATCCAGAGTCATTGGCAGCACGGATCTAGGGTTCTCAATCTGGAACCCTAGTCTCACAATGGTCGTGAAACTCCAGAAGATTTCCAGCATGCTATCTCCAAATTCCAGAAGGTATCCTGGCGACAGCGCACGACGCACTAGGCCACCATGGTGGCGCTCTTGACTGCAAGCAGCGCCACCCCTTCTCAAGGCTAAGGCCCCGACCCCATCCTCTCTATCCGTGTTGCAGTTCTCACGTTCGCGTCCAGTAGGCAGAGGACTATGCTGCCCAGATCCTCCTGTCACACCTCCTCCTCCCGAAGAGCATCTCCAACCACGAGCTGCTCTCCAGGACAAGGCAGCTACACAGATCCGCCAACAAGCGGAGGCGGTGAAGGTCGTACCTCCAACGCCTGCAGCCTCCTACTCGAGAATCAATACATGCACGTAAAACTCGGATTGTCGCACCTCTTCTTCAAGTGGCGGAACCTCTCCATCGACAACGACTCCCGAAGCTCCAGGAGAAGACCTCCATGAGCACCTCCTCGCCGTTCATCATCGCCTTCTTCAACAGCTCCAGGCGGCACCACCCAGACCGCATGTTCTCCAGAAGTCCTCCAACATTGCCGACCTCTCCAAGTCAACCACCAGGCATCGTGCGCAGCTCCAGATTCCCATCTTTTCCCGTCGACGGTGGTGGGTTCCCAGATTGGGAACCCTAGCATATGCGTGAGAAGGTATCGGCCCAACAGAGCCCCTTGTTTATAAAAAATGGGGAGGAGGATGTCAAAGTAGGCCAAAAAGATTGAAAAAATGTAAAAATTATAAGAGAGGGAGTCCAACCGTATATTAAAAAAATAAACAAAGAAGGGTTGATTTGTAAAAAAAGATTTATTTCGAGAAAAAATGCATACAAAAAATGTACGTTATAAAAAAAATGAGTCGGCTATTAAAAAAGAAGGGAAATAGCCAAAAAAATGATTCTAAAATTTGATTAAAAAAATAGAAGACAAAAAAATGATGAGATCGTCATTTGTGAATGATTTGTTGTCTCCCCATTTGCTTGTCTTCTCCCAACTTTGGTCGACGTCATTGTATTCTGACCAGTATGGGAGAAAGGGGAGTATTGTGAAGAGTCACATGTATGTTCCATATTCAGATTTTAAATTCCAGATCTGCCAGATTTTCCAGACTTTGGAGATTGGTTCAAAGTCCAAGTTCGAGGCACTCCATCGTTGAGTGACATATTTCCTTCGAGTTCTCCAGAGAGAGTCTCCTTTTCAGATGTGCGCATGTTTACCATCTGGTTTATGTAATCCCCGTCTCTTATTTTTGTCAGAATTTTCATGTGTTACATAGGAACTCCAGAGTGGAGATCCCATTCCCTATGCCATGTGAGCTAGGGTTTTCAAGTGGTTTCGTAGGGACTCCGAAGTAGAGATCCCATTCTCTGAGCCAGTATGGGAGAGACTCGGTTCTCTAACGAGGAGAATGCTTAAGACTCCATTCTCCAGCGATCGTGGACTCCAACGAGGATTGTCTCCATGGCTTTTCAGTTCGGCCCTTTTAGAGATGGAGCAGTTGCCTACATGTTGTGGTGGGCTAGAGTTCTCTAGATGGACTCATTTTCAGTTGCAATGACTCTGACAGGCGCAGTACAAAGCACATGCTCTCGACGAGGATATTCAGTCGCACTCCATCCCGTTTGTTCCTCCCCACCTGCACGGCATGAGAAGCAACGTCCTCGATAACAGCCGACAGTTGTGCGCATTGAGTTGATATTATCTGTAGTATCTTGTATTGTGCGTTGAGATTTCTTTATGTTTGTCCAAGTTGAGCAATGCATGCTCCAGCTTGAGGGGGAGTGTTGGAGTAAATGCATCATATGTAAAATGGGTAAATGGATCCTTCCAAGATCCATTTACCACATCGAAGAGTTTAGTCCCACATCTACTAGTGGTGGGACTTGGAGGGTTTGAGGAGGCTATATAAGGAGCCCCAGACCTCTTGTAACAAATGAGAAAGTTCAATGAACACATCATCCCTTTGAGGCGTTCTCCCGTGGTTTCATCCCGCTCCTTAGGGAGTAGGGTTCCACGTTAAAATCTCGGGTTCTTCAAGTTTTATTTCTTATCTCTGATCAAGCTTCCGCATTTCTTATTTTTTAACATGATTAATGCAATAAAAGATACTACATGGACATGAGTTTAGTTCAAAATCAAGAGTTTTGTGGTGGATCCGTATCACCCCCCACCCCTTTCCTGTAGTCTCTCATAGCGCATCGCAAACTCAATGAACTCTCAGTAGTTCCCATATGTCATATACAAGTCCATGACCTTGTAATCCATCGCATATTGCATGTATTGATGGTCATAGATACCTATGAGCATCTCGAGATGAGGATAATAAACACTAGATAAGGTATCACGCGGGGTACGGTGAGGATGTGAAGTGCTAGCTTGAGATCTTCGAGATAACGATGACGGAGTACGAGACGATTATGCGGTAGAGGAAGCGTGGCCGTGTAGTAGTCGGGGGAAAAATCATAACTGTCACCACCAAAATAGCTTCCTTGGCGCTGCTCGAGCTGGCTACCTTGGTAGTTCTCACCGTTGTAGTTGTTGTACCCATACCCATTGTAACCATATGATAGAGGTATATGCACTTGAGGAGGACGAGGAGGAGCATGAAAGTATTCTAGGGTGATGCCAAATGATCTCTCAACGTGTGATGATCCATATCCGACTAGGGGACTTGGTGTTGCTCCACGATATGCGTTGTCAATGTCCATGCAGCTCAAGGAACCTATATGTGATATCAAATCATCCATGTAATTGTCGGTAGGACGATGGCCACAGTCATATGCTTCGTAATCCATAGATCCTAGGCACAAACTTGGAACAAACTGTCTATGCACGTTCATCTGTCGCTCCATATATTCACGCCTTATGTGGAGCCCTTTCTCGAATCTTGTAACATGTGGTCTACGACCACCCCCTACTGACCCCCCTTAAAAATGTTTCCCCATCATAACTACGACCGCCAACAGCATCATCAGCAGTAGTAGTAACATCTCCACTGTCATCCTTTGATTTGGATTTGGATTTGGAACCAGTAGAGAGAATGTCATCAACAAATATATCAACCTCAGCCTCTAACCCTCCAAAAGGGTCCGTAATCTATCCGAATCTAGCCATATAATCACCTACATCTGCTCCCATTTGCTGAATTATATTCTGATTTAGTCTTCCTCCCCGTTGATCGAGTAGTGGAACACCATTGGAATACATCCAACTCTAGAGAACGTCTTTATATGCATAGTCATCGTGTATTTTTTAAATGTATGCAAGATCGATAGGGCCCGTGTAGTCCTCTTTGTCTAGATCTCCCTTGAATGTTTCATCTTTAGCCTCATGTTGTAGTGCAGGTAGACAAGATCATGGAGCTATTCTCTCGACCTGCTCCATCTCTTTAAATGGATCACGTTGAATGTACTCCAGTTCCTCTCACAACCACCAGCAAATGCAGCTTGAGATAATACTTTCACTGCCACTTTTTGTAGGTTGGGAACTTCAATCCCGTACAGTAACCACCATTCAGCTATGGAAAATCCAAATAAGATAAATCAATAATAATAACAATATTAATACGTCACAACACAATCAATGGATTTATTCGTCTTCGTCTTACCAGAAAGAGTATTCCCCTCCATTAACCGCGATAATTCTACCGAAGGAACCCAAAACATCCCTAAAGTACTTCACATGTACATTGTTTGAAGACAAAGTGTCGCGTAATAGTTCCAATGAATATTTTATTAGTTTGCATGGAAATGTGATGCAAATAAAAATTTGCAATGGAGAAAATAATAATTTTGATGGTGGAAATTTGGTGGAAGAAGAAACTAGAGGGTGGGAGAAGAGAAGAGCGCGCCGGTTGCGCGGGTTTCAGGGTTGAAACGTGAAGATCGCTGAGAGAGAGAGAGGCAAAGAGATAAAACTCGATTTTTATATAATCTGAACGGAACTGTCCCTTCCAATAGACTACCAACCTCTTTAAATAGTAGAGGTGGAATTACAAAAATAGAAAGCGAATTGAAATCTTGACTCGATCTTAATTGATTTGAATCGAGATTCAAAATCTATATTATCCTATTTTGACTCTAATTCAAAATTTGAAATTCAAATTTAAAATTGACTGACTAATTTAGAGATCACATGCGATTTCTTTATTTAAATAAAATGCAACGACTCAAATAAACGTAAATAAAATTAACGGACAAAAATATTAAGCCCTATATATTAATTTTGTGCTGCATCAATTCTCCTCCGCTTGAAAAATTCGTCTCCTGACGAATTGCTCGATCTTCGTTCCATCAGTGGAGAATTCGATGTTGAAATTGTAGTTTCAAATTCCCCCAATCACATCCTTTTCAACGTTACGTTTGTAATTTTTTCAATTGGAGGGCGTCTCTGCAATTTTCGTACCCCTTCACTTAAAAGGATTCCATAGCATAACACATCCTCCAATTGCCCCTTTTGATAAATTTTTTTGTAAGAGGGGGCTTCCCTGCAAATTTTCCAATCTAAATCCCCATCCCAAATTTAATGCGATCCGAATCCCACAGATAGGGAGCCCTTCGTTAGGGTTCTTCGTTCTTTTTCTTTACAATGACGACGGTGAAGTCTTCGACTCCAAGGACGGCATCGATCTGAGAAGGGAGGCCACCGGCAGCGACGAACTGTGTCAAGAGGTCGTAAGCGGCGACGCAGAGGCTGCTGGCGGCGCAGGTGTCGCGTGGAACAACGATGATCAGCGTGACTGAGGATGTTGGTATTTGGGACTGGGAGGAAATGTACGCGTAAACCCAGAGGTCGCCGGCGACGAGAAAGATTCCGGAAGGAGGGCTTCGTGACTGTCGGGTTTCGCCTCCAGCGGAGCCAACTGCGGATGTCCGTAAGATGGCGATGACTCCCGCTTAGAAGCTTGTAGTAGCAGCTGCAGCATCGTGCCCTAGGATTAGGGCTCCAGAAGCATTGGTGATGCGTGATCTCACAAGAGCACATGATCACGCAAGTGCAATGTTGGCGGGGGCTGCGCAAGTTGCGTGAGAGGGAGCTTGAAGGTAGTGGGCCCAACCTTGGAAGTCGACCGAGATAAAGGCATTTGTTGAGTACGCAGGGGTTCCGTCGAAGGTGGTTGGGAATGGGAGTCGGTGTTGTAGGAGCCTCCCGAACCACAACCTTGGAGGAGATCGGATCTAGGTCTTCAATTTTTTTATTTTTTGATTCCTGGACAGCGACATCGATCGCAAAAAAATCGAGGTTTTCGTATTCCTCGTCCGCGGGATCTTCGTCGAAGATGGGCCTTTGATCCTTTTCTTCTTGCACAATAGTTATATCAAATAAATCTTCATCTGGAATGAAAGTACCTTTGTTTTTTTGCTCAAAAATAGGTTGTATAGCAGCTTCGATGATCTGAATTTTGTCGTCGTCGAGCGAATCTTCGTTGATTGTCGCGTCCAGCCATTCTTGGACTTTAATGCTTGATACAAGACGTCGCTTGAACTTTTGTTGGCGCGAACGAGACTGCGGGCCATGAGATAGGCGGCTCAGATCGAGTAGCAAACGCCAATATTCGACCGGATCGTCGAATCGTAGGAACGATTCGGTTTCCATGCTCTGATATCAAATGATGCAAATAAAAATTTGCAATGGAGAAAATAATAATTTTGATGGTGGAAATTTGGTGGAAGAAGAGAGTAGAGGGTGGGAGAAGAGAAGAGCGCGCCGGTTGCGCGGGATTTCAGGGTTGAAACGTGAAGATCGCTGAGAGAGAGAGAGAGGCAAAGAGATAAAACTCGATTTTTATATAATCTGAACTGAACTGTCCCTTACAATAGACTACCAACCTCTTTATATAGTAGAGGTGGAATTACAAAAATAGAAAGCGAATTGAAATCTTTACTCGATCTTAATTGATTTGAATCGAGATTCAAATCTATATTATCCTATTTTGACTCTAATTCAAAATTAGAAATTCAAATTTAAAATTGACTGACTAATTTAGAGATTACACGCGATCTCTTTATTTAAATAAAATGCAACGACTCAAATAAACGTAAATAAAATTAACGAACAAAAATATTAAGCCCTATATTTTAATTTTGTGCTGCATCAAAATGTAAACCCACTCTATATTTCAAAATACCTCATTCGTGCACAAGATTTGGGTTTTCTCATCTTTGATGAGCTTCTCCACCACAATTTGAAGGTCAACATTTATACCAAGACGGCTCTTGTATTGGTACTTGGGATTGAAGTAATAAGCTGGAATGCATAATTCTCATATTTTAATCCATCAAAAGTGTTATCAATAATGTAAAAAGGGATTTATTACATACCGGCCTTATAAAGAGGATACGAGTGCATCTTAGACTAACGTTCGTTTATGATGTCCAACCATGCTTTGTATCATTTCACAGTTGCTTCTCTGACCTTCTCTCTCATGCAACGCATTGCCTTGTAGATCACTCCAATGGTCGATTTTTTGTCGCCATCCACGATCCGCAATGCAGACATAAATGAAACCAACAAAATTGAAGATCTAACGAACCCAAAATAACCCTAATTAATTATGTCGAATTATTATAGTTGGGCAATCAGGATCAATCAAAAATTACCAAACAAATAAATAAATCAATCGGTCGAAGTGCGGTTTTGTGCTTATTTAACCTGGACAAGCCCCATGGTCAACTCAAGAAGGTAAAGGAACAACTTAGGTTTCAAATCAAATCACTTAATGCACGATTTTCAAAGAGAAAACTTTTTTGATATTTTTATGCGATAAGAATGCAAATGCAAAAAATACGAATGAATTAAGTTCT
This sequence comes from Ottelia alismoides, assembly GCA_037367405.1. Lineage (NCBI taxonomy): Eukaryota > Viridiplantae > Streptophyta > Magnoliopsida > Alismatales > Hydrocharitaceae > Ottelia > Ottelia alismoides. Next base: position 455,797 of record JAZKJV010009794.1, read on the forward strand.
TAAGCAAAATAAGCAACTTAGCTGAATTAATTTTTAATTCAAAAATAGACCAAATTAGGCAAGTGATATTTTTCATGTAAACCTAATTCAATGATGCATGAAAAATGTATCTTTGGAATTTTTGTGGTTAAAAGACAACAATAAAAAATGAATTATTTTTATGGATTTTTATGCAACTTTATGAACAAACATAATGCAAAAATTATGAAACTTGGGCGGAAAATTAAATATGATGAAGTGAGCTTACACTATTTTTTTAAAATTTTCTGGAAATATGTAATTTTTATGAAATTTTTACTTAACCAGGGTGGATCTGAGCAATCAATTCCTAATAAAACCATAATTAAAAATCACATCAAACCAAAATTATCTCAAAAAGATATTTAATGCACAATCCAAGAGACATGAGTTTGTGAAAAATATTATGTGTGGACCTAATTAAAAATCAATTACAAAATTCACTCAATTTATTCAAGAATTGATCACCTCCATTTTCAATGAAATTTGGAATACAAGTTAAAGCACAACTAAACACACAATCCCTGAATTTTTGAGAATTTTTTGAGCAAGAAATGACTCAATATTAATTTCATAACATAAATGAGTAAAATTCTACTGATTTTCTATCCCTAAATTTTAATAAATCAATGCAAAGTCACAAAATTATAGACCAAAAATAATTTGATAGAGAATTAGTTGTTGGACAGCAAGCTATTTTTGGTTCAATAAAATGATAAAAATTGAAGGTTCAAAATAATGCTCCAATACAGGGTTCCCTTTACAATTACTAAAATAAAGATTCAACAAAATAGAAGTCGTGCCTAAGGACACTTCTTTAATTATATATACCTTAGGAGGATGGAAGCATTCCAAATTAAAATGGAGGAGACTTCTCCTTCGTTCTCAGGAAACCATGCATGGTGATCTTGGTAGCAGATGTAGCAGAGGTCGAGGGAGGCAGCCTAAGCATCGTCGAGGTGTCACGACAGAGGTGTGGTGCTCGCTGGAGATGGAGGTGTCGAAGGATGTGGTTTCTACTATTGTTGCACGCTGTGGTAAGGTGGTTGTATGACCACTGTGGTTGGAGGTGGTAAGATCCAAGGTTGTGCTGTGTCGGATGAGATGGAAGGCCGTATCCCGATATATGGGCGATATATCGCCGATATATCGATATCGACATGGGACCGATATCGAAATCGATATATCGATATATCCGATTTCAGGCATTTTCTTCAGAAAAATTCCTAGATATAGCGATATATCGGCGATATATCGACGATATATCGCCGATATATCGATATCGACACGATATCGATATCGATATGTCCTTCCATCAGATGAGGTGCGGAAGTGAATGCGGTTTTGTACAAGGTCGGAGGACACTGGCAGGTCCCCTGTACTTCCCTGAATGGCAGGATCCTGAGTATACCAAACACCATCACCTCCCACACCTAGGGAGGCTCTGTCTGGGCTATCTCTGCTGGTGGTGGTTGCTACTGGCAAGATTGGATGTAGGATTGGTCCCCTACCCAAGGTTGGAGTGGCCTTGACATCGGCTGCTCATGTACATGGTGAACACAGAAGACATTGGTAGCAGATGCAGTCATGGCAGGTATCTTCATCTTAGACACCTTCTCAGACAACTCCTCCATATGCTTTGGAAGCTTGGAGAGACTATTATCCAACTCATTCATCCTCTTGTCGATTCTCTTTATCATTGCCAGCTTGTCCGCGATGATTCCCATACTAGGAATCAAGTCTTGTGAGAGATCAACCATATCATGCATTCCCCCTTTAGATATGAGTATGATAGGGGACTCAGAATACGCCTTGCTAGCGGTCTGTGAGTGGCTTAGATCAGTCATCTTCTCGAATACATTCCAAACGGTATCCGCTCCTCGTGACGTGTAGCTGCCTCCACAGGCAACGCTAACTAAACCCTACACCTCATGGTTGAGACCGGCTGATGTAGCGTGGAATCAAAATATAGGGCTGCATTTATTAATTATGTCGTCGCATTTTTCTTGTCGTTGCATTTTTTAATTTAAATAAAGAGATCGCGTGTGATCTCAATTAGCTTTATTATGAATTCAAATTAGGTAGTTAGTCGGTTAATTGGTTAGAGTCCAATTAGGATAATTAGTTGTCAATTTGAATTTGATTTCTATTTTTGTAATCTCATCCTTCCTATATAAAGGGATGATGGTCCATTGTTTTAGTCAGTTCAGTGATTATAAAAATTTGCGATTTTTATCTCTATCTCTCGCTCGTCTCTCTCTCCCCCACGCGATCTCAACGTTTCTTCTTCCTCAAACCCCTTGTTCCCGACGAGTTTCTTCTTCTCAACCCCTCTATCTTCTTCCACCAAAATTCCACCGTTCACAATTTTAATTTTTATCGCCGCGCCGAAATCATTCTGCATCAATTGGTATCAATTGGTATCAAAATTCATTTTGCATCAATTGGTATCAGAGCATGGCCTACAGATCATCCTCACGATCTAACGATCCGTCTAGACGCTCGCACCGACATGCATCGAGGGACCATCGTTTCTCTCGAACAAAAACGACGAGCCATCTCTGCCATCGACGCCTACAACAAGGAGACGGAGCGCATGTTACGTGATTTGCAAACCACATTCCACTCCGAGTTTCGAGCGCTTATGGCTAACTTCGAGGCCCTACGTGCCGCCAACTCGAAGGCTGCAGCGACACTAATCACCGACACCGAATTTGAAGACGAAAATCTCGCCGTCAATGACAAATCGGCCGTTGTCCAGGCCATTTCGGAAGAAAAAAAGGTCGATCTGAGGGCTGTCCAGGTAATTTCAAACTCGCAAAAGCCGCAAGAATTGATCTACAGCCCATCTGCGACCTTCTCACAAACCTCCCCTACCCCGCCCATGTCGCCAACCCCTTCCCCTGTCTTCCCCCCAACCCCGGCAGCACAAGCCTCAACCCCAGCGACCCCAGCCACAGCTGCAACTCTACCATCGTTGCCTCCCCCTTCCGCCGCTACCCTCACACTTCCTGCAACAGAACCCCATGCTACCGCCACCCTCGTCCCCTTGGCGACCCTCCCAGCCCCACCACCACCGCCATTCTCCCCATCCGCCACCCCCGCACCCACAGCACCCATCACCGATTCCCCATCCACATCACCGCTGTCCCTCCCCGCTGACCTGCCACCCCCTCCCGCCCTCGCACCCGTCTTCCCCACCATCCTCGCACCCCCTGCTGGGAAACCCGCTGCCCCAACACCCAACCCAGCCCCATCCACATCACCGCCGTCCCTTCCCGCTGACCCGCCACCCCCTCCCACCCTCGCACCCGTCTTCCCCACCATCCTCGCACCCCCTGTTGTGAAACCCTCTGCCCCAACACCCGCAAAACCCGCCGCAAACCCAACATCGCCACCGTCTTCCCCTCCCGCGACCCCCACACCCCCAGTATGCATCCCCGAAGCCCTCTCGTTTCTGCAACCAACCCCTCGCTGATCCTCGCCGTGCCGCCCCTCCAACCGTCCACCGCCCATCTCGCCATCCTTGCGGGTCGCACGGAACTCCAGGGAACGAAATCGCAGGCGCCACCTCCCCTGTCCAAGTAGCGTACGCGGGAAGAATGGGAAAGCCCTAACAAGAGGCCCGATGACTAAGGGGCGTGAATCCCATGACATGTGGGATTGGGAACCACTTTGGGAAAATTACAAAAAAAACCCCATGCAAAAGTTTTTACTCAAAAGGGAACTGCAAGAACTCCTCTTACGAAATTTGCTTAAGTGAAGGGGCACGAAAATTGCGCCCAAACCCCCTGCTGCGAAAATATTTTAAAAGAAGTGCTGAAAGAAGGCAATTGGGGAGACTTCCTTATCCAATTAGGACTAAGACCTTGGGTTTCATCTACATAAAGACCCCATGGCTTCCTTCATTGGCCACATCTCCTCCTCTCCTTTCATTGTGCTATTGCTTTGCCATGGATCCTCCAAAAACCATGTTGTTCATGCCCCACCAAATTTTCAATCATCACAATGAGGAGACAAGATTCATGAAGACGCCGCCATTTGCGCCACATATGTTCTTCCACTACGAAGGTCACGTCACCAACACCCGTATCGCGCGCGTGTGGATACCGCCATTCGCTCCACACCAATTCTTCCAGGGGATACTGAGAACGCAGATTCAACCTCCAAGCCTGCAGATCCAGCAATTCGTCGGGAGACGAATTTTTAAAGCGGAGGAGAGTTGATGCAACGTGGAATCAAAATATAGGGCTGCATTTATTAATTATGTCGTCGCATTTTTCTTGTCGTCGCGTTTTTCAATTTAAATAAAGAGATCGCGTGCGATCTCAATTAGCTTTATTATGAATTTCAAATTAGGTAGTTAGTCGATTAATTGGTTAGAGTCCAATTAGGATAATTTAATTAGTTGTCAATTTGAATTTGATTTCTATTTTTGTAATCTCATCCCTCCTATATAAAGGGATGATGGTCCATTGTTTTAGTCAGTTCAGTGATTATGAAAATTTGAGATTTTTATCTCTATCTCTCGCTCGTCTCTCTCTCCCCCACGCGATCTCCGTGTTTCTTCTTCCTCAAACCCCTTGTTCCCAACGAGTTTCTTCTTCTCAACCCCTCTATCTTCTTCCACCAAAATTCCACCGTTCACAATTTTAATTTTTATCGTCGCGCCGAAATCATTCTACATCACCGACGAAAAGAGATTGGATCAAGATGTTGTCATCCAAACCATGACACGAGCACTTCTGTAATCGATCCTTGAACGGTTCCCAGGTGTTGCAGGATGGCTCATTACGGAGTTGGGAAAAGCTAGTGATGCGTGCCTTCATCTGATTGGGTCTACTCATATGGTAGAACTTCTTTAGAAATAGGTCCTTGAACTGGGCATATGTAGTTACCATCACTCCTAAGTACTTTACCCAGCAATCTGCTTTGCCTCCAAGGGTAGTGAACCTAATATAATCCTAGCTAACCCTAGGGTCTTTGAGGTTAGCACATACGAGCTCAAAGTCCCTTAAGAATGCGTAGAGTTCCTCAGTGGCATTCACATTGAAGTGTGACAGCAGGTTCAGGAACTGCAGTTTCAATTCATACTCTACTTCTGGCTCAGCGGGACTCAGATAATTCCTCACTCAATACTGTCTCGAGTTGTACGTCGCATCCATAGGTGCATCTACCCTGACATATAATTGTCCCATCTGAACCCTAAGTAAAGCATGTTGCTACTTAGATGCGGCAAGTCTAGCAAGTATCATCTGCATGGGATCCTCATGTTATTCTTCATCATCATTCTGTTTCTTGGGGGGCATCTTGATTGAATCTTCTTTGAAACCTTCAACAAAGGGGTTCGTATTAGATGATGCTATTGATTTTAAATCAACCTCACTGAGGCAAAGATCTTCCTCAGTAAGTAGGGAAGAGAGGAAGGGGTTGGTCAGTGTGTGACCATCCCCGAAGTGAGTGATCCCGAACTCAAGAGAGTCCTGACGTCAGGGAGGTCCAAGAAGTGAAGGGACCTCGGAAGACGTACTTTTTGGAGGGGTCAACGAAAGGTTCACGAAGTCCGAATAAAAATCCCCCCAACGAGTCATCTTCGATGTCAAAAAGAGCGTAAATGAACACGAGAGGCAAGAAGAATCTATGCTCTACGGGGCACGTAAATGTGCGAAGAGAACTCACGCAATTCAAACACAGCAAGACCCTTTGATTCACCAACTTCACATGTGAAGGTCGTAAAGGTTCGGCCAATTTTATATTGTATGTTTTAGTTAGTGATAATCCAATCTTTTACAAGCACACATGTAGTCTCCTACTATGCCCAATTGAAGTCTTGTAAGCTCTCAATTAATGGAGTGATCTTCCCGGGATGACGGGTTCAATATCACACCCCAAAAGAAACTTACAAGCGCAGACAACCAAAACGTATTTCTAAGGTCGAAGGTAATTTGCGCGCCTGCTGCCTTCCTTGGATGTGGTAGCCGTTTCTCAGGCTCCCTCTCCGGAATCGAACCCTAATTCTCCGTCACTCGTCACCACCATGGTAGGCCCCTATCCTACCATCGAAAGTTGATAGGGCAGAAATTTGAATGATGCGTCGCCAGCACGAAGGCTGTGCGATCCGTCGAGTTATCATGTATCATCCGAGAAGCGAGCGAGGCTCGCATTGGCCTTTTATCTAATAAATGCATCCCTTCCAGAAGTCGAGGATTGTTGCACGTATTAGCTCTAGAATTACTACAGTTATCCGAGTAGTAAGTACCATCAAACAAACTATAACTGATTTAATGAGCCATTCGCAGTTTCACAATCTGAATTACTTCATACTTGCACATGCATGGCTTAATCTTTGAGACAAGCATATGACTACTGGCAGGATCAACCAGGTAGCATCTGTTCCGCCACGCGTCCCTGTCCACACATGCGACACGGATTCCCGAGTGCATACGTCGGAGAAGGGACGTGCATCGTTCGTTATGGACAAAAGGGTCGGCGACCTTCGAAGTAAGGGTGGAAGTTCAGGGATTTGGGATCTAGCCTTCAGGATCCGTCCTTACCCACTCTATCTTGAGGTAAGTGCATGCGTCCAAAGAGGGCTTTATGCACCTGTAAAGCAAGTGTTCATTTTATTCCAAGTTGATTTAATCGACTTACTCAATTCAGTCCAATTTAGAGTATTGGTTATCACTTGAATTTAATGTGAACATACAATCATGTCAATCGTTCAGTCCATTTTCCTTTTAGCCTTAGGTCACAAAGCAGAGGGAAGAATCAGAAAATTGAATGCAAGCGAGAAACAATGATGAATGCTCAGAAGAAGTTATACTCACAGTGATTCCCAGCACTCTACATGTGTTATGCAAGACAGAATTTTTAAATCTACTCTAAATGCATGCAAATTGAGCAAAATTGCACCTAAATAGAATACTATTAGCGAGGAAGAAATCGATTCAATTTGGCTAAGTAGTATGTGTTTACATGTGTTTTAGTGAATCTTTCAAGATCGGTGTGACCTAAATTATGATGGATCACATACAAATTTGAATTACACTACAAATTTGAGTTACACTACCATGTGCCTATCCTAATTTCGCCACTAAAGTCGATAATCACTCTCGACCGCGCACAACGACAGAATAAGTGCCCAATCTTTGTTATACGCACGAGCTCTCAAACAAGAGTCGTTGTAAATGTTTGATTACCTAAATTATTACAACACAATAATTACAAGAATGAATAATAAAAAATAAAATGAAGTGAAATTTCTCTTAAAAATAAATTCAATCTCCTTTTCCCTTCCGTCGTCAGCTCGTTCCACGACTCGTCGACCTCCGATGTACTCCAAGTTGCGCCGGTTTCAAGAAAGCCGCTTCAAGTCCATCGGACCCATGAATTCAAGGGATCTTTTTGCAATTTTCTCAAAAAAAAGGCCGGTATGCCCCTCACGTGGTGCACTTGGTTATGTTCTTCTGCTTCTCCAAGCACTGTGTGCGTGGAGCAACGAAGAGAGGTGGTTGTGGCGAGCATAGGGGCATTGGAGCTGTTGCATTTGCAGCCACTAGACGGCAGCAGAGGGGCGGGCGCGCCGCTGTTGGAGGGGGCAGCATTTGGCGCACACGACAGCCGCCATAGCGGCTTGCGGAAGTGTGATGAGGTGGCGGTTGGCGATGAGGTGTGGTTGGCGATGAGGTGCGGTCGCGCGTGAGCGAGCTGAGGAGGACGCGAGCAGAAGATGTTACGGCAGAGGTTGTTGGAGCGACGAACGGTGGGAAGTGGTGGAATGGCCACGGGCTGAGACGGCATCAACGACTCAGCTAAGTGTGAGGGGCGAGGTACATGAGGTGATCGACAGAGAGGAGCTGGAGTCACTCGGATGAGGACGACATTGGGGACGCGAGGGAGGTCACGATCGAAGAAGCTTCACACGTGGGGGTTGTTGCGAGGTCGCGGTCGAAGAAACTTCACGTGTGGGGGCCGATGCGTGCGTGCATTTGTGTTGCAGGAAGAAGTGAGGAAGAAGACGGGAAGAGAAGAGTTTAAGGAGAAGAGGAAGAAAGGGGAGAAGAAGAAGAAGAAAGAGAGGAAGAGATAACGTGAGGCGAGATCGTGTGGTGTGCTCAGAAAAAACATTCCATGTTGCAAACAAGGAGGTTTCCATGCATTTGTTTAGCATAGGTAAATTTTTTATTAATCGATTGATGAAATCTCACCCAAAAATAAATAAAAATCACGAGATTCTTCATATATGATTTATCCGTGAAAGTACAAAAAGTTTGGAGATTTGGTGAGTGGACGAAGGTGTGGTGAGGAGAGAGAAAATATTAGGAGTAATGAAGAAGAAGAAAAATGGGGGAAGAAGAAGAAAGAAAAGGAAGAGGGGAGGTTTACCTGATGTGTTGTTGGAATGGGTGCCTAGGGAGGAGCTAGAAGCGGGGCTCCGATCTTCGCTCAAGTCGCCGGAAGCGACGAGCTCAAGCAACACTCGAAGATATTGCGACGAAGGTTGGGTATACCATCGGATCACGCCGATAGTAGACGGGGTCTTAGCTCAACCTCTCAAACTCGCAACTGTCACCTAGAACTTGTGGGAAGCTCCCTCCTCCACCTTGCATGAAGTGGTGGATCATGGGAAATGAAGGTGAGAAGGGAGTTTTGTTGGGTGGAGTTGCAATTACAATGGAGCGGAAAAGATGGAGGGATTGTTAAGGGGCGTGGGCAGTTGTAGGAGACATGGATGGGCGGTTATGGGGCGTGGGTGGTCGTGGTACAGAGGGAGAGATGAGGTTGGTGTTGTGTTTTTGTATAGAGAACGTGTGAGAGATGAACGGAAGTGTTGACCCGATGGTCAACACTTGAAACAACATGATTGGTTGGAATGAAATGAGTGAAGGGGTGGACGGATGAGGTGGATAAGTGGAAGGGTTGAACCAATAGAAAGTGGCCACATGGCCAGTTGACCTTGACAAACAAATGAAAAGAAGAAGAAAATATTAGTGACAAACCACGTGGCCACTTTGTATTATTTTTAATGGTAAAATAATTATTAATTTTTGTAATTATATACTATAGAGATAGTTATATTATGCACCTCTTCGTTATTTCTTTGTCTTCTATAAACTACTTCGTACTTTACCCTTAAGGTCTCTCCCTATATAAGAGAGCCTAGGGTTTCTCTGAATAATCAATCTGTGTTTTTCTCCCAACATGGTATCAGAGCCACCCTAGGGCTCTAGCCACCCGCCGTCCTCTCCCCACCCGTCGCCCTCTCCTCTCACGCCGCCGTACCCCCGCGCCGTCGGCTCGTCCCCCTCTCGCTCCTCGGCGGTTCCCACTGGCTAGGCGGCACACCAGACCCGCCGCCAACCTACCCCCGCCGCCACCACCCGGGCGGCACCCCAGTCAAGCCGCCAGCCCAATAGGCGGCCCCCAGTCCTGCCGCTAGCCCTTTAGGCGGCCCTCATCTCCGGTGTGCCCTAGCCGCCCCTCGTCTCTTCCGTCGGATAGATGGATTTGAGTGCGTAACGTCTACATACGCACTCGAATCCAATGCAGTTTGTGTAGACATATATTACTTTGTCTACAAACCCTAGTTCTTTTCCAGCGGCAGTATGTCAGAATCGAAGGTTGATATGCCCTCCACCAGCGCATTCAAAGGTCATGCGCCAATAGTCAAGATGGACGGGTCGAATTATTAGCTCTGGGCAATGCAGTTCATGAGTCTCATGAAGTCGAATGGTAAGAAGCACATTCTTCCGAGGATGAGCCCGCAGAGAAGACAGGGATATATGCCTTATGGGAGGCTGATGACTCCTACGCAAAGGTCTGGTTGTCTGGTACATTGACGATGGAGATTGCCAATGATGTCCTCCATCAGCCCACTGCCAAGGCGATGTGGGATATTCTAGCCGCTACATATTCGCAGGTGCGAAATGAGACCAAGATGTTACAGCTTCAGCATGACATATTCACGATGAAGCAGAGCGGCAGACCTCTTCACTCCTTATACACATCCCTGAGAGGAATGTTTGAGAAGTTATACAGTACTATCCCACTCACAGCGACTCCTGAACAGCAGAAGACATTTCAGAATGCCACCATGGTGGGTGTTCTACTTGCGGCTCTTGATCCTGAATATGACGCCGCCCGGTCTCAGATCTTGGCTGATGCAGTTATTCCTCCAGTGGAGGATGTTTACAGGAGACTCAGTCGCATTACAATTTCTTCCAGTTCTTCTACTCCACCCCCATCGGCGATGGCAGTCTCGCGTGGGAGAGGTGGTCCGTCTTCTGGTCATGGACGTGGACGTGGACGTGGACGTGGACGTAGACCCCAGGGAAGGGGTGGTCGCTTTAGTCAGCCATGTTCATATTGTCACCGCACAGGACAATCGGAGGAGACATGCTATTCTAAGCATGGGTTCCCAGCATCGGCACGTGTTGCAGAGCACTCTCAGTCCCCGTTGACATCTACTGCAGATAATCGGTTTGAGGAACTTGTGGCACGTCTCCGAGATATTATGCCACAATCATCTGGTGATTCGTCTGGTGGACCTTCAGATGTTGCTGCTACAGCCTCCGCCAGTTCATCTGTTGCTGCTAGTACCTCAGGTAGATCTACTGCATTTACACCGTCTCATGATATCTCTGATTGGGTTATAGATTCGGGAGCCACACGTCATCTCTGCCGAGATAGAGACAGACTAGAGTCCTACAGGGACATTCCTCACAACCGCTCAGTGCAGATCGCAGATGGTACTCATTCCCCTCTTGTTGGACAGGGGGAGGTCTTCCTATCCTCTACTATGCATCTACAGAATGTCCTACATGCTTCTGAGTTCTCGATGAATCTGTTATCTATTAGTCAGATTACGAAGGATTTGCATTGTCGTAATATATTTGATCCGTCTTCTCTTATTTTTCAGGACATACTAACGGGCAGGGTGATTGGTTGTGGCTCTGAGCAGAATGGTCTATATCGGCTGGTTCGGAATTCCTATGCTGGTGTCTCCTCTCATTCTGTCGGACCAGTTTCTCCGTACATCTGGCATCTACGTTTTGGTCACCTTCCGCTCCAGAAAATACGCCATCTTCTGCCCCAGATCTCTCCTAGGTCGTCCTTTCGCTGTGAAGCATGTCAGTTGGGAAAGCATCATCGGTCGAGCTTTCCTAGTCGTCAGAGTCGGAGCAGTAGCTCCCCATTCGAGTTGTTTCATATAGATATATGGGGTCCGAGTCGTGTACCCGATCATCAGGGGCACAGATTTTATCTTGTGGTAGTGGATGATTTCTCTCGTGTATCTTGGGTCTTTCTTTTGAAAAATAAATCTGAAGCAGGAGATGTGATCAAGAATTTAATTAATGAAGTGCACAATGTTTTCTCTTCTTCAGTCAAATATGTTCGTACGGATAATGCCCTAGAATTTTGCAAACGGTCACTTTCTCAATTTCTTTCATCAAAGGGCATTATTCACCAAACCACTTGTGCGTATACATCTCAGTAAAATGGTGTGGCGGAACGAAAGCACCGCCATCTCCTGGATATTACTCGAACCCTGTTGATTCAGAGTTGTGCTCCTATTACTTTCTGAGGGGATGCTGTTCTTACCGCATGTTATCTGGTCAATCGAATTCCATCCTCTGTTCTTGGTGAGAAGATACCTATTTCTCTCATTTTTCCGGACAAGGAATTATTCTCACTGACTCCACGTGTCTTTGGTATTGTGGCATTTGTTCATCTTTTGTCTCCCGGACTTGACAAACTCTCTCCTAGAGCGGTCAAGTGTGTCTTTGTTGGTTATTCCATGACTCAGAAGGGCTACCGGTGTTATGATCATATAAATAAGAAGTACTTCGTGAGTGCTGATGTCACTTTCTTCGAGTCTGTTATGTATTTTTCTCCTGCAGATGATAGACCGGTACCATCCACTACCAATGATGATGTCTATGTTCCTCCACCACCTACTTGGAGTTCACCTGAGTCTCCTCCTGTTCCTGCCTCCACGTCAGCTCCAACACCACCACCTCCTCCTCCACCTCTTCCACGACCTCCCATTTCACCTCTACCAAAATTCTATACAGCCACCCATCACGCCTCAGGTATGTTCAGATGGCATTACTACTGACGGGTCAGATTTGGTACATGTGCAGGATTCTTCAGTGCAGGAAGACACTAGACCATCCGGTGCAGCAGAAGATGATCTTAATATTCCGATTGCTATTCGGAAGCGGAAGCGGATGTGTACCTCTTATCCATTTGCTTCACAGGTTTCGTTTCACCGTCTCACTGGTGACTTTCAGAGATTTGCTTCAGCCTTGTCTTCCGTGGATATACCACGGACCTACCAGGAGGCTTTGAAGAGTGATTGTTGGAGATTAGCTATGGAAGATGAGATGTGTGCATTGCAGTCTCGTGGCACATGGTCTTTGGTTCCTGCTCCTCCTGACGCATCTATTGTGAGTCTGTAAGTGGGTCTTCACAGTTAAATATCATGCAGACGGTAGTTTGGATCGGTACAAAGCACATTTGGTCGCGCATGGTTTTACACAGACCTATGGCGTAGACTACATGGATACTTTCTCTCCAGTGGCTAGACATTCTACCCATGGCCTCAGATTTCAGCGAAATTCGGTCGAATTTCTGTCGAATATCGATATCCAGTCGAAATCGAAATTCAACCGAAATGACCGAAATGACCGAAATATGGGGGTCCTAGTACAAAAAATGATCGAAATGATCGAAATTCCGATCGAAATTTGACCGAAATTCCATCGAAATTCTGTTTTGATCGTCACCGAAATGGTGACCGAAACCGACATTTAAGGCCTTGATTCTACCCTTCGCATTCTCTTGTCTGTGGTCGTGGTTCGTAAATGGAGTATATCTCAACTGGATGTCAAGAATGCATTCTTGTATGGGGATCTACAGGAGGAAGTCTACATGCAGCAGCCACCTGGGTTTACTGCTGAGGGGGAGAAGCATATGGTCTGTAGACTTCACAAGGCAATTTATGGCCTCAAACAGAGTCCAAGAGCATGGTTCTAGAAGCTTTCCAACCTTATTGAGCAACAGGGATTTAAGAGGTCAAATGCAGACCACTCGTTGTTTGTCCAGAAGTCATCGGCGGGTACGGTTGTTATCATGGTCTATGTTGATGACATTCTAGTTACAGGAGATGATGCTCAGGGCATAGAAAGGGCGAAGGCTTTCCTAGGCTGTGAGTTTGTTACGAAGGATCTTGGAACCCTAAGATATTTTCTGGGGTTGAAATTTGCAAGGAATGCACAGGGCTTGGTGATGACCCAACGGAAGTACATTACAGACTTCTTGATTGAGACAGGCATGGATGGATGCAAACCATCAAGTATTCCCATGGACCCTAGCATGAAGTTTTATGATGGTGATACTGCTGAAGTGGATAAAAGGTGATATAGAGAAATGGTGGGTAAGCTCCTTTATATTACCATAACTCGTCCGGATATTGCATTTGCAGTAAGCAGGGTGAGTCAATTTATGGAGCAGCCAAGACAAGTTCATATGGATGCTATATACATGATACTGAGGTATCTGAAGTCTTCTCCAGGTTCAGGGTTGTTGTTCAGGAAGGGCACAGATTTATCTATCTCAGCGTGTGCAGACGTCGATTATACAGGATGCCCTAAGGATCGAAAATCAACCTCAGGATTCGTAGTTTTTGTTGGAGGCTCTCTGGTCTCTTCGAAAAGCAAGAAACAAACGGTTGTGGCAAGGTCCAGTGCGGAATCCGAATATAGGGCCATGGCTCAAGCCAGCACAGAAATGATGAGGGTTCGATCCGTACTAGAAGATCTACATGTAGTTGTGCCTCTACCCATGAAGCTTTAGTGTGACAATCAGGCAGCCTTGTTCATTGCCAACAATCCAGCTTTTCATGAAAGAACCAAGCATATTGAAGTTGACTGCCATTACACTAGAGACTTGATCCAGAGAGGATTGATATCTACTACGCATGTGAGCTCAGGAGATCAGACTGCGGATGTATTCACCAAGCCGTTGCTCAGAGGACCTTTTCAGAGATGTTCATCCAAGCTGAGCATGATAGACATCTATGCTCTACCTTAAGGGGGAGTGTAGAGATAGTTATTATTATATTATGCACCTCTTCGTTATTTCTTTGTCTTCTATGGACTACTTTGTACTTTACCCTTAAGGTCCCTCCCTATATAACAGAGCCTAGAGTTTCTCTGAATAATCAATCTGTGTTTTTCTCCCAACATATACTTTATTAAAAAAGAAAGAAATGAAAATAGGCTAAATTTGTACATAAAATTTAGTGTCAAGTTAGTAATATATGATTAGGTCCGAAAATCGACATTTTACAAACAAGCTCCGATTTTAATGCAATCACTTTCATTTGATAGATAATTTTATAACTTGAACTTTAAAAGTGAGTTTGGTGAATTTGGAGTTCATACGGAACGGGAATTTAGCCGAGAAGTTGGATTTTATGGCTTTTTCGGTTCAACATCTAAAAGTATTTATTCAACGTGGGAATTATTTTGTATTTTTGTATTTTATATATTTTTTTAAATACGTTAGAAAAAATATACGTCAAAAGGAGTTAGTACGGATTTATTAAAAAATCTAGGAAGTTTGGGTATTTACATGGGATTATTTACAAACCATTTTCAACACTATATTATTTTTTTGTAATTTCTATTTTTTATTTTTTTTATTTTTTGATTTTTATTTTGAATGATTTTGTGGACTTATTTACAAGATGAATATACATTATTAATCCATTTTTATTAAGAGTTGTATTTTATTAATTTATAGAATTTAGGGACTTTTATTAGCCATTTTGTTTAGATATTCAAGCTAAGAATAATATAATAAGATGGTGAATCACAGATTCATCACCCCCTATACTTAAACTTTGCTAGTCCTCGAGTAAATAAAAAATAAATAAGTTGGATTAACCTCTGACTGTGCGTGTGAAAGTATAAAACATGATCCGTTAAGAACTCTCGACTTTAGTGATCCTAAAATTTTAAGTTGAACCAAGATCTAGTCAACATGCATCCAACTTCTCTAATCATCAGACTCCTTGTATATACATATAGCATAAGGATATGACATTAATTGTTGACTGCAATTACAAGAGTAAAGTCAAAGCATCACCCAAAGTTCCGGTCCAAGAGACTCCTCTAAGAACATAATCCTCAACATTAGGGAATAAATCATTTCTTGCATCCATTTCACCGTCTCTTTAGTTATCAGTCTTAAAAGTGGATACAGAAGGACAGTTGATGGAGGGCATAGGATGGTGTCTTTTATTCTCTCCCTCTCATTGGAACAAGGATCCTCTCGAGTGCCTTATTAACTCAACACATGCACATTTTTGGTTTTGCTAAGTTCATCCGTCAAGAGATCGTTGAGTCGTCTGCACTTATTTTCCTGTGAATGCACTAGGGTGTGTCACTTTTGAGTATCTAATATACCTTCGACACCCAGACTTGTATCACTATACGATATAGAGTCCTTTTTGGGTGCTAGCCCGACTCATAAAAGCCTAAAATGTTGGTCCAATTAGATACTTGAAAGGTTGGGAGTGCTCACCTTTGGTGGAAGATCTTAGAATTTGACTTTGCAGTGTAAGAACTTTACAACAATAGCTTTCTTTTCTTTTTTTGGCTAGCTCCACTATTTTTACGAAGTTGACGCATACTGATCAACAAATTTATTAGGTTTCATCACATCCTGTGATGCAGCACAAAATTAAAATATAAGGCTTGATATTTTTATCTGTTAATTTTATTTACGTTTATTTGAGTCGTCGCATTTTATTTAAATAAGGAGATCGCGTGTGATCTCTAAATTAGTCAGTCAATTTTAAATTTGAATTTCGAATTTTGAATTAGAGTCAAAATAGGATAATGTAGATTTGAATCTCAATTCAAATCAATTAAGATCGAGTCAAGATTTCAATTCGCTTTCTATTTTTGTAATTCCACCTCTACTATATAAAGAGGCTAGTAGTCTACTGTAAAGACAGTTCAGAATATATTGAAATTAGAGATTTATCTCTTTTATCTCTCTCTCGTTATTCTCTCTCTCAACGTGTTCTTCACGATTCTCATCCCAAAATCCCGCGCATCTGGCGTGTTATTCTCCTCACCCACCCTCTAATCTCTTCTCCACCGATAATTCCACCATCAAAATAATTATTTCCACCGTTGCAATTTTCTTACTGCAGCATTTGGTATCAGAGCATGGCCACCGAATCGTTCCTACGATTCGACGATCCTTTCGCATATTGGCGGCTGCAATACGATCTTAGCTGCCTATCCCATGGTTCATATTCACGTTCACGTTCGAGGAAGTTCAAGCATCGCCTCCTATCAAGCTTCAAAGTTCAAGCATGGTTGGACGCACTAATCAATGAAAATTCGTCCGTCAACGACAATACTCAGAACGAGGCACTTGCTGTTCAATCCGATTTCAGCCAAGAAAGTGAAGGTATTTTCAGTTCAAAGAATATTTATTTGATACAACTATTGAGCAAGAAGAAAGGAGGACCAAGGGCCCATCTTCGACGAAGATCTTCTGGAAGAAGAATATGAATTTGTCGATGTCTGTGAGGTCGAAGTTGCTGTCCAAGAATCAAAAAATGAAAAAAAAAAGGAAAATCTGGGGCCCATGTTTGATCGTGTGGAAGAAAAAGTTGTTGTCCAGGTCATTCCCGATCAGCCACCACCTTCGGAATCCGCTATTTCACCACCTTCGACCGTCCCGACGCTGCCCAAGGCTTGCCAGGTACTCATCCTGCCCTCCTCGCAACCTCCTTCGATCTTCATTCCCCCAGCCGCAGCCCCTGACAGTCCCAACGCAGACGCCTTCCCTACAACCCCTCTTCGCCGCGTCCAAACCACCACAGCCAGTTCCTCGACGCCATCCCTATAGGCCCCTTCCGCTGCCCCAACACCCAACCCAGCCCCACCAAATCCACCACCAAACTTGATGCTTCCAGCCCCTGCACCTCTGCTGACTCCGATCTGGGAGCCCTACCCGCCCCCGCCGCCACAAACACCCTCCCCGACATCACCACCACTGCAACCTGCACCATCACATGCGGTCAAAATCTCACCCTCGTTAGCACTAGTCCCTTCCCTAGCATCAAAAACCCCACCCCCACCTCCCAAACGGAACCCTAACCTCCAAGTGTCTCGACGTCAAACCAAACCAGGCCAGCAACGCCGCCATCGTCGACTTGAGTGTTGTTGTCGGGTCCTCCAAACTTGGAGAAGTTGCAGCTACGTCGATTCAAGGTCTTCATCCTTTCCAATTCAAAATCACCGTTGCCAATTAACTACGAGATTTTGGGAGAAATTAGTACCACTGCTTCTTTCCCAAAACACTTGCGGTGTTTCCTTGAAGGGGCACGTGATTCTCAAAGGGGAAATAACAAGAAAGTCCAAGGATTATTGGCTTGCCAGCTGGAAACAACATCATATGGCTGTTTCTGGAAAACCAATTATGAGCGTATCAAATAATGGGAAAATTTATAGTCATGCCCGTGTTAATAGTCTCATATGGACAGAGGCTCCAGAAGCAAAATGTTTCCAAATTCTTTGGTACATCCACGTTCCAAATAATTTGCGAAAGGCCCTGGATATCTCAGAAAGCTATCAACATGCCCCTGCCCTTTCGGGAAGAAATCCCCGATTAGCCTCAAAGAATCTAAGCTGTTAATATTTTGCTGAGAATATCTGGAAAGGTACAGACTCTTCTCAAAATTACAATAAAATGTTTTCTTCGAGTAAAGAGGTAGAACATTTGCAGCCATGCCCCTCGGTGGAAAAAATTATAAACGTAACATGGAAAAGGAGCAAAATTGGGGATATTTGCTCAACCAATCCAAATGAATTCTCCACCGACGGAATGAAGATCGAGCAATTCGTCAGGGGACGAATTTTTCAAACGGAGGAGAATTGATGCAGCACAAAATTAAAATATAGTGCTTGATATTTTTATCCATTAATTTTATTTACGTTTATTTGACTCGTCGCATTTTATTTGAATAAGGAGATCGCGTGTGATCTCTAAATTAGTCAGTCAATTTTAAATTTGAATTTCGAATTCTGAATTAGAGTCAAAATAGGATAATGTAGATTTGAATCTCAATTCAAATCAATTAAGATCGAGTTAAGATTTCAATTCGCTTTCTATTTTTGTAATTCCACCTCTACTATATAAAGAGGTTGGTAGTTTATTGTAAAGACAGTTCAGAATATATTGAAATTAGAGATTTATCTCTTTTATCTCTCTCTCGTTATTCTCTCTCTCAACGTGTTCTTCACGATTCTCATCCCAAAATCCCACGCATCTGGCGTGTTATTCTCCTCACCCAACCTTTAATCTCTTCTCCACCGATAATTCCACCATCAAAATAATTATTTCCATCGTTGCAATTTTCTTAGTGCATCACCCTGGCACTTAGGTGAATATCAAGAGATAGTACGAGAACCACGTTCTCATACTGGCTAAAGTTGCTGACTCTCAGGTTTCAAGAAGCCTTCAACGATTTTATCCCATCCTCGAGTATCAAAAAATCAGGTCTATACTCAAACCCATCATCCTAGTTCTTCATGTGAATCATCAACTCATCTCATCATAAATGCAATCGTGCAAGTAAGGTGTTGATCATATTCTTTAAGGTAAAGCCTAAGTAATAGTACACATATCTTTCAAACTAAGTAAGTGTGAATAATTAAGTCAAAGACCTTAATGATTAAGGCTGGTTAACTCTGAATTATAGAACCACATAAATCAAGTGTTCTTGAACTTCATAAGTCTTGTGTGAACACGTAAGCGTCAGGGATATCTCAAACTCATTAATTAGTTTTTTAGATTTTTGTATCGAGAGAAAGTTTTTTTATAAAGATAGTTTTTTTAATTGGAAAGAAAGAAAAAATTGTTTTGAAAAGTTTTTTTTATTTTTTTATTTCAATTTTTTGTTTTTTGTTTGTTTTTTTAAATATTTTTCCTTTAATTTTGGAAAGAAAGAATTTTTTATTTTGAAAAGTTTTTTTATTTTTGTTATTTCAACTTTTTTGTATTGAACATGATTTTTAGAAAAAAATGTTAGACTTATACACAAACAGAAGTTAGTCTCATTTATTTTTTTTTGAAGCCAAGAAAGGGGGAAACACTCAAAGGTGTTCGCCCCAAAAATTTAGTGATAGAAGTTAGTCTCCTTTATGCCCTTATTTTTGAAAGAATTTTGAAAATATTTTCCAAACCATGTCACATAATATTTTTTTTGAAGTCTAAAAAGGGGGAAACACTCAGTGGTGCCCGCCCCTGCCCATGTCACATAATATATGGATTTTCAAAACATTTTACAAATGATTTTCAAAACAAATCAAACCCCTATTTTTCAAACCAATGTAAAACATTTTTCAAAAACAATGTCACATAATTAGTTAATTTTTCAAATCATTTTACAAATATTTTTACACAAATCAGTTCAGAAGATACTTTACCCTAGCCCCAAAATGTTCGAAAATTTTGAAAATATGAGCTATGGCTGAAGTAAATATGAAATATACACAGTATACCACCTATACTTGGCTTATGCTATGTCCGCATAGCACTAAGTGATATGAAGCCCTAGCTCATACTTAATCCAAAGAGATATACGGAAACTGACTCGGATCTCCCCCCATATACTTAGGTTAAAAATAACCTAGGTATAAGAAGAGGATCAAGAAGAGGGATTAATGAGTGAAAAATAGACAGGAATGAAGATGACAAGGATGTACATAAAAAAGCAGGGGTTCCCCCTATACTTAGGCTTTAAATAGCCTATGTAAGGAGTGAGTATATATAAGAGTAGGAACCTAAGCTCTAAAAGAATGATCAAATCAAGTGTGTGAAAGAAAGAAGAAAGAAATGAGTGAATCTTCACGGCTGCTGAATCTGAACATTGCATCCTCATGCAGAGTAGTCTGAAGTATATGTATTGTGCTTTCCCTTCATGAAGTTGATGACCTCAACTTGAACTAATTGCTCTTTAGAATCTACGAAGTGCTTCAACAGTTGTCCATTAACCAAAAAGGAACGTGCACCATCTATGAGATCGGCTATTTCTACACTTCCATTGTTGTGCACTTCCTTAACAATGTAGGGACCCATCCATTTAGATTTGAGCTTCATGTGGAACATCTTCAACTTGGCATTGAACAACCATACCTTTTGTCCAAAGACAAAGTTCTTGGACCAAATGTGCAGATCATGTCATTTCTTAACTTTGTCCCTATAAATCAAATGGTTGTCATACGTCCAGTTTCTAATTTCCACGAGCTCGTTCAAGTTCAAGTCACGACATAACTTCCCTAGATGACAACACCAGTTTGCTTGCTTAATTGTCCATTCTGACTTATGAACTAACTCCGCGGGCAAATGATGGCTTGTCATATATCATCCGGAAAGGTAAAGTACCGAGTGGGTCTTGTAAGTTGTCCTCTAGCCCACAGAACTTGTTCCAAGAGATAGGATCAGTTCTTCCTAACGGGACAAACCAACTTCTGAAGAATGCTCTTCACCTCTCGATTCGAAACCTTGCCATGCCATTAGACTGTAGGTGGTAAGGACTATTCACTCTATGCTCTAACCCGTAGTCCTTAGCTAATGATCTAACATCTCTGTTCACAAAGTGGCTACCCCCGTCAGAAATCAACACTTTTAGAACCCCGAACCTAGCAATGATATGATCATTCACAAACTTATAGACGATCTTGCTGTATGCGGCTTAGTTTGGGGCAGCCTCCACCCACCTAGACAAGTAGTCAATCGCCAATAAGATGTACTCATGTCCATGGTTGTTGGGAAAGGGACCCATAAAATCTATGCCTTATACGTTAAAAACATCGCAGAAAATCACTGGCTACATCGGCATTTCATCTCTGTATCCGACAGTCTCTCCCATACTCCGACAGATCGGGAACGACCGTATAAAATTCAAGGCATCTCAAAACAAGGTCGGCTAATAAAATACGCATTGGAGTACCTTGTGTGTGGTTATCTTTCCCGAATGGTGTCCTCTAGCCTCAAGTGAATGGAAGTATGTGAGGACATTCTGGTATTCCTCCTGAGGAATAAACATTCTCCACACACAATCCAGCCCTTCAAAGAAAAGAAACAGATCCACCCAATGGTATCTCCTCGAATTCGACTTCAGTCGATCAATACTACTCCTAATCCAACAATGGGGAAACTTCTTAAAGACAAGATAGTTCAGCATGTTGGCATACCACAGGAGTGAATCAATAATGCAAATTGACTCGTCTGGGAAGGTCTCTCTAATCTGCTCTGTGTCAGGAAAATCTTTCTGCTCGATTCGAGAAAGGTGATCAGCCACAGCATTCTTCACTCCATGTTTATCATTTATCTCCAAATCAAACTCCCATAGTAACAAGATCCACCTAAGAAGACGCGTCTTCACGTCATTTCCCATTAAGTATCGGATTGCTATGTGATCAGTAAAGATTGTCACCTTAGAGACAAAAACAAAAGACCTAAACTTCTTGAGGGTTCATACTACTGCGAGCATTTCCTTTTCAATCACGGTGTAGTTTTTCTGTGTAAGGTCCAAAACATTACTCGCATAGTGAATGGTATACGGAATACATTCTCACCTCTGTCCTAACACAGTTTCTATAGCAAAATCTGAAGCGTTAGTCATGATCTCAAAGCGAAGAGACCAGTCAGGAGCCTGTAGAATTGGCGATTCACAAATCTTCCTTTTCAAGAGCTCAAAGGCCTCCAGACACTTATGATCTACAATGAACTATGTGTCCTACGAGCTCAGTCAGTGAATAGGCAATCTTTGAAAAATTCTAAATGAATTTCCTATAGAATCCAACATGCCTTAAGAACGACCTCACTGACTTTACGTTAGTCAGTGGATCAAGTTTCTTGATCACATCCACCTTGGCAAGGTCAACCTCCATTCCCTTTTTGAAGATGGTGTGCCTAACACGATACCCTCCGTCACCATGAAATGGCTTTTCTCCCAAGAGAGTACTAGGTTCACCTCTCTACACCTCTTGAGGACTCGGTCCAAGTGCGTTAAATATGCATCAAAGGAACCACCATGGACTGAGAAGTCATCCATGAAAAACTCCAGAAAATCTCCCACCATCTCAGAAAATACGACGATCATGCACCGTTGAAAACTTGAAATGTGCTCGGGGCATTGCAGAGTTCGAATAGCATGCGCCTGAAAGTGTAAGTGCCGAATGGACATGTGAAGATAGTCTTTTCCTGATTTTCAGGAGCGATGGCTACTTGGTTGTACCTCGAGTACCCATCAAGAAAACAGAAGAATGCTTTCCCTGTTAATCTCTCCAAAATTTGATCAATGAATGACAAGGGAAAGTGGTCTTTCTTGGTCGCAACATTCAGGTGTCTGTAGTCGACACAGACGTGCCACGATGTGGGTACTCGTGTCGTGATCCCTACCCCCTTCTTATTAGTGACCATCTGTATTCCTGACTTCTTCGGGACAACATGAAGTGGGGCCACCTACTTGGAGTCAAAAATATGGTACATAAACCATGCTTTGCACCATTTCTCAATTTCTTTCTCTACTACTTCTCATAGATTATGGTTTAGTCTCCTTTGGAACTCACAGATAGGTCTCACATCATCCTCAACAAAAATGTGGTACAAGCAGTGAGCGGGGTTAATCCCTACGAGATCCGACACCATCCAACCTATACCTTTACGATTTTTCTTAAGACATATAAAAGCCTAAACTTCTGTTCTAAGGTAAGGTCAGAACTAATGATGACAGGAAATCTATCTTTAGGTCCTGCAAGAAAGGCATACTTCAGTGTAGGAGGGAGCGGCTTCAACTCTGGTAGGGTAGTATCATCTATCAAGTCCGGCTGAATCGCATCTGAATCTGGTTGTGTTGCATGAAGGTGGGTCCAACTGTGGAGTACTCGCCACTAACTCGGTTGTGTAGGGAGTCAAATCGTCAAAGAGATGTGGTAATTCAGCCAAAGCCACGTCCGACTCATCATCTATGTCCATTGACCATTCCGAAGGAGGTGAAACTAACATATACAAAGGGATCTCTAAGTCATCAAGGGAATAGGAGGATGCATCACTCAAGACATCAGGCAATACCTGAAAAATTGCATTGTGCACTAAATCCTCTCCAGATGAGAGGGTCTCGCTCTGCCCTGCTAGGATCTGTCCCCAAATCCCAATTGTGCCAATCATCTTGCACTCTACCTCTAGAGTTGAGTACTCCGGGTTGATCTCGAAGTCAGGTTGCTGCCATTTCGTATGCTTCATCTCTAAGTTCACTTCTCCGCCTGGAGAACGAACTTCATCATTCCCGTTTGATAATCAAATGCTACACCGACGGTCCCAAGGAATGGTCGCCCAAGAATGATCTGAGATTCTCTCCACTGATTGGGGATTTCCATGTCAAGGACAGTGAAGTCCACCTTAGAGTCTTGTCCCTCAATCGAGATAACCGCATTCTTCACTTCTCCCGTAGGCCTCTTCATTGATTTGTCTGCGAGTTAGAGTAATGCTTATGAATTCCGAAGTCATCCTAACTCCAATCCCTGATAAAGTGCTAAAGGGAGAAGGTTGATTGAATAATTGTTATCTAAGAGAGTGTGTGCAAACCAAATCTATCTTGGGTCATTCTCAGGCTTAGATCCAAAAAATTAAGATCCCTTTGTATAGCCTCATTCCAACACTTCTTGGGCCTTCCGCGTCCTCTTTTAGCCAGGTCAACATTCCAAAACTCGTATCTCCTCATCGGTGCATCAGCTGACTTCCTTTGCAAATAAACAAACCACCTTAAGCGAATGTTCGCATCTTAACTGAAATAAAACTCTTCATACATGATTTTTTTGAGTGCATCTTGGAATTAAAAATTGAATTGTCTACTACAGGTTGCGGGTTGTTGCTGAAGGTATATCCTCCTCAACTGGAGATACAAGGTCCTCCGTAGACTCCAAGGTGTCTCCATGTTGCTGCTGCACTCGTGTCCTCCTCCTCTCTATCCCCTAACTAGATCTCCTCGTCCTCTCTTGAAAAGGTTGTTGCACATGATACCTCTCCTCCTCTTCCTCTGAAGACTCCTTAAGTCGAACTCCAGAGGCGACCTTCTCCACTTCCCTTTCTCGGTCAGGTACGGCCACGGTCCTTCCGCTCCCGAGTGACATATTATTAACATCATCACATGAAAGAATCTCATGTTCAGATCTAAGGAAGTCTGAATAGTATACCTGACCAAATTGTTGTTGAAACTGAAACTTGTTCAAGCTATTAGGGTTAGCCTAAACCTGGACGGGAATGGAGGTTGATGCAGACTGCTCGTCTTGCCATCGAGCATGCGGTTGACGTCCACCCACAATTCCTAAATCTCGTTCTGGTAGGAACGAAGCTCATCGAGAATCTAACGCCGAAAGTCCGTAGGGCCTGATGAAAAGGGATGTTGCTGTGAAGAATATCGCGAGGATTGTCCCTAATGGCCCTAACACTGCTGCTGGTGGTGCTGCAATGGATGCTAATATTGTAGGCCATGTTGCTCTGCCAGGTGCCGACCATGACGGTCATGCTGATGGTTTTGCTGCCTCTCCAAGCACCACGTGCGTAGGGCGACGGGGAGAGGCGATTGTGGCGAGCAAAGGGGCATTGGAGTTGTTGCGGCCACTAGACGACGGCGGAGGGGCAGGCGCATGGCTGTTGGAGGGGGCAGCAGCTGGCGCACGCTATGGATGCCACAGCAGCTTGCGGAGGCGCGAGGTGGCGGTTGGCAATAGGGTGTAGCAGCGCATAAGCGGGCTGAGGAGGATGCGCGCAGGAGGCGTTGCGGCAGAGGTTGCTGGAGTGGTGCCTGGTAGGCAACGATGGGATGGCCGTGAGCTGAAGTGCGAGGGGTGAGGTACAGGAGGTGATCGACGGAGAGGGCTGGAGTCGCTCGACTGAGGACGACGATGGGCACGCGAGGGAGGTCACGGTCTAAGAAGCTTCACGCGCGGGGGTTGTTGCATGGTGTGTGTCCATGTAGTGAAGGGGAAGTAGCTGATGTATGTGGGTGCAAGTGTTGTAGGAAGAAGTGAGGTAGAAGGGAAGAGAAGAGAGGAAGGAGAAGAGGAAGAAAGGGGAAGGAGAAGAGGAACAAAGGGGAGAAGAAGAAGAAAGAGAGGAAGAGATAATGTGAGGCAAGATCGTGTGGTGTGCTCACAGAAAAAACATCCCATGTTGCAAACAGGGGATTTCCATGCATTTGTTTAGCATTGGTAAATTTTTTATTAATCGATTGATGAAATCTCACCCAAAAAAAATAAAAATCACCATTAGATTCTCTATATATGATTTATCTATGAAAGTGCAAAAATTTTGGAGATTTGGTGAGTGGATGAAGGTGTGGCGAGGAGAGAGAATATATTAGGAGTAATGAAGAAGAAGAAAAATGGGGGAAGAAGAAGAAGGAAAAGGAAAAGGGGAGGTTTACCTGATGTTTAGGTGGAATGGGTTCCTGGGGAGGAGCTTGAAGTGGGGTTCCAGTTTTCACTCAAATCGTTGGCGAGTGACGAGCTCGAGCAACACTCGAAGATGTTGCGACGAAGGTTGGCTACACCTTCGGATCACGTCGACGATATATTGGGGTCTTAGCTCAACCTCTCAAACTCGCAACTATCACCTGGAACTTGTGGGGAGCTCCTTCATCGACCTTGCACGAAGTGGCAGGTCATGGGAAATGAAGGTGAGAGGGGAGTTTTGTTGGGTGGAGTTGCGGTTACGAGGTGGAGAGGATGGCGGAGCAATTAAGGGGTGTGGGCAGTCGTAGGAGACATGGATGGGCGGTTATGGGGCGTGGGTAGTCGTGGTAGAGAGGGAGAGATGAAGTTGGTAGCGGATTTTTGTTTAGTGAACATGTGAGGCACAAAATTCAAAACACGAAATATATACATAACAAAATATTTTTGAAGGTATTTTAAAGTATTAAAAATATAATTTCTAAAGGTTTTATATTTTTAAATTTTTAATAATGAACTATATACAAAAGAAAAGAAATTAAATTATTATACACATACTTACACTTAAAACTAACTTTTTTGGATTTTTAGTATCACCCGATAGATGTAGATCACTAAGTCCTCACGGGAGGAAGAGGAGAAGTAAAATCAAGTATCGAATGTATGTATGAGGACTTTTTAGGATTCCTAGAATTTCCCCCTATAGTGATGCCTGAGTGGAGATCTTCTGTGCATGTGGTTATTTAAAATTGTACATTTCCCGTGAAGTTTTTTTTTGCGCTCTGGTTAAAGCTGGGGATAATTGATCTATTTGCATGGAGAGATAGTATAACGGAACTCTCGTGTGAGTAGTGGAGTATTAGCCGAATGTGATGTATTTTGTTACACAACTATTGTTTTTAATAAAAATATGTAAGAGACGATCAAATATAAAAGAAATGTCAAAAAGGAAGATAGAATGGCTCCGCTAACAAAATTAATGCAACCAAGCATGCAAACAGTAGTTAAACCTTTATGCAATGCATAAAATTATGAATGCAATATGAATTTCATTTTATCACGATTCTGGATGAGTGAAGCAAAATGAAGTGGCAGGAATGACCTATTCAGGAACCAATCGGACAACCTCCAAATAAGAAAGGAAACATACAACTGGGTACAGCATCGTATAGCACGATTCCATCCACAAATACTCTAGCCCAGCCAAAATAATTAACAAATCTAATAAATATGTTACGATATGCTCGAGGTAACGAGAATTCAATTGTTCATCGAACTAATCAACGCTTAACAGAAATCCGCAAGCAAAGGAGGAGGAAAATTTACTAGGAAAGGAACCCATGTACATACGGGAAGCAGGGGTGATTCGATGCAGCACGTCGATATTGGTCGGGCCTTAGAGGACTGCGACAACGGCGCGGTGGTGCAGATTTTCGGGTGGAGATGGAGCAAGGCGGTGAGGGAGAACCCGGCAGCGTGGAGGTGAGAGAAACGAGAAGTTGTGGCGGTGGCGGCGACGAGAGGGAAGGGAAGGGGGAAAGGTAGTCGACGGAGACAGTGATGGCTGACGGCACAGCAAGGGGGTGGATCGATAGTGGCGACGGTGGGAATGCAAGGGGAGGAGTCACCAGCCGGGAGATGGAGGGAAATATTGGGATGAGTTTAGGGCTATGGGAGAGGAGAAGGAAAGAGGGAGAAGGAGAGAGGAATAGGGAATCAAAAGAAAGCAAAAATTAAGCATTAACCATTTAACAACATCTTCGAATCATAACTCTCCTTGGACGCCGTTTCAAGAGGTTAACAAGATAAATAATCATTGTGTGAAATGTACTTGTACTCTCCTTGAACATCCTTTCAAAAGTTTAACACGATGAATAATCATTTTGTGAATAGTATCCCTTGGATGATCATAAGGACAGGGTGATAAGATGATGAGATCTGGTGTTGTTTATATTATATTTATTATTAGAATATATTTTTGAGGTTAACTTGTTTTATTTGAAAATAGTTTGTAATTCATGCCATCCTTTCAACCGAGGTTTGGTGGAGTAGAATGGTGTAATTCGATCCTCGATGGTGTCTGGATAATTGGTTTATCTAACACAGTTGTTTATTAGGCAGGATTAGAGAAGGAAATGGAATAATCTTTCCCCTATTATTTTCACTCTTATTTTTGCCACGGCATATTAAGATAGGAATAATGGTTAAAATAAAAACTCAATTACATTCTATAAAAGCTATCATTAGTATGCACATGCACCTTATCACACACACAATTATTATATTCATATTTGATTTAAAATATGCATATATAAATATTGGCAGTTTTACTTAATAACGGTTATATAGGTCGCATACGTTAAAAACTAATAACAGTTATGTAGGTCACATACGTTAATCGAATACAGATAATAGCACAAATATTTTATTTCAAAATAGTTATATCAAATAAGGTTGTAAACGAATCTTTAACTATATAGGTAAATGGGGCTAGGCTATCCCCGACGGGGACCCAACTTGGGATATCCCCACCCCTAATTTTTTATTTTTATAGTATTTTCTAATAACACGTGGAGGGATTTAGATCACTGTACTATAGCATGTTCTCTTCGAATTTATTGAATTCGATAATCATATTTCGTCCATCAAACCTATCTAATTTTAATGTTCTTAGAATTGTTGAAATTGGCCATATCTATATGGATTGTTTAGAAATGACTGATTTCCTACAAAATTTGAATGAGAACATATTGTAATGAAGTAAATCCTCCAATGTATTATTTAAGAATACTTAAAAATTTAAAAACCAAAGATGGGGGCAGCCAAGTTGCTCCCAGCCTTAGGGGTAGCTAGAGTTGAGCACTAGGCAGAGTCGACCCGATCTTACCCAATGCTCGGTCCCTCAAAACCCGCCCCAATCTTGAGACCGATGGCATGATTTTAAGGCCCACTTAGGTCATTTGGTCGGGCTCAAGCATCGATCATCCTAAACCCAAAGCTTGATTGCCTAGCCAACCCACAAGCCCGACCTACGGCTCGATATGAGATCTTGCATGCTGAACTGAAATAGGCTCGCCCACTTTGGGTTTTTTGTGTTTGGTACCTCAAGTAGGTATTTGACAATTGCAATCATTGACACCCTCTTTCCACCCTCCGACCAAAACCCCCCAAGTGCCAAGACAAACCCCAATTGTCCCATCCTCTCTGGCGACTAGGCGACGTGTGCAATGATGGTGTATGACTCAAAATGAGATCTTCTCTCTAGCATTGCACGTAAAGTCCCCAACTCGATCGACGACTCAGAAGTTCTCACTACCACAGACCACCACCACTAGTGCTTATTTTATTGGTCTACCTCCCATGCATCCGCATGCACACTCTCATCTGTCGAGATCCCACCACCAACAATCCACAAGTCTCCCCATCCCCCTGCTACATCAGCCTTGCATGCAGCCACAGTAATCCCTCTCCCCATAAATTGTGTATAGGTTCATGTTTCTCACAGTAGAAGTTTAGTTGGCACCTGCCACGGCATAAGCTATATACATGTAAACAGCTTGCATCATCTT
The DNA here is from genome assembly GCA_037367405.1 of Ottelia alismoides. NCBI lineage: Eukaryota > Viridiplantae > Streptophyta > Magnoliopsida > Alismatales > Hydrocharitaceae > Ottelia > Ottelia alismoides. The sequence continues at coordinate 484,931 of JAZKJV010009794.1, forward strand.
CCCTTGATTTGTTGCAAGCACCTAAAACCAAATGCTCTCCAAAACTAAGAAGCTCCTCATATTTTGCGGGTCGGACCAACCTGGGCCAGATCCATCAGACCATGAGTTGAGTCCGGGCTTGGACAAACAAAAAAAGTGAGCGGGACTAGGCTCGATCCATTGGTCCACTATCCTAGATGGGCTTGTGTTGGGTAGGCATGAGCTCGATGTTTGGCATGTGAGCCCCCGGTGAGCGATAATGCAATAAAAGTTATTGGAAATCACTCCTTCATCTGAAATAAAAAATAATTAATTTACAAAATAGGTCATTTTGTACGATTAGGGCTATGTACCAAGGTCATCTTGATATCATACAACTATTGATCAAAATGTTGGATCATAGAGGTGACGAATCCTCACTTCATCACCTTTATTATTTCATTTGGACCTTAAATACCTAGCTAAATGCATGTGCATATCATTAATTTGTGAAAAATAAATACTCTCTAAATTACAAAAAATATTATGCAAAATAGTATATAAATATTGTATTTAATTCCAAAATAAAAGAATAAGGGAAAGAAAAAAAAGAAAAAGAATGAAGTGTCAAAGACACTGAGTGATCCTAGACCCCGAGACCCGGTCATAACGATGTCTTGGTCAACAAGGAATAAAGTAGTGGGAGATAAGATAGAGAAATTGTACATAAAATTCATAAAACCCCTATTTTTTTAATTCATCAAAAATTGCATTTTAGGAGCTATTTTATTTTATTATTTTTATACTTCAAATAACAAAATCGTCAACATGAACATTGTACATAAAAATACAAAGAAAAATACAAAACTGATTTCACTGAAAAAATGCATAGTGTGCCCGAGACACACAAAATAAAAAGCCGTAAAGAAAACTTTGCAAAAAACTTCTCCATATTTTATCAAAATTGGCCAAACCAACCTTTACTTTTCATAAAATTAAATAAGATATTTAATGAAGGTGGTTTCATTCAATTTTGAGTTAAGATGCAAAATTTAGGTTTTGGCCCTTCATTGTGCAGTATACTTGTATATTATATTCAATATATTTATTTTTTATAATTTTCACTTTCTTTTATTTTTCTATTAATTATAAAATTATTCAAAACATATATACATAATCAAAATAAAATAAAACCATTAAAAAGAAAATAAAATAAATAATTTATTACAATATATAGATAAAGTATACCTATATATACATACAAGATATATGTACATAATCAATTGAATATAAAAATAAATTCATAAAAATACAAAAAAACCCTAAATATGTATTTAAATAAACTAAAAATATATAAAATATTTGTATGTAAAAATAAAATTACCAAGATACATGTATAGTTACCTATATTTATAGTCTTCATGATGCCTTAGAAGTTCTTTCTTTAGAAGAAAGTGTTGATGAGTGCATCTTGGAAAGGAGGTCGAATGCTCTTGGGACTCATGCAATATGGAAGCTAGCCTAATTTTGCTCTCCTCTGTAACTAGTGTCAATCAAGAGGTGTGAAGCCTATTTACATTAATTCTCTTTCTTTCCTATGAGGAAGTTGCGCTCTATCTTTAGTTGTTGGCTTCATCCTTAATGTAAATATTAATCTATAATAAATATCCTCTTAAAATAAATAAAAATAAGAATAAAATACCACATAAAATTATAAACATTTTTTTATGATTTAGCAAAAAACTAATAAAATCAGTTGTTGTTTTTTATCCGTTTAAAAAGGCATTTTAGCCTCTGATTTTTCTGGTCGGTCCACGTGGACCAACCAGAAGCGAACCCTAGTTGACATGGGTGAAATGACCCCCCCTCTCTCCTTCTCGAGCTCCGGACTTGTCATACCCAGTTTTCCTCCCTTTTTCCCGCTCGAGCCGATCATTCTCTTCCTTGGCATGTTGAGCGAATTGTGGATATTTGATCTCCTTAATTCATGCCAAGGCTCGAGATATTACCAATCCTCACCGAGTCGAGCGCAATTCAGGATGCAATATCACTCCTCGATTTATTTATATAAGGACCTCATCCGCCTTCTTTTAACATTTGATCCCTCTTCTTCTATTATTAGCCCTTCAGATCCTAGGAGCTTACTTCCCTTGTTGACAACAAGAATTTGGGTGGATTTATAGTGGGGAGGAGTTGCGGAGGAGGTGATCCAAATGATCGTCGGAGGCCTTCCCCCGATAGGTTTTGTCTCTTCGACTTCGATTGAATCGAGGTCTCTCTCTTATGTTCTTAGGTCAATCTTAGGTTAAATTTCCATTTTCACGTTTTAATTTTGCTTTTAATCATTAGGTTTAGGTGTTATTCAAAATCCCCCTTTGACATGGAGCTTGAGCTCCAGGCCAAATTCACATGTCTCCAATCGTCCTTCCACCTCGCTTTCCATGCTAAATCATTCCCATGTGCCTTCTCCATGACTTACCCCCATCTGATCGACACAAGCCGTCGTGGATATGGGAATCAACCTCCAGCCGCTGCCTATCGTCGAAGCTCTTCGCCATTCGCCCCATTTCACCGCTTTTAGCTTCATCTAACGGTGAAGGATATATCCCTCGAGCCTTGGAAATTTTTTGTGCAAGTCACGTGGACTGAGGACCTTTATGTAGGGATGGGCATTAGGCCGGGTTGGCCCATCCCAACCCGAAGCCCCACCCTAAAAGCCCGGCCCATCCCAAGTCTAATAGAGGATTGGGTCAGGCATGGGCCTAAAACATCGACCCCAAAAAACTTTGGCCCAGCCCAACCGGACCTGGCCCAAGGCCCAGCCCGTTCGGGGGCCTAAAGTTGGCCCGAGGGCAAAGCCTAAGACCCAATGAACCTGCATTGTACTTAAGGTATTGTCCATTCAATGCCCCTAGATTTCTAGAGCAGTATTTCGAAGATATGACAATGAGTGGTATTAAAATGCGAGATCTGTGGGGATATTACAACTTCTAAATTTCTTTGGGTCATGTGTGAATTACGGTGATTTAAAGTAGTTACCTGGAATCCTTTTCCGTGGATTTCGATTCTGATGCGTGGCCTATAGAATATTGTTCTTAGTTAGATTAGTTTATAAATTTCACAATTCTATAATACTATATAGAATTGTTGCAATTACACAAAATTTGCATTTCATTACAACTAGAATACATGAAAAGGAGCCCATGGAATCTTCTATACATTATGATATTCCAAACATAGCCTTGGGCATTGCTGAGATACACATCTTAGTTGTAATGGTAAGGGTGTTGATTTCATCAAATGGTATCGATTATTCATAAGAGGAAGTTCATGTGAAGGATTTTTTTCGTAAATCTTTGCTAATTCCACAGGATCTGCTCTCTGTACGATACCTTGTGAACATTTCCCAACTTTTGTCAAACATCTTTTTTTTAGAAAAATAGGTAAGGAATATATGTTGCAAAAATAAAAACCCATACCTCACTATAGAAACAACAGCTCTAGATATATAGTTCGATTTCCAGTATAAAATATGATGTTGATCACTAATATGGTACCTTAAAACCAAACATGGGCATGGGCCTTAGCCAAGCGTTTTTCCTACTAAGATATATTGTATACGATCATTAAAGTACTGATATTGCTACTATTTAGCCATTGTTTTCTCATTGGAATATTACTACTATTTAGCCATTGTTATAGATTCAAGATATGTGCAAACTTAGCTGTTTTGTAGACATCTTAGATTATTATGCATGATTTAATAGCTACTTTAATGTAGACATTCTTATGCCTGTAACTTCTTTTTTGCACTTGATTTAGGGGTGTGTAATCCTTCTCTTGAATGTATAACATGATCCATCATTTCCATATTTCTCGTGTTACATTTTCATGACCAGAAAATGAACCAAGGCTTGGGCTGGCCCGGCCCAAGCCCGACCCAAAGGAAATGGGCCAGGCTTGGGCTTGGGCCGAGCAACACATAATTTGCGGGCCTAAGCCAGGCCCAAGGCCCGAAATATTTAGATGGGCTTGGGCATGGGCCCTTCAGGGCCCGACCCGGCCCAGCCCATGCCCATCCCTACCTTTATGGAGGCAAGGATAGCTGGAGCAGCTCCAGGACATCTGGAGACATTAGAGCTCCCAGAGCTTCATCGAGACCACCTTTGCCCTATCGGAGTCCCCCTGCGGCTGCGGAGCAACACCTGGAACCAATTATTGTCATCGGATCTTGAAGAGAATGCAGGAGGATGGAGAAATTCAATATCGAAGCCGCCTCTCGCAGGTGTTCTTTGCAGTTATTGCAGACCACCCAACCCTCATTGGATCTGGCGAGCATACCGGATCTAATTACAATTGTTCAATCAAGCTGAACTGGTGCGAGATCATTGCTGATCGATAATCCACATGTGTCTAGGGAGCAACTGGATCAAAAACGCTTAAGCGAAGTAAACAACATAAACCCCTATGTATTTTTGTATTTAATTAAGAGTCTTGTAAATATCTTATTAAGTGTTAAAATTTGTGAAAAATTGTGTCGAAGCCTTTGTAATTATTGAATATTGCAAGTGGATCTACTATAAAGTCACCTCATGTGCCCTCCCAAGTGAGTGGATATTTTATACTTGTACCCCTCCAGGTTTTGTAATTGTTATTTAGTATTTAAAAATCAATTTTCAGTTAAAAACTTGGGTATTTTGCAAGTAGAACGTCACATTTATTTATTGTTGCAAATATGCCCCTGCTAGTTTATTGAATTTTATTTTTGCATTTCTATTTTCTACAAATAGCTCCTATGCTCCAAAAATTGTGCAAAAATAGGGATAAATGCTTTATTAAATGTCATGCCATGTTATTTATTTAGCATTTTTCTTTCATTTAATATTTATTAAAATTTAAAAAGTGTGCTTTTATTTCCTGTTTGACTTAAAAATACAAAAAATATAAAATCTTCATTAAAAATTCCAAAAAAAATCCCTAAGACCAAAAAATCACAAAAAATATCAAAAGAAAATCAAAGAAATCACAAACCCTTGCTTACCCTATAAAAATTATAAAATAGTTTGAACCCCCCAAATAGTTTTTATCATATATTTTCATATATAATTATTATTACATATAACATATAGTTTTAAGAAAATTTATACCTATTTTATATTTTTAAATCTCAAAACAATCCACATTGTTTAAATATTCCATTTTTGGACTATTTTGATTTTTAAAAATAAAAAACAATTAGCTAAAATCCCCCCAAAATTCACAAACTTAGAAGAATATATGAAAAAACATAAAAAATAATTTATTCTGTATTTTTTGACCACATATAACTATATTAGAAATAGAATTCTCTGCCTATTTGAACCTATTATGATAAATGGAAATGAGTCTTCGAGGGGCCTATTATATATTCCACTCCTTTTTTGAGTACGCAAAGACCCCATTCCTATCTTTACTATGTGAGGTGATCTAATGTAAGGAAGAAGTGATGAACTACGGGGAAAGAAAGGGATGAGAGAGCCATATACTACTAACTAAGAAGAGGGCTAGAGAATATTCAAGCGGAAAGGGATATGAAGAAGTAACGAGATATGGGAAGGTAATTCTCTCCGACGAGGACACCCTTCTCTACCATTTGCGATTTCAGAAAAAAGAAAAGCACAAAGCGTGAAGTGGAAGCGGGTCCATAATGAGCATCTATGTCGTCTCTGTCCCTTCTTGGTATATAGAGGGGGAGAACAGACTCTCTTAGTCCAACTACCTAGGGCTTCGCTACTCCTTCTTCTCCCCTCACGCAATGGCGGTTACTGGTTGGTCAAGACTCTCGCTGATTGGGCTTTCGCTATAATTATAACCTATATAATAATAGGTCGAACGTTCACCATAATCTCAACACTTCGATAGGGACTAGTTTTCGAATGTTGATCGCAAAAGCTCTTGCAAAAAGGATAGTCGAGAGTATTGGCTTGCCTTCCTGACTCATCAGTCATATTATCTCTTCACTGACTGATTTGACTTGTTTGTGTCCTACGCACCTCCAGCCCTTTTTTCTTATTTCCCGGGGGAGAGGGCTGAGGAAAAGAGTACACATGAGAACAAGTTTAGAAAAAAGCTAGCTTATATATTCACATATCTTATTACATATACTTATTACTATTATTATTAATTATTATAAAACCTATAAATATATTTTAAACCCTTTAAAAAATAAAAAGGGCTATTTTTATTTGTATTTACTGCTTTTTATATATTTATTCTATATATTATATATGCACATCTTATATTATACAAATGATTATATAGTATATACATACAATTTTTATATATTGAAAAAAATAAAAATATAAAAATATAAAAAGAAATTTAAAATTAAAAATTTTAAAAATAACAAAAAATAAAAAATATAATTAAAACCCCACAAAAACACAAAATAAATATTGTGCATCTACATGTGCATACATACCAATATTATTTAGCAATAAATAATACCTGCTAGACCACATTGTTCCTTTTGTTCGACACCATACACGTACTTGTCCACTATACACTTTTATTGGCATCATTTATAATAAATTTTGACCCACTCTGTTTTGCATTGCTTTATTATTAACCGTGGGTTAATTGTTGATTTAATCAGCTTTCATGAGCAGTCACCTCGATAATTGTGCCCTCACCTTATGAGCACACCTGATCGCCTCTGAAAATTGGTTATTTCAAGAGGCCGATGCAGGGTTGAATATCTAAGCGGTTGAATTGATGACTCAACCACACTGTCAAATGAATATCAAGAAATGATCTCCAGTCTAAGAAGGAGGCTACAATCCTTACTCCAAAGGCAAACATCCAACCAACCTCTTGATATAGGTCCTCAACATAGAATAGAGATTCGGAGGTGTCAGGTGGGTTAGATCATAGTTGATGTAACGAGATCAAGATAACCAAGACCTATATCGTAAGTTGTCACGATACATTTGCACATCTTTTGACTGGAGACAAATGTACTACTAATGTCTGAGTACGTATATTTAACATACCAACATGTTGATGATCTAATCAAGGTGTATACGCATGCATGCTAGTATGGATATAAGGACATACAAGTAATACAATCTCTCAAAGGGATCATACATGTTCACTAATGGACCAAAAGACATGAGCTCACTCATGAGATATTGGGATAAATGAAATTCCAACATTGATTGTCGTGTTTTGGAAATGAGATAGGATTTGAAGGTATGATATATGCTCTTGGAAAGCTTGTGATCGACACCAACTCCCAATGATCGAATGAGAAACTTACCGATAAAATCACGAAGGAGACAACCCAAATTGGGATCTAAACTTTGAGTTTAATCTTGGTCTTCCAGTATGCAGGATGTACGGATATTAGGAATACTCAAAGGTGATGTAATCTTAATTGATTGCATAATATGACACTTCCATTACTAAGGAGTGACGAAATATGGTTGGATTTTAGTAACTCCGCTCAGTAGACTAGTTATCCAATCTTGGTCTAAATGTTGGACATTAATCTGAATAGGATTTGGATGCAATGAGAAGATTGGATATATTATCTAATATGAATAAACATCTCTGAGAGGTCTTCTAGATCTAGATATGAGATTAGATCCCGTTATCCAAGTCATTATACATGGCATATACAATCACCCCAACCTTATCTCCAAGCATCCACTGAGAAGGCACATTATTCTTGAAAAGAGTTTAAGATCATTCTATTATAGACAATATCTGAGTATTGAAAAATAAAAAGAAATAATGATGATTAAATTAGATTTAATTATCATGAATAATGTGGATATCATTCACGTTATTTGGATATTTATAGAGGAACATCTAAGGTAATTAAAATGGATTTAGTTATCATAGGTGAGATTAATGTGGATACCCACAATAATCATAGAAAATGTTGATGTGATCCACAATATCCTAAAGATACATAATTGTGAATCGGGTCCACAATTTCAATGTTAATGCGAATTGGATTCGCATTGTGCAATTAAATGTAAATGTGATTTACATTTAATTTTGGATAGATGACCACGATTCATAATTATCAATGACAAATATATAATTTTCAGAAATAATTTGGAATTATTTTACGATAACTAAATTGCAAAAGAAACTGATAAATAAAGATTTGATGTAATCTTGGAGATTACATCCAATTAGGAAAGAGGAGAAGATAGATGCTCAAAGTTAGTGGCAGTCGCCATGGTAGAATATACCATGGTAGACATTCCCCCTTTATATGTCATCTCTCTCTCTTCCATCTTTATTTATGAGAAGATTTCATGTAATATTGGAGATTACATGTAGTCTTGAATCTTACGTATAATCTTGGAGATTACATTGCAATAAATTTGTGAAAAATTTTCTTCAAATCCTAAGTGTAATAGTGGTTGAAGCCACATGTAATCTTGTCATTGATTATTATTAGGAATGATTCCTAGCCATTAGATTTGTTATAAAAAGAGAATGTAACATTAGTCTTCTCAATTTACTCAACACGGCATACATCAAGAAGAGAATTTTCAAGAGTTGAAAATTCTTCTTCTTCTCCTCTCTCTCTCTCCACCACATGTCCACCCTTCTTTCTCATCCCTTGCTCGAGGGTTGTCATGTCCACGTTGGTCGTCGCATTATCGCCATGTTATCATATAAATCTCTTATGGTTGTTCGCCTTTTTCGATGTCCCGTGCTCGTGAAGAAGGTGGTGGATTTCGTAAAATAAAATCAGGAGGTTCTCGACTCAGATCATACCTTTGGATTGCAAGAAGCACACGTCTCATTCCATGCGCCCACAAATGTTATTTTCGTCGACTTGGACTTGAGACAGGAGGTCTCGTTACTTAGTGACTAGAAGTTCACAATCACGCTTCAAGAGGTAACCCTTACAGGAGGTCTCTTTGCTTAGTGACTAGAAGTTAACAATCATGCTTATGAGGTAACCCTTATACTCATGTGATCTTGATGAAATGGATTGGGAATTATTCCCTAGCCATGTGGTTTCAGTGTTTTTTTTATTTCTGTTGATGCATTGAATAGTATGAATAATCTACTTAGATCGAACATGACCCAATCTCTGCGCTTCCATGATGTGCGAGGCCTGATCACCTCCCTTCAAGTGGTATCAAAGCCTTGGTCAAAGGTCTTGGATATGATCCAAACCCTAGGGAGAAAAGGCTTTGGATATCGAGTAGCGCTAGAACTTGTTTATTCGCGTAAATGCGATTTTGAATCGATTTTGTGCATATATGATATGGATATTATTTTGCCCTCTAAAGAATGACTTTAAGGATATTAAATCATGTTTAGAGTGTTGATAAATGATCACAAAACTCGTATCAAGAGTTGGGGACGATTGATCATTGATTACCGGTTCAAAAAGTTCTCACAATGTCATGTTTTTACATGTATTTGTAACTGTAAATTACGGAATTTTAGTTATTGTTTCCTATCATGAAACATAATAAAAACATTCACATATGTCATAAATCAAAACAACAGACCATACGAATTTATTTCACACGATTTTGAATTTGATTGTCCTGGATATTGGATATTTAGTGGGTGTGGGTCAGAATAATTAGATCATATAGATGGCAACTTCAATTGTGTTTTCATTCAATATAAATCATGGAAGTTTAGAAATTTCTCTTATTGTATGTTGAATCAATTATCTAGAGAAAAGTTTTTATAACCAACAACTTTCATTTAATGATTGCTTCATGACAACCCCGAACTTGAATATAGTACTCTATATTGTATTTTAATTATTATAAATAATATATAAATATTTTTTAAACCCTTAAAAAATGGTTGTTCTTATTTATGTTTTCTGATTTTTGTATATTTATTATATATTTTATATTATATACTCTTTATATTATACGTATTACATACATATAATTATATATACTTATATTATATATTGAAAAAAGAAATAAAAAACCAGAACACTATAAAAAGAAAAATAATATAAAATTAAAAATTTAAAAATATATATATAAAATATATAAGAAAAAGAATTATTTTATTTACTTAAAAACCCACAAAAACATTCATTAATTGATTAGAGTGAATATTGTACAAATACACATTATTATTTATTCATTGTTTGTTTATAATTAATAATTAGTGCTACCACGTATTGCTCCTTGTGTTCGATACTCTACTATACTTGTCCACTATACACATTTGATTATAGGGTTATAATAAACTTTTATCCACATCATTCGTTTCTATTGCTTTATATTTGTATTGTGGGTTGATTGCTGAAATTTGTCGAGGTCCTTTAGAGAGTTCGACACATTGACTGTGGTTCACTTTGTGTGACTACAAGATTTTCTCTTCTCAATTCCGCTTTTTCAAAAGGCGTCGTTGTCGAGGAGAAACAAAGTGTAGCATTTTTATTCATTATTCTTCCTTTATTTTATATTATTTATTTTTGGTATTTATTTGATTGTTCTGACCACTTCTTCCTTTGTTGATTTTTTCTTTCGAGGTACTGGACGACAACGTTGACTTCTTAGGAGGTTGACGCATCCAAGCCCGCTAGGAGCAAGCATGAGAGAGAGGCAGAGAGATAAGAAGAAGAGCAATCACTTCAGCTACTTTTATTTTAATTAATGAGAGAGCGTTTTCTTTTTATTTTTCTAAAATTAATTTGTAATAATTTTGGACTTGGACATTCACACTTCATGAGGTCCAATGCCCGAGTATCTGTTCACCTGGGGGCCTTATCAAATTTTTTGCTATTTTCATCTCCTTTTCTTTTTCTTTTTCTTCGTTTCACGAGTTTTGAGTTTTTCGCCTTTCTTTTTATTTGATTTGTGTGATTGAGATCTAGTTTAGGACTTTCTTTCTCAATAGATTGAGGTCCAAAGCCCTAATTAAAATTGCATGTATCTATAGTCCCACGCTTGGATCTAGTCAAATCTAATTGTTGGTTATTTGGATTTGAAACCACACGTAGCGAGAGACTCCACACAACGCTTGTAGGAACGACTGTGGTCGGCATCGAGGAGTCTCCAAGATCGGACTCTAGGTTTCTTTTCTAGATAGTCAGTTCTTATTTTTCACGATAATAGCAACTATTGTTCTAGGACACTTTCATTGGCTTGCGTTGCATATAGAGTAGGTTTTGATTCATGTCTAGCATCATGCACAAAGAGAGCAGGATGCAAGGTGGGCACCATCTATCTGGGCATACATCTTTGATTTATGCTTGCATTGCTTTTCCGACTCTCTCCCTCTGATTTTGATCACATAGGATACTAATGGAATCGAAACCTCGTTAGGACTCATGTATTCAAAAATATCCAAAAAAGTGATAATAAATAAAATCGGGACTGCTAACTCTACTCAACCTTAAAATAAAAATGTAAGAAAAATAATTGTGTTTTGGGAGAGTGATGAATCTGCATTTCATCATCTTTATTCATTTATTTTAGCTTAAAATCCCTTATAAAACACATGTACATATTACTAAATCCATATTCTTACTAACCGACATCTGTGTGTAAATATTGTACATATATTATTATTTTAACCTAAAATAAAAAATAAAGAAAAAAGATTGTATATATGTAATAGATACAGACTGACCTGAACCCTGAGAGAAGGTCAAGATCTGACCTAATCGACCAGGAATAAAGTAGGGGGAGATAGGATCCTTAATCAGAAAATCCAAAAAATGTTTTGTAAATACTTTTCTATGTATATTTATATAAAACTTACATTATTTTATTTGTACATAAATTGACCTCAAATTAAGTAATTTTCAAAACAAAAGTTGTAAATAAAAATATTTTCTAAATAATAAAACTAATTGTAAAATAAAATCATGTATAGAATAAAAGTAACCACATCTGGAAAAAAACCATAAAGCGATAATTGAAAGACTAATTCCGACTCCATATGAAGTCAAATTGAACCAAACTCACTTATATCATATTCTAAATTAATTTATCTTTAAAATGACAGTGGTTTCATAATTTTTGGAGTTACGGTTTGAAAGACAGTTTTCAGGGGTGGTTTGTGCAATTTTACAATTTATTTATTATATATTCATATTTATTTTTATACATATTGTATTTATAAATAATTGTAAATATTTTTTAATAATAATTATTTAAAATAAAAATAAAAAATTTAAAAAATAAACTAATTTCCTTATTTAACTATGTATATGTATATAGTTAATTCCCTTAAATAACCTTCACCAAAAAATAAATATTTAACATTTATTATTTAATTTTAAAAAGTGATGAAAGTAAATAAAATAAATAAATTATGTAAATAATTTTATTAACTCTACCACTAACTTCCTTATCTTTATCTCTATTCAAATTTCCCTTATCGTTATCTCCATTCAAAATTTTGAAATTCAAATTCAACTCTTTTCCCTATTAATGTGGCCTCTCCTCCCTCATTTCAATTTGATCAATCTTTGGTGAGAGGAGCCTAATCTCCAAGAGCTTCTTGTTGTAGAAAGGTGCCTAGCCTTTGAGCCTTCCGGTGACAACGAGTCAGCCTTCGTCGAGGCCATTACGACATTTTCCGCTCCCATGGTGAGATCCATTTTTTTCTTGTTCTTAACCTAGGTTAATCTTAGCTTGATTTTTGCATTTTTAATTTCGTCATCATTTTTTTTATTCTAGATCTTAGTTAATCATTTTTAATCAACCATCATGATTCGATCTGCCATCGATCCCGATTTTCCATCTCATATTCTCGATCTCTCCACGTTCACGTTATACCTCACGCAATCTATCAACTCCGGCTGCATACGGTGGCTGGAGACTCGGTTCTCTTCCATTACGATCAACGGAACCATCCATTCACCTAACCACTAATTGACTTCTTGACCGAGCCATCATGCTCGAGTCGTCATTTATCTCTTATTGCAGCTTCACAGTAATTTCAAAAAAATTATCAGAATACAATTTCGCAGCTACAATTTCAAAAAAAAAGAGATGATGTTGTTAAAAGGAATTAAAAATAAAAAAGGACAGTACACCCATCTCCGCCGCTGGAGTTCCCCCACCCCCACCGACTTCCTGCTCTCCGCACGTCGTTGGCCACCACCATCTGAGCCGTCGCCACCGCCGCGGTAGCACCAACCGTGACATCCACTGACCTCCTCCGCCTGGAGTCCCCTCTGCTGCAGCCACCTGCGGTTCGCCACTGACGCGCTATGCACCACCTGCCGACTGCCTTCAATCTACAGCGCAACCCATTGTGCACGGGCGTGTGTCGCCCTTCTCCACTGAATACCGCTGACCGCAACACCCGTACTGCCATCCATGACGTCTGCCAGTCCCCCACCGACGCGCATCACCACCTACGCGGCATCGCTGCAGCACAACACCATTTACATCGCCAGTTGCATGCAATCACCGTGATCGCCTTCTATCGCTCGTCGCCCTTCCTTCGCTCGTCCGCCGCGAGAACCACGCCGTCACCGTCTACCGTCCCCGCGTGAGGACCAAACCCATCGACATCGCCGCCTGCTTGGAGGAGGAAGAATGAAGGGGCGGCAAGCCCCCCTTCCTTTTGGCTTGAGAACAAAAGAATGACCTTAAACCGAGGGAATTACTTATTTTATTAGAAAAATTACATTAAAGCCCCTCCCAGTTTCTGCAATTACAAAGAGGCCTCCACTAGCATCAAGCACGTGTATTGCATGTTTAATTGGGTAATTTGTACTTTCCGCCTTTTTATTCATTGTTATATTTTAGTCCCAAAACATTAAATATTTGCATTTCAGTCATGTATATACAGACTTTTATTTGCATGCTTTCCTTATTAAAATAAATGTTTTTCATGGTCAAATAATTCTGCAAAAATTTTACTATGTTCCTGATGTGTGTCTCTTTGTAGTATGATTTTTTATTGCATTTTATCATTATTTCTTTTTATTAAAAATTTAAAAATTCACATTTTCCCCTGTTTGAGCTTTGAAAGTCATAAAAAAATTGAATATTGTGCCAAAAATTCTAAAAAAAGAATAGTTTTATTTTTGTATCTTTTATTTTCTGTCTAATTTTCGTGCATTACTAAATATCTTTACAAAATCATATAAAATTGTAGAAAAATTAAAAATAGTGATTTCAGTTCCTGTTTGTAGATAATTTCCTTTAGTTTATACGAAAAATAATTTTCATTTTTGCATTTATTTAGTATTTTTAAATTGAAAAAATCATGTTTGCTCACTGTTTGCATTTCCCCTGTCTTTATTCATTTTAAAAATCCTAAAAAAAATTAAAAATATCTGAAAAAATTTTAAAATAGTAAAAATCATCAAAATACAAAAATATTTTATTTGGACATTTTGAGCATTTTTGTCATATTTTAAAATTCCAAAAAATGCATTTCTTTTGGGTATAAATTTGCTTTGAAATTATATTTTTGGAAAATTAAAAATTTGCAAAACTAAACATCATTAAAAATTTGAAAATTAGAAAAAAAATAAAAAAATGAAAAACTAAAAAGATAAAAAATTTACAAAAACCAAGATAGTTAGCATTTGAGATTCCCTATTTTCTTAATTGATTTTTTTCGATTATTTGAATAACCCTCGGGAATTGTAGCCTCACTGAGTTCGATTATGTTACTATAGAGATCAATTAAATAGCAAAAATTCTCTTACGACACATTTTCTCTGTAATTATTGGCTTGAGAAGAAAAAAATAATTTTTTGTTGCAGGATTCTTTGGGTCAACGGCACACACACATTTATATTTCATCTAATTCAAAAATCCAGAAGATCCCGTCCAACAAAATGGCATCGTTGCCAGGGAGGCATGGCGAGGGTTGTTAGGTTTCTCTTTTGACCTACTATTCTTGGTTGTAAATATCTGTTTATATTTTTCCACATTTATTTCATTGTTCATATTCACTGATTTTCATTCATTTTTCTTGCTCATAATTGTTATATTTGTGTCTCTTACACATTCTTTCTTTCCATTTTCTTGCAAGGGCCCGCAGAGCGAAGGAGGCGATCCTAGGAGAGCCGAAGCACCCAAGCGAAGCGGAGGCGGATTGATTCTTCATCGAGCCGCATGAGAGCGTGAGAGGAGGAGAAGAAGATTTGAAGGAGACCAAGCATTTGCATAATAATAATAATTTATTTCTGTCATTCAAACTTTTGTTAAAGGACATTCACTTGTTTGCAGGGTCTATTTCGCCAAGTGCCGGTGCACTTAGGGGACCTCAGCAGTTTTGTTTTTCATTGCCTTGTTTTTCTTTATTTCACACGGATTTTGTGAGCTACATATTGATTTCTTTAATTAATTTGCTTGAGCCAGGTAATTAATTAGGTCCAAAAACCCTAAATAAGAATTTATGTACTTATAGAATAGAGCTTAATTGGACTTAGTCAAATTTAGTTGGCTCTTGCCCGTTAATAGAAGCTGTTGTTAGGATGGTTCATTTGCATCAGTTTATTTTTTCTATATTTAAATTCTACACGGATCACCCTGCATGTAGAGTACTAGCGACAAGGTACGCATCTCTAACCCCTGCATGCATCATTATTTATAATCGTGCATTGGCATTTCCGATCTCCTTCCTTGTTTTTACTCACATAAGTTAAAAAGGAAATTGGACACTCGATAGGCGATTTATTGAAAATATTCAAACCAAGTGACAACTGCCTAAAATTTGGGACTGCTAAAATTACTCAACCCTAAAATAAACGTAAACAAAAATATTTGTCTTGGGGCGAGTAATCCCATCATTGTATTCGTTTTAAATTTCTCGTATACACACTAAGTTTAGTTCCCAAATCCCATAAGCCAACCTGAGTGTTTGTACAATTTTTATGATTCCCACCTAACACTAAAACAAACAAGATTAAGAGATCGAGCTTTCATGATCTTCACCGAGATGAGTAGATGAATTGAGGGGTCTGTTTTCCTTTTGTATATTGTTTGTGTTTGCTTGTGTGCATACTAGACCCTTCTGCATATTTGCGTCTTTTTCTTCACATATTTTGACTCGACCATCATGCTCTCTCGATCATTTTCTCTTGTTTCGGAGATGGCCGACTGGAGTGATTTTTATCCGACCATCACGGATCCCTCGCACCCTCCAATCGGTCCACCTCCCTTTTTCCAGGAGGACATTCCTCATGATTTTTGTATATATCCGCCTAACCAATTATTTCAGGAATCGAACTTTTATTTTCACCCACCCTCATTCCACTCACCTGATCGTAGGATTTTGGAGTCACCTTTCATGATGTCCACACTTGAGACCCTGAACCGGATGATGGAGCATATGAATTCAAGGATTAGCTATTTATCTAACATAAATAAGAGCCATAATGCTGCTCCACTATTTGAGGATATAGATTCACTTGAGGATAATCATGATAGATTACAATCACCCAAAATATGAAAAAATGAGAAAATTTCAAAAATCCAAAAAGATTTCAGGAGACACATTGTTGATTCATTTTGTGAGGAGAGGGTACCCATGCCAAACCATTTTCCCACACAATCATTCACCACATGTCCCACCTTTGACCCGAGGATGCCACTGTACACACTGCTCTTGGCAATCTTCGTGTATATGCTGATTTTGGTCTCCTCCCTCGTATGGAGGAGGTCCAAAAATTCAAAAAATGTTGATTGAACCCGTAGTTGTGTCCATCATTCATGAGATCATTAAAGCCCCACTTCACCAGGCCATGAACCATTTATCTGCTCCTCACACACAAGAAGAAAAAGCAGAGGAGCAGATCTGAGCGTCACATCTTGACCATGACCATTGCCCACACCATCTTTCACCGTCCGCATTCTACGAAAGGGAACACTGCCACACCTCTTGTGAGTTGATCCATCTCTAACTATTCTTGTGATAACACTCTCTTTGACGGTGATGCTTCAATCAATATAATACCCTTCTATATGGTACAGTCTCTTCATCTTGGACCTCTCAAGAAAACCATGATGATAGTTCAATTTGCTGACAGATCTATCAAGAGGCCGAATGGTATTCTAGAAAATGTTGTCATTCTTATTCATGGCATGAACTTCACTTCTAATTTTGTCGTATTGCCCATGGAGACCTACATCCCTGTGGAGCACCCTGAAATCATCCAGGGACGGCCTTTCCTCGCCTCTACGAGAGCCGTTATTGATTATGGATCTGGAGAGATTCGCTTTCGTTTTGATGTAGGGAGCGATGTATTGATCACTATACCCATTACTGACCAGAGACCTGCATCCCATGAGAGCATGCCCGTGTTAGCCAACTCCAAGGACTTTGACCTTGATGATAATATCAGATATTTTTGTTGTATGTTGGATGATACTGAGACCTAAGAATTCCTCTTCAAGGAGGAATACTCGAAAAGAATAGACCTTGGTGTTCTCCCTTCTGGTACGTGGCAATGCATTGATGACATCTGTGAGATTTACACAATAGACACCCTAGAGAGGAAGGCAGACTCTGAGACTAGACAGGACATGCATGATTTGAGTACTTTCACCGATGAGTCTGTTCCTATTCACCTTGATTTAGATGAGACTGATAAGGTCGAATTTGATTTGATTGCTTTTATAAAGGAATTCGAGCCTTTTGATGAAGATGATGATTCAGTAGAGGCTCGCCAGGCTGGAATTGATCTTACTTTTTTTGAGAATGAGTTTGAGCCTTTTTTACTTTGATATTTGTGAGACTTCCCAGGCAGGACATGACCATACTACTTCCACTGACCAGTTCATTCCTGCACACTTTGAGACTCCTGAGGATACATTTCTGGTCGATTCTGATCAGTTTATGTCTAATGTTGACCCCAATATCGACCTACTCCTTGTCAGATCCATTCCTCAGTGATTTCGCAAGAAGGTCCGCTTTCGACCTTCTTGACCTTTGTATGTCCACTCCTCTTGTATATTCACTTTCGTTTACCTCCGTACATCCACCGTATCGCTCACCCATCCCATTTTCATGTGTGCCTAACTTAGGACGTACTTTGTCCTAAGTATAGGGGGGTGGACAAGCCGAGTGTTGTTCATATTCGTCCTGTTCACCACTCTTATTATTGCTTATACTTAGGGATATTCAACCCTAAGTATATGGGGAGAGATGTTGTTCATATTGTCTCTTTGTGTTTTATTCTTCTGATCTCTCGATTGTCCCCCAACTTGTTGATATTCTATACCTAGGGCTATTCTACCCTAAGTATAGGGGGGCAAGAGAGCCGTTGACTCCATACATTCTCTTCCTCGGTTCTTCCCATTTGTACAATCTTCTATACTTAGGATTATTCGATCCTAAGTATAGGAGGATTACCGACTTCTATTCTTTTCATCTTTTCTTTGAGTCTATGTAGCATAGGAGTATTTTCACTTTTCTATAATTCGCACGAGTTACGTCTTCCTTTGTCGCTCTCTGATCACTACGAGGACATAGTTCAAGCTAAGTATAGGGGGTGTCATATATATTGTATATATACTTTAGACATAACTCGTACTTTTAAAATGTAATTATTTTTGGGATATGTATATAAATTTGTAAAATCCACATGCGTATATAGACTTTGATCACCTTTTATTAAAAAAATAAAAAAAACAAACAAAAAACAAAAAAAATAAAAAAATAAAAAAAATAAAAAACAATATATATAACAAAAAATAATAAAAAACAAATAGAAAAACAAACAACAAAAACATATATATAACCAAACAAAAAAACAAAAAAAATAAAAACAACAAAAGAACAAAACAAAAAAATTCCTTGTATATACTTGTATATATTTTACTAACCCTTTTCCCCTTAAAAAATCCCTAAAAACTACAAAACCAAAAGTCTATAAAAATTTATATAATTAGAATAAAATAACTCTTTTTATATGTGCATCATTTTTTTCCAAAAATCCATAAAAAAGTTCAAAATTAGAAAGTTGTTTCAAAAAAAGGAAAAAAAGATTTTGTTTTCTTTTCTTTGCATTGTACATATTTTCTAGATAATGTTGACATTGCAAGTAAGTTTGGAATAAAATTGAAAAATGGAGCTTAATTGGACCTTAATCCACTTAATTTTAGAGGAACCTTATAAGAACTGGAGTTAAGATTTTTCAGGTCCTAACGACTTAATTCTTTGAGTCCATAAGACTATGTTCATATGTCATCTTGATTAGTCTAAGTAGTAACAACACACGCATGATTCTTCTATACTATGGCTTATCTTGGACAAGCACTCTACACATAGCTCTTCATGGAGGAGGTAAAGAGGAGGTAGAATCTTTTGGCTTGGAGTAGCATACGAGGGTAGTACATCTAAGAGGAACCTCTCGTCTTCCTCTAGGGAGGGTAGTGCATCTCAACTTGATCTAGTATCATTGAGGTCTAAAGATAGGATGTCGTGGGGTTGCAATAATGCTTCAAAAGAGGGATGGTCTACTAGCTCAAGAGGAAAAACTCCTTATGTACATGCTGCACCTTGTATATATTTTAAAAAAAAGAAACAAAATGTAGAATCTCCAAAAGTGGACATGCCTGATTGAAAAGTAAAATGCTTGTCGGAGTGTATATACATGCATAGAAAAAAACAAATAATAAGAGCTACAAAGTAAAAATTTTGTAAGGTTGCAGCTGTATGACTTGGCTACACTGGTCATGTTTCCAAGGATAGGTAGCTACACTGGCTACCGTCCATTCTTTTCTCCATCTCCTCTTCTTGACCTGGTTGTACTTGAACTTACAAGGGAATATCCCCGCTCCTCGAGAAAAGAGTTGCTAGACTGGGGGACTAGAGTTACCTTTTTGAGAGAGATTGTTTCTTTGCTACTTTTGAGATGGGGAGCTATATTTCACTTACACAGTATAAGTAAAGATTCACAATCATAAGAATTTGTGTATGTAGACTTGTTCTGACCTGACTGTTGAGGAGTCCTGAATAGGAGTCTTGTGGAATTTATAGGCTCTTAGGTTTTAAATCCATTTCCCATTAAGGTTCCGCCACACTAATAATCCAAAGGTCTGACAGAGCTCCATACTACAATTTTATAAAGATAAGTTTAATACTCAATATTGTCCTAATTTCTTTATTTCTCCTTTCTTTTTGTTTTATTCACTTATTCTTTCAAATAAGTGTTTGCTAAGGGACTAGCAAAGGTAAAGTATATGGGGATGATGAATATGCATTTCATCATCTTTATTCATTTATTTTATCTTAAAATCCCTTATAAAACACCTATACATAATACTAAATCCATATTCTTACTAACCTGCATCTGTGTGTGAATATTGTATATATATTATCATTTTAACCTAAAATAAATAAATAAATAAAGGAAAAATAAAGAAAAAAAGACTATATATATGTAATAGATACATGCTAACCCAAACCTCGAGAGAAGGTCAAGACTTGACCTGATCGACCAGAAATAAAGTAGGAGGAGATACGGTCCTTAATCAGAAAACCCAAAAAATGGTTTGTAAGTACCTTTCTATGTACAATTGTATAAAACTTACACTATTTTATTTATACATATATTGACCTCAAATTAAATAATTTTCAAAACAAAAGTTGTAAATAATTTTTTTTCTAAATAATAAAAATAATTGCAAAATAAAATCATGTATAGAATAAAAGTAACAACATCCAGAAAAAGCCATAATGCGATAATTGAAAGACTAACTCCAGCTCCATATGAACTCAAATTGAACCAAACTCACTTCCATCGTATTCTAAATTAAATTATCTTTAAAATGATAGTGGTTTCATAATTTTTGGAGTTACGATTTGAAAGATGGGTTTCGAGGGTGGTTTGTGCAATTTTACAATTTATTTATTGTATATATCCATATTTATTTTTATACAATTGTATTTATAAATAATTGTAAATACTTTTTAATAAAATAAAAAAATTTAAAAAAAACTAATTTCCTTATTTAACTATGTATATAATGTACCATATGTATATAGTATATGTATATAGTTAATTCCCTAAATAACTCTCACAGAAAAAATAACTAACATTTATTATTTAATTTAATAAAGTGACGAAAATAAATAAATAAATCAAGTAAATAATTTTATTAACTCTACCACTAACTTCATTTCTTATCTTTATCTCCATTCAAATTTTCCTTGTCTTTATCTCCATTCAATTTTTTGAAATTCAAATTCCATTCTTTTCCCTATTAATGTGGCTCCTCCCTCATTTCAATTTGATCAATATTTGATGAGAGGAGCCTAATCTCCAAGAGCTTCTTGTTGTAGAAAGGTGCCTAGCCTCCGAGCCTTCTGGTGACTGCGAGTCGGCCTTCCTCGAGGCCATTACGGCATTTTCCGCTCTCACGGTGAGATCCATTTTTTTCTTGTTCTTAACCTAGGTTAATCTTAGTTTAATTTTTGCACTTTTAATTTCATCATCATTTTTTTCTTCTAGATCTTAGTTAATCATTTTTAATCAACCATCATGATTCGATCTGCCATCGATCCTGATTTTCCATCTCATATTCTCGATCTCTCCATGTCCACGTTCTACCTCACACAATCTATCAACTCCGACCGTGTACGGTGACAGGAGACTTGGTTCTCTTCCATCACGATCAACGGAACCATCCATTCATCAAACTACTATTTGATTACTTGATCGAGCCATCGTGCTTGAGTCATCATTTATGTCTTATTGCAGCTTCGCATGAATTTCATAAAAAATATCAAAAAAATTCACAGCTACAGTTTAAAAAAAGAGAGAAGCTGCTGTTAAAAAAATAAAAAAGGATGGCCGCTAGCCATCTCCGCTGCTAGAGTTCTCCCACCGCCCCTCGGCCTTCCGCTCTCCGTACGCCGTCGGCCATCACCATCTAAGCCACCGCCATCGCCGCGGCAGCACCAATCGTGACGTCCGTCGATCTCCTCCGTCTGGAGTCCCCTCCGCTGCAGCCACCTATGGCTCGTCATCGATGCGCCACGCACCACCCGTCGATCGCCTTCGACCTACCGTGCAACCCATTATGCACGGGCGTGTGTCGCCTTTATCCACCAAATATCGTAGATCGCAACACCCATACCGCCGGCCGCGATGTCTGCCAGTCTCCCACCGACGCGCATCACCACCCATGCGTCATCGCCGCATCACAGCACCACCCCTGCGCATCGCCTGCTGCGCACAATCGTTGTGATCACCTTCCATCGCCCATCGCCCTTCCAACGCTCATCGCCCACCGCGAGAACCACGTCGTCACCGTCCCCCGTCCCCGTGCGAGGACCAAATCCACCGACACCGCCGCTTGTTTGGAGGAGGAGGAAGAATGAAGGGGCAGCAGGCCCCCCTTCCTTTTAGCTTGAGAATAGAAGAACGACCTTTACCCTAGGGAATTATTTATTTTATAGGAAAATTACTATAAATCCTCTCCAGTCTCTTCAATTGCAAAGAGGCCCCCACAAACATCAAGTACATGCGTTGCACGTTTAATTGGGTAATTTGCACTTTCCGCCTTTTTTATTCATTGCTATATTTTAATTCTAGAACATTAGATATTTGCATTTCAGCCCTGTATATCCAGACTTTGATTTGCAGGCTTTCTTTATTAGAATAAATGTTTTTCATGGTCAAATAATTCTACAAACATTTCTATGCTCGTGATGTGTGTCTCTTCATGGTGTAATTTTTTATTGCATTTATCATATTTCTTATCATTAAAAATTAAAAAACTTCACATTTTTCTTTGTTTGAACTTTGAAAAATCATAAAAAATTGAATATTGTGCCAAAAATTCTAAAAAATAGAATAGTTTTATTTTTGCATCTTTTATTTTCTATCCAATTTTCATGCATTAATCATTTTTAAAACTCAAAAAATTGTATAATACTAAAAATATTAAAAAATCATATAAAATTGTAGAAAATTTAAAAATAGTGATTTCAGTTCCTCTTTGTAGATAATTTTCTTTAGTTTATAGGAAAAATAATTTTCATAATTTTTGCATTTTTTAGTATTTTTAAATTGAAAAATAATCTTGTTTGCTCACTAGTTGCATTTTCCCATATTGTTATTTATTTTAAAAATCCTAAAAATAAATTAAAAATATCAGGAAAATTACAAAAATAGTAAAAAAATCATCAAGATACAAAAATATTTTATTTGGACATTTTGAGCATTTTTATCATATTTGAACAATCCAAAAAATGCGTTTCTTTTGTGTATATATTTGTTTTGAAAATTAAATTTTTTGAAAATTAAAAATTTGCAAAACTAAAAATCATTAAAAATTTGAAAATCAGAAAAAAATAGGAATAAAAAATAAAAAAATAAAAAGATAAAATTTCACTTGCGACACATTTTCTCTGTAATTATTGGCTTGCGACAAATTTCACTTGCGACCTTAATTGATTTTTTTTCGATTATTTGAAATACCCCCGGGAATTGTAGCCTCCATGAGTTCGATCCTGTTACTATAGAGGTTAATTAAATAGCAAAAATTCTCTTGCGACACATTTTCTCTTTAATTATTGGCTTGAGAAGAAAAAAATATTTTTTTGTTGCAGGATTCTTTGGATCAACGACACGAACACATTTATATTTCATCTAATTAAAAAACCCAGAAGATCCCATCCAACAGAAAGTAACCCTCTCCTTGTACACGTGCATTCAGACTGAGTGAGGCACACACACACCTAAGGAATAGAGCCCGCATCCATGGACTTGTGCCTTAAGCGCTTGGGTCAGCTCTTGGGCCATGTTATTGCTGGAAGCACTTGCCTCAAACATTACACGAAGTGGTCCCAGTGTTCTAGTAGGTGTGCACCGCCGACTAGAACACAACCACTCTAGGTGACTGCACTTGTGAGCTTGTAAATATTTTGTTTTCTCACCTAACTCTAAAATTTGACAAGATAAAAAGATCGAACTTTCACTGTCATCATTGTGTTGAGTTGGTGAATTAAGGGGTTTGTTTGTTTGTTTTTCTTTGTGTTTGTTTGTGTGCATACTCGATCTTCTATATGCATGTGTACCTTTTTCTTACATATCGACTTGATCTTCTTGCTCTCCCGAACCTCGTTTTTTGTTTCGGAGATGGCTAACTTGAGTGATTTTATCCAGACTTCGTGGATCCTTCTCACTCTCCAGGAAGTCCACCTCCATTTTATCGGGAGGACTTTGCTCCTGAATTTTCTTTTTGTACATATCTGCCTCATACACAGTTTCAAGCATCAGATTTTGATTTTTATCCACCACAACCGTCACATTGCCTACCATCTCACCCACCTGAGACTGAGTTGTTGGAGTGACCTCTTATGGATACCGCTGTTGAGTACTCGACCCAAGTAATGGAGCAAATGAAGCAAAGGATAGATGAACTCACTAGTATAAATAAGATCCATACTGCCATTCCACCTTCCTATCCCATGGATTCACGAGAGGATACCCATGATAGCTTGCAATCATCCAAAATACAAAAAATGAGAAAAATATAAAAATACAAAAGATTCTAGGAGACACCTAATTGAGTTATTCTGCGAAGAGAGGACACCCTTGCCATATCCTTTGACCACACACACATCCAACATAGTTCCTACCTTTGCCCCCAAGGATGACACAGTACAGATTGCTCTTAGCCATCCTTGTGTAGATGGTGATTTCGATCTCTTCCTTTGTATGGAAGAGATAGAAAATCTTAAAAAATGTTGACTCACCCCGAAGTGGTGGCATCAATTCATGATATTATTGAGGTCCC
The DNA here is from genome assembly GCA_037367405.1 of Ottelia alismoides. NCBI lineage: Eukaryota > Viridiplantae > Streptophyta > Magnoliopsida > Alismatales > Hydrocharitaceae > Ottelia > Ottelia alismoides. The sequence continues at coordinate 509,611 of JAZKJV010009794.1, forward strand.
ACTTCAAAAGGCCATGAAACAATTATCTGCACCCCCACCCAAGAAAAGAAAACGACGAAGCAGATCCGAGCGACACCTTCTCACCATGACCATTGCCTACGCCATCACCCACCTTCCACTCTATAGGAAAGGGGACATTCGTACACCCCTCGTGAGATGTGCCATTTCTGACTATTATTGTGAGCATACTCTGCTTGACAACGGTGCATCGATTAATATAGTACCCTTCTTGTTGGTACAATCTCCTAATCTTGGGCCTCTCAAGAAAATTATGATGATTTGTCAACTCGTTGATGGATCAAAAGAGGTCGAAGTGTATTCTTGAGAACGTCTTCATTCAGATCCAAAGCATGATCTTCACTATAGATTTCATTGTATTTCCCATGGAGACCTCCACCCCTGCAGTGTGCTCTCCAATCATCTTGGGATGGCCCTTCTTCGCCTCTACAAGAGCCGTTATTGGTTATGGATATGGAGAGATAAGCTTTCATTCTGTTGACGAGATCATTGTCTTGATCACCACACCCACCTTGGACTAGATACCCACATACGATGAGAGTGTACCCATGTCAGCTGACCCTAAGGACTATGACCTATCTGCCGATATCAGAGAGGTTTACTTTATCATGATGAGACCGAGGCCTGAGAATTACTCTTCAAGGAGGAAGACTCGGAAAGTATAGACCTTGGAGTTTCCTCTTCTTGTGTGTGGTGATGTATTGATGACATCCGCCGTATTTACACCATAGACACCTTAGTGCGAAAGGCATACTTATGAGAGACTTCACAGGATGAGTTCGTGCCTTTTTCGTTTTGAGATTCTAGAGACTTCCAAGTCCAACCTGACCACACTATTTCCACTAGTCAGTTCATGCCTTCTCGCTTTGAGATTGTTGAGGTTCTAAACCTTATCGATCATGGTCGGTTTGAGTCAGATGATGACCCCGATATCAACTTGCACCTTGTTAGATCCATTCCTCAATGGTCACGTACGAAGGTACTGATTGATATGGGAAGATCCTTGAGCGCATCATGGAAGCGTGAGTAATGCATCGCATGCGATCGGAAGTGACTAGTCGTACTAGTTGCTCGAGGCAACAGAATTTAAAAATTTTAAATGATGAAACCACAAGATCTAAGAACACTTCTCGGATCATTTCATCTAAATCGCAAACAAGTATTAGGTTTACCTCTTGAAGTGTGGTTGCGATCCAGTCTCTAAACGAAGAGACCTCCTGTCTCAAGTCTGGTCCGATGGAGGAAACACTTGCGAGCGCGTTGATGAAACATACGCTCCTCGCAATCCATGTTGATGATCCAAGCGATGAATCTCCTAATCTTATCATACGAGATCTGACGTCATCTTCACGAGCGAGGCGCATCGAAGGAAACGAAGATCCACGAGCAAACAATCCAGCAACATAATGATGACACTGCGGCAATGGCGACTCTGTTTAGGGATCCATGGTGGATGGCCACAATGAGAGAGAGAGAGAGACTTGTCATGTAAAGAATGAGAGAGAGAGAGAGCATGGACAGAGTATAATTCCTCTTGGAATTATGCATGTTCTCCAAAGGCAAGGGCTACCCTTCCTTTTATACTAGTTGGATACACATGGATCTCAATCCATGTGCTCTCTTAATCTACAATGTAGATTAAAAGTTATTAATCAATGGCCATGATTTATTGCTCCAAAAGCAACAACAATTAGTTTAAAACAAATTAACTTTATCCCTTTTCAATATAATAATTAATTCATTTTAAAATTAATTAATATACATAGATAATATAGAAGACAAAGTCTCTTTGCTATAAATAGGGTGGCTGTCCCCCCGGAACAAGTCAAGGTGGACGGCCACCTCATTTATCTATATATGTATTAATTAACATGCAATAACAATTATTGCATCAAAATTCACAAAAAAAATAATTTCGAAAATAAATCTTGTGAAAATTTCAATCATGCCATTGACTAATAGAAATCATATTCATACATACAACATAATATGTAAATTAGATTTACAATTAATTGTTCATTGTGAATCCCATTCATAACTACATATAATTTGTAATTCTACTTACAATTAAATCTCTCCATCATATTATAAATCATATTTATAATATCCATTTATTGTGGATAATGATATCCATATTTATCATATCCTTGATAATTACCTAATCATCTTGGATCTATATTCTCATGTGCCCAAATAACATGAATCACATTCACATTATTCACATCTTTGATAATTAAATCACATTTAATTATCTTAGATAACTCCCCTTATAATATGAATCAAATTCATATTATTCATGATAATTAAATCACATTTAATTATATATTTTCTCAATGCTCGTATACGTATATCAACAATGAAATTATCCTTGAACTCTTTCAAGGATTATGCGCTTTCACCTCAGATACTTGGAGATAAGGACATGGCGATTGTTCTGTTCTACGTTTAGTGTCTTGGATATTGAGATCACATCTCAAATACAGATCTTGCGGACCTCTCATAGATGCTTGATTAAATCAAGACCACAAATCTAATCTTCTCATTGCATCTGAATCACATTCAGATCAATATCCAACATTTGGACCAAGATCAGATCACTTTTCTACTGGGAGGTGTCACTAAAATCCAGACTCATTTCATCACTCCCTAGGAATGGAAGCGTCATGTTTATACAATTGTTTTTTTATCACATCACCCTCAGGTAATCCTGATACCCGTACATCTTGCATACTGGAAGACCCAAAATAAACCCGAAGTTTTTAGATCTCTTTTAGTCTGTCTCCTTCAGGGTTTCATCATTAAGTTTCTCATTCGATCATTGGGAATCTGTATTTATCATATACTTTCCAAAAGCTTCTTACCAAGGTATTGATCATATACTTTCCAAAGGCATATATCAAACCTACTAATTCAGTCAAGCTTCCAAAGCGAAATGACCGTGCACAGAATTTGATTCTTCCCAATAGCTCATGAGTGAGCTCATGTCTTCCGGTTCAGTAAATGAACCTCTATGATCCCTTTGAGAGATAGTATTACTCATATGCCCTTGTATGCACACCAATGCACCGGTGTATAGACCTGATTAGGTCATCAACCTATTGGTATGCCAAATGTGCATACTCAGACATATAGTAACACATCGGTCTCCAGTCAAAGCATGTATGCCTATATCGTGACAGCAAACGACATAGGTCTTTGGTTATCTCGATCTCGTTAAGTCAACTCTTTGACCTAACTTATCTAACACCTCTGAATCTCTATTCCTTTGTAGAGGACCTGCATCAAGAGGTTGGTTAGATATCAACATTTAGAGAAAGGATTGCCATCTCCTTCTCAGGCTGGAGGTCATCTTTTAATAATCATTTGACAATGCTTAATGAGTCCTCAATCTAACTCTTTGGATATTCATCCAAGCACCAGCCTCTATGATACAACAATTGAATCAACGACTGTATGATTATTAAGATGGCCATGGTACATAACCCTAATTGTATAAAGGGACATATTATGCGAATTAATTATTCTTCATTTTAGACCAGGGAATGATATTTGCAATAACATTTATTGCATAATGGCTCGTCGTGGGCTCGCATGTCCAACAATCTCCCACTAGCCCAAAGAGGAATTAATGGGCTAATCTTTAAACCCACACTCATGTTACAATCATAGGCTATTTAGAAAAATAGCTAGGTAAGATGATTAGTCACTCTATTCCCAAGAGACTATGCTAAGTTCTTTTATGACACTTGCATATCTCTAAGTAACAATGCTTACATCCAATGCGAGTGTTGCATCTTATGGAACCAATACTCAATCTTGTCAGTTCTAGTGTCCTTGATACTACACCTCAATAATTATTATAATCGGTATTTCCATTATCCTTATCATAATACCCTTATTCCAGGAGATCTCTATCTCCTAAGGTATATGTAGCTAAGATCTTTTAGATCACTATCTATAAAGTCTTAAGTTCTTGAAGATAAGACCTTGAGATCACTATCTCAAAAAGTCTTGTTATTTTGATGATATTGTTATTACTCATATCAAGTGTTTTGTCTCCATAGTAGGATTAGTAACAGTTTACTACTCCCACTACATGGCAGACATCTGGTTTTTGTACATATCTAGCATACACTGAGCTTCCCAAAGCTGATGCACTAGGGCATATAGCTTTGGCATTCACATCCTAAACTCTTTGAGGTGATATCCCTTTAGAAGGTCAGTACCATATCTTAAGGAAAAGAAGCCTTTCTTGGAATTTTCCAGAAAATGGAAATGTCCAGGGTGTACCACTAATGTGATGATCCCAATACCCTCTCTTTTCTTTGATTCTGAACAACTTTAGAACTAAGATCTAAGTGGTATCCTTGAGATCATATCTCAAGGTATGGAATAGCCAATCTATAAAACAATTATTATTATCCTTATATCATTCCAGATGATTATGATATATCTATATTTAGCACGATGAACACAATGACACTTCCACTAAGCTTCATATGGTTCATCAAGATTCTACCTGAAATCAAAACCTTTATAAATTTCATCGAATCTAATGTTCCAACTACAAGAAGCTTATTTGAGTCCATAGATGGAGTTCTTCATCTTACACACCTTGCTTTCCTCAACCATGAAGTCGTGGGGCTACTTCATATGAATATCCTCAGAGATGTATTCACAGAGGAATGGCATCTTGAATTCCATCTTGAAGATGTCATAGTCAAGTTGTATAACTATAGTTAACAATAATTTGATGAGTTTAAACATGGTCACTAGAAGCAAGTCTCATCGAAAGCGATGTCTTCTTTCTGTGTTTATCTTGAGGATACAAGCTGCGCTTTGAAGGTCTATACCTTCTCATCAGGTTCCCTCTCTCTTGAAGATCCATTTACACCTTAACGGGTCTTACCCATATAGTTGGATCCTCGAGGGTCCATATACAAAACTTGCATATAAAGTCTACTGTAGACTTTATTGCTAACATCCATCTTTCCATGTCATGATCTTCAGAAGCTTCATCACATGAAGTAAGATCATTGTCAGACTTAACTGACACATGGAATCCATCCTCAAACTCATTTGAAGAGGTGTAAGTCTTTCATATTTAATTGTCATTTTAGTTTCCTATTCAAGGAGCCTCATTATCTTCTTAAGATTAAACGAGTTCCTTCACTTCATTTTCATCTTGATTCTCAAGAGAGTCATCCTTTAAGAATCACATTCTCAGATATGAAATCTTTTAATAATTTCAAGGTCATAAAATAGGTACCCAATACCATCCTTTATTTTTCCTAATGAAGTTGCACTCTTTAGTGCTAGATTCCAGCTTACTTGCATCCATGACAATGTTATGGACCAAGAAACCGTAAATCCTCAAGTACCCAACACCAAGCTAGGTTCCAAACCATAGCTTATGAGGATGTTCAGATTGAGATTTACATGGAACCTTTTAAGGATATATATTGTAGTCTCTACCACATATATATGGAAACTGAGAGGTAATTATGCTAAGATTCATCATTGATCAACTTGTGTCACACATGATGAATTGTATCTCCCTACAACTCTATTGAGTTAAGGTGTATCAGGAGGAGTGAGATAGGAATGATATTCCTATCCCCATAAGGTATTCCTTGAATTCATCTAATAGGTACTTGCTACCTAGGTTAGATCAAATTCATTTCAACTTCTTTCAAACTTTGGTTCTAAACCAAAATTGTGAAATCTTTCATCATTTCAAAGCCTTCTAAGGTGATGGAAAAAAATCTCATTTCACAAATAATCATCGAATGATATCACATATAATTAATGTTCATTATGATATAGACGATCACATACATCAATATGTATGAGATCTCGAATACCTTGGCATCTAACACCATTCCCAAAAAAGGGTGTATTGGACATTTTTACTTTTGAATACAATATCCACAAGTATGTAAGATTTTGGATCCTTAGAGAATCTAAAGTTCAATATCTTACTAGTCTATTCATCTCATCAATAGACATATGTCCAAGATTTGATGCCAGATCATTGTCAAATGATCTTCATCCTCCTATTGATCTTTTAAAGGTTTAATTTCAATATTAGAAATGTTACTGAATCATTCATAAATTTTCTAATTTGGTAGAGTCCTCCAGATGTCAGATTAATATCTAAAATATATCCATCACAACTCTTTATGATAGGTCTATTCCAGAAGACATGTTTATTCCCAACATTTAAAAATAAACAATGAGTGTATTCTAATATCTAGGTCATAGAGACATTCTCTAATACTCTCCCACTGAAAACATGAAGTCTATCCATCCATTAGAGATTGTTGCAACAACTGCACCAATATCTATGTCGATGACTATTAAACCTTAATATCAAATTTTCTAGTCTTGTAAAACATATGCAACCAATTGCAAGTATTATTAGAAGAATGAGATACAATTATCAGACTTTGATCTTATCAAATAAGAAATTCAATTTCAATGATCTTATGTAGATATATATTATTTCGATGCACTATCTGGGTCCTTCTCTAAGTATCCAAGATAGTCTAGATAGTCACACTATCAGTACATCTTCTTATTGTAGCATTTGCATTCATCCAACTCTTTGGATGTCATATGGAAGTCACAGAAGTACAATCAACTCTTTGACTTTCCTTCTAACTTGGGTCTGACCCATACTTCCACTGCGCTCCCTTCATCTATAAACAACCATTGCTTAAGACAAAGGATCACTTATGTTGAATTCAAAAAGATTTCAATATAAGAGTACTTCAACATTTATACATGCTTCATTCAATTCATACAATATGAATATTATAAAGCTTCATGAATGACTTGAGTATAGACAGTAGAATAATGACACTCATCGTATCTACATCCATCTAAACTATATAAGACTTTTGGTTCAAGAAGGTACTCAAACATTTTGAGCATATCATCTTTTATAGAGCCACCATTCTACATGATGCATTGAATCATGTCATTCATGATTAAATATCGAGAGCACATATGTATGTCATAACATCTTCTTGGATTTTATAAGTATTATTTGACAATTATGATCATCATAGACATGCTACCTCCAAAGCACATTCGATGAAAGATCAAGACTATAGAGACACACAAACCCTAGGTTGTTGTCCTATTGTCTATTTAATTGTCATTCCTCATTCTTATGAAGAAACTTGCATATTGCAACAACATACATTATTTGTCCAACTGCAACTACAATATCTTCATCGTGGACACAATCCATGATATTTTACTAGTTATTATTGAGTATAGTATTGAGTGGGTTTAATGAGGATTATCTGAAATAATAAATTTGCATATATATATATATATTACTTTGATTTAGGACGTTTTATATCAAAGTTGTTTTGCCTTGTCAACACTAAAGGTTCATTCCCTTAATCACTTTCAATGTAAGAAATATACTTACCATTATATCTCAAGCAAGATCTGGGATCTCCTTCCTTATCTTTGTTACATCCCAATAATATGAGAACCTGCAACTCGGATAAAAAGAAGTGGCGACACATTCCGCCTTGCAAGTCCAACTTGCATTCCCAATTCAATCTTTAACACCTGGGCCCACCACTCCTAAGCTGATGTTGACCCATCGCTAATTGAACCAGCTGTCAACATGATTAGAACTCGCTACATGTAATCCAATATCTCCCCAATAATATAAGGACTCGATATTAGGGCCACTACGCATATGGCCTTACTCTTTCGAGAAGCAAAGAGACCGATCCAGATGCACTTGTATGTAGAAGCTGTCACTTCAGACATGCGTCTCCTACATACAATCCCTGGCGACGGAACCCTTCGCCTTGACGGAAGACCATGGATGCCACTTATGTGATCCTCCATATCCCATTCAAATTTTAATCAATCATTATGTATCATATTCACATGATTAATTCTTCCAAGGGAAATAACAACTCTATTCATAATAGAGTGTTTTAGTTTTGATTGGATCTAATTAATTTAATCATATTAAATCAATTGTCAATCCAATCAATCAACCAACAAATAATTTTTAATTATTACTTAAAGGATGGTATAATCTCAAAATCCGTATTATTCAAATTTTAATAATTAAAAAAATACATCATGATCGCTTCAAGACTTATTTTTTCCTTACCCCCTATCATGGCTAGTACCAACGGGAGTGGGACAGACCTCACACAGAGCAACTTGCTACCCCAACGCTCCCTGATTAGACACCATATCCTCCTCAGCTCCGGATAGTGCAAATTGATCATTTTGTATTTGAGACGATAATCAGTATTTCAATCGAATTTATACCATATAATATTTATCAAAATATTTGTGACTAATATTATAAGCATATTTAATAAACAAATCCCCAATCCTATTCAAGCAACTTTGTTTGTTGAAATTGTTGTAGCCAATTGTGATCAACATCAATTATCTTATCATTTTTGTTTATGGAAAATATCATTTAAGGAAATAATTATCATAAAATATTTATCAAATACTTATTCATAATTATTTCAGGAAATTAAACCATTTAGTTTCATCAAATTCTTAAATGATAATCACAAGGTTCTTGATTAGGAGAGTAATTTTCAGCAGTGACCCTCACTTACTAAAATTAGCATATCTCGATCAATTTAAATCCAAATCAAGCGAAATAAGTTTCTATAATTTGCTAAATTGATTTACAACAGAACACAATGATTTGAATGCATTTATAGGCATTTCAAAATCGTAATTAATCTTTAATTACGTCAAGATTTGCCATCCATGAAATAGTGGATACATGTTCACTAAAAATATCATAACTTAAGCAAACAGATTCCAAATCACTCAAACTCAAGTCCCCCAGTTTCCTTATTTAATGGGGAACATTATGCAAGTGATGATTTTGTGTTTAAACAATCTAAACATGGCGGAAAAATCACACAAAACAGGGCTGCACGAACAAAATGCGATAAAATTTCACAAACCCTAAAGTGCCTATGTCGTCTTAGGCTTATGGATCATATCCAAAACCTTCGAACTATGGATCTGATACCACTTGAAGGATATGGGAAGATCTTTAAGCACATCACGGAAGCGTGATGATCACATCGTATGCGATCAGGAGTGACTAGTCGTACTAGTTTCTCGAGGCTGCAGAATTTAAAAATTTTAAACGATAAAACCACATGATCCAAGAACACTTCTCAAATCATTTCATCTAAACCACAAACAAGTATTAGGTTTATCTCTTGAAGCATAGTTGCGATCGAGTCTCTAAATGAAGAGACCTCCTGTCTCAAGTCCGACCCTACGAAGGAGACGCTTGCGGGCGCATTGATGAAATATGTGCTCTTCGCAATTCATGTTGATGATCCAAGTGACGAATCTCCTGATCTCGTCACATGAGATCTGACGTCTTCTTCACAAGCGAGGCACACTGAAGTAGAGGTAGATCCATGATCTAACAATCTGATAGCATAACGACAACGATGTGGTGATGGCGACTCTCTCTAGGGCTCTATGGTGGACGACCACAATGAGAGAGAGAGGGAGACTTGGCATGTAAAGAATGAGAGAGAGAGAGAGCATGGACATAGTTTAATTCCTCTTGGAATTATGTGTGTAATTCAAAGGCAAGGGCTACCCTTCCTTTTATACTAGTTGGATGCATACAGATCTCAATCCATGTGCTCTCTTAATCTATGGTGTAGATTAAAAGTTTATTAATCAATGGCCATGATTTATTGCTCCAAAAACAACAACAATTAGTTTAAATAAATTAACTTTATCCCTTTTCTAGATAATAATTAATTCATTTTGAAACTAATTAATATACACAGATAATATGGAAGACAAAGTCTCTTTACTATAAATAGGGTGGTCGTCCACCCTGGAACAGGTCAAGGTGGACGACCACATTAAAGAGATAATGTCTTCATTTATCTATATATGTATTAGTTAATATGCATTAACAATTATTTCGTCAAAATTCACAAAAAATTAATTTCTAAAATTAATCTTGTGAAAATTTCAATCATGTCATTGACTAATATGAATCATATTCATACATACAACATAATATGTAAACTAGATTTACAATTAATTGTTCATTGTGAATCCCATTCACAACAACATATAATTTGTAATTCTATTTACAATTAAATCTCTTCATCATATTATAAATTATATTTATAATATACATGATTATTGTGGATAGTGATATCCACATTAATCATATCTAATCATCTTCGATCTCCATTCTCATGTGTCCAAATAACATGAATCACATTAACAATTTTCACATCTTTGATAATTAGATCACATTCAATTATCTTCGATAACTCTTCTTATAATATGAATCAAATTCATATTATTCACGATAATAAAGTCACATTTAATTATCCATTTTCTCAATGCTCGGATACATATCAACAGTGAAATTATCCCTGAACTCTTTCAAGGATATTGTGCTTTCTCCGTGGATACTTGGATATAAGGACATGACGATTCTATTGTTCCACGTATAGTGACTTGGATATTGAGATCACATCTCAAATCCAGATCTTGCGGATCTCTCATGGATGCTTGATTAAATCAAGACTACAAATCTAATCTTCTCATTGCATCTGAATCACATTCAGATCAATGTCCAACATTTGGACCAAGATCAGATCACATCTCTACTAAGAGGAGTCATAAAAATCTAGACCCTTTTCATCACTCCCTATGAATGGAAGCGTTGTGGTTATACAATCGTTTTTGATCACATCACCCTCAGGTATTCCAAATACCCGTACATCCTGCATACTGGAAGACCTAGAAAAAATATGAAGTTTTTAGATCTCTTTTAGACTGTCTCCTTTTGGGCTTCATCATTAAGTTTCTCATTCGATCATTAGGAGTTATTATCGATCATATACTTTCCAAAATCATATATCATGCCTAGGTATTGATCATATACTTTCCAAAAGTATATATCAAACATATAAATTCAGTCAAGCTTCCAAAGAGAGATGACCGTGCACGGAATTTGATTCTTCCCAATATCTCATGAGTGAGCTCATGTCTTCACGTTCAGTAAATGAACATGTATGATCCCTTTGAGATATCATATTACTCATATGCCCTTGTATGCACACCAATGCGTTGGTGTATAGACCTTGATTAGGTCATCAACCTATTGGTCTGCCAAATGTACATACTCAAACATATAGAGTAACACATATGTCTCCGATCAGAGGATGCGTGTCTATATCGTGACAACATACGACATAGGTCTTTGGTTATCTCGATCTCATTAAGTCAACTCTTTGACCTAACTTATCTAACACCTTTGAATCTCTACTCCTATGCAGAGGACTTACATCAAGAGGTAGGTTAGATATAAAACTTTAGAGAAAGAATTGCCATCTCCTTCTTAGGCTGGAGATCATCTCTTAATAATCGTTCGACAGTGCTTGATGAGTCCTCAATCTAACTCTTTAGATAGTCATCCAAGCATCAACCTTTATGATTCAACAATTGAATCAACAACTGTATGATCATTAAGATGGCCACTGTACATAACCCTAATTGTACTATGGGACCTATTATGCAAAATAATTATTCTTCATTTCAAATCAGGGAATGATATTTGCAATAACATTTATTGCATAATGGTTCGCCATGGGCTCGCATGTCCAACAGGTACACTTTCTACCTTCCTGACCTATGTACAACCTCCACTTTATATCTCCACTTTCATTTTCTTCTTTCCTTCTAGTATTTCTCTCAGCCACCTCATACCATGTGTTTTCCTTTCTTATGATGTACTTTGTCCTAAGTATATGGGAGGTGGACGAGTCGACTGTTTGCTCTTCGTTCTATTTCATCACTTATGTTGTTTCCTATACTTAGGGCTCTTTTATCCTAAGTATAGGGGTAGTGATGCGTACATTCTCCCAATATATTTTATTCTTTTTATCGGTCTCTTTTTCTTGATCCCCTCAATTATCTCCTCTCCTATTGATATTTATATATATACTTAGGGATTTCTTAACTTAAGTATAGGGGGAGATAGAGTGAGTTGTGATATGTTCATTCCCACCCTCGACCCTCCTTGCATGTAGACATAGTCTGCTAAACTTAGGATTAATTGATCCCAAGTATAGGGTGGATGACCGACTTCTCATTCTTCATTCTTTCATTATTCTTTAGCCTTTGTAGTATAGGTTCTTCTATACTCAGTACGGGTTATGTCTTCTCTTTTTCCCTTTGATCTATGAGGACATATCTCAAGCTAAGTATAGGGGGTCGTATATACTTTAGCCATAACTCATACTTTTGTATTTTCAAATAATATGGCTAATTAATAAAAATTAAAAACACGCATTCCTTGTATATACTAATTAATAAATAAGGTTTAAAATGCTTTGCATTTTTTTAAAAATGGTCGGAAAATATCTTTGAAAAATCTTTTGAAAACTGTTTGTAAAATGTTTTGCAAAATATTTTAAACTTTTGTAAAAATATTTTGTTTGTGAAAACTTCTTTCTGTTTGAATAGAATGATTTGAAAATCTATTTGCAAGTGGTTTGAAAAATGGTTGCAAAATAGTTTGAAAATTCTATGCATATTGTTTGAAAAATCTTTGCAATTTGATTTCAAATTTTGGAAATGTTTACAAAATTTTTTTGTAAAATTATTCTTCCAAAATAAAGTTTTCAAAATGTTTGTCAAAACCCTTGCAAATTATTTTGAGGACTATAGAAATTCTTTACAAATCCTATAAATAAAACTTGTAAATAACCTGTGTAAATTCTCTACCTAAATTCTTGTAAATAACGAAGATGCACTCCTGTGTAAATATCTGCACATAAATATTTTCCAAAACTCGTTTGTTTTTGAAAACTCCCTAAAAATTTACAAAAAAAATAAAAATCCCAAAAAATTTTGCAAAATCTTTTAAAACCTCCATAAAAATTTGAAAAAAAAACTTTTTAAAATCCATAAATAGTTTAAACCCAAAAAATTGCATCATAAAAATATTTTCCTTGCATTGTACATACCATTTGCATTTTTCAAATTGATGTTGATGATTGAACAAGTCTAAATAAAATTCCAAGATTGGAGCATGATTGGACCTTAATCAACTTAATCACATGAACCTTATAAGAACTGGAATTGATATATTTTAGGTCCACCTGACTTAATTCTTTGAGACCACAAGACTTAGTTTAGTGCTGTCTTAACTGCCTAAGTAGAATATTTCAGAACACACCCATGACTCTTGTCGACAATGACCTAGCTTACAAACCTGCACCTTACACTTTGCTCAACTCAGTTGAAGTGGCAAAGGGATGGATTTGTCAGCATGAGACATAAGCCAATGGAAACATCAGAGGTCATATATTTGTGGCCATTGTACCCCAACCCGATCCAGTTGCCATGAGGTCTAATGACAGAAGTTGTGGGTTGCAATAGTGCTTCAAAAGATGGATAGTCCACTGGCGCAAGAGGAAAAAGTCCATATGTAAATGCTGTTGTATATAGTATTCAAAAAATGCATATTCAAAAACTCCAAAAAAATAGACAGGCAAAAGTCCAAGAAAAATCAATTTCCATCGGAGTATGTATCTATCCAATAAGCAAGCTTGAGCTTCAAAGTCAATATGTATGTGAGCCTGCAACCGGATGACTTTGCTACACTGGTCAAGCACCCTAAGATAGGTAGCTACACTGGCTACCATCCATCTCTACCTCCTCTTCTTGAGCCGAGTAGAAGGGAATACCCACTTCTCAAAGAAAGGGTTATTGGATTGGGAATTAGGGTCACCATGTCAGAGAAGACCGATTTTTACCGCTTCAGAAGAGAAAAATCTATATATCACTGACATTGTATAAGATAGACTAATAGTCATAAGGGACTGCATATGACATTGATTTGTTCTGAACATGCTTTTGAGGAGACTTGGGCAAAGTCTTGTGAGTCTTAGGGGCTGTTGTGTTTTAAATCTGGTTCCCAATAAGGTTCCCACCACACATAATTTCGAAAGGTCTGACTAAGTTCCAATCTTTGATATTATGAAGATAAGTTTGAAAGTTAAAATCAATCCAAGTTCTTTCTTTTTCTTTTCTTTGTTTTCTTTTTCTGCACTTATAGGAATAAATGTTTGCTTGGGATTAACAAAGGCAAGTATAGGGGGTGATGATTCTCCATTTCAACACCTTTATTCTTTTATTTTGGCTTTTAAACCCTAGCTAAATGAATGCATATATATATATATATCATTAATTTGCTAAAATAAATACCTTATAAATTGTACAAAAACTATATAAACACAGTATTTATTACCAAAATAAATGAATAAAGGAAGGAAAAGAAAAAGAAAAGAAGTGCTCAAGGACATGAATGACCCTGACCCCCGAGACTCAGGTATCATTATGACCGGGTCGACAAGGAATAAAGTAGGGGGGATAAGGGCCAAAACATAATAAAAACCTTAATTCTTTATTCATTAATAAGTCTATTTTGGGGCCTATTTTATTCTTTTTTATTTATACATCAAATTAATATTCTTTGTACATGAAAGTTATAGATAAAAATACATAGAAAATACAAAATTTATTTCACATAAAAATAATATATATTGCACTCTATATACTCAAAATAAAAATTCATAATCCCAACTTCATAGACCTGTATCTTCTCCATATGAATTTAAAATTCATAAAAATCACCTTTGTATATAAATTTTTATTAGCTTTTTAATAAAGTGGTTTCATTTAATTTGGAGTTAACGTGCAAAAGTTAGGTTTTGGACCCCTATTATACAATATACCTAAATAAATATTCATTTTATTTATTCTTTATATTTTTCACAACTTTATATTTTTATAATTTTGTAAATATTATTTATAGTGTATGTACATAATTATATTAAAATAAATCCATTAAAATGAATCAAAATAAGTATTTATACGAAATACATAGATGAATTACTTATACATATACCTGTATAATAAATGTATATATATTTTAAGTACATAAATAACTTCATAAAAATAAAATAAAATATATGTATGGATATTTAAATATGTTGTAAATATATAAAAATGTGTATAAAATAATAAAATGAAAAACATAAAATAAAAATAAAATATACAATATATAGGTAAATATACCTATGATTATACATGTAAGTAGTGGCCTACAATAAATGACCATGTAAAAATAAATAAAAATAGGAATTAAATTCTACATAAAATTAGTAGTACTTTTTTTATAACTACAATTTAAAAAATTCATTTATTGTTCATTTTTTTTAAAATATTTTGGCCTTGGAATTTTCTGGTTGGTCCACTTGGACCAACCAGGGAGCTCCGTTAGTTGACCCAAATCAACTACCCCCTCTGCCTCCTCTGCTCAGACACCTGCCTCGAGCACTCAACTTTTCACTTTTTTTTCCAAAGAATACTAATGATCGATTCACCTTGACATTGAACACAAAATTATCGATGGGGTATCCTTGATTCACGCATGATCCTCAGATCCCATCAACATGCTTCGAATCGTCCTCCACTCGATCCGCAACTTCACCCTTCATTCTGTCTATAAAAGAGCTCCTCTATTCTCCATTCGAGGTTTGATCCCTCTTTGGCCGATTTCAACCCCTCAGATTCACCCTTGTGGCTTCGCCTTGGTGACAACAAGGCCTTGCTAGTGTTCTGCAACGAGGAGAATGACAGAGGAGGCGTATCCAACCACCACCGGAGCTTTGCCCGCTTGATCTCCTCCCTTTTCTCACGACCAGGTCGAGGCCATTTCCCACCATTTCTAAGTAATAGTCTTAGTTTATATTTTGATTTCACATTTACTTTTTAATTTAGTCCAGTAGGTAAGATTAAAATCCAAATTTTTTATAAACCTGGAGCTCGATCTCCAAGCTGATTCCGCCGTGTTCCGCCTGTCTCGGACCCATCTGATCATCCCAAATTGTATACCCTCCATTTCTCTGCAAAATCCCCATCAAAACCCCTTCTATTCGACTCGAATTGAAGCGAATCGAGGTTTCCTTCTTTCGCATCGTAGGATCCTCACCTCCTCTCTGCTCCATGAGGCTTCGTGCCTCTATTTTTGGGTCGGGGTGTTCTCCTAGAGCCAATGAATATTTTAGTGCAGGACAAAACCCCAAGCGAAGCCCCTGAAGCTATTTTAAAGCTGACCTGTTGCTCCAAGTAAAAGAGCCCGTAGGACCGATTGCACGAAAGGCACCTACACATGTGGAGGACTCCTAGGAAGGAGATGCACCGGTCGACGTGAATATTCAAGCTCAGACGGGGAAGAAATCAGAGATCGAAGGTCATCGGAGCACAAGTTCTTTGTGTTCTTGAAGACCACCCAGGAGCCGTCCAATCCAAGACCCATTACAGATCTAATTTCCACCGTCTGTGCCGAAGCAAAGTGTCATGCTCTGCAACCATCAGATTCATCTTAAGTAACGTGACATGGAGCCACCATAATCGTTCCTCTCCGCGTACGTGGGGGTAAATTTCACACCCCCTCCAAGTTTTTGTAATTATAAAATAGCCTTGTAAAATTTTAAGTATATTTACAAGTCGTGGACAAATTGCATGCATGCCCTCGAATGTTTGAATATTATATGTTAGTCCTCTGCCACGACACCTCATGTGACAACCCACGTGCGTGGGTAATTTTCATGTAAACCCTCCCAGGTTTTGTCTTTAAAATTTAGTACTCAAAAATCAAGTTTAAGTTGTTTTTACACATAACCCCTTGTAGTTCATTTTATTTGCAAAAATACCCCTACCTGTTTGATTTATTTTGTGATTGATTTTCTATTTTTTTATAAATATCATCTATTCTCTAAAAATTTAGGAAAATATGATAATGTGTCTGATGCATTTCTCCTCCACAATACAATTTTTGTTTTGTATTTTGTGCATTTTCATATTTATTAAAATCAAAATGTGCATGTTTATTTTCTATTTGCATTAAAAAAATCCAAAAAAAATATAAAATCAATTCTAAAATTATAAAAATAGTAATCATCAATTATTGTATTTTGTGCATCTAGACCAAAAACCTCTAAAAATATAAAAATAAAATCATTAAGAATTAAAAAGCTCTAAAATCATCATAAGAATTATAAAAAATCACAAAAACTCTAAAAATAAGGGTTTTTATTTTATATTTTAACTTATATATCTTACTAAGTATTAAAATTTGTTTTGAGAATTTTTAATGTATTTAGTGTTTTTAAATCTCAAAAAAATTTATCCATTTTAAAAAGTCCCTGCTTTTGTATATTTCGGACTTTAAAAATACTAAAATTAGCAAAAATCATTGAAAATAAAAAACATTTTGAAAATATTAAAAACACGAAATAGTTTATTTGTTAAATTTTGATTATTTATATCCCTGTTAATAAATGCAGTACTCTATATTGTATTATATACCTATATATAAACACATATTTTTTATATTTATTTTATTTATTAAAAAATACTATATAAATATTTTTTAAACTTTTTTAAATATAAAAATAATTGTTCTTATTTATATTTTTGATTTTTGTGTATTTATTATATATTTTATATTATATACTCCTTATATTATACATATTACATACATATAATTATATATATACTGATATTATATATTAAAAATAATAAAAAATCAATATAAAAAGCTTAAATAAATTATATTTTATTTATTTAAAAACCACACACACATTGATTGATATTGTGCATACATACTTATACACTAGCATTGTTTATTCATTTAAATAATACATGCTACGCCCCGAGCTCCTCGTATTTGACCCCTACCATACTTGTCACTATACGCATATATTGTAGGATTATAAATTTCCATCCACATTCCTTGCTTTGATTACTTGATCTATTTCATTTGTTGGCTTATACTCGAAATTAGCATCTGGCTTTGTGAATGGCTGACACATCGATTGCGCTCCCGCCTTGTTGGAGCGCATGCCCCTCCTCCTTAGTCTGATCGTTGTTTCAGTCACCGAAGAGGAGGATCTAGCCGGAGGTGGGGGTACTTTAGTGGTGGATGATGTTCCAGGATGTGGTGTAGGAGATCTTATAGGGGGCTTGTAACGACTGGATGGATAGTTCGAAGGCTCGGCGAAGGGTACGCGCATGTAGAGGTTACATGCATAGTGAAAGCATGGTGAATAGTGGAAATGGGTGATAGGTATCCATGGGAGATAGAGAGGGTGTCGAGTGCATGGAGGGTAATGGCTGAAGACCAGGGGAGTGGACTTGAGTTATTTGGGGACACACCTTAATTGGCCGACGAGGCACTGGAGTGAGGGGGAGGGGGCAGTTGAGGTGGCGCTTAGGTGACCCAATTAGATGGCGTAGATACATTGACCAAGAAGAAAAAGATAAAAAAATAAGAAAAGAAATAAAAGGAAAAGTACAATGAAAAAGTAATCATCATGAAAGTAATTGGTCTCATTAAGATCTACAACTTTCATGAAGGGTCCAAAATCAAAAGAAATCATTTGTACAAAATACGATTTTTATATAAGTATTAATCGCTATTTTTTTATATTTTTATTTAGGTTTTAATCGAGATTAATATATACAATCTTAATATAATATTTATCAATTTTTATATGTTAGGAAAAGGTGAAAAAATCATCAAAGATAAAATATGTACAAGATATACAAAGTCAGATATTTTTTTATTTCTTTGGATTTTGTGATTTTTATGGAATTTATTTCTTAATCACAAGTTAGTGAATAAATCAAATAATATATATGATAATGAATTAAGTGATAATAGTTCGTTTTTGTACATAAAATAATTAGCGTAGGTTCGCTAGAACTTAGGGTTCTCTTATACACAATAATTATCCCTAATTTCACATATTGTTAGTAGAGTTAATTAAGTCAATTCAGAGGGTTTATTTGATGATTTATTAAGATGATTTTGTTAAGATCTTTATATAAAGTAGATGAGTCATGGATTCATCACCCCCAATACTTATATCTTTGCTCATCCCTGAGTGATTTTAGTGAGCTAGAAGGTTGAACCCCTGACGGTGAACGTGCAAATACAAGACTTGAAAACCAGCCCACGAGTTCTAGGTTACTCTTTAAATCTAAGTCGAACCAAGTCTCATCCAAAAGGAACTCAAAATTTCTAATCATCTGACTCTCCATGGATAATACATATATTTATACTAGGTATGATGTTAACGTGTTGAAGTCCCATTCTCCTGGGTCGAGTCTTTGCATTCATCCAAGGCCCTAGTCTAAGAGGTTCTTATAAGGTCTCAATCCCCGACTCTAGTCCAGTAAACAAGTTTCCCATCAATTTACGATCTCTTTAGTTGTAAGACTTGAAGGTGTAATGATGAACATGTCATGTATGGAGGAAGTAGGATTGTGCCTTTTCTTTTCTCCTCTTGTTGGAACAAGGATCTCTCGGGTACCTTATTACACATACATGTATTTTTGGTTGTGAATCATCATGTCCGTCAAGATATTTCAGATTCATCTACACTTGTTTTTCTGGGTTGCACTGGGATGCGCCTTTTCTGAGTACCTATGGTACCTTCTATACCCAAACTTGTAGCATTTACAACGCAGTGCCCTTTTTTCGTGCTCAGCCGCCTCTTGTGGCCTAATAGCTTTGGTCACAGTGGACACTTTGAAAAAGGCTGGGAGCGCTTGATAGTTATTATGCTCTTTTTGTGGAAATTTTCTTTGAAATTATGAGCTTTTTTTAGAATGATAATTGTCTGGCTATCTCCTCTACTTTTACCAAGTTGGCACATGATGATCCAATCTTTTAAGGTTTTTAACACACACTGGCACCTAGGTTAAGTCAAGATCAGTACATGGACCTTGTCCTCATACTCGATTATGTGATGACACTCGGGTTTCATAAAGTGACCCTCAATCAAGTCCCATCCTCAAGAATCAGATTCATACTCAAGCCTCTCATCCTAGTTGCTCAGCAAAATATTGAATCATCACAAAGATTATGTCATCGTGCAAGTGTTGTGTTGGTCATTTTTCTTGAAGTTCTTGAGATTCTACATGAAATATAACATGTATATCTTCTAAGCAGGGATGTTGACTATTTAAGTATTAAGACCTTAATGGACAAGAGTGATGCAATCAGACTTAAGTGTCACTCTAAACCAAGTAGTTTGGAATACACAAGTCTTGTGTGGTGTGAAGGTGTCAGGGATAAAACCTTAAGTTAAATAGTTTCTTTCACAATATATATAATTAGAATGAAATAATGATTGACCTAAACTCATATGGCTAGTTGCATATACTTTTAGCCAGTATGGGTGTAAGTACGGATCATAAAACGACTACCTGTGTTACTTCAGAACGGTGCCTTATGCATTGTCCTTTAACCACCCAATCTTCTAAGGGAGACCGTAGTTACCTCACTGGAAAGTAGCCAGTCGTTTATAAATTTAGTAGTCAATATTTGGCATTTAGAGAAATTTTTAATATTTTTTAAAGTTACCCTCTATTTTTGACAAAGAGTTCCAAAAACATGTATTGTATACAAAAATTTTGTATAGTACACATTATGCACAAACTTACCCATACCCAATTTTTAATTTGAAAACATTTAAAGTAGAGCTATGGTTAAAGTATATAGCATATATACACATCCCCTATACTTAGCAAGTGCTATGTCCCCATGACACAAGATGGAATGAAGACATAGCTCATACTAAGTATAGTTGAGTGATAAGAATAGGAAGTCCACTCACCCCCTATACATAGGCTTTTGAAGGCCTAAGCATAGAAGAAGTGCAAGAAACGAGGCAATCAAGGTGAGAAGAAAGAATAGAAGTGAGGTATACACAATGATATCGCTCCCCTATAATTAGGCTTAGGTTAACCTAAGTATGGAAGAATACTCACGAGTGGGGGACATAATAAAGATGAGGTGGATATACAAGGGTTCAAGGAGGTTTTTGATAAACCTTCTTATTATAGTGTGGTGTAAGTGAGTATAGAGATGAAGAATGAGGTAAAGAAGAATACGAAGAATCCCATCCATCATCAAAGTCATCCTCAAAAGAACAGTAGTCACAAGCAGAGGATCTCCAACTATTCTTGGCTTAAGGTAAATATACTTTGATAAAAGTCGTACTGATCACGCTTACTTGAATTAACACGTCAGAATCAGATGGGGAATCCTCAGAAGTTTCCTGGTTCCTAAGATCGAAGGTGGCTTTCTTAATCGGTTTGTTTCTGTATGACACAATGGGAGGAGGAAGATCAAAGTCCTTCCACCTGCCACCAGTAACCGATCTGGAAGTTGTGAAGTTTATGGTTTCCTCATCGGATGAATCATGTTGTTCATTGACCCACTCATGTAAGGTCATAACATGTCTCGTGGTAGTATCCTCAGCTTGATTGGGCCTTGTGGGCTCATTCCTGGTGGTAGTGTGAGTGATGGATGGGGGCAATGGCACCACCTTTTGATGTTCCTGAGTTTGGTGGCTAATTAAATGGTTGAGACGAGGATCCTAACATTCGATCTTAGAGGGCATGTGGTGTCCGATAAGTCAAATCCGGCAATCGTTGTATCTGCGCCTCTCTTGGCTCTCGAAGCCCGAATCAATCGATCAAATCAACAATCATCCCACGATATATGAAATAAAATCTAAGTGTGCATGATGAAATTTATTATTCCTACAAAATGTGTGTACAGTCATCAATTATAGGGGTCGAACCACTAAGAACAAACAATGGATATGTACAACTACTTAATATAACAAATATAATAATTTTTTTATCATTTTTACTTTTTCCGATTTTGTATGGGGTTTTAATTGTATTTAATTTTTATGGATTTCTAATTGTTTTATATTTTTATATTTTATTTTTTTAATTTCTCAAATGTTTAATTTTTTGGTTTTTAATATATTCTAATATTTATAATAATATAGATTATAAATAAATAATATATTAGGTATACAATAAGTACATACAAGGAATAATCCATTTTTAGAATGTTTTAAATATAATATATATTTATAAGTCATAATAATAACACGTAGTATATAAGTATTATAAAGTATTATAGTATATATAGGGTTTTATATAACATATATGCTCAAAATTCTGAAAATAAACTGTTTTTATGTTTTTAATATTTTCTTTGTTTTCGGAATTTTTATAGATTTTTGCTAATATTGATGTATTTTTAAAGTGTTAAAGTGTAAAAAACTGTAAATAAACAAATAGGACGAATAGTTTTGGGTTTTAAAAATAGATAATAAGTCCAAGGTTTTCCAAAACTATTTATAATATATAGTATATAATATAAAAATATAGATCAGAAAACGATATTTTTGGGGTTTTATGAATTTTTGTTGATTTTTATAGTCTTTTTAGGATTTGTAATTTTTAAGGTTTCCTTTCTATATTTTTTGTTATTTTTGGTATGTAGGTAGAATATATAATAATATAGTAGCTCTTTTTTTTGGAATTTTTAAAGATGATTTTTGTATTTTTTTTGGATTTTGATGTTCAAATAAGGAATAAAAGCTCCATTTTCAATTTTTAAAAATTGAGAAAATGCAATAGAATGCAAATACAAGGATCAAGCGTGAACAAGCAAGTCAATAGGCATCTATTGTAATTTTCCCATCATTTATAGCAATGAGGAGATATTTAATAACAATAAAAATTTACACATTAAAAATACACGCCAAAGAGGGGTATAATTGCAAATAGAATAATGTACTGTCTCGCTATGCAATATTCCCCAAAGTTTAATAATGATTATACAAATCATTGGACTAAAAGTAAATAAAGAAACCCAGAGCGGTCCTGTTGCAAAATAGCCTGGCCCTCACACGTACGGGCACGTGAGGTAACCTAATAAAGGACCTGGATGCAAATAAGCAAAGTTCAAGGGCCTGCTCGTAAATATTACAGAATTATTTGAACTATGAAATATATTTACAGGATTTTAAAAAATTACAAAAGGTGTCAGGGGATATTTGAAATATACCTCTAAAAGGTTCTCATCAATAATGGGCGTGGTGCCACGTGGCTTGATTTAAAATCTGATGGCCCCGAGCGGACTTCATTTCATTTTAAATCAAGGGCCCAGATTTGATCTGGGCCAAACATCTGATCTAATAGTCTTGAGGGTCAGAGAAAGAACATGGAAGAACAAGCTTCCCTGTCTCCTTCGATCTTCTATTCCGAGTGACACGAGCAACCTTCAGCCTTGCTGATGGCCTCTACCTCCTCCTGGACAGTCTCCGCATATGCAGGTCAGCTCCAGAAGCCTGGGGCCTTGTCGAGAGAGGTCTGGAGGTCGATGCTTGCTCTGATGAACTGTATCTCAAAGATAGGGTCGATTTACACCCCAAGCACCTACTCAGAAGCTCCAACATGCACCAAAATGTTAAGGACACGAAGGCGATTCGCCTCAGCCCTGATAAAAGCTGTACAACAAAAGGATAAATAGAATGTCGAGTCTCCCGAGATAGGTGAGGAGATGTGGACTCGAATCACTGATCTGAGATAGATCAGGTTGATCTGAATGGATGATTCGATGAAGAAGTGAAGGGGCAAGATAATAGGGGTGATAGGGCGTCGAAACAAAGTTGATTTCATGATGAATCAGTGCTAGAGAATAAGATCCAACATACAAATATCTTAGAAATTAATCTACGTTAACCAATAATTGTTGAAACTAAACTCTACACAATGATTCTAGAAGAAAACTACACTAGAATATGCAAAGAAAACAACTCAAACACGTAGGGAACATGAAGTAACAAGGTGTAGCAAGAACAGAGCTCAGGTGCACCTGGACCGCCTTCTCTGACCACTTCTTCTCCTCGCTAAAGCCTCAACAAGTCTCCTGCTATCACAAAGAGGCTCAAGTAATGGGTTAGGAATATGGATGAAAACAAATACTGATATATCCGAATATCCGCTTACCGTATTCAAAAAATTACCGGATATGGATATCTGTATCCGAATATTAATCGAATATGGATTGAATATGGATATGGGTTGTAAACTTTTTTCGGATACAGATACAGATATGGTAGTGGCTTGAATATTCGGATACGAATATCTGAACAAAACATTTAATATTATTTTATATATTAGTTAAATAATATAAGCCTCATACTCATTGATGAGTTGGGAAGGGTCGCGTAGTTTCACAAGGCGAACCCGCGGTCGGTCTGTTGACCACTCTAAAATCCCCTGTTGATCAGCAATTAACCCATAATATGAATAAAGGCAATAAATAGCACAAGTGAGGTTAAAATTTATTATTCTCTACCAAAAGATGCATAGTGATTAAGCATGTAGAGATCGAACCACAGAGAGCAAAACATGTAGCCTACAGTTATTTATTTACAACCATGTCCTTCATCATGTTTGTACATGTATCTTTTTTTTGTGTAGGTTTTTGAATATATATATATATATATTTGTTCTATATTTTTATATTTTGTTTTTAAATTTATAATTTATATTTTTTTGCATTTTTAGATTTTTAGATTTCTTTTTCTTTTAAATATAAATATAGGATATATAAGGATATATATAGACATATAGAGTAATGTATTTATACAGACTAATAATTATAAATAAATATATCATGAAAATTGTTTTTAGGTTTTATATATTTTTCTAATGTTTCTTTTTATAATTGTTCTGGAATTTTTACTAATTTTTATGTTTTCTAAATTCCAAAATATCCCAAATAAGGGATTCAATAACTATGCTGACATTGATTTGAATATTAAAAAGAGTAAATAAGATCCAAAATTACTCAAATAAAATTTAATAGATAAACATTTATATAAAGAAAATTATAAAATAAAAAAATATATTTTTGGATTTTTTAATGATTTTTTGTTTTTAATAAATTTTTTGGGGCTTTTCATTTTTTAAGCCTTTTCTTTTTCCATTTTTAGTGATTTTTGGCATGTAATTAAAATATGATAAAGTACGCTATATTATATTTTTTTTGGAATTTTTAGACTCGTTTTTACATTTTTTGGTATTTTCTAATTTAGACAAGGAATATATGTGCTCTTTTTTATTTTTAATAAATGATTAAAATGGACAAAAATGCAAATAAAAATATGGGCATGAATATACATGGCATAAGGCATTTCATCCTATTTTTGCGTATTTTTAAGAGCACATTAGCTATTTTAATAAATAGACAAAAAACACAAAAATATAAGTCCTAGCAGGGGCATTTTTGCAAATAAAATAAAATCTAGGGGCTTCAATGCAAATATGCCAATGTATTACAACATTTATTTAATTTTATTATACTATTTTATAATTACAAAAATTCTAGGGCACAGAATGCAATTTAACCATACGCGGGACTATACGTGACTGAGCCCGGAACGGACTACAAAAATTCCCATTTTATTTTACACTTAACATTTTATTTACAAGACTAAACATGAAATACAAAAATGCAGGGAGAAAGTGCACAATTTACCCCAAATAAGGCACGGGTGGACGACTAGATCGTGTCTACTTATACATGTGGCGGCACCTCCTCGCACGATGATGTTTCCTCGATCAGTGGTTGAGATTAGATCGCATGAGGCGATCTAACAATTGAGATGTGGCGTGATTCGACGGTTGCTCTAGCATCTGGAGCGGCTAGCAGATCGAACATCAGCGAGAGACTCTGGAAGAACAAACCAAGAACTCGCCTGGGGCAAGTTTCGATCCATCTTCCTGAGCGTCTCCGACCGTCTTGAATGCTTGGGATAGGGGGAAAATGAAGCTTGGGATCCTCTACACCAGATGCGATCTTCAGGAGGTACGCCGAAGCTCAATTGAGGACAATCGAGCTCGAGGAAGCACAAGAGCTCCAGGTACCTCTAATTCCAGAAAATCCACCCAATGCAAGTCCTTTGGCCCTTCAAACCTACAAGGAACACTCACAAGCACAAAGAAAAGATCCTGGGGCCTTATTGGCGAGGGGAGATGGCGGATGAGGTGTGGCATTGAGGTCCGGCGGTACACGGTGGAGAAGGACCTCGAAATCCAGATCCACGGGGGATATGGTTGAACGAAGATGCGTGGGGAGTACAGGAAGTGACAAGAATCGAGGTGGAGGTGGTCTGAACGATGGGGAATGTGTAATCACACACAGAGGAGCTCGTCGGAGCTCAACTCCTCTAAAGTACACGGATGACTCATTACTCTAATATGACTAATCAAATCCTAAACTAAGAATAGAAAATTAAACCTACAACGAAACACAATTAAAGAGGCAAAGAAAGACAACTCTTATACCTGGGGGTCGGCCAGGGAGTAGGGCCACCGACGAGGTGGCCTTGGGTGCACCTCCATCCTCCTGGAGCTCCGCCCAACTACGAGAAGACTTCTCCTATCACGAGAAGACATTCTAGACCAAGGACGATGGTTCCAAGACTCGAACGGTGACTAATGAATAAATGGAAGTCGGAGGTTTTATTTATAGAACATGTAAAGCACCCTTAATGATCGACTGATTGCAATGAACAGAAGCTATATACAATGGATCTTATGGTTGGGCATGGATGCATGATGATCAATGATGGTTTTCTCTGAAGGAAGCAAGGTCGATTGATCGAAGGATTAACCAAGAAAAAGAAATGAAATCGCAGGAAAAGATGGGTGCGTCAAATCAACCGGCTGGAGGGGGAGTTGACCGGGCGGTCAACTCTTGAGGACATGAGACTGGTCCAGCTAATGCTGCTAAAAGACAAAATAGCAGGCTTATGAGAAATTAATTAATTAAAATTAGTATATGATTTTATTAATTTTGATTATAAAATAAAAATGTTTATCATTTAATGTAGTATTTTATTATGATTTTTATTTATTTTTTGATGTCATTTATTAGTAGTTAATTTTCAAGGGTGTAATTATAAGTTTATTTACCTATATTTTGACTATTTTATTTTAGTTTGTATATGTAATTTTATTATTTTATTCCTTTATTTTATATATTTTGTATCCTATTTTTATACACATAAATATATTTTTATTATATTTTTATGATATATTTGTACATTTAAATAAATAGATATGTACAATATATAGGTATACTTATAGGTATTTTATCTATGAATTATATACATTTTATTTATTTAATTCATTTTCTGTTGTTTTATGTTATCTTTGTATTTTTAATATAATATACATGATATGCATGATATTATAAAAGTATAAAAGAATAAAAAATATTTTACTCTTTTATTTATATACATGTATAAATATAGGTATTCTGCCTATATATTAATATAGACTTATTTTATTTTGTATTTTATTTTTGGTTTTATTTTGATTTTAATATGTGCATAAGTTATAAACAATAATTACAAAATTATAAAAATATGAATCTGTAAAAATAATAAGGAATGAATATAATGAATATTTTATTTGGGTACATGCAAAACCTGACTTTCACATCTTATCTCCAAAAAATATGAAAGCACCTTCATTAAATAGCTTATGAAAGGTTATATACAATTAGAGGTGCTTTTGTTACATTTTGAGTTTTTATTTGGGAGCTATGGGTCTGCGAAGGTAGGATTTTGGTTGTTTTTTAATTTGTGTATAAAAAGTACACTGTATATTATTTTTGTACAAACTCAATTTTGTATTTTTATTTACATTATTATCTACAACTTTTATGTACAATGTTTCTTTATTTGATTAAGAAATAATAAAGAATAAAATAGAGGTCAAACATGAATTATTGAATGAATACATAAATGGGTTCTTATTGTATTTTTGGCCCTTATCTCCCCCTACTTTATTCCTTATCGACCACTCAATTCTTGACTTGGTCTTGAGGTTTATGGTCATAAAATATCTTTGATATTTTATTCGTTTTCTTTTCTTCTCTTTATTCTATAATTTTGGCATTAAAAACAATATTATTCACACAAGAAATACAATAAATGATTAATGCTATTTTGTACAGATTAATGCTATTTACATGCGTTAGCTAGGGTTTTTAAGGCCAAAATGATTGAATAAAGGTGATGAAGTGGAGATTCATCACCCTCCCTATACTCGCCTTTGCTAGTCCCTAGCAAACACTTATGCACTAAGTATAAAAAAGAATAAAGAAGAAAAGAAATAGAAAGAATAAACAGAATTGATTTAAATTATTAAACTTGTCATTTACAATATTAATGTTTGGATCTCAGGTTAGACCTTGATGTGAAAATGTTGTGAAACCTGGCCGGGAACCAAATTTAAAACACAACAGCCTTTGAGAGTCAAGGAACTCTGTTCAAACCACCTCAATAGCCATGTCAGAACTAGCCTACATCATACACAAACCCTTATGACTATGAAACTGACTTGTACAGTGTAAGTGGTAGTGGCCATCCCCATCTGAAACGACAAGAGAACCGACTTCTCCAGAATGACATCCCAGTGATTCCCTAATCCAGCAACTCTTTCCTCGAGGAGCGGGGTATTCCCTTCTATGTTCAAGTGACATCCGACTCAAGAGGAGGGGGTGAAGAGAAGAATGGACGGTAGCCAGTGTATATACCTATCCCGGGATACATGACCGGTGTAGTCAAGTCATCCAATTGCAGGCTCACATGGTATAACTTTGATGCTCAAGCTTGCTTATTTTCTATACAACATATATACATACTCCGGCATGCATTTTATTTTCAATTAGGTCTGTCCACTTTTTTTGGAGTTCTATATTAGTTTTTTTCAACATACTATTTACAACAGCATTTGCATAAGGAGTTTTTCCTCTTGAGCCAGAAGACAACCCCTCTTTTGAAGCATTATTGCAGCCCAAACTCTTCTGTCATTAGACCTCATGGCTACTGGATCGGGTTGGGATGCACTTCCATCCCTAGACGAGGATGAATGTTTCCACTTGTGTGCGTCTCAAACCGGAAAACCCATTCCCCCCACCACCCCAACTAGGTTGAACCAAGTGAAAGGTGCAAGTGTCCAACTTAGGTCACGTCCGACAAGAGTCATGCATGTGCCTCAAAAAGTTTTAGTTAGTCAGTTGAGGTGACTTGAACCCAACCCTGAGTCTCAAAGAATTAAGTCTGAATAGACCTGAAGTACCTTAAATCTAGTTCCCAAAAGGTTCCTATGCAGTTATGTGCAGTAAGGTCCAACCAAGCTCCAATCTTTGACTTTATTTGGACTAGTTCAATTATTAGGCTCAATTTGAAAGAATATGAATGCTATGCAAATGCTATGTACAATGCAGAAAATATTTTTGTGATGCACTTTCTTCAAAGTCTAGATATTTTGAAAAGGTGATGCATATGCAAAATTTTCTTTTATTTTTCAAAATGTCTTTTTGGTACTTTTAGTTTTGCAAATATTTTTGTGATTTTTGAAAACCAAAGTTATTGGCTAAGAAAATAGGTACAAATATTTACACGGGGATGCATCTTCTTTTTACAAGAGTTTAGTTTCAAAGAATTTACAGGGGGTAAGTGATCACTTTTATAGACATATGTATAAAGAATTTTAATATGGTGTATATACTCCTCAAACTTATTTGAAAACAATTTTGAGAACCATAGTCCAAAATAATTTTTACAAACATTTACACACATTTGAAAATCATTCTGCAAAGGTTTCTCAAATAATATATATAGATTTTCAAATATTTTTGCAACCATTTGCAAATCATTTTTAAACATTTTTATCTCACACAAATAACATTTTGCAAACAAAATCCTTTTGCAAATGTTGAACACATTTTATAAAACATTTTCTAAACAGTTTTTTCAAATGTTTTTTTCAAGAGGATTTTCAAACTATTTTTCAAACATTTTGCAGAAGTATTTTCACCTGATTTATAAATCAGTATGTACAAAAAGAGCTTGAGGAGATTTTAATGAATTTATCAGTATTTTTAGCCATAAGTATTATTCCAAAAATATGAAAGTACGAGTTATGGTAAAAGTATATACATAGTATATGCGACCCCCTATACCTAGCCTGAGCTTTGTACTCATAGATCGAAGAGAAAAAGAGAAGACATAACTCAGACTGAGTATAGAAAAGCCTAAAAATAATGAATGGAGGAAGAAATGAGTAATAAGTTGACCGCCCCCTATACTTAAGATCAAATAATCCCAAGTATAGCAGACTGTACACCAAGCAGGGAGGGTCAAGGGTGAGAATGAACCGATCGTACTTAGGTTGTCTCCCCCTATACTTAGGGTAAGATATCCCTGAGTATAAACAAGAAGAGGAGACTGGAGAGAGGATCAAAAAATGAAATAAAACGGGGTGCACACCCCCTATACTTAGGACAAAAAGTACGTCCTAAGTATAGCATACTAGCAAAAAGGGGTGAAACACATAAACATTTTTTTGAATAGAGAATGGAAGTTGAAAATGAAAAGAAGAAAATAAGAAAAGATTAAAACTTAAAGGAAAACTTTTTGAGTTGCACTATCTGAATCTTTTGATGCAGCTACTGCTGTGGAAGTATTATCAAAGCACAGTACTTGGATAGAGTCGACGACGGCCAAGAAAGTATCATTCTCGAAGTAAGGCTTCCGTAGTTGACCGTTGATGACAAATGGTTGTGCATCAGGAGACAATTCTGATATTGCAATGCTGCCGTTGTCACACACTTCTCGAACTTGAAACAACCCTGTCCATTTGCTTTTTAATTTACCCGGGAAGATCTTCAACTTTGCATCGAATAACCACACTTTCTGTCTAGCTTCGAAGGTCTTTCATCTGACGTGCTGGTCGTGCCAGCGTTTCACCTTCTCCTTGTACATCTATATGTTATCGTATACATAGTCTCGAAATTCCAAGAGCCTGTTCAAATCATATTTTCTTTTCTGACCACTTCTTTGTGAGTCCAAATTGCAAATGTTGATAACCCATAAAGATTTGTTAATTAGTTCCACATGCAAATGACATGGTTTCCCATTTACAAGATGGTAGGGCGACATGCCCAAGGGAGACTTGTAAGTGGTTCTGTATGCTCATAAGACGGAGTCCATGAGTTGGGACCAATTCTTTCTGTCATGCTTCACAAGCTTTTAGAGGATTGTCTTGATTTCTCTATTTGATAACACTGCCATGCCATTGGTCTGAGGATGGTAAAGAGATGTGGCACGGTGCTTGATGTCGTACCCCAGCAACTGTGCCATCTGATGAACTGGGAAGGAATAAGAGGGTTGCACGGTTTCACAAGGCGAAACCGCGGTCGGTGTGTTGACCACACTAAAATCCCCTGTTGATCAGCAATTAACCCACAATATGAATAAAGGCAATAAATAGCACAAGTGAGGTTAACATTTATTATTCTCTACCAAAAGATGCATAGTGATTAAGCATGTAGAGGTCGAACCACAAAGAGCAAAACTGGCAACCTACGGTTATTTATTTACAACCATGTCCTTCATCATGTTTGTACATGTATCTTTTTTGTGTGGGTTTTTGATTATATATATGTGTATATTCTATGTTTATTTTTTTTTAATTTTATATTTTTATATTTTCTTTTTGCATTTTTAGATTTTTATATTTTTTTCTTTTAAATATAAATATAGGATATATAAGGATATATATATATATACACACACACACAAATAGAGTAGTGTATTTATACATACTAATAATTATAAATAAAATATATAATAAAGAGTATTTTAGGTTTTATATATTTTTTCTAATGTTTTATTTTTTTTTGGATTTTTTTGCTAATTTTTAAGTATTTTTAAATTCCAAAATATCCCAAATAAGGGATTCAATAACAAGACCGACATTGATTTGAATATTAAAAATAGTAAATAAGGTCTAAATTTACTCAAATCAATTTGAATAGATAAATGTTTATATAAAGAAAATTATATTATAGAAAAAACATATTTTTGGAAGGTTTTTTTTGATTTTTAGGTTTTTATAAATCATTTTGGGGGTTTTCAATTTTAAGCCTTTTCTTTTTCCATTTTTAGTGATTTTTAGTCTGTAATTAAAATATGATAAAATACACTATATATAATTTTTTTTGGAATTTTTGATTCGTTTTTACATTTTTTTGGTATTATCTAATTTAAACAAGGAATATATGTGCTCTTTTCATTTTTAATAAATGATTACAATGCACAAAAATGCAAATAAAAATATGGGCGTGAATGTACATGGCATGAGCATTTCATCCTACTTTTGCGTATTTTGAAGTGCACATTAGCTATTTTTAATTAATAGACAAAAAGCACATAAATATAAGTCCTAGCAGTGGCATATTTGCAAATAAAATAAAATCCGGGGCTTTAGTGCAAATATGCCAACACAATACAACATTTATTTAATTTTATTATACTATTTTACAATTACAAAATTCCAGGGCATAAAATGCAATTTAACCGTCATGCAGGACTACACATGACTAAGCCTGGGAGGGACCAAAATGTAATAACAATAACATCCAAGGGAATTTGTTACAAAATTCCCGTTTTATTTTACACAACATTTTATTTACAAGACTAAGCATTAAATACAAAAATATGGGGAGAAAGTATGCAATTTACCCCATATAAGGTGCATGTGGACGACTAGATTGCGTCCACTTATACACGTGGCGGCACCTCCTCGCACGATGACGTTTCATCGATCAACGGTTGAGATTAGATCACGGAGCACGATTTGATGGTTGAGATGTGGCGTGATCCCACGGTTGCTGTAGCATCTGGAATGGCTAGCTGATCGAACAACTACAAGAGGCTCTAGAAGAACAGACCAGGAACTCACTTGGGGTGAGTTTCAATCCGTCCTCCAGAGCGTCTTCGGCCGTCTGGCTGGATCGGGCTAGGGGGAAAATGAAGCTTGGGCTCCTCCGCACCAGATGCGATCTTCAGGAGGTACGCCGGAGCTCAGCTGAGGACGATCGAGCTTAGGGAAGCACAAGAGCTCTAGGTAAACCCAATGCGGGTCCTTTGGCCCTTCAGACCTGCAAGGAACACTCGCAAGCACAAAGAAAAGATCCTGGGGCCTTATTGGCAAGGGGAGATGGCAAATGAGGTGTGGTAGAGAGGTTCGATTGTACACGATGGAGAAGGACCTCGAAATCCAGATCTGTAAGGGATCTGGTTGAAGAAGATGCATGGGGCATACAGGAAGCGACATGAATCAAGGTGGAGGTGGTCTAAACGACGGGGAATGTGTAATCACACACAGAGGAGCTCGCGAGAGCTCAGCTCTGGCGAACTACGCGGATGACTCATTACTCTAATTTGACTAATCAAATCCTAAACTAAGAACAAAAAATTGAAACTACAACGAAACACAATTAAAAAGGCAAAGAAAGACAACTCTTATACTTGGGGGTCGGCCAGGGAGCAGGGCTGCCGACGAGGTGGCCGTGGGTGCATCTCCATCCTCCTAGAGCTCCGCCCAGCCGCGAGAAGACTTCCTCTGTCACGAGAAGACTTTCTAGACCAAGTACATGGTCCCTAGACTCGAAACTGTGACCAAAGAATCAATGGAAGTCGGAGGTATTATATATAGAACATGTAAGCACCCTTAATGACCGGCTGATTGCAATGAATCAAAGCTATATACAATGGATCTTATGGTCGGGCGTGGATGCATGATGATCAATTATGGTTTTCTCTGAAGGAAGCAAGGTCGATTGATTGATGGATTAACTGAGAAAAAGGCATGAAATCACGGGAAAAGATGGGTGCGTCAAATCAGCCGGCTGGAGGGGGAGCTGACCAGGCAATCAACTCTTGACGACCTGTGATTGGTCTAACTAATGCCACTAAAAGACAAAATAACAGGCTTATTAAAATTAATTAATTAAAAATAGTAGATGATTTTATTAATTTTTGATTATAAAATAAATGTTTATTATTTAATATAGTATTTTATTATGATTTTTATTTATTTTTTGATGTCATTTATTAGTAGTTAATTTTTAAGGGTGTAATTATAGGTTTATTTACATATATTTTGACTATTTTATTTTTATTTTATATATGTTATTTTATTATTTTATTTTATATATTTTGTATCTTATTTTTATGCACATAAATATATTTTTATTATATTTTTATGATATATTTTGTACATTTAAATAAATAGATATGTACAATATATAGGTATACTTATAAGTATTTTATCTATGTATTGTATGCATTTAATTTATTTAATTTATTTAATTTTTATTTAATTTTTCTTTTTATTTTTAATATAATATACATGATATGCATAATATTATAAAAACATAAAGGAATAAAGAATATTTTCCTCTTTTATTTATATACATGTATAGATATAGGTATTTTGCCTATATATTAATATAGACTTATTTTATTTTGTATTTTATTTTTGGTTTTCATTTGATTTTAGTATGTGTATAAGTTATAAATAATAATTACAAAGTTATATAAATCTGAATTTGTAAAAATAATAAGGAATTAGTATAATGACTATTTTATTCGGGTACCATGTACAATGAGGGTCCAAAACTTAACTTTCACATCTTAACTCGAAAAATATGTAAACACCTTCATTAAATAGCTTATGAAAAGTTATATACAATTAGAGGTGATTTTGGTACATTTTGAGGTTTTTATTTGGGAGCTATGAGTCTGCGAAGTTGGGATTTTGTTTTTTTATTCTGAGTATAAAAAGTACACTGTGTATTATTTTTATACGAACTCAATTTTGTATTTTTATTTACATTATTATCTACAACTTTTATGTACAAAAATTCTTTTTTATGGAGAAATAATAAAGAATAAAATGGATGTCAAACATGAATTATTGAATGAATAAATAAATGGGTTCTTATTGTATTTTTGGCCCTTATCGCCCCCTACTTTATTCCTTGTCGACCAACTCAATTCTCGACTTGGTGTCGAGGTTTAGGGTCATAAAATATCTTCAATATTTTATTCCTGTTCTTTTCTTCTCTTTATTCTATAATTTTGTCATTAAAAACAATATTATTCATACAAGAAATGCAATAAATGATGAATGCTATTTTGTACAGATTAATGCTATTTACATGCATTAGCTAGGGTTTTTAAGGCCAAAATGATAGAATAAAGGTGATGAAATGGACATTCCTCATTCGTGTTATTATATTTGTATTATATATTTTTTAATACAATAGATTAATGATATTAACAAACTTCTCTTTGTTTGGAGATGGGCACGAATAAAAGTTACGAAACCCTATCCTCCTTTTTACTTCCGATCAAGAGCACATGTCACCTCGATGCTCTCTTTTGTCATGATGCAACTTATTTATATTTCATTTCCATTTTTTAAAATCATTACAAACTTTGATAAAAAATCAATTTGTATTTGTTTGTGGTTTTATTCGATTCGTATTTGGATTCCATGTTTATTAGATCCGTACTTTGATTCACTCTTTATTTGATTCATATTTGGATTGGTTCTTTATTCGATCATATTCGAGTCTGCTCTTTATTCGATCTGTATTCGGATTTGATAAATATCCGATTCGAATTTGTATCCATATTTTTAAGGATATGGTTTACTTAATGCATATTTAAATATTATCCATATCTGTATTCGATAGAGATGTAGCGAATATGAATATGGAAATAGGCATATCCGATCCGTATTCGATCTATTTTCATCCCTAATTACGAAGGGCTGAAAAGGGATCAAACTCAAAAAGTTTGGGGATGGGGTTTATTTATAGGCATAGGATGAAGCAATCTTGTGAGGGCTACAGAGATCAGATGCCTCATCGCTTGATGATGGTAATGGCAGGGCGAGATGGAGGGTCATGTTGCTAACATTTTAATCGAGGAAGCAAGCTTCCTTAATCAAAGAATCAATGCCAATGGAGAAGAGGTGGTGGTAGGTGAAAAACATGACTCTGACAGGGGTCAGAGGGGTAGGAGAAACTGTTTACCAATGGGTTAACAAAAGGAGATCTCTGATTGGTCCACGTGGACCAACTAGAAAATAACTAGAAATGATTCCATTATAAAATTGAAAATAAATAATAAATGAATTTATTAAATAAAAGTCAAAAATTGAAAAGTGCTTCTTATTTTATGTACAATTTTGTGGGCATTTTTATTTATTTTTACAAGCTTATTTATTAGGTTCTAATATTTACATGTATATGCTTAGGTATATTTACGTAGATTTGGTGTATTTTATTTGGTATTTTATTATTATAAACACATATTTTATATTTTTATAATGTATTTAAATACATATCTAAATGTATTTATTTTTGTTTTTCTTATTTTATTTATTTACTTAAATAATTAGGAGTCTATATATTATATGTATGATATACCTATATATTTTAATACTTGACTTGTTTTGATGCATTTTCTTGCCTTTATTTTGTATTTATGTTTTTAATGTATTTAAAATAATATTTACCAGTATATAAAAATATAATATATAATAAAGCTAATAGTTTAAAGAATAAATTTAATGAATAAAATATACATGTATATGGGATAATGGGGACACAAAATACTGACTTTCACATCTTAGCTCGTTTTTTAATGAAACCACCTTCATTGGATAGATAATTTAATTTTATGAACAATAAGTATGGTCAATTTTGAGTTTCTATGGAGGATTATTGGTCTATGAAGTTTCGTTTGCATTTTTCCTCTATGTGTCCCAAGTGCATTGTGCATTCTTTTTAGGTGCAATATTTTTTTTGTATTTTTCTTTGAATTTTTGTATACAAGTTTCATGTCGAGGGTTTTATTATTTGAAATGTATACAATGCAAAATAAAATAGGGTACAAATGGATATTTATTGATAGATAAAATTAGGGTTTTTAAAATAGTGTTTTTTGTACAATTATTGGCCCTATCTCCACTTACTTTATTCCTTGTTGACAAAGTCAATATTGACTTGGTCTCAGGGTCTAGGGTCATTCATATCTTTGATACTTCATTTCTTTCAATTTTCTTTCCTTTATTCTTTAATTTTAGGAATTAAATACTTGTATTTGTACATTATTTATGAGTCGATTAATGAATGTTATTTTATACAAATTAATACTATATACATGCATTTAACTATGGATTTATGGCCAAAATGAAAGAATAAAGGTGATGAAATGGAGATTCATCACCCTTTATACTTGTCTTTACCAATCCCTAGCAAACACTTAATGCTTAAAAAGAAAATAAAATAAAGAAAAAGAAATAAGTTAGAGTCATTTTAACTTTTAAACTTATATTCATAAAATCAAAGTTTGGATCTTAGTCAGACCTCTCGGATTTTAAGTTTGGTTGGAAACTTGTTGGCAAACAAACTTGAAACTCAACAACCTTCAATAACCGCACAACTCTGTCCAAGTCTCCTCAAAAGATAGGTTAGAACAAGTCTGCATCGTACACAGACCCTTCAGACCATGAGTCTATCTTGTACAATGTAAGCGATATGTAGCTCCTCTCGGCTGAAGCGGTAAAGAGACAATTTTCTCTAACATGGTGATTCTAATTCTATAATCCAACAAATCATTCCTTGAGGAGCAGGGTATTACCTACTAAGTTCAAGTGCGACCGTCTCAAGAATAGGAGGTGGAGAAGGGAATGGACGGTAGATGATGTAGCTACCCATCCTAGGATGATTGACCAGTGTAGCCAAGTCATCCAGCTGCAGGCACCATAAAATCTTTGACTTTGAAGCATAAGCCTTGCTTATTGAATACATAACTCCGACGAGAATTGATTTTTCTTTGATTTCTGCCCATCTAACTTTTTTGGAGAGTTTATTGCATACTTTTTTTGAAGGTATATGTACAATAGCATTTACATAAGGGATTTTCCTCTTGAGCCAGTAGACTATCCCTCTTTGAAGATCTATCGTAACCAACAACATCTTGTCTTTGGACCTCGTCTCTACTAGATCGGGTTGGGGGTGCAATGGACACAGAGTGTGACCTTGTATGTTTCCATTCACTTGTGTTTCATATAGGTAAATCCAACCCTCTACCACTTTAACCGAGTTGAGCTAAGTG
Organism: Ottelia alismoides; assembly: GCA_037367405.1. NCBI lineage: Eukaryota > Viridiplantae > Streptophyta > Magnoliopsida > Alismatales > Hydrocharitaceae > Ottelia > Ottelia alismoides. The sequence continues at coordinate 547,656 of JAZKJV010009794.1, forward strand.
TAAGATGCATGGGTCCAAATTAGGACATTGTCGACAAGTGCCATGCTTTTATTTCGAAATATTCTACTTAGGAAATCAAGATGACATATGAACCTAGTATTGTGGTCTCAAAGAATTAAGTCAAGTAGACATGAAGCGCCTCAACTCCAGTTCATATAAGGTTCTTGTGATTAAGTGGATTAATGTCCAATCAAGCTCCAATCTTCGGATTTTATTCCAGACTAGTTCAATTGTCATTATCAATTCGAAAAATGCAAATGTAATGCAAGAAAATATTTTTGTGAAGCATTTTCTGGTTTTGATTTTTTTATGGATTTTTCAAAAAAAGTTTTGCAATTTTTTTATGAAATTTTGAAAACAATTTGCAATTTTTTTATAGGTTTTTGAAAATTTTGATTTTTTAGAGATTTTTTTGATAAATGTTGGTGAAAGGTGTATGTACAAATATTTACACAGAAGTGAGTGCATATTTTACAAGAATTGGATGTAGATTTTACACTGGGAATTTGTACAACGGTTAGTTGTTATTCATAGGCTTTATATACAATATGTATAAAGAATTTTATTGAAATTGTTATTTAACACAATTATATACAAGGTTCTCAAAATAGTTTGAAAGTATTTTTACAATCATTTTAAAAATTTATTTTGCAAAAAAATTTACAAACTTTGAAAATCATTTTGCAAAGATTTTTCAAAGTATAGATAGATTTTTCAAAGCATTTCACGACCATTTTCCAAATCATTTGCAAAGTAATTTTCAAGACACTTTTTCAAACAAATGAAACAATTTTTTTGCAAATATCTACAAAAAGTTATTACAAGGGTTTGAAAACATTTTACAAAACATTTTCCAAACGGGTTTCAAAAGATTTTGCAAGATAGTTTGAAACCATTTTCAAATCATTTTACAAAACATTTTAAAACTAGTTTATTAATCATCATTACAAAGAATTTTGAAAATTTTTATACACATTTATAGGGTATCCTTTACAACTGATTTATTGTATACCCTTACCCACTATAGTATAGTAGCCATATTATTAAAAATACGAAAGTATAAGTTATGGCTAAAGTATATAAAACATATATACGACCCCGTATACTTAGTGCGAACTATATCCTCATAGTGACCAGAGAGAAAAAGGAAGACATAACTCGTACCGAGTATAGTAGAACAACTAAATAAATAATAGGAAGTCTAGAGTCCCCCCTATACTTATGACAAAGTAATCCTAAGTATAACCGAATGTATACAAAACGGGGTGATCGAGGATCAGAATGTACAAAATCAACCAGCTTGGCTTGTCCCCTTTATACTTAGGGTGAAATATCTCTAAGTATAGACATAATATCAATAAGTTGAGGGACAAATGAAAGAATAAATGACGAATAACCCGAATATACACATCCCTCCTATTCTTAGACTGAAACATATCCTAAGTGTAACATCGATAAATAGGATGTGTGAAATATGGAAGAATGAATGAATTGAAAATTGAAATGAAAAGAAGAAAATAAATAAAAAATGTTTTCGGTTGCATTGTCTGGCTCCACTACAGTTGTTGAGAGATCTTCATCAAACACCACTTGTATAGAATCGACAACGATAAGGAATGTGTCATGCTCTAAACTCGGCTTCAGCAATTGACTGTTGACAACAAAAGGCTATGCATTGGATGATAATTTAGATATTAAAATGCTTCCATTATCACACATAGTCTTCACTATGAATGGACATGTCCATTTACTCTTCAATTTACCCGGAATATCTTTAACTTCGCATCAAAAAACCACATTTTCTATCCATGCTTGAAGGTCCTTCATCTGATGTATCGGTCGAGCCAACGTTTGACCCTCTCTTTGAACATCAATATGTTGTCATATGCGTAGTCTCAGAATTCTAGGAGCTTGTTCATATCTATTTTCATGTTTTGACCACCTTTCTGTGACTCGAAATTGCAGATATTCACTGTCCAAAGAGATTTATGAATCAATTCCATTGGTAGGTGGCATGGCTTTCCATATACAAGATGATAGGGAGATATACCCAAGGAGACTGGCAGGCAGTCCGTTAAGCCCTTAGATCTGAGTCCAGAAATTGTGACCAGTTTTCTTATCCATCTTAACAAGTTTCTACATGATCATCTTGATTTCTCTGTTCGACAACTCGGTTAAGCCATTAGACTAAGGATGATAAGGAGAAGTGGCATGATGATCGATGTCGTGTGCCTTCACTAATATCTTTACCACTTTATTTATGACATGGCTACACCCATATGAAATGTGAATTTTTGGGATCCTAAACCGCAGGATGATGTTATCTTTTAGAAATCGACTTGTTGTTTGGCTCTCATCAGCTCGAGCGGGGATAGCTTCTACCCAGTGACTCATGTAATCCACGAGAAGCAGGATGTATTCATATCCCTGATTGTTAGGAAATGGGCCCATGAAATCAATGTCTCAATCATTGAACACATCAGAAATCAGAACGGATTTGAGGGGCGTGGAATATTTAGCACTAAGGGTTCCTACCATCTTCTAACAACATGTGTAGCCTTTGAAATATGCTGCGACATTTTTGAATAGTGTGAGTCACCAGAGGCCACACTACAAAATCTTTGTTGTCTAATACTTCAAGAGTGGTGTCCTTTAGATTCGAGCTTATAGAAGTACTTGAGGATACTAGTGTACTCCTCATGAGGAATGCACTGACACCAAATAAAATCCCTTCTTCCCTGATAGGTAGGGATCTTCCTACCGGTAAAAATGAATGTCAGACAAGAATTTGTCCTTCTTGACTCTCGTCCAATGTTGCGGTACAACCCCAGATACGAGGTAGTTCACAATATCGACATACTAGGGGATCGTTGCCATACTGAGAATTGATTCATCGGGAAAGGTTTCTGTGATCTGCGTACTACTCAGTTGAGTATTCTATGCATTCAATTCTAGATAAATGGTTTGCTACCACATTCTGAACTCTAGGCTTGTCTTTGTTTTCCAAATCTATATCCTGGACAAGAAGGATCCATCTGAGTAAGCATGACTTGAAATCCTTCTTTTGTTGTAAGTATTAGATAACAAAGTCGTTAGTAAAATAATCACTTTAGATCCAAGCAAATAGGATCTGAAGTTCTCCAGGGTGAAAACCACTGCCAACAATTTTTTCTCTATAACTGTATAATTTCTCTATGCATCATCTAATGTTTTGCTGACATAGTGAGCATAGGGAACTTTTCCCAGCTTTGTCCTAACACAACCCCAACTGTGAAATCTGATGCATTCATCATGATCTCGAATGGGAGAAACAACCAGGTGGATGTAGGATGGGAGCCTAAGTGACGAGATCTTTCAACTGATAAAAATATTGGAAAACTTTCTGATCAACATTGAACTCGATATCCTTGCATAAAAGCTCCATAAAAGGTCAGGCAATCTTGTTGAAGTCCTTGATAAATCTTTTGTAATAACCAGTATACCCAAGGAATGTCCTCAAATTCCTCATCGAGGTGGCATAAGTTTAGCGATTACGTCTAATTTCATTGGGTCGACTTCCATGCCACACTTGGAAATAATATGGCCCAACACAATCCCGTCAATGACCATGAGGTGGCTCTTTTCCCATGATAAAACCATATTTACCACAATATTTCTAAAGCATTCGGTCTAGGTGCATTAGACAAGAATCGAAACTGTCACCGTAGACTGAGAAATCATCCATGAACACCTTGAGAAAACTACCGACCATATAGCCAAAGACTGCTAACATGCACTATGGAATATAGCAGGGGCATTGCACAATCCAAAGGGCATTCTCCTGAAGGCATAGGTGCCGAATGGACAAGTGAATGTAGTCTTCTCTTGGTCCTCAAGGGTGATCGCTACTTGATTGTACCCGGAGTACCCATCTAAAAACCAGAAGAATTCTTTCCCAGAAAATCTTTCAAGCACTTGATCAATGAACAATAGAGGAATGTGGTCCTTCTTTGTTGTTGAATTCAGGCATCAGTAATCAACATAAACATGCCAAGGTGTCTGTACTCGAGTAGAAATATCCTCTCCTTGATCAATGGTAACCACGATGACCCCCAATTTCTTTGGCACTATGATGAATCTATGATTCATCATACTAAAAGAAGAAAATAGAGCTTCGTTCCCGAGTAATTAGCTGCATTTCATCATTTATTCTGCATTTTTATCATTCATACATGTAAAATTAATATTTGCATTTTAACACTCATAATTGCATTCATAATCATCTTCACATTCGCACCTAATTTCATGCATTTTTAACTAATTCATACTAACTCCAATTGACTTCAAACCACTCCATTGTGTACATATTACTAACAAGATTAAAGAAAAAAATATAAAAAATACTAGCTCCAATAATTGGCCTACGAGACAAAACCCCAATTTTAGACTAGATAGACTAAAATGCTCATATCTTCCTCATACAATGTTCGATTTAGGTATAATCACTTTTAAAGTAATACATATTCAAAGACCTTCAAAACAAGACAATTTTATAAAAATCAGAGCTTGTATGTGAAAGTTGGGTTTTGAGCCTCTTTTGCGCGTTTTAAGTTTTCCCTGATTTTGACTTGATATTTTATATACATAATTAACTCTTTTTCTCTTATTTCTTTTTCATCTATATTCTTTGATGAAAGTTTTAATAAAACCAACAAAAATCCAAATTCAAGTTAAGATTGAAATCAAAGATACCGACCAAGTTCGAGTGTCCTTTGCGAGTCTGTACAGATATCTCACTTTTTCTTCTTCATTTTATTTTCCTATTTTCTTCTTTATTAAAAAATCCAAAAAATTAGATTAATGTGTAAATATTTACCTTTGATTTTATCGTATTTTTTCTTGATTTTTCTCTTGATTAAAATCACCAAAAAAATTACAAAACTCAAAACTCAAGGTAATCTCTACACATAGAGTACCCAAAAAAATTCATTTTACACAGATAACCTCTTCCGCTCTTGATCCCTTCATAAAAGTTGTAGATCTCATCGAGACAAGCAATTTTTTATGTTGAGCACTTTTGGACCCGAGACCCTTTGCTATTTCCTCTAGATTTTTCTTTTATTTTTGTTATCCGAATTTTCTAGAACTGACATGTGGCAGCTTCTAGAGCTGCCACGTGTCAGCTAGTTTTTAACCCCTTTTTATTTAGTTTTTATAAAAATTAAAAATTATTTTTTAAATTTTAACCTCACATGCTGCGCACGTGAGGGACCTTTCCCTCTCCGGTCAACTTGACCAAACCCGCAACCCCCGCATCGCACGGAACCTCCGCCCTCCTTTATCTTCTCCACTGGCCGCCACGCAACAGTTGCCGAGCACCCAAATCTTCCCAACCACCGTTATCTCCTCTTCCTCCTACCTATATAAGGTCTTCATCATCAACGATCTGGACCAGCCGCCATATCCTATGATAGATAGAGTTTGAGAGGGAGGCAGGTGACAGGGGCCTCCCACCTCAGGCGAGTCTTCATCTAGGTGAGATCACTTAGAGCTTCTCAGAGCCCTCGCCGGCTCCGATCGAGGCAAAGACCAGAGGAGGTCATCTCCATCCTCAATCCCTGGCGAAACAACATCCCTTCTCCTTCCATTTTCCATTCCCCTGTTTTTCACCATATCCCATGTTTCTTCTCTCGCACTTCCCGAAGGACCTTCCTAGCTGCACGACCATCCTCCTGTGGCCGCTCGCCTCAACCGCGACCATCTCCGTGCTAAAGCCAATAACCTACGTCCATCACTACCGCCGTAGAGCTGCAGCTCACACCACCCGCAGGCCACCTGCGACACCTTCCCGCACAGAGCAGCAGAGATTGCGCAAGGTTGCAACCCCCGCACGTCTTCGGGCCTCCAGCAGCCAAGCGCCGCTGACTCGCATCAGGAGCATCCCGCCATCGACACTCCTCCGCCCATGGAGAATCACCACCCTTCCTCCTATGAAGGGCCACCTCTGCTTCCTTTTCTGTGTAATCGCCACCTCCATATGTAGACGCGAGCTCCTACGCCCTTGCGCAGTCTCTGCGAAATCCTACCGCTCAGTCTTCGACTTCGGAGTCCCGTTGGGCATCGCCACAAGACCCCACCTCTGGACGCCCATCCAGGCACGTCATCCATATCACCACCCGTCCAAGGGGGCATGTGCTTTGCACGTGTTCTGCTTGGAACTTTGTAAAGCTCATCATGGAGACCAACATAATTTCAGAAGACCCCTCGCCTCTCGAGACACACGTGCGGGGTGGATATTTTGCGGTAAAGCCCCTGGAGGAGCATCTTATTAACAGGCCAACCCATCGATCTGAGGGCACATGCTTTGCACGGGGCGATTGGTAAATTCGTAATAAAGCCCCTCCCGGAATAGGTAATTATCATTGAGTCCTTGTTTAGTCTGCATATTTATTTATTTTTTTCTATATTTGCATTGTGAATCCCGTGCTACCCCTTTAATTTGAACCATTTTATTACATCATTTTATTATTCCAAAAATTGTATTTTATTCTTCATTTATTTCTTTACATTGTGATATGCTCATGATATTTTTATGCACTGATTAATTAATATTATTCTTGTGGAAAATTGCATGCTTTACCTAGTCAATGCTTAGAAATTCATATTTAATAAACCATAGCTCCAAAATCGCCAAAAATTCACGGATAGTAGAGTTAATTGTTAGAGACATTGTGTCCAAAAAGAATTGCATCTGCATGCATAGTTTCCTCTCTAAAAATCATTTCATCCATTTCACTAATTGATTTTTAATAGGTATTACATCTAACATTTTTAGGATCTAAGATTTTTCTGAGATAGATCACCTAGTGATATATCTTACATAATTTTACTCCTAAAAATAAGTAGGTCTAATTTTTATTATAATTAATTAGTGAAAATCTCATTATTTACATTCATTTAATCGTAGAATATTTGTATTGCATCAAAAAATTCCAAAAAATTATAGTAGTCTAATTTCATCATATTTAACTTTCTGGCCAAGTTAGAGGATTTTTTTGACTTCATTTGATAGAAATTTGCAATTAAGCCCTTAAACTTTGCCCAAATTGCATTTGCATCATTTATTGCATTTTAAAAGACAAAAAAAAAATACTTCTCCGAAAACCTAATTTCTTGATGGACTGAAAACCAACCTAAGGAGATAGTTACCTCCCTCAGTTCGACCTTGGACTTACCCAAGTAAAAAAGAAAATACAACCGATCGCTTTAATTTGACATTAATTAAATAGCGGGTTTTGACTAATCGTTAAATTGCTCGACTACAACGAACATCTTTCAATGCATTTAATTCGACACAATTAAGAGGGTGAATTTACGGTTCTTCAAATGGCGCCATTACTGGGGAGGCATGACTTAGGTTGTTTTTAAGAAAATCAGGTTTTTAGGTTTTCCATCCCCAGGCAGTCTCACCCAGTTTTTCTTGTAATTATTTCTCCATCATTTATTTTTATCTCTTTTATTTTTGTATATTTTTCTGTGAACCTCTCTCTAATATCTGATCTTTTTATTTTTCATGCGAGGTACCCAGTGACTCGGAGCGATCTTTTTGGAGACCGACTCATCTTGGAGCAACCGGGTACACACCATTTTTAATTTTTGGATAGAGAGTGTTTTCTTTAATTTCTAATTAACTACTCATTTCTAGCGATTCTCGATTGGGATCTTGCGTGTGTAAAAAGGACTGAACATTTATCTGTGGTGTGTCAGCCTGTTTCACCCTTCGGTGAGGGCGGGGTCCGACTTGAGTGGCGAAATTAGGATAGAAACATAGTAGTGTAAATTCAAATTTGTTTGTGTCGTTCGTAATTTAGGACCGCACTTACATTGTAATTATATGCACCTTAGATCGTTTTCACTTAGTCAAATTCAACTCACTTCTTCCCACTAAATAGAACTATCTGTTACTGTGGTTTCATCGCTTGCAATACATATAGTGTAAGAATTTCAATTCTGTCTGGCATATTGCACGAAGATTGAGAGGAAGCACTGTAAGTATTTCTAACTCAGCATTTATCATCGTGTTTCCTGCTGCATAACTTTTTCGATTCTCCCTTGGTTTTCTCTCACATAGGAATAAAGGAAATTAAAATCCCAGTAGATGTGCATTGTTCCCCATTCAAATTCAAGTGATAACCAAATTAAAACTAGGGGATTGCTAACATTATTGGTTAATTAAAATTGGATAAAATTGAAAATCATTGTTTTCGAGAGAGCAACCCTGTCTTATTTGATTTTAGGCTGAGTAAGGGTACAAAGAGTGTGCGTACACACTAAGATAGAGCCCAAATCCCTGCCTTCCATATCAACATACCCCTCTCTTAGTAAATATCACAGGCTGAAGTATTCGAAGTTCGACTAACCAACACCAAGTAGCCTCCGCTTGCTTTGGCAAGTAGATAGGGGCGAAGCAGCAGTGCGACACGACAAGTTGCTTAGTAACCCCCCGGGGTGAAGTGACAAGCCTTGTCAGCCTCCGCCTACTTCGGTAGGTAGATAGGGGCAGGTCCCCGAGCTTCATCGGTATTAACCGAGTAAGCTTGTGATAGGAGCTAAGAGAGGAAGGACGTTGGTATCTTTGGCAACATGTTAAACTGGGGAGACATAGCCTGCATTGAGACGACTCCCCTATAGGACATCACGTAATCCTTGCTAGCTTTGCTTGAAAATCACACTTAAAATCAACCAGATTAATCAGACCCAGCTTCGAGGCCTTCACTGAGTTGAGTTGGTGAAATCAGGGTTTGCATTTGTGTATTGAATTGCGTGACAGTGCAATTGCACACTAAGATCGTGTTTTCATGAATCAATATTTTCAATTCCATTTGAAGATGACGGAATATTGGCATTCACACCTAGACTCAATGGGTCACACTCACATGACAATTTCCCAATCTTCGTACCCACCTTCTTTTCAGAGGAACCCTCTCTTTGAGGTAGTTTCTCCCCAGCCACCATTCTCTTCACCCACCCACCCACCCTTGGTTGAAATTTCAAGATACGAACCACTCACAGAACCGATCATGTTCTATGAAGACATAATGGAGAGAGACGACTCGAGGATGAATATAAGCGTAACCAACTTTGATAGAGGAACACGATTCCCGGTTACGTATGAAAATTCATGATTTGAACCATCCTCTACTCAGGATGATTCACAACCTGAGTATGATCAGTTTTCCTTTGACCACATATATGACCTTCAAAGTCAAGGAAATAGACCTCATGATCAGACCACGATCGTAGAGACTGACTACATCTCGATCCAGAAAAATGCCAATGTTGCAGCATACCGAGCATAGTATCTGATGAATCCACTTTTCATCATCTTTATTCTATCATTTTGGCACCAAAAACCCTAGCAAATGCCTGTAAATAGCATTAAAATCATCATCTTAGCATTCATGCATGTGCATCTAAACAGTGTGTAAATTACTGTAATTAAGGCCAAAATTATAGAATAAATAAAGAAAAGAAAAAGAATAAAATATTGTAAATATTTTATGACCCGAAACCCCGAGACCTAGGCATCTTGATGAATAGGTCGACAAGGAATAAAGTAAGGGGAGATAAGGGCCAAAACACAGAGAAAATACCTATATTGTTATTCATTCTTTATTCATTTTGGGACCTATTTTTGGTTCCACTTTTTATACATCAAATAAAGAAACTTTGTACATGAAAGTTGTAGATAATATAATAAAGAAAAATACAAAATTGATTTCACAGAAAAATAATGTACAGATAAAAAGTTATGATCTGAATAAAAATCCAGAATCCCAACTTCCCAGACCCGTATCTCACAACTGACAACTCCAAATGCAGTGTACTCACCTTTAATTGTATATAGAATAAAATAATCTACCCAATGGCGGTGGTTTCGCATTTGGCGGAGCTACGGTTTGAAAGTTGAGTTTTGGACCCCTATTGTATACTTGTACATATTAAAATATTCAATTTATTATTTATTTATTATTTGTATAATTTTATATTTTTATAATGTTGTAAATAATACTTATAATAATGATGTGCATTAAAATCAGAATAAAAACATAAATAAAATACAAATAAAAATCATTGTATATATTCAACACATTGGTACATTACCTATATATATATACCTATACAAAACATACTTGTATTTTATTAAATATATTAAACATATCAGAAAAATAAAATAAAAATATATTTGTATACATAAAAGTATTTTATAATTTTATAAAATCATAAATAAAAATAATAAAAATAAAATACCTAAATAAAAATAAAATAGTAAAATATATAGGTATTATACCTATATAAGGGTTAAAAAGGTAACTTGTAAAAATATAAGTCATAAAAATAAATAAAAATTAGAATAAAATACTACATAAAATTTTGAGCATTTTTTATTTTATAACTTTTATTTAATTCAGCCATTTAGTATTTTAAATAGAATTAATAAAATATTTTTCCAGGGTTTTTCCTGGTTGGTCCACGTGGACCAACCAGGAGGCCAGGACTGTTGACCTAGGTCAACAGTCTGACCTACACCCTGTAGCCTTTGTCAGAACCGTTGTTGACCCCATCTTCACCATTTTTTCGAGGCACGAGCTTTCATCCTTTCGACTCGATTTCTTCTGAGATCCTCTTCCTCGTTCATCCCTCTTACCCGCCAAGTGATTACATTGGGCTATGGATCAAGGAGCTGCTCCAGACCTCTTGGTCTTTGGACCCCTGTCACCTCGGGTCAAACCACATATAACCGACCCCCTTCTTTCCTTTTGAATTCGAGTCCCCTTGGTCCATCCTTCAGCGCCATCATCGTGCTCCTGAGCTCCGTGGAGGTGACAGCTCCACCGCCAGTCCTTCAGCCAAGGCGCGCGAAGTCGAGGGAGTCTCCACCACCTCCGCCAACAGCCGGCGTCGAGGTACCCTTTCTCCTCTGGCTCCGGCCATCGAGGGCACCCCCCCCGCTTGTTTCTTTCTTGCATTTAGTTCCTGTTAGCTGTAGCTCCAAAAACCCCAAAAAAAATTCGAAGTTTCATCAACCAAATCGCCCGATCACGTGCCTTGGCCGGAGCGCACCTCCGGCCGTGCATCCATACCGCGAACCACGCCCTTCCTCGACCATCCAAGGGTCCAGGCAGTTTGCCCTGGACCCGTTGACCATTCTTGCAGGTCAAAGCACGAACGAAAGCGCCTGGAGGCGAGTTTTGACGCTCGCCGGACTGTGGCCGAGCCTCCCAGCTCCGCCACCTTCGCCTGAGCACCTCGGCCGCCGCCGCGGTATTTTGACGCCTCCAGGAGAGAGACGAAGACCTAGGAGCCTCCAGCCCGCTTTTGAAGCCAAACCGCTCGCCGGAGACGGAGCTTGGCCTCGGCGAACCTCGGCTCGCCGGAGTTCGTCGCTGTTCTTGCTCCGGGCTTCGCCACCGTTGGATCGAGGAGGAGCTCCAGACAGATCGTGGACCGTCCGATCGTGAAGACCCAGCCACCGTCGATCTCAGCCGAGATCTGATCCCAGACGTCCATGAGTAAAGCGACATCGGCCGTCCATCAAGCGCCACGTGTATAAGTGGCTTGCCATCAGCCGTCGGATCACGCGCATAGGGTATTTTGCACATGACCCCTTGCGCCTTTTGTATTTATTTTTTAGTATTTAAACTTTTGTCCGTAGTGTAAAAGTTTTTGTAATATTTGCACAAAGACCCCCAGACTTTGTTTATTTGCACCTGGGTCCTTCGCCACGTCACCTCACGTGACCTGTACACGTGAGGGGGTGGGCATTCTGCAAGGATACCCTTGGTCATTTGTGTATTTCGTTTTAGTCTTGAAACTTTCGTAGCAAGTGTAATATTTTTGGATATTTTGCAAGTGGGCCCCCAGATTTTGAAATATTGCATTTTAGTCCTCACCAGGCGCGTGCAAGTCACGCGCCCTGGTGGGAAAATTGCTAAGAGGCCCAGGCGACTTTTGTAATTGCATTTTGGTGCTAAAAATTGAATATACAGTGTATATTTTTGTGGAAAATTGCATGTATGCCCCTGGATGTTTTAGATATTGCACATATACCCCTGCCAGACCTTTAATTCTTGGATGCTTGTTGTATTTATTTGAATGATCATTTTGAGTCCAAAAATTCGACAAAAATAGACTTAGGCTACTGGACACGTGTACTTTAACGCCACCAATTTAGTTTTTGATTTTATCTTATTTTAGTATTTATTAAAAATCAAAAACAGCCTATTTGTGCACTGTCTACCTTAGAAAATACCAAAAAAAATATTAAAACCTCTCCAAAAATTCCAAAAAAATTACCTAGTGTCTATTTTATCATATTTTAGTGTCAGTCCAAAAATCATTAAAAATCTCAAAAGAAAAACATTAAAAATTTAAAAACATTCAAAACTTCAAAAAATTATATAAAATAGTAGAAAACTCCTAAAATCAAAATCTCAGTTCCTGTTTGTTCCTTATTTTGTCCTTTTTATTTGAAAAATAGTGTGAAAATTTTGAGCTACTGGTTGTTATTTTTAATTCCCATTTTTATCACAGCCAGCTTTAATTCCACTGTTTTCCTTTATTTCAGTACTTAAAAATGTCAAAAACACCTTGAAAAAATCCCAAAAATCACAAAAACAGTAGAAAATCACAAAAATATCAAAAATATTTTATTCTTGAATTTTTGGTTATTTTTGCACCATTTTATAAATATTTTAGCTTGCCTTTCATTATATTGTCTTTATTCTCCAATATTGAAAAAAGAAATAAAAAAAATATAATATAAAATATAAAAATCAGAAAATCAAAAATCAAAATACAAAATTAAAAATTAAAAAAAAAATTAAAAATTAAAACCCACAAAAAAATTCATTTGCTTGTTTGCTTAGTGTAGACACTCCACACATCACACACACACTTGAGCATTTTTGCTTGAACTACCTTGTTTGCTCCCTGTGTTCGAACTCTCTGCATACTTGTCACTATACACCATTTGTGCAGAGCTAAAAATAAATTTTAACTCCACATTATTTCTAATTTGTTGATCTTTAGTGTGGGTTAATTGTTGATTAAATTCGGATTTTGATTGGTCGATACTTCGACTGAGTTCACGCTTTGTGTTGAACTTAAGACCGTCGATATTTGAGTTTATCAAATGGCGCCGTTGCCGGGGAGCAACAGCGAGTAGTTCACATTTATTGATATATTTGTTTGATTGTGTGATTGTTTACCATAGCATCATTTTCCATCTCTTACATTTTGATATATCTTGTTGAGCTATCTGACCACTCTTCTTTGTCTTCTTGCGAGGGACCGTGGAGCGAGGCGGATCGTCTAGGTGACCCGACGCATCCTTGGGAAGCGGAGCCGGCTGTTCTTTAGCCAAGCCGGCAGGAGAGAGCAAGGAGTGAGAGAGAGAGTGATTAGATTAGTTTTCAATTATTTTTGGTGAGAGAGTGATTTATTTAATTTGTAATAATACAGGTATGCTTGGACTTGGACACTTAGACATTCGGGCCTAATTTCCGGGTGTTTGTTCACCCGGGGGCTCACCGCGGATTTCATCGAGTTTTTACCGCTGTCATTTTCCGGTTTTGTTTTCGTTTTTCACTTTCTTTTGTGGATTGAGCTCTTAGTTCTAGGTTCTGCTTGACTCAATTAGAATAGGTCCAAACACCTAATTATCTTTGCGTGCTCCTATAGATTCGTATTTGGACTTAGACTAAGTAAACAGTTAGCTAGTAGCTTCCAAATCCACGCGCCGCGAGCTCACACCCGAACAAGCGCTTTCTCCTACCCCAAATGTGTTGGGCAGAGGAGGGGTGAGCCTAGACCGGACACTCGGATTAGGAGTTACTAGTTAGCTTGTGGTTCTTCACGATAGCAGTTGCCTGTTCTAGGATGATTTCCGCTTGCATTTCGCCATATAGCATAGGTTTAAAAATTCTGCTTTGCATCCCGCATGGAGAGAGCTGGGATTCGCTGTAAGTCTTCTTACTTTGCACGCATCATCTAGGCACAAAGGTGAGATTTCCACCTTGGTGTCGACTTGCACGGCTTTTCCGACTCTATTCTCCCTCTGTTTTTGGAACAAAGTAGGATAAAGGAAAAATACAAAAACCGTTAGGCGCTTGTTTGAATTTACTCAAAAGAAGCGATAACACCAAAAAAATTAAAAAAGGGACTGCTAAAGAAAACTTGACCAAAATAAAATTGGTAATTGGATTCATTGCTTGGGGAGAGTAACACCCTCACTTGTCTTCAGGTTGCATGGGAAGGTTTCCTTCCAAGTGAGGTGAGCGCTTCGTAAGGATTAGAGCCCAAAACCCAACTTGTGGCTGCCTTGTGTATCGCCTGGATTTCCGAAGTATTGGCGCTACTATCGTACGTAGTCGAGTAGGACTTGGTCGCCATTGGTGACTCGCTATTGTGTGAGCACCGACCTTGTCCGAAGTACCGAGCTTAGGCCACGCCTTCACGGGTGTGTCTGTCTCACCGGCTGCGTCCGAGTAGGATCTTGCACGCTCACGGGTGATTCCGTTGCGAGCGAGGTCCGAAGTATCGGTTTCGCCTATCGGCTTCCTCCCTCTATTTCTTTGGCTGAGTAGGGATCCAGGAAGGGTTACAAGGATCTCAAAAAGCGCAAGTTACAGGTTACACAGGAGGAGGACAAGTACGGGGACACTTTCCTGGCAGTACTCTCGCTCCTATAGGCGTAGCGCTCTAAGGACTCGTGAAAAGATAAATACCTGAAAACAAGCTAAAACTGACAAGATAAAAGCCGATCCTTCACGGCTTCACGAGTTGAGTTGGTGAACTTACCCTTGCTTTGTGTTTAATTGTTAGATTTATTAAGGTCAAGATCAAAAACACCGCACAATCGTGCACAATTTTGTTGCATTTCATCTTCTTCTTACCTTGCATTTTCCCTACTCCTATCGAATAATCAAGATGATGGGACGGAGGTCTCTTAGGCCGACCTTGTCGGCACCGCTATCTAGCACTCCTCCTTACTCATCTAGGAATGCCTCGGAGAGTCCGCTCTCCGAGCCCGAGTTTACATCCACCCTGTTCCCCCTCGACCACCCTTCCCATTCTCCTTACCTCAGTCCAATCATTTCAGAGTTCAGTGAATCACAGAATTCAGCTCATTCAACAGCACCTGAAATGGCCTCTTTTGCATTTTCAGAGAATCCAGTAATGGCAGACAGAGGCGAGCACCCAGATGACCACGACCATCCTCCGTTCATTATTGACCAAGTGGCCATCAACAATTCCTTGCTAGCATCCCTGGAGACTATGCAGAGGCAGATCCGAGACCAGGGAACATTCATGGGTGATCTGATGAGAGAGATAGCACAGCTGAGAGAAAACCGACCTGGGGGCGGCGGCGGTGGAGAAGGAGGAGGACCTGATGCAGGAGGAGGCGATCCAGACGGTGAGCGACCGCCACAGACCATCATGAGGGAACTGCACAACCCAGCTTCGTCCCTCACTCACCGGTGGATCAGACTCCCGCCAATCCACGGAGACTTCGAGCTTCGGCACCACACGATTCAGTTGCTACCCAAGTTTCACGGGCTGCCGACCGAAGAGCCGCACCTCCATCTCCAAGAATTCGAAATGATATGCAGCACCATCCACGATCGGTTGTTGACCGAGGACACTATCAGGATGATCGCCTTCCCGTTCTCATTGGTTGATCGAGCCGCATATTGGCTCAAGCATCTAGGGCGATTCGTCGATACTTGGGCAGATCTCCGGTCCGTATATTTGAAGAAATACTATCCCCTCGGCCGGACCAACGCAGCTCGAGCCATGATCAGCAACTTCGTCATGATCCCAAATGAACAGTTCCATGAAGCATGGGATCGATTTAGAGAGCTCATAGACCGGTGTCCACATCACGATATCTCCAAGCCCCACCTGGTGCAGAGTTTCTTCTGTGGGCTGACACCGGAGCTGTAGGGGCTTGTGAACGCCTCTTGCGGTGGATCATATTTCTCTAAAGGTGAAGACGATGTATGGGCCATCTACGAAGGTATGGCAGAAAACTCTACAGTGATGACCCAAGCCAGAGTCTACACACAGCAAAAGCCCCCGCAAGGAGCGAGATCATTTCAGAGGATCGCTCGCATCGATGCCGGTCTCAGCGCAACGTCGGTAGCCGCAGCACAAGACAAGTCAGCAGCAGCCAACATGGGCATTATCAGTGAAAAGCTGGACCGCATGGAGATCCTCGAAAAGAAGCAGAACCAAGGTCTAGCCCAGATGGACCTTCTCACCAAGACAATGAGTGACCTGAAAACTCAAATTCTCTGTATTCAGGAGGCACAGGCCCATTCACAACAGCCTCCCAGGTCACAGGTTGCTTCCAACAGCAACAATCCCAACCAGACCTCCACCTCATACCGCCAGGTGAACCATATCCAGGCGGAGCCGGTTCCATTGTTGTAGTACCATCCAGAGCAACCGCCATCTCAGGAGACGCAGATGGTGGTGTATCAGCCGGAGCAGCCACTGGCAGTTCTTCCTCCACCTTCCTTCGAGCAGGAACCGTTGATGGAAGTCAACGGGATTTGGTATGACCGATACCCTCAGCCCGCAATTCGTAGGGATCATCCCGGATTCCATTGGGGTAATGGTGGTTCCTCATCCCAACAGCATCCCCCTGCTCAAGTACAGCAGATCAGCCAGCCACATCAGCAGCAACAGCCCCAGTATGCCCAGCCACAACAATACCAGAGTGGTCCTCGTCCCGCCTATCAGGGACAACAGTGGAGGCAGCGTCAGCCGCCTCAGCATTCTTATCACCAGCCTTCCCCCCAGTTTCAGCAACAACACCAGCAGCAGCAGCCCCAATTCCAGCAGGGACAGACGTCCGGTTCTCAGGGTCCAGCCTTCGAGAACCCTGCTCTTGATGATCTTGCCCGCTTGCTATCTGAACAGCGAGCATCTTTCAGGCAAGAAATGGATGAGTTCCGGCAGGAGATGAGGGATTTCATCAAAGGCAAGGCCGCCATACCCGCTCAGATCGAACCTAATCCAAATAACTTAAAAAGAAAATCTGAGCAGGTAGAGTCCACAGAGGATACCTCTCCTAGTGATTATTTGAGTGACATGTCTTATTCCTATTATGATGCTGATTTTGTTACTACTAGGAGCGGTAGGATGCCAGCCGGCGGCGCCTCTTCTGAGCGACAGCCAGATGCAGAACCAGGAGCGCCAGAGGAGCAGAGGAGCGGTGCTGATGCCGCTACAGATGATGTTGAAGACGGTGGTGCTGATGCCACCAATGATGGAGTCCAGGACAACGGTACTGATGCCGTTGTGATACCAGATGCAGACGGTGGTGCTGAAGCCACCATTTTGGATGATGAACCAGAGCGCGGTGCTGATGCCGCAAAGACCGGTGCTAGTGGTGGTGCTGAGGCCACCACATCTACTTCTGTTGAGCCACCCACTGTGGTGTCACCACATTTTGTATCTAGAGACTGTGGGAAGAAAAACAAAAGCAAAAATATGAATAAAGGAAAGGTTTCTGTTCAAATTACGGATCCATATGCGTTGAATGATGATGATTGTATGGATTCTCCGTCTTCACAGGCACAGGGACCGCTTCCTAGTCCTCCATCTGAGGAGGCCCCTACAATCCCCTTCCCTGAGGCACTCCGCCGAGCGAAGGGGAGTAAAAAAGAAAATCCAAAAAAGAGCCAACAGGTAGAGTTCGGCAACGAGATGATTGACAGATTTCATATTCAGCTGACTCTACGAGAAGCATTTGAGCATATCCCCTTCTTCAAGAAGAATTTGAAAGAAACAACTACTGTCAGGAGGAAGAAGAGGCACAGAGATCAAATCCATATGCTCACTCATGACACTTGCTGCGCCATTCAGAAAACATTGCCAGCCAAGCGACCAGACGCAGGAGCTCCCTATGTCAGATGCGAGATTCAGGAGCAGCAGTTTGATCGTACTCTATTAGACAGCGGCTCTTCAATTAACCTCCTTCCGGCAGCCTTACTCAAGCAGTTCGAGTTTGGCCCTCTTCTTCGAAGCAGAACCGTCCTTCAGTTTGCTGATAGGTCGATTAAGAGGCCGAAGGGGTTATTGAAAGACGTGGTCGTTACCATTCAGGGCCTGAAATTCCCCGTGGACTTCGTTGTGTTAGACATGAAGATCCCTGAGTCGGTAACTGATGCCCCCATCATTCTCGGACGTCCATTCTTGGCCACAGCCAAGGTGGTGACCGACCACGATAGCGGGAAGGTATGTTTTCGCGTAGAGGGCGAAACCATACAAATAGAGACGATCGAAGAGATCAGAGCCAGAGAGGCAGGATGCTCAGAACAGTCCAGCGAAGCCGAGCAGATGACAGAGGAGGAGCTAGACATCCACCAGGTTTGTGATTTTGAGATGACTGATGATGAATCCAACTGGAAAGATCCCGTAGCACCGACCCTCGCCTTGCCTACAGATTCTCTATATCTCAAGCTCATGGCAGTCGAGAGCCGGGAGAGCACATCCCTGGAGGAGGATATTTCTGAGGCTGACAGTGTTGTGATGAGTGGTGCTGAAGAATTTCAATCTTGCTCATCGTCTTCTGATCCCTCGGATTCAGACATAGACTGGGATGACTTTGATGACTATTTACCTTGTCTGATTCCTACTGAGCCAACAACCATGACAGAGTGCGAGCCGGTGCAGTTTATAGTTGATTCAGAAAGCCGCCCTTCGTCAGGAATTCATGCAGAGCGAGAGTTCTCACATGTAGACCTGGTAGCATTTACACAGACATATCAGAAGCCAGATCTGCCACCTCCCAGTTGTCCAGAACGAAAACCTCTGCCGCAGTCAATGAAGTACAGATTCCTTGCTGGAGAGCCAGAAATGCACCCAGTCATTATCTCAGCAGATTTGACTGGAGAACAAGAATCTCGTCTGATGGAGGTTCTTGAAAGAAACCGCAAGGCAATCGGTTGGAGTATAGCTGATCTCCAAGGGCTGAGCCCAAATCTTTGCTCTCACCACATTTATCTTGAGGATAACGCTAAGCCGTCGCGTGAGTTCCAACGACGGCTGAACCCGAATCTTCGAGACGTAGTCATGAAAGAAATTTCCAAGTGGTGGAGCGCCGATTTTATCTATCCCATCTCCGACTCCAAATGGGTAAGTCCGCTACATGTGGTACCCAAGAAGATGGGTATCACTACAGTTGTTAATGAGTCTGGAGAGGAGATCGCTACCAGAGTACCGACTTCTTGGAGGGTCTGTGTGGACTACAGACGATTGAATGAGGCCACCAAGAAGGATCACTTCCCGCTTCCCTTCATTGATCAGATTATCGAGCGGTTAGCCGGGAAGAGTCATTACTGCTTTCTTGATGGGTACTCTGGATACAATCAGGTGGCCATTGCGCCCGAAGACCAGGAGAAAACGACATTCACCTGTCCGTTTGGGACCTATGCTTTCAGACGGATGCCCTTTGGTCTATGTAACGCTCCGGCGACATTCCAAAGGTGCATGTTGTCCATCTTCTCGGACATGGTGGGTGACTGTTTAGAGGTCTTCATGGATGACTTCTCGGTCTATGGCGACGGGTTCGACGCTTGTCTTGACTGCCTAGACCGTCAGCTGAAGCGCTGCATTGAGGTCAATCTTGTCTTATCCTGGGAGAAGAGTCATTTCATGATGACTCAAGGGACGGTCCTTGGTCATATCGTCTCCAACAGAGGCATGGAGGTCGATCCGGCTAAGGTGGATATCATCAGAAAACTCAATCCGCCGTCCAACTTGCGTCAGTTACGGTCTTTTCTGGGGCATGTCGGTTTCTACCGACGGTTCATTCAGGACTTCAGTCGAATTGCCCGACCGCTCACTGACTTGCTCACCAAAGACACCGAGTTTATTGTTAATGATAAGTGTCTTGAATCATTTGAGACTCTCAAGAATATGGTTGTCTCGGCTCCTGTCCTTCAGCCACCCGATTGGTCTCTTCCATTCGAGATCATGACGGATGCTTCAGATTTTGCCGTTGGGGCTGTGCTTGGACAGAGGAGGGACGGTTTACCCTTTGCCATTCACTACGCCAGCCGGACTTTGGATGCCGCGCAGCGGAATTACACTGTAACTGAGAAAGAGATGTTGGCCGTAGTTTTCGCTCTTGATAAGTATCGATCGTATATTCTCGGATCTAGAGTGACCATCTATACTGATCATACCGCCATCCGGTACTTAATGGCTAAGAAGGATGCCAAAGCACGTCTCACCAGATGGATCCTTCTGCTCCAGGAATTTGATATTGAAATTAAGGATAAGCCTGGAGTCAAGAATGTGGTGGCGGATCATCTCTCCAGATTGGAGAATCTTGAGGAATCTGAGCCCAGCGCACCTATCACAGAAACTTTTCCAGATGAGGCGATATTGGCTGTCACCTCACTCCCGTGGTATGCTGACTTTGTAAACTATCTTGTTGCCAAGACAGTCCCTCAGGGTTGGCCCAGGAAGAAACTTGAGACCTTCCTAGCTAAGGCCAAGTTTTACCATTGGGAGGATCCCGTCCTTTATCATGAAGGAGGGGATAGTATCTGGAGGAGGTGCATTCCTCAAGAAGAGCAGCATAGCGTCCTCACATACTGCCACAAGCTTGAGGCAGGAGGACATCATTCTGGAAAAAGAACAGCACAAAAGGTGCTTCAATCCGGCCTATGGTGGCCTACTCTCTTCAAGGATTCTGATGAGTTCGTGAAGAGATGTACTGACTGTCAGAAAATGGGAACCTGCGGACAGAGAGACATGATGCCCATGCAACCCATTCACTTCTGTGAGGTTTTTGATGCATGGGGTATTGATTTCATGGGCCCATTTCCTAAAAGTCAGGGATTCGAGCATATTTTGCTCGCTGTAGATTATGTCAGCCGATGGGTTGAGGCCATCCCCGCCCGAGCCGCAGATGCTAAAACCGTTTGCAAATTTTTGAGGAAAAATATCATTTCACGGTTCGGTGTACCTAGAGTCTTGATTTCAGACGGGGGGTCTCACTTCATCAATGACAGAGTCAGGGCCCTTGCAGACGAGTTCGGCATTGACCATCGGGTTGCCACTCCTTATCACCCTCAGACTAATGGTCTTGCCGAAGTATCGAATAGAGAGATAAAAACTATCTTACAGAAAGTTGTCCGCCCAGACCGAAAGGATTGGTCACAGCTTTTGGACTCGGTCTTGTGGGCTTATCGGACATCTTTCAAGAATCCATTGGGGACATCTCCCTTTCGTCTCGTCTATGGCAAGCCGTGCCATTTGCCAGTGGAAATCAAGCACAAATCTCTTTGGGCAGTTACAGAGTTGCTTCTAGATCCCGAGAGTATAGGAGACCAAAGAAGAGCAGAATTGGCAACCCTGGAAGAATTGAGAGATACAACCTTTTCCAACAGCCTACAGTACAAGGAAAAAGTGAAGACTTGGCATGATTCGCATATCAACCATAAACAGTTTGAGCCAGATCAGAGAGTATGGTTGTTTGATTCCAGGCTGAAATTATTCCCAGGGAAATTGCAGAGCAAGTGGAAAGGACCATATGTGGTCAGGAAGGTACATGACAATGGCAGCATCGACATATCCGAACCGTCATCTTCTTCTACCTTCCGCGTCAATGGTCAACGCTTGAAATTATATCTTGATCATGATCCACCGACCATTGACGTTGCCCCCATTCTTCTGGTATGAGATGTGTCCTTTGACTTCCATCATCTACATTTCATACATGGTGATCAACTCTATCTTCCGCTGTACAGATCCATCTGTTTATATCACTCTGTTTTCTGTTGATTTATGTTCTTATTTCTTCTTTTCTTCTTTTCCTCTTCTATCTTCTTGATCTATCAAAAAGGTGTCACTCTTGTAGACAGTTTTCCATACTTAGGACGTACTTTGTCCTAAGTATAGGGGGGCGTGCACCCCGAGTTTTGCTATTCTTTTCAATCCTCTCCATTGTCTCCTCTTCTTGTCTGTACTTAGGGATATCTTACCCTAAGTATAGGGGGAGACAATCTGAGTACGATCTGTTCATTCCCACCCTTGACCCTCCCTGCTTTGTGTACAGTCTGCTATACTTAGGATTATTTGATCCTAAGTATAGGGGGGACGGTCAACTTCTCATTGATTCATTCATTTATTCTTTAGACTTATCTATACTTAGTACGAGTTATGTCTTCTCTGTTCTCTCCGATCTATGAGGACATAGCTCAAGCTAAGTATAGGGGGGTCGTATATACTGCGTATATACTTTAGCCACAACTCGTACTTTCGTATTTTCTTAATAATATGGCTAAAAATTCTTTAAAATTCATTAAAAATTCTTAATAAAAAGATGTGGTTATTCCTCAAATTCTTTTTGTATTTACTGATTAATAAATCGGGTGAAAATGTTTTTTGCAAAATGTTTGAAAAATAGTTTGAAAATCTTTGTGAACATCTATTGAAAACTATTTTGAAAATATTTTGTTTCGTGTTTTCAACCTTTGTGAAAAATGTGTGGATTGTAAAATTTCTTTTCTTTGTGTGAAATAAAATGTTTGAAAAATGATTTGCAAATGGTTTGAAAAATGGTTGCAAAAATGATTTGAAAAACCTATATAGACTGTTTTGAAAGCCTTTGCAAAATGATTTTCAAATGTGTGTAAAATGTTTGTAAGAACTATTTTGGACTATAGTTTTCAAAAATTGTGTGTAAATGGTTTTCAAATAAGTTTGAGGAATATACACATCACACCAAAATCCACTATATATATATGTATAAAATTGATCACTTACCCTTGTGAATTCTTAAAATTCACTTCTTGTATATATAAGAAGAAGCACTCCCGTGTACATAGTTTTAACCTTGTTTTTAGCCAAAAGCTTTTTGTTTTCAAAAATTCCCAAAAAAAAACATTTGCAAAATTAAAATAAAAAAAAAACATTTGAAAAATCTTTTTGAAAAATACAAAAAAATGCATCTGCATATGCATGCATCATATTTTCAAAAACCCGTAAAAAGTTCAAAATCCTTGAAAATTGCATCACAAAAATATTTTCTGCATCGCATTGCATAGCATGAGCATTTTTCGGATTGAGTTTGATAGTTGAACAAGTCTAAGTAAAATCCGGAGATTGGAGCTTGATTGGACCTTCAAATCTACCTAATAACAGGGACCTTATAGGAACTGGGTTTGAGGTACTTCAGGTCTAGTTGACTCAATTCTTTGAGGATCACGGGACTTGGTTCAATGGATTCTTGATTGCCTAAGTAGAGTATTTTGGAGCACACACACGACTCTTGTTGATAATGACCTAACTTGGACACCTGCACCTTTCACATGGCTCAACTCAGTTGGAGTGGTGAGGGGATTGGATTTGCCGGTATGAGACGCACACAAGTGGAAACATTTGTCCTCCTCTAAGGAGGGAAGTGCATCCCAACCCGTCCAGTGATTAGGAAGTCTAAAGACAGGAGGCTGTGGGTTGCGATAAAGCTTCAAAAGAGGGATAGTCTACTGGCTCAAGAGGAAAAACTCCTTATGTAAATGCTGCTGTATATAGTATTCAAAAAAAAATGTTCAGGCATGTACAAAAATAAAAAGCCTGCAAGTATGTACAAAGTCAATAAGCAAGCTTGAGTTCCAAAGCCATATCATGTGAGCCTGCAGCAGGATGACTTGACTACACTGGTCTTGCATCCAAGGATAGGTAGCTACACTGGCTACCGTCCATTCTTCTCTTCACCCCCTCCTCTTGAGCTGGTTGCCACTTGAACTTAGAAGGGAATACCCCGCTCCTCGAGGATGGAGTTGCTGGATTGGGGAATCATTGGGTTGTCGTACTGGAGAAGTCAGTTTCTTTGTCATTCTAGTTGGGGAGAGCCACCATCACTTACACTGTACAAGTCAGATTCATAGTCATAAGGGTTTGCGTATGAGTTGAGATATTTCTGACCTGGCTATGGAGGAGACTTGGACAGAGTTTTGGGATTTTCAAGGGCTGTTGGATTTCAAACACGGTTCTCACTAAGGTTCCGCCCGCACTAAAATTCCAAAGGTCCTACTTAAGCTCCAAACTTTGATTTTGTGAAGACAAGTTTGATAATTACACTTAATCCACCTTCTTCTTTTTCTTTTCTTTGTTTTTCTTTTTGCACTTATTGCATAAGTGTTTGCTAGGGACTAGCAAAGGTAAAGTACAGGGGGATGATGAATCCACTTTTCATCATCTTTATTCTATCATTTTGGCACCAAAAACCCTAGCAAATGCCTGTAAATAACATTAAAATCATCATCTTAGCATTCATGCATGTGCATCTAAACAGTGTGTAAATTACTGTAATTAAGGACAAAATTATAGAATAAATAAAGAAAAGAAAAAGAATAAAATATTGTAAATATTTTATGACCCGAAACCCCGAGACCTAGGCATCTTGATGAATAGGTCGACAAGGAATAAAGTAGGGGGAGATAAGGGCCAAAACACAGAGAAAATACCTATATTGTTATTCATTCTTTATTCATTTTGGGACCTATTTTTGGTTCCACTTTTTATACATCAAATAAAGAAACTTTGTACATGAAAGTTGTAGATAATATAATAAAGAAAAATACAAAATTGATTTCACAGAAAAATAATGTACAGATAAAAAGTTATGATCTGAATAAAAATCCAGAATCCCAACTTCCCAGACCCGTATCTCACAACTGACAACTCCAAATGCAGTGTACTCACCTTTAATTGTATATAGAATAAAATAATCTACCCAATGGCGGTGGTTTCGCATTTGGCGGAGCTACGGTTTGAAAGTTGAGTTTTGGACCCCTATTGTATACTTGTACATATTAAAATATTCAATTTATTATTTATTTATTATTTGTATAATTTTATATTTTTATAATGTTGTAAATAATACTTATAATAATGATGTGCATTAAAATCAGAATAAAAACATAAATAAAATACAAATAAAAATCATTGTATATATTCAACACATTGGTACATTACCTATATATATACCTATACAAAACATACTTGTATTTTATTAAATATATTAAACATATCAGAAAAATAAAATAAAAATATATTTGTATACATAAAAGTATTTTATAATTTTATAAAATCATAAATAAAAATAATAAAAATAAAATACCTAAATAAAAATAAAATAGTAAAATATATAGGTATTATACCTATATAAGGGTTAAAAAGGTAACTTGTAAAAATATAAGTCATAAAAATAAATAAAAATTAGAATAAAATACTACATAAAATTTTGAGCATTTTTTATTTTATAACTTTTGTTTAATTCGGCCATTTAGTATTTTAAATAGAATTAATAAAATATTTTCCAGGGTTTTTCCTGGTTGGTCCACGTGGACCAACCAGGAGGCCAGGACTGTTGACCTAGGTCAACAGTCTGACCTACACCCTGTAGCCTTTGTCAGAACCGCTGTTGACCCCATCTTCACCATTTTTTCGAGGCACGAGCTTTCATCCTTTCGACTCGATTTCTTCTGAGATCCTCTTCCTCGTTCATCCCTCTTACCCGCCAAGTGATTACATTGGGCTATGGATCAAGGAGCTGCTCCAGACCTCTTGGTCTTTGGACCCCTGTCACCTCGGGTCAAACCACATATAACCGACCCCCTTCTTTCCTTTTGAATTCGAGTCCCCTTGGTCCATCCTTCAGCGCCATCATCGTGCTCCTGAGCTCCGTGGAGGTGACAGCTCCACCGCCAGTCCTTCAGCCAAGGCGCGCGAAGTCGAGGGAGTCTCCACCACCTCCGCCAACAGCCGGCGTCGAGGTACCCTTTCTCCTCTGGCTCCGGCCATCGAGGGCACCCCCCGCTTGTTTCTTTCTTGCATTTAGTTCCTGTTAGCTGTAGCTCCAAAAACCCCAAAAAAAATTCGAAGTTTCATCAACCAAATCGCCCGATCACGCGCCTTGGCCGGAGCGCACCTCCGGCCGTGCATCCATACCGCGAACCACGCCCTTCCTCGACCATCCAAGGGTCCAGGCAGTTTGCCCTGGACCCGTTGACCATTCTTGCAGGTCAAAGCACGAACGAAAGCGCCTGGAGGCGAGTTTTGACGCTCGCCGGACTGTGGCCGAGCCTCCCAGCTCCGCCACCTTCGCCTGAGCACCTCGGCCGCCGCCGCGGTATTTTGACGCCTCCAGGAGAGAGACGAAGACCTGAGGAGCCTCCAGCCCGCTTTTGAAGCCAAACCGCTCGCCGGAGACGGAGCTTGGCCTCGGCGAACCTCGGCTCGCCGGAGTTCGTCGCTGTTCTTGCTCCGGGCTTCGCCACCGTTGGATCGAGGAGGAGCTCCAGACAGATCGTGGACCGTCCGATCGTGAAGACCCAGCCACCGTCGATCTCAGCCGAGATCTGATCCCAGACGTCCATGAGCGAAGCGACATCGGCCGTCCATCAAGCGCCACGTGTATAAGTGGCTTGCCATCAGCCGTCGGATCACGCGCATAGGGTATTTTGCACATGACCACTTGCGCCTTTTGTATTTATTTTTTAGTATTTAAACTTTTGTCCGTAGTGTAAAAGTTTTTGTAATATTTGCACAAAGACCCCCAGACTTTGTTTATTTGCACCTGGGTCCTTCGCCACGTCACCTCACGTGACCTGTACACGTGAGGGGGTGGGCATTTTGCAAGGATACCCTTGGTCATTTGTGTATTTCGTTTTAGTCTTGAAACTTTCGTAGCAAGTGTAATATTTTTGTATATTTTGCAAGTGGGCCCCCAGATTTTGAAATATTGCATTTTAGTCCTCACCAGGCGCGTGCAAGTCACGCGCCCTGGTGGGAAAATTGCTAAGAGGCCCAGGCGACTTTTGTAATTGCATTTTGGTGCTAAAAATTGAATATACAGTGTATATTTTTGTGGAAAATTGCATGTATGCCCCTGGATGTTTTAGATATTGCACATATACCCCTGCTAGACCTTTAATTCTTGGATGCTTGTTGTATTTATTTGAATGATCATTTTGAGTCCAAAAATTCGACAAAAATAGACTTAGGCTACTGGACACGTGTACTTTAACGCCACCAATTTAGTTTTTGATTTTATCTTATTTTAGTATTTATTAAAAATCAAAAACAGCCTATTTGTGCATTGTCTACCTTAGAAAATACCAAAAAAAATATTAAAACCTCTCCAAAAATTCCAAAAAAATTACCTAGTGTCTATTTTATCATATTTTAGTGTCAGTCTAAAAATCATTAAAAATCTCAAAAGAAAAACATTAAAAATTTAAAAACATTCAAAAACTTCAAAAAATTATATAAAATAGTAGAAAACTCCTAAAATCAAAATATCAGTTCCTGTTTGTTCCTTATTTTGTACTTTTTATTTGAAAAATAGTGTGAAAATTTTGAGCTACTGGTTGTTATTTTTAATTCCCATTTTTATCACAGCCAGCTTTAATTCCACTGTTTTCCTTTATTTCAGTACTTAAAAATGTCAAAAACACCTTGAAAAAATCCCAAAAATCACAAAAACAGTAGAAAATCACAAAAATATCAAAAATATTTTATTCTTGAATTTTTGGTTATTTTTGCACCATTTTATAAATATTTTAGCTTGCCTTTCATTATATTGTCTTTATTCTCCAATATTGAAAAAAGAAATAAAAAAAATATAATATAAAATATAAAAATCAGAAAATCAAAAATCAAAATACAAAATTAAAAATTAAAAAAAAAATTAAAAATTAAAAACCCACAAAAAAATTCATTTGCTTGTTTGCTTAGTGTAGACACTCCACACATCACACACACACTTGAGCATTTTTGCTTGAACTACCTTGTTTGCTCCCTGTGTTCGAACTCTCTGCATACTTGTCACTATACACCATTTGTGCAGAGTTAAAAATAAATTTTAACTCCACATTATTTCTAATTTGTTGATCTTTAGTGTGGGTTAATTGTTGATTAAATTCGGATTTTGATTGGTCGATACTTCGACTGAGTTCACGCTTTGTGTTGAACTTAAGACCTTCGATATTTGAGTTTATCAGTATCTCATATCCGAGTCATGAGACGATAATGGATGACATAGCATGGATAAATAAGAGGACCAAGGTTTTGACCGAACAATTTGATAATGTCATCCAAATAGTAAAAGACATGATCATCAACCAAGAGGAATCAAGACGATCACAGAGCGAACCCTAAACTCATCACGTACCTGAGTCCCACATACAAAAACCACAGACCACTGACCCTCCTACTGACTTTAGTGAAAATTCCAAAAAATTTAAAAAACCAAAAAATTCAACAAAATTGGACAACATCAATATGGAAGCATTTTACAAAAGTATGATCTTAGAGCTTCCATTAATCAAGGTCATGAGTATGTTCCTGATCTTCATAGATTTGTGAAGAGTCGACTATCACCTAAGAAGATATGAGAGAAAAGATCTCGAACAGAAAATCATTTAATCACTATGGCCAATTCAATGGTGCTGGCCCAAACAAACAAAGTCTGGAAAGTACAACGGTTGACCAAGGAGACCTGTGAAATTGAGGATACAGAATTTAATAATGTCGGATTGACGACGATTCTACCTTGAATATCCTCTCGAAGTCCGTGTTTGACATACTCGAACTCGGACTGCTAGAAAGACTCGAGTGATTATACAATTCCCCGATCGGTCCACAAAAAGATCGAGAGGAATCATTTCCGTTGACATTAATTTCCAAGGTGTCGCACATAGAGTGGACTTTATTGTCTTGGACATTGAACACCGAGGAGATATATATGAGTCTCCCATTATTTTGGGAAAGCCGTTTGTAGCTTCTGCTAGAGCGACTACTAATTGCGAGATTCAAGATATCATATTCCCGAACCAAATTGATCAAGTTCTCAAGGACACACCAAAACCTGAGACAACCGAACCAACAACCGTCAGTCATGATATAGAAGAATCCTCATATGTTCGGACCTCTCCACTTATCACAAACACAAATGAAGGAGAGACATCTTATGAAACAACTGATGAGCCAACGAAGGTGAATGATATCGAATGAGACATACCCAATTCACCACAACCAGGCAAGATTATGTCAGATCTCCCTGAGTCCACATACACAAAGCCAACAAAGAGTAAATACACAGGACGTGTGCTGACCTTACCAGAATACTACTATTTATATGGAGACTCATCTGATAGGGAACTCATGGTCAGCACCTCACAAAAGAATACCTCCTGAACCTATCACTTTCACCATTTCAGATTACTCATCAAGTTTGGAGGATAAGAGCAGTATGAGAGAGCTCAATTCGGAGAATCTGCAACCTGATCGAAATAAGAAGTCATGCGTCGACCCACGTCAGACTTTCCATGTCCCTCCCTATCCCTCCCTATTATTCATCTAAGGTCGGCTCCTCTGGTCCCACTCAATATACTAGAACATTATGTTATGACCAAATTGACACTTGTTCATCTGAATATTCAGAGGAAGAAAAGATTGACTTGAAAACTGATCGAGCTTTGAGAAAAAAAGCTAAAAAATAAGAATAGTTAGAGTGACATGACCTTTGATTATTATTCCAATGACAGCTCTGACGATGGCTGGGAATCGTTTGATTCTTCTTCTTCCAATCAATATTCCCTTCCACCACATTTCCTGAAAAAATTGACCGTAGACTGCCTTGATCATCGGCCAACCTTTCCCTCACCCCCATTGGTTTCCTTGTATATTTTATTCCTAGACTTAGGCCAAGGCCTAAGTATAGGGGAGAATCGATGCCATCTGTATTTAGTCATCATTCCACTCCTCATTCGATCTGTATATTCTCCAGATCTCATCGGTTCTCAGACACACTCATGTCCTATAGTTCGGTTGACCAGAGCCTAAATATAGGGAGCACCGATGACCGCCCTGTATATATCCATCCATTTCTCATCTTGACCTCAATAGCTCCATTTCTTCTTCTTCTTCTTCTTCTATACTTAGGCTGAGCAGAGCCTAAGTATAGGGGGACAGTTGACTTCTTTTTCTATTTTTTTCTTTTGACGCTTAGCACGAGCTATGTCATCTTGTCGCTTCTTGTGCTCTGAGGACATAACACACACTAAGTATAGGGGGCGTGTATATATTACATATATACTTTACCCATAGCTCGTACTTTTACGTATTTTCGTATATATTAATTATGAGATGGGTAAAAGTAAAAAAAACATCAAAACAAAACACACAAAAAAATCAGAAAAAAATCTCTCTTGCATATCTTCCTTGCATACAAAAAAAGAGAAAGAAAAACACCAAAAAATCTCTTTATTGCATATCATTCTTTCATTCATATCAAAAAAAATCATCTTGCACCTCATATGCATCTGCATTTCATTTTGCATATCTAGCATATGCAAAGCGGAAAGTTATTGGGTTCTAAACTGAGTTGTGAGTAGAAGTGGAGAGTGGTCTTAACATAGCCTTACTCTACCTAATTTCCTGAGGAACTTCAACTAGAAAGAGGATTTTAGAAGCTTTAGGTCTTTTGACTTAATTCTTCGATTTTCGCATAAAAATGTGCAACCTTTGACTCTTAGTGTCTAACCTGGTCTCCTAATTCTGGGTATAGCTTTTGAGTAGGGAATTAATCTGTTCTCTCACACTATGCACTTAGCTCAACTCAGACAGGGTATTGGAAGACTGTGTAGGTCTCTTTTCTGGTGGCGTGGACATCTAAAGATCGGAGTATGGGTTGAAATCAAGCTTCAGAAAAGGGATGGACGACTGGGCACAATTTTTCTAAGACCCCAAAATATGTATGGAAAAAAGATTCCATATCCGTAGGGGAACAAAAGATCCATACAAAGTTACCAAAAATCCATACCAAAAGAAGCAAAATTACCAAATAAATATCTGACCAAAAAAAATCCAAGCTTCAAGAAAACCTGCAGATCTCAGTAGAGACTTGGCTAAACTGGCCGGCTTCACAAGGAGAGGTGACTACACTGGTCACCCTCCAGTTCTTTTCCCCATCTTCTAATTTCTCCCCCTTTCGATTGTGAACACAACGCGACAGACCTTAGAAGGAAATACCTGAGTCCTAGAGGATGAGTTACTGGGAAGAGGGTTTGCATGGCAGTCCGACATTTTAGATGGGGAGATCTAAAACCTTTCACACACATGAGACAATTGTTCAATGTTCAATGGATATGCTTTGGGAGAGGGATTGATCTAAGATGACTTCTGAACCGAACAGATATAATGATATGTTGAACTTGAGAGCTGTTGATTTTAAAATCCTAACTCTCACAGAAGTTCCACCACAATATTAATTCAAATGTCGGGTCTAGCTCCATTTTCACATTTTGTTCATGACTTTGGTATGGAACCCAAAATCATTTCACCTTTGCATTTCATTTTAGTTGCTCAGGGATGAGCAAGGTTTAAGCATAGGGGGTTGATGAATCTGTGATTCATCATACTGAAAGATGAAAATCGAGCTTCGTTCCCGAGTAATTAGCTTCATTTCATCATTTATTCTGCATTTTTATCATTCATACAAATAAAATTAATATTTGCATTTTAACACTCATAATTGCATTCATAATCATCTTCACATTTGCACCTAATTTCATGCATTTTTAGATAACTCATGCTAACTCCAATTGACCTCAAATCACTCCATTGTGTACATGTTACTAACAAGATTAAAGGAATACAAAAAAATTACTAACTCAAATAATTGGCCTACGAGACAAAACCCCAATTTCAGACTAGATAGACTAAAATGCTCATATCTTCCTCATACAGTGCCCGATTTAGGTCTACTCACTTCTAAAGTAATACATATTCAAAGACCTTCAAAACAAGACCAATTTCATAAAAAAGCGGAGCTTGTATGTGAAAGTTGGGTTTTGGGCCTCTTTTGCGCGTTTTGAGTTTTCCCTGACTTTGACTTGATATTTTATGTACATAATTAACTCTTTTTCTCTTATTTATTTTTCATCTATATTCTTTGATGAAAATTTTAATAAAATCCACACAAATCCAAATTCAAGTTAAGACTGAAATCAAAGAAACTGACCGAGTCCGAGTGTCCTTTGCGAGTCTGTACAAATATCTCACTTTTCTTCTTTATTTTTTTCCTATTTTCTTCTTTATTAAAAAAATCCAAAAAAAGTAATGTGTAAATATTTATCTTTGATTTTATCATAATTTTTTTCTATTCTCTTGATTAAAAATTACCAAAAGAATTACAATAACTCAAAACTCAAGGTAATCTAGGCACATAGAGTACCCCAAAAAGTTTATTTTACACAGATGACCTCTTTTGCTCTTAGTCCCTTCATGAAAGTTGTAGATCTCATCGAGATGAGCAATTTTTATGTAGAGAACTTTTTGATCCGAGGTTGTTTGCTATTTCTTCAAGATTTTTTTATTTTTGTTTTTCGAATTTTCTAGAGCTGACACTTGGCACCTCCTAGAGCCGCCACGTGTATGCTAGATTTTAACCCCTTTTATTTCGTTTTTTATATAAAAATATTTTTTTTTAAATTTTCACCTCACATGCTGCGCACGTGAGGGACCTTTCCCTCTCCAGCAACTTGACCAAACCCGCAACCCCCGCATCGCACGGAACCTCCGCCCTCCTTTATCTCCTCCACCGGCTGCCATGCAACGGCCGCCGCGCACCCAAATCTTCCCAACCACCGTTATCTCCTCTTACTCCTCCCTATATAAGGTCTTCATCATCAACGATCTGGACCATTCGCCATATCCTACGATAGAGAGAGTTTGAGAGGGAGGCCGGTGACAGGGGCCTCCCACCTCAAGCGAGTCTTCATCCAGGCGAGATCACTTGGAGCTTCTCGGAGCCCTCGTCGGCTCCGATCAGGCAAAAGCTAGAGGAGGTCATCTCTATCCTCAATCCCAGGCGAAACTACATCCCTTCTCCTTCCATTTTCCATTCCCCTGTTTTTCACCATATCCCCTGTTTCTTCTTCGCACTCCCCGGAAGGACCTTCCTGGCTGCACGACCATCCGCCTGCGGCTGCTCGCCTCAACCGCGACAATCTCCTGGCTGAAGCGAATAGCCTTCGTTCGTCACTACTTCTGCAGAGATGCAGCTCACGCCACCCGCAGGCCACCTGCGGCACCTTCCCGCACATAGCAGCAGAGATTGCATGAGGTTTCAACCCTCGCATGCCTTCGGGACTCCAGCAGCCAAGCACCGCCGACTCGCATCTGGAGCACCCCGCCATCGACGCTCCTCCGCCCACGGAGGATCACCACCCTTCCACCTGCGAAGGGCCGCATGTGCTTCCATTTCTATGCAACCACCACCTCCATCTGTAGACGCGAGCCCCTACGCCCTTGCGCAGTCTCTGCGACTTCTGGCCGCTCAGCCTTCGAGCCGGAATCCCGTCGGGCGCCGCCACCGGACTCCACCTACAAGCGCCTATCTAGGCGTGTCGTCCATATCGCCACCCCTCTAAGGGGGTACGTGCTTTGCACGTGTTACGTTTGGAACTTTGCAAAGCTCACCCATGGAGACCAACATAATTCTAGAAGACCCCCACCACATGAGACGAACATGCAGGGTGGATATTTTACGGTAAAGCCCTTGGAGGAGCATCTTATTCACAGACAAACCCATCCATCTGAGGGAACGTGCTTGGCACATGACGACTGGAAAACTCGCAATAAATCCCCTCCTAGGATATGTAATTATCGTTGAGTCCTTGTTCACTCTGCATATTTATTTATTTATTTCTGTATTTGCATTGTGAACCCCGTGTTCTCCCATTGTTTTGAACCACTTTATTACATAATTTTATTATTCCAAAAATTGCCTTTTGTTCTTCAATTAATTCTTTACATTGTGGTATGCTCATGATATTTTTATGCATTGTGGTTAATTAATTAATATTAATTCTTGTGGAATATTGAATATTTTACCCAGGCAGCGCTTAGGAAGTCATATTTAATCAACCACAGCTCCAAAAATTGCCAAAAATTTGCAGATAGTAGAGTTAATTATTACTAACATTGTTTCCAAAAAGAATTGCATCTGCATGCATAGTTTCCTCTCTAAAAATCATTTCGTCCATTTCACTAATTGATTTTTAATAGGTATTACATCGAACATTTTTAGGATCTAAGATTTTTCTAAGATAGATCACCTAGTGATATATCTTAGATAATTTTATTCCTGAAAATAATTAGATTTAATATTTATTATAATTAATTAGTGAAATCTCATTGTTTGCATTCATTTAAATGTAGAATATTTATATTGCATCCAAATTTTTTAAAAAAAGTGCAGTAGTCTAATTTCATCATAATTAACATTCTGTACAAGTTTGAGGATTTTTGGACTTCATTTGATCGAAATTTGCAACTAAGCCCTTAAAACTTTGCCCAAATTGCATTTGCATCATTTATTGCATTTAAAAATACCAAAAAATACTTCTCTGAAAACCTAATTTCTTGATCGACTGAAAACCAACCTAAGGAGATAGTTGCATCCCTGAGTTCGACCTTGGACTTATCCAAGTAAAAAAAGAAAATACAACCGATTACTTTAATTGGACATTAATTAAAATAGTAGTTTTTGATCAATCGTGAAATTGCATGACTACAACGAACATCTTTCAACGCATTTAATTCGACATAATTAAGAGGGTGAATTCATGGTTCTTCATGCTACATG
This sequence comes from Ottelia alismoides, assembly GCA_037367405.1. Taxonomy (NCBI): domain Eukaryota; kingdom Viridiplantae; phylum Streptophyta; class Magnoliopsida; order Alismatales; family Hydrocharitaceae; genus Ottelia; species Ottelia alismoides. The sequence goes on from JAZKJV010009794.1 coordinate 582,379, forward strand.
CAAGGGGCTCAACCATTCTGAGTCGGAGATGGGATAAATGAAACCTGCTTCATTGTGATTTCTTTTATGATGATGTCCCGTAGGTTAGGGTTCAACCTTTTGTGAAATTCTCGAGACAATTTGCAATCATCTTCCAGATAAATGTGGTTTGAACACAAGGCTAGATTTATCCCTCAGAGATTTGAAACTTTCCAACCAAGTACATTGTGGTTTTTCTCTAGAAACTTGAGTAAGCGAGATTCCTGATTCGAGGCCAGTCTGCTGATGATGGCCAGATACATATTCTGTCCACCCACAAGGAAATCATACTTTAGACCTATAGGGAGCTGTTTTAATTCAGGAAATTATTGAATCTGCTCTGCGGACACTTCTGATATTGTGTTGGTAGGTGAATGTTATGCTAAAATGAATGAGGTGTTGTCCACCTCTATCACTCTTGGCTCTGACAAAAATGTACCGAACACATCTGCAATGAATTCTTCTTTTTCAATTTAACTTGAATCTTCTTCGAATAGGCTGATCAGTGATTCTAATTCTGACTTCTAGTTGAAGTGGAGGAAGGCTGGACTATGCTTTCCAGGTCCTCCTCTGAAGAGAGGATTTCGTGCGTCAAAATGTCATTCGAAGACAATTGTTGATCACTGATATCTGCAAGGTCACAGTCTTCTACTGATACTTCTGCTTGGCCTCTCTTAGATACACTCTCTGTAGCTTTAGGCTCGTTGATCATATCCATTGTCTGTCTGTCATTGCGAGAGCATAACGTGATCTTTCCAGATCCATAATCAACAATCGCTTCGGTAGTTCGAAGGAATGATCGACCATGAATAATATGGGTCTGGAGTAAGGTGCAGGCGAATCCATGTCCAAGACAACAAAGTCTAATGAGAAGCACATACCCTGCATAGTTACGATAACGTAGTAAACCTCTGGTCCACTTAATGGATCGATCGATAAACTAAAGGATCATGCATGTGAGTTTAAGAGGGCCCAACCTTAATTCCTGATGAGGGCATGATGTTTATAGAGGAACCGTTATCAAGCAATGTTTGCTCGAATATCTGATAGAAAATCTCGCATCTGATTATGGGTGCTCCCTTGTCTTTCTTCTCCTGCGTGAGATCACTAATAGCATTTATTATGGCCATGGTTAGGATGCGATTTTCTCCTCGTCCGCATCTGTTCTTGCGGGGCTGATGCCTTGAGGTATACGATTCTTTCAAACCTTTCTTTACTGCTGGCATGTATTCCATGTCCTTCATAATCGACACTTCCAAAACGAGATTTTGAATAATCTCCACAATACCGGGATCAAACAAAGCATTTTTCAAATTCTCCTTTTTTTGGTATTTTTGATAGCATCGGGAAAAGGAATATTCACAAAATGGAAACCATTGTTCTTAGTTACATGATCATTTACATATGACTGACTAGGAGGTGCACAATCATGCGAAATAGGAAAAAAATGAATTCACACGAGCTTTGACTTCGTCAATTAGTCCCGGATCGGCTACTGCTACAACTTTCTCCTTGGTTGGATCGGCTTGGCTCGGGCTCTTATTCTGTTTTTGATCTTTTTTATTTTTTCTGATTTTTTTGAATTTCTCTTGGTGGTGGTGATCTGGTGCTCCTCCTTCATCTTATTGTTCCTCACCCGGCTCTGTTGTTGGACCGGTTGATGCAGAAGACGACAACTCATCAGAAGACTTTTTATTCTTCCCCTAAGCTGCAATAGAAGCTGCAAGATCCTACAACTCTTGAGAGTCACTACATCAAATAACTTAAACTCAGATATACCTGACTCAACGTGATATGTTGAGACATCATGAACTGCCCGCTCAGTACCATTTGAAGTTATTAGGTTGGCCTCGACCTGTGCTGTAATAAGAGTTTTGGTGGCAGTGATGTCATCAAGCATCTAGCTCATCTCTGTTAGGCTCTTCACCAATTGGTCCAAGTAGTCAAGAGAGGGGTTCACAGGAGCAACCTCGGGTTCAACGTGCTGACCACAGTGAGTCTGCTATTGTTGTGGAGGCCGCGAATGAGAATATTGATTATGGTACTGAGGAGGAGGACACTGATAGTGTTGAGGAGGATGATATTGGTTCTGCTAAACAACCACATAATTATGATATGGCTGATGTTGACGTTATGCCAGCTATTGGTACTTGTAATTCTGTCTCCAAGTGTTCTGATATGGTGGAGATTGGTGCTGCTGAGTCTGAGACTGCTGGACAAATTTCCCACTAGAAGGTTGGTGGTACGACCTAATGGCAGAGGACTAGTCATGTTGGTGTCCGTCTGAATGTACCAGTTGTGCACCATTATTCCTGATGCCGTCCACCTCTTGAATTTGGGGTGGAGATGGGAAAAATTGATCCACATACGATGGTTGGGGCTCGGGCTGGTAGATGACTAATTGTTGCTTCGAAGACTGTAGTGGTACTTGGTTAGGAGCCTGCACGTAGTATACATGCTGGATTAGCTGTGGCTGCCCTGAACTCGGTTGAGGTGGTTGTGGCGATGAAGGATCCTTCATCTCAATGGGAGTTGCTGCTGATGGTCTCGCAACTAACAATCATTGATTTTGCTGATCAACATATCCAGCTACTTGGCAATTTGATCCAGCTTGTCCAGATGCCAGATTATTTTTTCGATCATAGATAATTTCCTCGGGTCCTATTATCGCTTCTCAATGATATCTACCTTGGACAGGTGGCTCCTGATGATGCTGAGGTGGAGCTCTCATCCCTATATGTTTCATGGGATGCTGCCATATTGATGGGCTTGTGGTGGATTTTTAGAGGTCGCTGATACACACGAGATGAAGATAATGCAGCCTCTCTTTTGACCATTTCTTCAAATATTTTCCAGATGACGTCCTCATCCCTGTTGAAATGAGAGCCACCACATGCAGCATCAACAATCCTTTGACTTTCCTATGTCAAGCCTCAAAGAAATATTGGACCATGCTGGTCCGAGGAATGTCATGGTGGGGGCAATTCTCTTGCAAATCTCTAAACCTCTCACATGCTTCAAGTATGGACCCGTGCGGTCCCTGGGAGATCTTTCTGATTCTGGCATGCATCTGGTTGAAACGACCCAGAGGTAGAATTTATGGAGGAATGCAAACTTAAGTTCCTTCCAAGTCATCACTACCTTCCTCAAGTGATTTATCCAGTACAAAATCTTGTCCTGAAGGCTGAATGGGAAGGCGATCATTTTAACTACATCTAACGGGATGTTAGGATAGTGCGTTTTGCGGCAGATGAGGGAAAATTGTTGGAGATGATATATGGCTGATGATCGCGAAATCCACCTCTTTAATATCGATGAATTGTAGTATAGGAGGTGAAAATCGGTCGATCAAAAACCACAAACTTTGAATGTTGTGGAGTAATTTTTACTTGGTAAGTGTACCAAGGTCGAACTCAGGGAACGGTGATTTTTAGTTGCATGGTTTTAAATCAAATTAAATAATTAATTAATGCTTGATTAATTTGTGTGTTTGTAAAAATATACAATGCAATGATGCGAATGTGATGCAAGGGAATTAAACAGAATTTATGCCCAGGATCTGTGATCTAGAATTCCAATCCAAACAATGATGATCAATTTCCTCTATAATAAATCACAGATCAGAAGATATCAAATCCAGAAATATGTGTCAAATTAATTCCTAATGCGAATAAGAGTGAATAGATCCCAGAGAATTCCTGCTATCAATTTTATCTCCAAAATTCTTCAAATTATATTCTTAAAAGATATTTGCAGTCTACAAGTCAATAGGTCTACTCAATCTCCTTAATTTAACCCCTGCATAAAATAAGTCCTCAAATAATAATTTAACTCCAACGAATTCCTGCAAAATAAGTCATCAAATTATCCAAGGTGATTGTGGCACAAATATGTCAAAATAAGCCTACACATGTCAACAGATATACTCACAAATAATTGACAATAAACCACCTCAGATCTGTTCACAAACTATGCTAAATGGTAGAGCATGAAAAGAGCTTCGAAACGACATATTATACGCTAAAATCGGAGTCCAGATGGAGAAGATATGCTAAAATGAAGTTTCAGGGACTAAAATGTAAATAAAATAAAATTTTCCTTGCAAAGAGGTCCCTAGAAGGACTTATCTGTAATTAATGAAAACTTGAGGGGCACTTCTGAAATTTTCCCCTGGCGGGGCTATTTTTGCAATTTCTGAAAGTTGCAAGGGCGTGAATGCAATTTTCCCAGCCACGCACGTGCGTTGCACGTGCGCCTGGAGGTTTGGACCGTGGCGGAGGTTCGGAGCTCCCGAGCCTGTGGTCTGGAGAACCGAGGCTTAGGCTCGGACGGCGGGGCTGAGGCTCGGAGGTCCCGAGCCTAGGTTCGGGTGACCGAGGCTAAGGCTCGATCAGCCCGAGCCTCAAGGCTTGGGGACGGACACGTGGCGTACGTTCGGCCGTTGGATCGAGGGTAGTATTGCCAGATCCAACGGCGGCTGGAGTGGGCGGAGCTCACCTCCGCGGTGGATGGCGGTGGGCGCGAGGCGGCGGAGGCTGAGGCGTGGAGGAGCGAGGGCGAAACGACGGCGAGGCCTCGGCCGGTCGACACACGACCGGTGGAGGCCTGAAGAAGGCGGTGGAGATAGGCCGAGCGTGGTGGAGGCGCTGGCGGAGTTGGTGAGACGGCAAGGCGGCGCCAAGCGCGGAGGCGATGGCGACGCAGAGAAGAGGGCTGGGGCTGAGGCGGAGCCTCCGCGCGAAGGCGGAGGTGCTGGGATGTCGCGGTGACGGCGCGGAGGAGTGTTGACGATGTACCTGTAGCAAAATAACAAAACAAGAACAAAGGGGGGGGGGGAAGGTCGGGTGCGGTCTCGGCCTTTGCAAGGCCGGCTGAGGGTGCAAGGGTGGCCGGCGAGCTGCTGTGCAGCCGAGGGCGGAGAAATGGAGGGCTGTACCTGGGGTACCTCAGGCGCCTCCGACAATGGCAGCAGTCGGGGCTGCTGGATCACGCCGGCGAAGATGCTGTCACCACCTCCAGAGCAATGGCGGATGGGTCGGAGTGTCGCACTGGGGCTGAGTTTTATAGGAGGTGGTGCGAAGGCGTTACGGGAGGAGGGAGTGATGGCGGTGTGCGTAACGGCCGGAGGAGGCGAGGGAGCGTTGGAGGAGAAGAAACGGCGGGGGAGGGCGCGGGCGTGAAGGGCTGGAGGAAGAAGAGGGTCACGTGCCCAGCACGTGACCCGGGGGGCGGCCTGGAAAGAGAGTAAGTGGGGGGTGCCACGTGGCACGCCCAGGGGCTGCCACGTGGCACCCCAAAAAAATTTCAAAATTAATAGCAAACAAAAATAAAAAAGAAATAGCAGGAGACCTCGGATCAAAAAATTTCCTTCACGAAAGTTGTTCGTCTTGTCGAGATCTACAACTTTCATGAAGGACCTGGGAGCAAAAGAGGTCACTTGTGCAAAGTGGTATTTTTGGTGGTTCTCCATGTATGTGGAAAAACCGATTTTTGGGATTTTGTATTTTTTTGGTGGTTTTAGAGAGGATAAAAAATCTAGAAAAATTTAGATAAAATAGAAGAAAATTATTCACACATTAATCTATTTTTTTTGGATTTTTAAAAGATAATAAAATAGGAAAATAAAATAGAAGTAAGAAACAAACAACTTTTGTACAGACCGACAACGGACACTCGGACTTGGTCAGTTTCTTTGGTTTCAGTTTCGATCTGGATTTGGATTTTTGCATTTCTTATTAAAACTTTCATCAAAGAACATAAATGAAAAAGAAACAAAATTAAAAGAGTTAATTAAGTACATAAAATCTCAGATCAAAATTAGCAAGAAGTTAAAATGCGCAAAAGAGGCCCAAAACCCAACTTTCACATATGAGCTCCGAATTTTATGAAATTGGTCTTGTTTTGAAGGTATTTGAAAATGGAGTACTTTAAAAGTGAGTAGACCAAAATCGGACACTGTATGAGGGAGATATGCTCGTTTTAGTCTGTCAGATGTGAAATTTGACTTTGGGATTATTTGACACTTATTGGGGTTAGTAATTTTTTTGTATTTTTTTATTTAATAAGGTTAGTAATATCTGCACAATGGAAGTGGTTTGGGGTCAATCGGAGTTAGGATGAATTAACTAAAAATGTGAGAAGTTAGCGGCTTTTTGGGCTAATTTACACTGGGAATTTTAAATGCAATTATGCATGATGAAATGCAGGTATTATTTATACATGCATGGTGGCTAATAATGCTCTATTAATGAATAATTACAGGTGGATGATGGGGGACAGAGCCTAAATGACCAATTTTAGCATGATGAATACGAGATTCATCATACCCCTATACTTAGACCATGCTCGTCCCTGAGCATGAATGAATGATTTAGTTGAATACATCCCTGGCTGTGTATGTGAATTTTCAAGGCTTAATTCAGAGAAGACCCTTAATTTGAGTGATCCTAAAATTCTGAGCTCACCCAAGCTTTAATCAAAAGGTATCCAACTTTTCTAATTTTCAGACTCTCTGTTTGTACATATAATATAAGGATATGATTTTAAGTGTACTGCATTTCATGAGAGTCGAGTCGGGGCATCACTCAAAGTTCCAGTCCCAAAGATCCTCCTCTAGACCTAATCCTCAACACTAGAGAATAAGTCTATTCTTGCTTCAGTCAACCGTCTCATTAGTTTGTCAGACTTGAAAGTGTATATGGACGGCCAGTTGATGGAGGATATAGGATTGTGTGTAATTTTCTCTCCCTTACATTGGAACAAGGTGCCTCTCGAGTGCCTTATTACTCAACACAAGTATATTTTTATTTTGTTGATCAATGTGTCCGTCAAGAGAATTTGGAGTCGTCTGCACTTGTTTTTCTGGGAGTACACCGGGGTGTGTCTCTTTTGAGTATCTAAGATACCTTCGACACCCAGACTTGTATCGCTTACGATGCAGAGCCCTTTTATGGTGTCAGCCCGACTCCTTGGTCCTAATTAGCGTTTGGTCCAAGTGGACACTTTGAAATGTTTGGGAGCGCTCGCCATTGGTGGAAGCTCATTTGGAATTTGACTTTGGATGATAGAGCTTTTCTTTGACATTTTTTTTTGTTGGCTAGCTCCACTGCTTTTACCAAAAGTTGGCCAAACTGATCAACAATTTTCCTTAAGTTTCATCACACCCTGGCACTTAGGTCAATATCAAAAAGATAGCATATGAATCTTGTTCACATACTGGCTAGTGTTTTGCTGACACTCAGGTTTTCTGAAGCCTTCATTAACTTTATCCCATCCTCAAATATCATCAGACCGGATCTAGACTCAAATCTCTAGTCCTAGTTCCTCAAGTGATATCTCAACTCATCTCATCAATCATGCAGTTGTGGGAGTGATTGTGCTGATCATATTCTTTTTTTTTTGAAGGTAGAGATGAAGAGTGCAATATAGCGCTCAAATCTTTCAAACTAGGGAAGTGTGGATTATTAAGTTCAAAACCCTAATGACTAAGGCAGGCTAACGCAGAATCTCAAGATCTCAGAAATCAAGTGTCCTCAAAAATCCTCAAGCCTTGAGTGATAGTGAATGTGCCAGGAATATATCGACCAAGGAATGCATGAGATGCTTGATGAAATGCAAGACCATGAGTGATGATTTTTTTTTCTTTTTTCTTTTTTTTTGTGTGTTTTTTTTTGAAAGGTATTATACACACTACTTGTACCCATCCCCGATGTTAGATAAAAACGATTAAAGTACGAGCTATGGATAAAGTAGATAAAATATATACAAACACACCCCCCTATACTTAGCATGTGCTATGTCCCCATGGCACAAAGTGAAATGTTGACATAGCTTGTACTAGATATGGAGAGATTAAAAACAAAAGAAGAGAAGCGATGTATAAACAATGGATGCGGTCCCCCTATACTTAGGCTTAGGTCAGCCTAAGTATAATCGATTGATTACAGATGGGGAACCGGGAAGAATTTCGGATGTACAAGATAGTGTAAGTTCCGGAGAGGTGTGCTATGTGGGCAGATCAAATTTTTCATCAAAACCTATGCCCTGAGTGAAGGAGATCTGTTCAACTTGTACTAATTGCTCATTGGATTCGACAAAATGTTTAAGCAGCTGACCGTTGACTATAGATGTTTGTGCGCTATCTGCGGTCTCTGAGATCTCAACACTCCCATTATTGTGTACCTCTCTTACAATGAAGGGTCCCGTCCATTTTGATTTCAATTTTCCTTGAAAAATTTTCAACTTTGCATTAAATAGCCAAACTTTCTGCCCCGGGACAAAGATCTTTGTTCGAATGTTCCTGTCATGCCATCTTTTTACTTTTTCTTTGTAGATGGTGTTGTTTTCATAAGCATGATTTCGGATTTCAGACAGTTCATTCAAATTCATGTCTCGGTTCTTCTTTCCTTGATGACAGTTCCAATTAATCTTTTTGATTGCCCATTCTGATTTATGTACGAGCTCTGCGGGCAAATGGCATGGTTTTCCATATACCATTCTAAACGGGGAGGTGCCCAATGGGGACTTATAAGCCGTCCGGTAGGCCCATAGAACTTGGTCCAGGAGTTGGGACCAGTTCTTCCTGTCAGGGCGAACGAGCTTCTGTAAAATTCCTTTAACCTCCCTGTTTGACACCTCGGCCATGCCATTGGATTGTGGGTGGTAAGGCGTAGCGACACGGTGCTCGATGCCGTATTCCTTAGTCAACTTCTTCACCTCCCTGTTGACAAAGTGGCTTCCCCCATCAGATATTAAAACTTTTGGAATTCCAAACCTCGAAATAATATGATCTTTCAAAAACTTGCAAACTGTTTTGCTATCTGCAGCTCGAGTAGGGATAGCCTCCACCCATCTGGATAAATAATCTACCGCGAGAAGAATAAATTCAAATCCTTGACTATTAGGGAATGGGCCCATAAAGTCAATGCCCCATGCATCGAATACGTCACAGATAATCACTGGTTGCATAGGCATGGCATCTTTGGAACCAATGGTTCCTCCCATTCTCTGACAGACGGGGCACGACCTCACAAAATTGTAAGCATCCTTAAACAAGGTCGGCCAGTAAAATCCACATTGCAATATCTTCTCAGCAGTCCTCTTCCCAGAATGATGTCCTCCTGCCTCCAAGGTGTGGCATAGATTGAGGATACTTTGATATTCCTCTTGAGGAATACATCTTCGCCATATGCAATCTGGTCCTTCAAAGAAAAGGAAAGGATCTTCCCAATGATAGTGTCTCGCTTCCGATATGAGACGATCGATTTTGTTTCTGGGCCAACCTTGAGGAACTTCATTGGTGACGAGATAATTTACCGTGTCTGCATACCAAGGGAGCGAGTCAATAGCAGAAATTGACTCGTCTGGGAAGGTTTCACGGATGGATTCAGATTCCGGAATTTTATTATGTTCAATCCGTGATAAATGATCAGCCACGACATTCTTAACACCAGGTTTGTCCTTAATCTCCAAATCAAATTCTTGAAGCAGTAGAATCCATCTCAGAAGTCGTGCTTTTGCATCCTTTTTGGCCATTAAATAGCGAATGGCAGAATGGTCTGTGTAAACTGTCACCTTAGATCCCAGAAGTATTGATCGAAATTTTTCCAAGGCAAACACCACAGCAAGCATTTCTTTTTCGGTCACAGTGTAATTTTTCTGAGCAGGGTCTAAAACCTTGCTTGTGTAGTGAATAGCATACGGGATTCCATCCTTCCGTTGTCCTAATACAGCCCCTATAGCGAAATCAGATGCGTCTGTCATGATCTCAAAGGGAAGAGACCAGTCTGGGGCTTGTAGGACGGGTGTCTCAATGATTCTTTTCTTGAGTAATTCGAGGGCTTCTAGACACTTATGATCTACCAGGAATTCGGTGTCTTTCCCAAGAAGGTCTGTTAACGGTCGGGCAATTTTTGAAAAGTCTTTTATAAATCTCCTGTAAAATCCGACATGCCCTAGAAAAGACCGTACTTGTTTCACATTTGTGGGTGGCTCAAGCTTTTTGATCACATCAACTTTGGCAGGGTCAACCTCCATTCCCTTCTTGGAGATGACATGCCCTAGTACAATGCCCTCTTTTACCATGAAATGGCTTTTTTCCCAAGAGAGCACCAGATTCACTTCCCTGCACTTTTGGAGGACTCGATCCAGGTGCGCTAGACAATCATCGAATGAATCACCGTGGACCGAGAAGTCATCCATGAAGACTTCCAGGAAATCCCCAACCATGTCGGCAAAAATTGCAATCATGCATCGTTGAAAGGTGCCGGGGGCATTGCAAAGACCAAAGGGCATTCGCTTGAATGCGTATGTGCCGAAGGGGCATGTGAAAGTAGTCTTTTCCTGGTCCTCGGGGGCGATGGCAACCTGATTGTAGCCCGAGTACCCGTCTAAGAAACATAAGTATTCTCTCCCTGCCAATCTCTCCAGGATTTGATCAATAAAAGGCAGCGGAAAGTGATCCTTTTTCGTTGCGGCATTCAGGCGCCTGTAATCCACACAGACACGCCACGACGTGGGTACCCGTGTCGTAATCTCTTCTCCCTCCTCATTGGTGATAATTTGGAGTCCTGACTTTTTCGGTACTACATGCAAAGGTGACACCCATTTGGAGTCGGAGATGGGATATATGAACCCAGCTTTACACCATTTTTCGATCTCAGTCTTAACCACTTCCCGTAAGTTCGGATTCAATCTACGTTGGCATTCGCGGGAGGGTTTAGCATTGTCTTCCAAGTAAATATGGTGTGAGCACAGGGCTGGGTTAATCCCTGTAAGATCAGACAATCTCCAGCCTAAAGCCTTGCGGTTTTTCTCCAAAACATTAAGCAGGCGGATCTCCTGCTCTTCGGTCAGTTGTGAGCTGATAATGACCGGAAATTGTCCTTTTTGTCCTGCAAGGAAGGCATACTTAAGTGTAGGGGGCAATGGTTTGAGTTCAGGTAAGTCAATGATGTTTCTTGAATCTGGTTCTGTCTGTGATGTTTGTTTTTGTGATGTGGACGCTTGTAGTGTATCAATGTTGACCACCATCATGGTTGTATCAGGGATCGGATCGCTAATGATGGAATGAGGTGTGGCAATCGCCGCGTCCGATCGGTTTACCTTACTCAAGGATTGTCCATAAGGAGAATGGACTGACAGGTCGAGAGTGGCCTCTGAGTCTCCAAGAGTATAGGTAGATGCATGGATGAGCTGGCAGACTAAGTCATCAACAATATCCTCACCAGATGAGGTGGATTCTATCATTGCGGCTGAGTTTTTTCTCCAGGACCCAGCTGTTGGTTCTGTAAATTCAATCTCAGTTTCTGATTTTTCAGACTCGGTGCTCGACTCAGTGTCAGGTCTTTGGAACCTAGTTTGCTGCATTTTAAGTTCAACTTTCCCGAACTGGATTCTCCCTGATGTATAATCAAATATAGCTCCTGCGGTCCTAAGGAAGGGTCGCCCTAGTATCATCTGGGAATTCTTCCAATTTCTAGGGACATCCATGTCAAGAATTGTAAAATCCACTGGGTAGTTTTGTCCCTCTATGTTGATGACAATGTTTCGAATCTCGCCCCTAGGTCGCTTAGTTGATGTGTCTGCGAATTGAAGTACAGCTGTAGATTGTTTAAGAGGACCTAGATTTAGATGCTCATATAGGGTTGTGGGCATGAGATTGATGGATGATCCATTGTCTAACAATGTTCTCGCAAACTTGATTTCCTTGATGTAGCTAGTGACAAAGTGAGCACCCATGTCTCTCTTCTTTCTTGGCAGCTCATTTTTTATAAGACGAGATGTGGCTACTGAGAGTATGTGTTTCTTTGTTCGGCTAGGATTTTGTTTGCTGGCCCTAGTTGGTGTGCATCTCACCTTAAGGTATTTCCGAAAAGCCGAATCTCTTTCTATCATCTCGTCCAAGGACAGAGTGACCTTAATGTTTTCCTTGCAGATGCGGGCCATCTCATCATCATTTTTTTGATTTTTTACGTTTTTCTTCTTCCCTGCCGTAAGAGCACGGGGGAAAGGAACGGATTTGTTGTGATCAACATCATTACTTTTATTGAATGAGAAAGTTCGTACAGGACTCTGACTCGGACTAAAAACAGGGAAACTTGGTGGCATTTCTTTGTCTGACTCAGACTCAGACTCTCCATTATATCCGGGTGGTGTGGGTGGGACTTGTTCTTTCTCCTCCTGTCTTCCTTTGTCAATTCCCCCAGGGTTGTGTGAATTGGTGGACACTGGGGCTATGTCTTCGTGTTCCTTTGCTCGATCAGGCATGGTTACGGTCCTTCCGCTCCTAAGAGAGATATGATAAGAGTCATTATTTGAGGAAGGTTTAAGCTCAGGTATGGAATAGTCAGAGGTTAATACCTGATTGTGTCCAAGGCTATTTGGGTTAGCCTGGACTTGAGCTGGAATCACGGTCTGGGGTGCTGTCACCTCATCTCTCCAACGAGAGAGTCGATTTATGTCGACTCTCATGTCATGAAGCTCATCCAGCACTCGCTGGAGTTCTGGAGAGATAGCAGAAGAGGAGGAGGACCCTTGGCCCTGCCTGGCCTGAGGTCGCTGATATTGCCCTTGTTGGCTTTGGCGTTGGTTCTGCTGTGGCTGAGGTTGATAACCCGTGCGATATTGCTGCCTCTGCTGTAGTTGAGGTTGGTAGGTGGGCTGGGCTTGCGGTGGACGAGGATTTGGAGTAGAGTTTTGGCCTGAGCGATTGACTGGTTCCAAATTGTACCAGACTCCGTTTATCTCCATGACCTGTGGAGGTTCCTCAAAATCAGTCTGAGCGGAGGTTTCATTAGTTTGAGAGGACAAGACTTGGTCTCCATCCCAATGGCTGTGTTGCCCTACCCCTTGACCTTTAATGTAGTGAATTTGGTGTATGGGTGCGGGGGGTGCAATCTTTGATACCCTGTCAGCCAATTCCTCCATTTGTTTAGGCAATTTGGCCAATTTCTCCATATCAGATGATTTATGGATCTCATCCACCTTTTTATAAATCTGCTCAACCATAGTTAGCTTATCAGCTATTATTCCCATGTCAGCATTGTGGTCGGTTGTCAGATTATTCACCATTTTTTTGGAGCTGGCTATGTAAGCCCGGCTAGTGGTTTGTGCACGGCTAGACTCAGCAAGTCTTTCAAACACCTTGTATACGGTATCCTCGTGGCATCCCATGTAGCTTCCTCCGCAAGATGCACTAACCAACCCTTGAGTCTCAGGGTTCATCCCGCTCACAAGACTTTGGACCAGCATCATTTTACTTATCCCGTGTCCTGGGCATTTTTGTACTAAGTCTGTGAATCTTTCCCAGGTTTCATGAAATGGTTCACTCGGGTGTTGGGTGAAACTCGTGAGCTTTATCCTCATTTGATTAATTCTACTAACTGGGTAGAATTTCTTTAAGAACAGAATCTTGAACGTGGCCCATGTCGTGACTACTTCCCCTAGATTTTTTAGCCAGTAAGACGCCTTATCAGTCAAGGCGAAGGGGACAGCTCTCAACCTTATGTAGTCCTGGCTAACCTTAGGGTGGCAGAGGTTAGCACAGACTAACTCGAAGTCGCGGAGGAAGATATATGGTTCTTCATGGTTATTTCCTCCGAACTTTGGCAATAGTGCCAGGAAATGCGGTTTGTGTTCGAACGCATCCTCAGGGGGGACAGGTCTCAACCAATTATAATCTTCATCTAATTCTGGGAGATACGTGTCTTCCATAGCAGCCTCGCCTTGTTGTATTATTGCCAACTGCGTCCTAAGTAGTTCATTGGTTTGTTCGGCAGCGGTTATTCTAGCCAAGAGGGCATGGATGGGGTCATTGTTGTTCTCATCGTCACCAGGGTTCTTCACCTTTGGAGGCATTGTTATTCACCTTCAGAAAGGAAGAGTTAAGTGTTAAGTGCCGGAATTGAATGAGGTTTTTGATAAGGATAAGAGATTCCTTAGCAAAGGAGTGAAAAGAACAAGACAAGGAGCATGGAGAGAATCTCTACTAGGAAGCAGACACAAAGCAAACACCAGCCAATTTTCAAGTTCACCACTCAACACAGATGAAGGCACGTCAGGGTTCGGCCGCTTATCTTTTCAGTTTTAATTTAATGACAAGACAATCTTGCAAATTAAGCGGAGCTGTTAGGTGCCGAAATATTTCATAAAGACTGTCCCGAGTTCATACAACTAGTTGCACCCACTTTCAGCCAGTATAGGTGTAAGTACGGACCGTTTAAACGGCTACCCGTGTTACTTGAGGACGGTGCCTTCCGCGGTGTCCTCTAAACCACCTACTCTGCTAAGGGAAGTCGGACCGTAAACGGCTACCCGAGACCCTCACTGAAAAGTAGCTAATTGTTTTTAAAATCAGTAGTCTGAATGAAGTATTTCGGTTTTTGGCTCTACCCTAAGGTGTGCGATCTTGTCCTTAATCAAACAATGAGTGGGTTTCTCTCCACCAAACAAGAGTTAATTTTAGGTTAGTTTATTTGCAGTCACCTTGATTAGCAGTCCCAATTTTAGATTAAGGTTATCACTGTAGTTTAGGTGAGCACAGAAATTCACGCCTAACGAGCAGTCCCAATTCCGTTAATTCCTAAGTTGCAAAACTCGAGGAGGGAGAATCGAAAAAGCCGATGCAAGCGTAAATCAATGATGCATGCTTAAGAGAAGGACTTACAGTGAATCCTCGCGTTCTTCATGTGGGATGCAAGACAAGGAATTTTAAATTTACACTAAATGATATGCACAGATGAAAAACGCCCTAAATAGATAGTTCTATTAGCGGGAAGAATTGATTTAAAATTTGGCTAATGTTGAACGATCTATAGTGCGTTTAATTAGTGAAAAAGTGTGGCCTAGAGATTATGGGCACAATCAATAATAAACAAGCAAGCGTATATGTGCCTAAGTCCTACGCCACTCAAGTCGGGTCCCAACCACACAGAAGGGGTTGAATCAGACCCGACACACCACAGGAATGTTCAGTCTGAAATTATTACACGGGTTCAAAGAGAGGGACCCGGAGAATACTGCAGAAAATAAAATCTACTCTAAGCTCTCTCTCTCACAGGAATTAGAATTCAAATTTTTGTCCTTGCAGATCCTTGATCAAATCTCAAATTTTCACTCCCAGTAGTTTATCTGCAAAGAGAGAAATTGCGGTTAGTAAGAGAGAGAAATGCAGAATAAAATGCAGAAAAAAAAATGACACAAAAATTAATTTTACAAAAACCAATTACCGAAATGATTTTAAAACCCTAAAAATTCACCGTTCCCCGGCAACGGCGCCATTTGATGATCGCGAAATCCACCTCTTTAATATCGATGAATTGTAGTATAGGAGGTGAAAATCGATCGATCAAAAACCACAAACTTTGAATGTTGTGGAGTAATTTTTACTTGGTAAGTGTACCAAGGTCGAACTCAGGGAACGATGATTTTTAGTTGCATGGTTTTAAATCAAATTAAATAATTAATTAATGCTTTATTAATTTGTGTGTTTGTAAAAATATACAATGCAATGATGCGAATGTGATGCAAGGGAATTAAACAGAATTTATGCCCAGGATCTGTGATCTAGAATTCCAATCCAAACAATGATGATCAATTTCCTCTATAATAAATCACAGATCAGAAGATATCAAATCCAGAAATATGTGTCAAATTAATTCCTAATGCGAATAAGAGTGAATAGATCCCGGAGAATTCCTGCTATCAATTTTATCTCCAAAATTCTTCAAATTATATTCTTAAAAGATATTTGCAGTCTACAAGTCAATATGTCTACTCAATCTCCTTAATTTAACCCCTGCATAAAATAAGTCCTCAAATAATAATTTAACTCCAACGAATTCCTGCAAAATAAGTCATCAAATTATCCAAGGTGATTGTGGCACAAATATGTCAAAATAAGCCTACACATGTCAACAGATATACTCACAAATAATTGACAATAAACCACCTCAGATCTGTTCACAAACTATGCTAAATGGTAGAGCATGAAAAGAGCTTCGAAACGACATATTATACGCTAAAATCGGAGTCCAGATGGAGAAGATATGCTAAAATGAAGTTTCAGGGACTAAAATGTAAATAAAATAAAATTTTCCTTGCAAAGAGGTCCCTAGAAGGACTTATCTGTAATTAATGAAAACTTGAGGGGCACTTCTGAAATTTTCCCCTGGCGGGGCTATTTTTGCAATTTCTGAAAGTTGCAAGGGCGTGAATGCAATTTTCCCAGCCACGCACGTGCGTTGCACGTGCGCCTGGAGGTTTGGACCGTGGCGGAGGTTCGGAGCTCCCGAGCCTGTGGTCTGGAGAACCGAGGCTTAGGCTCGGACGGCGGGGCTGAGGCTCGGAGGTCCCGAGCCTAGGTTCGGGTGACCGAGGCTAAGGCTCGATCAGCCCGAGCCTCAAGGCTTGGGGACGGACACGTGGCGTACGTTCGGCCGTTGGATCGAGGGCAGTATTGCCAGATCCAACGGCGGCTGGAGTGGGCGGAGCTCACCTCCACGGTGGATGGCGGTGGGCGCGAGGCGGCGGAGGCTGAGGCGTGGAGGAGCGAGGGCGAAACGACGGCGAGGCCTCGGCCGGTCGACACACGACCGGCGGAGGCCTGAAGAAGGCGGTGGCGAGAGGCCGAGCGTGGTGGAGGCGCTGGCGGAGTTGGTGAGACGGCAAGGCGGCGCCAAGCACGGAGGCGATGGCGACGCAGAGAAGAGGGCTGGGGCTGAGGCGGAGCCTCCGCGCGAAGGCGGAGGTGCTGGCGAGCGGCGGAGGTGCTGGCGAGCGGCGGAGGCGCTGGGATGTCGCGGTGACGGCGCGGAGGAGTGTTGACGATGTACCTGTAGCAAAATAACAAAACAAGAACACAGGGGGGGGGGAAGGTCGGGTGCGGTCTCGGCCTTTGCAAGGCCGGCTGAGGGTGCAAGGGTGGCCGGCGAGCTGCTGTGCAGCCGAGGGCGGAGAAATGGAGGGCTGTACCTGGGGTACCTCAGGCGCCTCCGACAATGGCAGCAGTCGGGGCTGCTGGATCACGCCGGCGAAGATGCTGTCACCACCTCCAGAGCAATGGCGGATGGGTCGGAGTGTCGCACTGGGGCTGAGTTTTATAGGAGGTGGTGCGAAGGCGTTACGGGAGGAGGGAGTGATGGCGGTGTGCGTAACGGCCGGAGGAGGCGAGGGAGCGTTGGAGGAGAAGAAACGGCGGGGGAGGGCGCGGGCGTGAAGGGCTGGAGGAAGAAGAGGGTCACGTGCCCAGCACGTGACCCGGGGGGGCGGCCTGGAAAGAGAGTTAGTGGGGGGTGCCACGTGGCACGCCCAGGGGCTGCCACGTGGCACCCCAAAAAAATTTCAAAATTAATAGCAAACAAAAATAAAAAAGAAATAGCAGGAGACCTCGGATCGAAAAATTTCCTTCACGAAAGTTGTTCGTCTTGTCGAGATCTACAACTTTCATGAAGGACCTGGGAGCAAAAGAGGTCACTTGTGCAAAGTGGTATTTTTGGTGGTTCTCCATGTATATGGAAAAACCGATTTTTGGGATTTTGTATTTTTTTGGTGGTTTTAGAGAGGATAAAAAATCTAGAAAAATTTAGATAAAATAGAAGAAAATTATTCACACATTAATCTAATTTTTTTGGATTTTTAAAAGATAATAAAATAGGAAAATAAAATAGAAGTAAGAAACAAACAACTTTTGTACAGACCGACAACGGACACTCGGACTTGGTCAGTTTCTTTGGTTTCAGTTTCGATCTGGATTTGGATTTTTGCATTTCTTATTAAAACTTTCATCAAAGAACATAAATGAAAAAGAAACAAAATTAAAAGAGTTAATTAAGTACATAAAATCTCAGATCAAAATTAGCAAGAAGTTAAAATGCGCAAAAGAGGCCCAAAACCCAACTTTCACATATGAGCTCCGAATTTTATGAAATTGGTCTTGTTTTGAAGGTATTTGAAAATGGAGTACTTTAAAAGTGAGTAGACCAAAATCGGACACTGTATGAGGGAGATATGCTCGTTTTAGTCTGTCAGATGTGAAATTTGACTTTGGGATTATTTGACACTTATTGGGGTTAGTAATTTTTTTGTATTTTTTTATTTAATAAGGTTAGTAATATCTGCACAATGGAAGTGGTTTGGGGTCAATCGGAGTTAGGATGAATTAACTAAAAATGTGAGAAGTTAGCGGCTTTTTGGGCTAATTTACACTGGGAATTTTAAATGCAATTATGCATGATGAAATGCAGGTATTATTTATACATGCATGGTGGCTAATAATGCTCTATTAATGAATAATTACAGGTGGATGATGGGGGACAGAGCCTAAATGACCAATTTTAGCATGATGAATACGAGATTCATCAATGGCTCCTCGTTTGTGTTCCCGTAAAGTGAGGGTAGATGGGCCAGGAGTTATGGCTTTAGCTCAAAATGTCCGTAGACCAGAGGAATCTGGATCCACTCTGTCATCTAGCCAGTGTTAGGATTGTATGTTTCTTTGAGTGTAGGCTTGTAAGACTCTCTTCTCGGTTCATCTGCCCCTCTATGGGGTCCATCCCTTTATTCAATTTCAATTTCTCCTCCTCCTCCTACTCGACTCTCTCTTTCTCTCCTCTGATCATTAAGCATCTATGTGAAGGCGACCTGGTCTAGAGCCTGATTTGTAAGCTGCTGCTGAATATACTATATGGATGCAAGCAACTGTACGTTCATGGCATTCTGATCTGGCTGGGGGCCCTGATTTGGTTGTTGCGGTCCCTTCCCTTTTCCTTGAGGAGTCATCTCTGAATCAGACTCAAAGGAATTGATCTGAACAGGATCCAGGTTCGACTCTTATTCCGCACAATGAAATTAATCTCGTTCAAATTGGCAATCTTGGACACCAGATGAATGACGAGTCTTTAATTTCATTCAATTTTAAACAGATGTGAATGGAGTACTTGATAAGAAGATAAATCGATCTCCATCCACAAGGGTGAATGTTGGGACAAGAGTAATCTTGATTTATTAAAGAATGAAAAGATGAGGAGTTTGGAGAGTGGTTCGCAAAGTCCGATTCAGGCTCTCAGGAATCGCCTCAAATTATTTGAATGTCAGATTCATGGAATCGATGTGGATGTCTGCAAGGTCTTGACTAAACCATTCATGAGTCGACATCTTGGAAAAAAAGAGGAATAGATGAGGACTAGGGAACACGGTGATAAACAAAGAGAATGGAATGAAGAGAGGATAACAAAAAGCTTATAGTGAGCAAAATACAAAGAAATGATAACATAAGAAATGAAAAATCGCACAAGTGCGCAGGATTGATCTTTGACCTTAAACTAATTCAAACAAACACAAGGTAATATATTTTGTAATTCAATTAATTCTGTAATATTTGCGAGTGGGCTCTTGAACTCTTCTTATTTGCATCCATGTCCTCTGCCAGGTCACCTCACATGCCCGTGCACGTGAGGGCCTGACAATTTTGCAGTAGGACCCTTCTAGGTTTTTTATTTACTTTTAGTCCAATTATTTGTATAATAAATATTAAACTTTGGGGAATATTGTTGCAATTATATCCCTACTTGGCTTGTATTTTTATTTTGTGCATTTTTATTTTTATTAAATAGCTCCTATTTGCTTTAAATGATGGGAAAATTATAGTAGATGCCCCTTGACTTGCTTGTTGACATCCGATCCTTGGTTTGTATTTTATTGTATTTTCCTAATTTTTAACAAAATCGAAAATGAAGATTTTATTCCCTATTTAAACATTAAAATCCAAAAAAATACAAAATTATCTTTAGAAATTCCCAAAAAATTATAGCTGCTATATTGTTATATATTTTACATATAAACCAAAAATCGTGATAAATATAGAAAGAAAACCTTAAAAATTACAAAACCCTAAAAAGACTATAAAAATCAATATATTTTTCTTTATATTATATACTATATATATATTAAAAATAGTTTCGAAAAATCTTGGACTTATTATCTATTTTTAATACCTAAAACTATTTGTCCCATTTATTTATTCACTATTATGTACATTTTAGCACTTTAAAAATACAAAAAATTAACAAAAATTCTACAAAGACCTCAAAAATAGAGAAAAATATTAAAAACAAGAAACATTTTACTTTCTGAATTTTGAGCATATATATATTTAAAAATTATAAAACCCAATATATACTATATACTTTATAATACTTATAAACTACATATTATTATTACTTATAAATATATATTATATTTAAAACTTTCAAAATAGGGATTGTCCCGTTTATATATTTCTTATATACCCTATATATTATAATATATATTGTTATTAATATTACATATAAATATTTATTATACTTTAAAAATAAAAAAGAAATTAAAAATTTACAAAATTAAAAAGAAAATAAAGTTTACAAATTTTAAAAATATATAGCAATTAAAAATCTATAAAACTAAATACAATTAAAAACCTAAAAAATCAAGAAAAGCAAAATTACAAAATAATAATTATTAGTTATTATTAATTTACAATAATTGTACCTATTGATCATTTACTCTTAATTGTTCGACCCCTAAACTTGCTGACTGTACACACATTTCGTATGGTATAATAAATTTCACCATGCACGCTTAGATTTTATTTCATATATAACGAGTTGATTATTGATCTGACCGATTGATTCGAGTTCCAAGAGTTGAGAGAGGCGCCGATACAAAGATTGTTGGATCCTACTTGTCAAACATCGCACAACCTCCAAGATCAAACATTAGGATCCTTGTCTCGACCATTCAATCAAATGGCACCATTGCTGGGAAGCAGCAGTATGATAGAGTATACATTGTTTGTTTATTTTCTTATTTATCTATTTTATTTCTTTATAAATACTTATTTATCTGTTCTGACCAATTTCCTTTGTTGACTTTTCTGTGAGGGCCCGCTATGCGAAGACAATCTTCTAGGAGATTGAAGCAATCAAACAGAGCGGAGGCCGACCCCTTCTTTGCAGGCCAACAGGAGAGAACTTGCAGAAGACAAGGAGAGAGAGAGAGAGAGACAAGAGCAACATAGCAGTAGTTTTTATTTTTCATTTTGTGTGTGAGACAGAGAGACCCATTTAAATTTGTAATAATATAGAGACAAACACTTGGACATTCAGACTCTTTGCATGCCTATTTTACCAGTTGTTTGTTCACTTGGGGGCTTGCCCAATTTTTCCTGGTTTTTGCCTTCTATCTTTTATTCTCCCTATTTTTCCAATTATTTTCTTTTGTTTCCCACGATTTGTGCCTTCAGTATTTCTTTTTATTTGTTTTATGTACACGAGCCCTTAGTTTTTAGGATTACTTGATCGAGTAATTTAGGTCCAAATCCCTAATATCTGCATGCACCTATAGTCTTTGATACATTTGGACCTATATTGAATTAAATCAGTGCTTCTTGATAATAGCAATTCCTGCTTATGGATATTTCATCGGCTTGCATATCACATATACTAATTTAAAATTTTGTCTTGCATCCAGCACGGAGAGAACTGGGAAGCACTGCAAGTCTTCTAACTGTGCATCCATCATTTTGACACAAGGGTGAGATTTCCATTCTAGTGTCATATTGCATTGATTTTTCGCTCCCTCCCTCTGTTTTTGCTAATTTAGGACTTAAAGAAAATCCAAAAAATCATTAGGTGCATATTTTTGAGAAATACTCAAAAAATGAAAATTCAAAAACTAAAACAAGGGGACTGCTAATAACACTTTACCACAAATAAAATTCGTAACAAACTTCATTTTATTAGGTTCATAAAGGCCACATTTTTTCAGGTACAATCCAGTCTAAGAGAGCTAGAACCAATAAGGATTAGAGCCAAAAACACAATTTGCGATTGCCTTGATTATCACCTGGTTATGGTGAAGTGCCGACGCTTCTATCATATGTGGGCGAGTAGGGCTTCGTCATCTTACAGACTTAGTCTGAAGTATTGAGATTAGGCACCCCTTTGCGGGGATCTCTGCCTCATCGTCTTGAGTTTGAGTACCCCGCAAGGGGGAAGTACTTGATTCGCCATTATTGGCTTCTTAAACTCTATTTCTTTGGTTAAGTAGCCGATCCAGGACTGATATCAAGGACCTTAAAAAAGTGTAGACTACAGGTTACAAAGGAAGTGGGAAGTAGAAGATACTTTCTTGCAGTACTCACTCTCCTATAGGTCTAGCCTCTAAGGACTTGTTATAAGATTACCTGAATAACAATTAAAGTTGAAAAGATAAAAATAGCCGAACTTTTATGGCTTTACAAGCATGAGTTGGTGAATCCAATTTACAGGACTTTATAACAATTATAAAAGATGGTGGGGGATATTTGAAATTTACCCCTAAAAGGTGCTCATCAATGATGGGTGTAGCGCCACGTGGCTTGACTTAAAATCTGACATCCCTGAGCAGACTTCGTTTCTATTTAAATCAAGGGACTAGATTAGATTGGGCCCAACGTCTGATCCGACGGTCCTGAGGGTCGGAGGAATGATAGGGAAGACCAAGCTTGCACGCCTCCTTCAATCTTTTATTTTGGGGGACGCAACCTCCGGCCTTACTGATGGCCTCTACCTCCTCTTGGGAGGTCTTCGCACCAACAGGTCAGCTCCAGAAGCTCCAGGCCTCGTTGAGAGAGGCATGTGATGAATATATGATTTATCACTCTAATTAGTTGAAAATAAAGTTTCATCCTGAGAAATTAGGTTCATTCATCTGTTAATATCATAAAATTAACTTTAATACACTTGTAGTTAATTTGCATAAATTAATGTTCATTTCTGCATAGATATTCATCTGCATATTTTCACCTAACTTCACCCATTTTTAATTAATTCATGCTAACTTAAATTGACATGAAATCTACTTTATTGTGTACATATTACTAACCTTAATCAATAAAAAATCCTAAAAAATATTAACATTTACATATGTGAAATAATCCTAATTTGAGGACAAAAAATCACAAAACACTGATATCTCTCTCATATAATGTCCAAATGTATTCTACTCACTTTTGAATTAATGTACACTCAAATATCTACAAATCAAGACCAAATTCAAAAGAATCGGAGTCCATTTGTGAAAATTGAGTCTTGGGACCTAACTGTGAATAATACATATTTGCTGACTTTTGACCTACCATTTCATGTGCGTATTCCGCTCATTTTAATTATTTTCTTTTCATTTCTTTGTTTTATTTCATGTTAAAATTAATTACATAAAAAATAAAATAAAAAACTAGAAAAATAAATAAAAAACAAATCCTGGCTTGAGTTGATTGACTAACTTATCTGTACATATCTCACATTTCCAATCAGTCTAAATTCACAAAAATATGAAAAAATTGCATTCAAGCCCATTGCATCATTTCATAGCACGTTTGATTTCTACATGCATTATGCATTCTTAGAAAACCAAATAAAAATTACAAAACTATAAAAATAGTATTATATATAAAATATCAAAAAAATTCATATTTTGCACATATCACTTCATTTGCATCAGAGTCCTTCATGAACATTGTATATTGTATTTAGGGATACTCTTTTCATTTTGGGAATTTTTACATTAGAGGTCATTTTCTATTATATATCTATTTTATTTGCATTTTAATCAACTGGTCAAGGTCAACATTCCACATGGCACACATACACTGGAGCCACCTCAGAGTCACCTCACTTCCCAGGTCAACCCGCCCCCATTGGTCAACATTTCTATCTTCTAGCACCCTAGATCTAGGACGTTGGATAAACTTTGATCCAACAAACATCTTTAATTCTGCATTCTCCCCAACTCTCACGTGCAAAGCACGTGCTTCCCCCATCACGCGTGAAGCACATGATCTAACATACCCTCCATCCCACGTGCCTAGCGTGCAACACCATATCCACCATTGGATCGCTAGGATCCTACGGTGCTTGCTACGTGTCTCCCTCCTTCTGATCTTCGCCTAGCTGCGCACCGAGCTCCTTCCACTCCACCTACCCATCACCTGTAACCTTCAGCCAACCTCTGTCATCTTCTCAACCCCCTCACTTAAAAAACCATCGCTCAATCTTTTCACCCTTGAACCCTAACTTCCTTATCCTAACCTCGCAACCTCCAGTTCTCATCACATAACCTCTGGCCATCGAAACCCTAACTTCTAGGCTGTTATCCCCTCTCCCTCTATCCCATCTTATACAACCGCCTCCATATCCCTTCATTGCCAACCGTTGACCCTTTATCCCATCACCCTCACTGATCGACAACCACCTAATCACCTTATCTTCACCACCCCTTATTTAAACCCATCTCTGATCTCTGTTCAAAGGCATCTGCAGTATCATCAATCAAGAGAGAAAAGAGTCAAAGAACCGGGGGCTTGTGATAGGAGCTCATGTCTCCTCGGCGAGGCTCTACGACCAGGTGTGATCCAAGGGTTGAGTAACCCATGTTGCAACTCCCTAGAGTTCCTGAGCCTCGCCACACGCCATGATCAAAGGCAAGATCCCAGAGTCAAGGTACCACTCCTCCAACCCCAGGCGATCAGGTATACCCATCTCCCTCTTCTCCTTTCTCCTTCTCGTCCTCCTCCTCTTCCCATGGTCCTTCTCCTCTCTTTCTCTCTTTTATTCTTTCATCCTTTGCCCCTCTCACTCCGCCACATCTCAACCAAAAATCACTTCTTGCCACCTTCCCCTTGCGCTCAACTTCTAGGCCTAGCATGAAAGCTTGAGCCTTCTTCGATTTGTAAGCACTCAAGACACGACCATGTTAACCACACCAGTATCGCTTGATCTTATCACCACAACCAAGGGTTGTAGACATCAAGCTCTTGTATTCCTTGCAGGTCTAAACTGCTCCTCCCAAGTCAACCAGATCAGAGCCCGTGCAGTCGTCTCGCCTTCCCCGATCTCATTCTCCTTCGATGACGATCGCAACTCTAGCCGGTCGCCAACGCCAGGTTGAGGGCATACAACTTGCATTCCATCAAGAACAAAAGCCATCCTGACCATCCTAAAATGCTTAGACCCTTGTTGATTGAAGCACCATCGACAACCCATAGAGATACACATGCCTATACCTGAGCCTTCAGCCTCGGGACTCCACCGAGGCTTTCCCAGCTGACACGTAAAGGGTCGTCCATGAACTGGAGCCACGTCGTGGTTCAATCCAAATCTCAACCACCTGATTTGCTGCATACCTGCTGAGCTTGCCTCTTCATGTGCTAACGCATGCATGCTGGATAATTTGCAGTCCAACCCCTCATGCTTCTAGAATTACAAGAGTACCATCGCTAGGGTAAGTTACATTGAAGCTCAGGCAGCTTTGGTAAATTACGAAAGGTTCCCCATGAAGGGTATAAATACAAATATTTCAATTATTTTATTTACAATTGGACCCCTAGGCTTCATTTGAGTATAACTTGACCATTATTTATCAAATTTTGATGCACTTAGTGTCGTTTTAAAGCCTATTTGATCCTTGTTCATATAGAACTTTGAGACATTATCTTTGAGACATTATTCAAAAAATTAATTAATTGATGAGTTTATTGAACTCTTACGCACTAATATTGTTCATTGTGCTTGATTCGATTGCTCAATAAATTGCACTGGTTTGAACATGACTTGGGAATTCAGTACTTGATTTAACATTAATTAAGAATTTATTTTTCGAAATTAAATAAAGGGGATGGTTGGGTTGAATTACTTTACTTGGCTCTTGGTTGGCTTGTCTGCTTACCTTGCTTATTTATCACCACTTTGCATCAATACTTCACCATATTATTGCATCATCTAAAATTAATAAAATATTACATTTTTACCACATAATATAACATAACATTAATTTTATTTGCATTAAAATATTTGTAAAAACATGCATCATATTTCTTTTAGCAAGTAATTAAATCTTTTAATTCAAAAATCAATAAAAATTTGAAAAAGACAAAATACCAAAAATATTTACATTCTTTCTTTGAAAACCTAATTATCTAAATTATTTGGAAATTAATTCTGAACCCTCATATTTCCTCTCTGAGTTTGACCTTGAGACTTACCCAAGTATAATAAATAATCTGACCGCATTGAGAAATGATCTTTCATATTAATTTCTCAGTGTTGTCAATTTTGACGGTTCCTAGATTGTCCGACTATAACAACATCAACAATTAATTATCATTATATAAGGGCATTACGGAGTGCTCGTCGAAGACACCATTTCCAGGGAGGTATACAATTTAGGATTATTTTTAAAATAGTTGAAATTTTAGGTTTTCCATTCCCAATTAGTCTAACCCCCAATTTTCTTGTACTTATTTCTCCATATATTTCTAAGCACTTTTTTGTTTCCATTATTATATATATTTATGAATATTTCTCTGACATTTATTTCTCTTATTTTTTGTGTGAAGCATCCGATGGACTTGGAGCGGCTTTCTCAGAAGCCGATGCAACTCGAAGCGACCCGAAGCATGTAATTATGTGGACTGAGCTCGCTGAGGAGGTGCGAGGAATTTACGTTTTTTTGGAGAGAGAGAGAGAGATTTATTTGTTGTGTAATTAATTGTAAAAATCACCTATTTCCAATGGTCTTCATTTGAAGACTCACGTTTGTACCCAGACTAAACAATCGGCCTATTGGACCATATTTTTGTGGTGATCAACCTAGTCCTAGGATTGCATCGCGACTATTAGAGCTACTAGGTTTATTTTTGTGCTCATAGGACTAGATCCACACTTTCACATTAATTAGATGCACTAGATTGTATTTCACTTAGCCAAATTAATTTGTCCTATCACTCACTAATAGAAATTCTTATTCTAGGTGAGGTTTCATGTGCATGCATTAGATACACTTATTAGGGAAATTTAAATTCTGTTTAGCATCCTACACAGAGATTGTGAGGAAGCACTGTAAGTATCTCTGACTTTGCATTCATTTGTTGTGTTTCTCATTGCGTGACTTTTTTGTTTTCCCCTCGGTTTTCACTCATCTAGGTTTTAAAGGAAATTGGAATCCCCATGTAGACGTACTTCATTCTCCTCTCAAATTTAAAATGATAATCAAATTAAAACAAGGGAACTGCTAACATTATTGATTAATTAAAATCAGATAAATGATTGATTGTGGGAGAGCAACCCCATCCTTCTACATAGGAACATACCTCCAAACTTTGAGTGGGTGATGACGTAGCCGTCAGGTTAGAGCCCAAAACCATGGACCTACACCCTATGTCTCCATATCCAACTCTTGCAGATTTTTGGAGCAGCAAGCGCTCACCTCCGACCATAAAGAGACATTTTGAGCGTGCAAGTCTACTATTTCCTTTAGGGGTTTGATATAACCCGGTAGCTCGGGCACTCCTTCGGTTGAGGGACAATAGAACTACAACTGGGCAGTAGAGATACTCCCTTATGTGTAACAGATTCCAAGCTTGTATTACCACCAAATTTAAAATTGAAGAGATAAACAACCGGACCTTTGCGGCCCTTACTATGTTAAGTTGGTGAAATTGGGGTTGAATTGCGTACTGAAATGTATTTGTGCAAAGACTATGCATTACGCACCTTCACATATTCTCTCATCTCTTGACTTGAACATCGTGCTCCAACTTGTATCTTTTGAAAGCGAAAGATGGAAATTTGGAGTGATGCTAGTTCGGATTCTACGAATACTTCACTGAACGCTCCAAATCTTACGTCTTTCCTAATCTGAGATGACTCTCATCGTAGACCTGACCTCTTCCTAGATAACCCTCTTCTCAGAATAAAAAACCATCCTTTAATGTTAGGGTATGGTCAGACCTAGACAAATGCCCTAGTCTCTTCTAGCATCGAGAGTGACCCTCTCCTCAGTGTCCCTAGATCTTTTTCTTAGGCAAGAGCTTACACGAATCCACTTTTTATTTTTCGTGATGAAGAAGAAGCAGAGATTCGAAGAGGACGACCAAAATGATCCCATCAAGCAGATATTAGCTAGTCTAGCACAAACAGACGAAAATAATCAGACCTTGAGAGATGACGTGACATGTTTGAGAGCTACTGGAGGAGAAGATGGACCGATGCGAGAGGAATACAATCCTGCAGCAAACCAAATTCATGGCTGGCTTAGGCCAGTGCCACCTCAAGAAACATATGATCGGAAGCCGTATTTCTTGGCTTTACTCCCCAAATTTAGTGGGAATGCATTCCTACGAGAATTTGGAATGATATGTGATAACTGGAGTAAAACTCAGATCAATCAGGATTATATCCGGCTGCGTGCGATCCCCTTTGCCTTAACATATAAGGCATCATACTGGCTGAAAAATTTGGGGATAGTAGTGACTACATGGAATCAGTTCAAGGACATGTTCTTGAAGAAATTTTATCCTCTGAACCAGACCAACCCGATGAGAGCATATATCATGAGATTCACACACTTCTCTCATGACCCCTTTCATGAAGCATGGGAGAGATTTTAGGATCTGTTACAGAAGTGTCCTTGTCATGATATTACCAAACCAGTTCTCATACAGAGCTTATTTGGAGGGCTCACACTTGAGATGCAAGGAGTAGCCAACACTATTTGTGGAGGAAGCTACATGAATAAGAATGCTGATACCGTTTGGAAGATTTTTGAACAAATGACAGATACAAATCACTCCTACACCGCTAGTAGAGCTTACAACCAAGCTCCCCATGCCCAAGCAACCACTAAGGGGTGCAAGAGAACCATGATAGAGGTGGAAGAGGATCTGATTCCCAATATGGGGATTTTTTTGATAAATTGACTTCGATGGTGCAGATGACAAAAAATGTAGTTGACTTGCATAAGTTCGCCGAATTGCCAAAGCATGTGGAAAGTTTAGCCAAGAAGGTAGACCAGTCGAGCCTTCCTGTTCTAACTGTGCCTCCCTATACCATGCGCCAAGTTCATCATATTCATGAGCATCCTATGCAGGGACAATACATCAGTCAAGACCAGTACCACATTCATGCATATTGGCAGATTAAGCCAGTAGTTGTGGCAACTTACGATGAGCCTCCACATTTGTGGGAACTCAATGAAGTATGGTATACCACTGAACCTACCAACTACGCTCCTGCACCACATCAATACCGTCCAGTCCCCACCTATCAACAATCGCGGCAGAAACCACAGTACTAGTTGGGCAGCAGGCCCACTCACGGGACAACAACCGTACCATCAGCTACAATAGAACTTTCAGCACAGACCATCACGCGGATATCACTACCAGCAACCTCCTCAGAGGAAAGAGGCTGGAATATCCAATGCACATACCTCAAACTTCCAACAGATTCTAGATCAACTCCAGAGGATCACCAATGAGATGCACAACATGAGTGTTGATGTCAATCGGATGTCGCGTCAGCAGGATGAACACTCTACACCTAAGACCTCGCTCCTCACCCAAGTTCAGGTTAACCTCAAGAACTTGAACCAACCACTACAACAGAGACCAAGCGATCATGTATATAATCTAAAATATTCATTATCTAGACAGGGGATCTTTTCGCATGATGATAATAAGCATATATCTCTCAGGAGTGGAAGGACCGTGCAAATTCCTGATCGTGCCAAGGAGTTAGGAGGAGCAATCTGAGCATCCACTTGAGAAAGACTCAAGAGAGGAAGAGAACCTACAATATCCAAGTAGGAGATCATGCATTCATCAAGACCCGAGTCAGCTAGAGACGAGGTACCCACACCTCGAGGAGCAGCTGAAGCACCAAAAGAGTCCCCACATAATATTTATGAGTATCATGGTAATCTTGTACAGAGTACAATTCAGAGTCATATTTACGAACATCTTTCTGATTTTAAAAAAGTAGCAAGTTGCATGGTTCTGATTCTGACATGTCTCTTCGAACTCTTCCTCCAATTCCTTTTCCCCACTCTCTTAAAGGGGAAGGAAGAAAAGTCCAATAATACACAAATATGATTCTGAGATGGCATGGATTTGCAAGGAATATGTTAAGATTGTAATGCCATTTGATGAATTTATGGATGTCACACATGTTATCAAGAAGTACCTCAAATCGAAATGCACACCTACGAGAGTAAGTGGGAAGAAGAATTCAAGAACTGAAAAGCCTGTGTTTTCCATAGCCACAACTTGTGCCATTCACAATGAGATCTTGAGGAAGAAACATGATATGGGTATTCATTATGTGATGAGTCAAATCGTTGACACTGCATTTACACGCACTCTACTAGACAATGGTTCCTCAATTAATCTTTTATCCTCTACCACTTATTGAGAGACTTAATCTAGGTCCTCTTAAAAGATCATAGGCATATCTCCAATTCAATGACCGATCTATAAAGAGACCGAATGGTGTGTTGAGGAACGTTGTCGTATCAGTCGAGGGACATGAACACAAAATCGATTTTACCATCCTAGATATGGAGGTCCCTCTACACTGGAAGGATTTCTAGATTATTCTTGCTCGCCCCTTTTTGAGGACAACCGATGCAGTGTTCGATTACAATGATGAGAACATCCAGTTCCGTGGTCACGAGGATGAAGTATAGTTAGAAATGAAGCAGACAAAGTGGTAGAGACCATATTTTGAGAGCAGTACCGAGTACTCTATATCTGAAGCAGAATGTGATCAAATGGACATTGTAGGGCCCTGGAAGCATAACTTAATCGAGACAGATGAGCTTCTCTCACCAGAGTAGGACAATGTGTTTTATATAGAATGCAAGATTATTCGAGATCTTCTTCCTTGCACAAGTACATATATAGAATTCTACATCCTCGATGACATAGAGGTTGATCTAGGTTTGTATGTCCTATTTCCTACATGACACTCTAAGGGTGAAGATGATTAGTCCAACACTGTGGTTATCAACTTCATTGAGATCTTTGGCGATCCGACTATTGATCAATAGACACAGTTGGTGGCAGTAACAACACCGAGTCGACCTCCGCCACCACAGAGCCATATGTAGTTGAGCTAGACATCCTAGATGATCATACTTTACATGTGCTCAATCCCCTACATCCAACCCTGAAATACACCTTCCTTGGGGGATCGAAGGAAAATATCCGGTCATCATCAGCTCACTATTGACCGAGGAGAAGGAGTCTAACTTGCTAGAGATCCTGGAAAAGAATCGCAAGGCAATAGGTGATGAATACCCATTCATCACTCTTTATTCTTATATTTTAGCTACAAAAACCATTGCAAATACATGTAGATATGTGTAAATAGGAATAATTACCAAAAGCATGCATTGTGTAAAAACTTATAATTAGCATGTTTTTGTGCAAAAATAAAAGAATAAAGATGAAAAAGAAAAAAAAGGGAAATATTTAGAATAAATATTGAGCAACCTAACCCAAGGGAGGGCTCAGCATGGGCCTGACCGCATAAAAGCCAAAGTAGAGGGAGATAGGGGCTCATGTGTACATATTTGTGTAAATAAATAAAACTATATTTTCCTCACCCAAAAATATGCTTGTAAGTACTTGTATATACTTATAAAAATATAAAAACAAAACAAAAAGTTAAAAATCAAAAAGATCAAAAATACCTCCTTTCATCATGTACATAAACCACACCTATATATTTATTTAGCTTTGTAAATATATAAAAGTCATCTTTATAATTTTTGTAAATAGTCTATGTTATATATTGTAAATAAATAAAATAAAAACAATTAAAAATTAAAAAAAAATAAAAATAAAAAAATTAAAAATACAAAAATACATTGTACATATACCATGTATATAGATGTATATATATTTATTTTACCTATGTACATAAATAATAAAAATAAAATAAAAATACCTTTTTATTCCTTATTTTATTCTATAAATAAATAAAATATAAAATAAGGATAAAATTATATAAAAATAATATATAAAAATCAAAAATCAAAACCCTATATATATTGTATATACCTATATCTAGTACATATTATGTATATAGCCTATTTTTATTTCCAAAAATTAATCAAAAATCACTAAAAAATAGAAAACAAATAAAAGAAAAAAATTTCATGCTTTGAGTTTTGGCTGAATCGGGCTCTAGATACCTCCATTTGTCACTCCAAGATCCTGCCACGTGGCCCATTCCCATAGGGTCCTGGGGATGTTGACCGCCCGGTCAACTAGCCCCCCCAGGACCACTTCCCACGGGTCTGGGCTCCTGACACGATTTCTCGACATTTTGCCCGCTCGACCCGACACCCATTTCCCTAAACCCCGGCTCCATTTCGAACCTCCCACATCCGACACCTTCGCCGGGCATCCACCTTGGGATCCGCGCGCCACCACGACCCTACCCGAGCCATCCTTCTCGGACCCCTCCAGCATACTTAAGCGAGCTCCGCCACTCGATTTTCCCCATCTTTGGTCATTCGCCTCCTTCCCTGTGAGCTCCAGAGAGACCGCGAGAGTGACAGCGAGCGATTCCACCTGTTACAGCGAGGAGAGGAGGAGGAAACCACTGATCCGACGACGTAGCCGCCGTAGCTCCGCCACCTGAGCGAGCTTTGAGCCTCGGGCCGAGACATCCCTTGAGGCCAAGACCGGGAGCTTCCCCAGCTCCGCCACAGTCTCTTCGACCACCCAGGTAGCTACTTAGCCCCGCTATTTTGTTCGATTTCCGTTTACGCCCAAATCGCAGCTCCGCCGTCGTTCCTTGATTCCGACCACCCTATCACCTATCTCGATCATCGGAATCGACCACCATCACCGTCTCCCTCCGACGCACCTTCTGCACCCACGCACTCAACCCAGCTCGCACAGGAGCTGGGAACCGGGCTCCTCCGTCCACCACCTTCACCGGAGCCCGCCACCCCGACGCACCAGCCACCTTCGCTCCACCTAACTGGGTCGAGGCAGTTTGCCCTCGACCCGCGAATCTTCTGAGCCACTTTGCAGGTCCCACCGAGTCCATCTGAGGGCTTGGTCATTCAGGCCAGGAGACCCAGCTCCGCCGACCGCCCCTGAGCTCCTCCGAGCTCGGGTCGATCATCGGAGCATCGCAGTAGACGCAGGAGCGCACCAGCTTTCTTCTCCGACCATCAGAGCGCTCCGAGGAGGAGGCCAACGCCCGCACGAGCCCGACGAAGTTCGCCGGGGACCAGTTCTTCCAGCATCCTCCAGCTTCGTTGGATCAGTCTCCAGCTCCAGACGCCATCTCCACCGTTGGTTCCTGGAGCGTCCCTTTGACGTCAGATCTGAGGAGCTCGATCCGGACCGTCAGATCCACACGTGTCCTGGCCTCGACCGTTGGATCAGCCAGAGCAATCCCAGCGCTGGAGAGCCGCCCCCATCTGGACCTTCGGATTTACACGTGGCAGTCATCCAACCGCTCCGGTTAATAAAGGGTAATTTACCCTTAGGCCCTTATCTTTGCTTTATTTTGTATTAGTCCTGTAAATAGTTGAGTCAGTTGTTTAGTTTTAGGTTTATTTGCATAGAGGACCCTGAGCTTCATGTTATTTGCATTTATACCCCTGACTGTTGTGGACACGTGCTTCGACACATGATTTCTTTGGGTTAATTGCAGTAGATGCCCTTGTAGTTCTGGATGTTATTGCATGAATGAAAAGTTTATTTTAATTGCAGTTATACCCCTGTGAATGCTTTATTTCCGCATGTGCGTTTTATTTTGGGTAATTTGCAAGTGAGGCCCCTGGACTTTTGGTACGTGTTACCAATAAGCCCTCGGGACTTATTTTTGTTACATTTAGGTCCCTGAGTGCCCCAGGCACGCGCGTGGCGCGTGTTTTGCTGGGTTAATTGCACCGGGACCCCCAGAACTTTGGGTATTTGCATTTCAGCCCCTGTGCACAGTACCCTCTTTTTATTTTTGAATAAAATATCAAATCACCTCCAAATCCAATGAGAATTTGACACATAGCTCCTGCCATGGTGTAGGATTTTCACGGATTTTTGAGGACATTTCTGATTTTGTTTGCTATTTTTAAAAATTCAAAAACCTATATTTTCGTCACTGTCTAGTTTGAAAAATCACAAAAAAATGTAAAACTCCCCTAAAAATTCCACAAAAATTGTCTACTGTTTAGTTTAGTGTGTTTGATTTTCTAGCCAATTGTGGCTATTTTTCATTGCTTAAAAACCTTAAAAACTTAAAAACACTCAAAAACCTATAAAATTCTAATAAATACATTAGAAATCCAAAAATAATAAAATTGGTATCTGAATTTTCCTTGTTTTCTCTACTTTACAGGAAAATTACCTCCAGGCCATTTTGAGACCCTTAGATATTTTATCTAGGGACTTTTGGCTTGGCTGGACAGTACCACTATTTTTAGCTACTGTTTGATTTTTAGAAAATAAATTAAACATCAGAAAATTATCAAAAATTCACCAAAAACATAAAAAAATATAAAACACATAAAAATATTTTTGTTTTGATTTTTGGTTGATTTTGGTGCTTAAAATAATTTGTTAAAGTGTGCTTCTCCTTTGTTTTCTTATTTTCTTAATATATTAAAAATCCAAAAAAATATAAAAATAATTAAAAACCACTAAAAAATATTTTGTTCTTTTATTTTCTTTATTTTTACTGCTTCGTAGGCCTTCGGCCAATCCGTGCTCCTTGAGTTCGACCCTAGGTGCTATACCAGGTTAATCACATAGCAGGACCGCTTCTTTGTTTTGATTGATTTTATTCTTCGCGAGTGGTTCATTTTTCTTGATATACATGGTCTGATCGCTTGGGTCGCAACGACCCTATTTCCGTACCTTATACCCGAGTGATCGTACCTGTTATCAGAATGGCGCCGTTGCCGGGGAGCACGGCTTAGTAGTTGATTTTCTTTTTGTTTTGATTTTCGCGGCTTTTCGCGGCTCTTTCAGAGCTCGCGGCTTTTCACGGTTTTTGTTCATATTTTATTTTTATTTTTGTTTTATTTTATTTTTCTTAATTTATGTTTTTATTTTTTTATTATTTTTTGTGTTTATTTTTATTTTGCATTTTTGCATATATACCCTGTTATTTTTATTTTCATTTCTTTTTCCTTTATTATTTGATTATTGGTTCTGACCACTCTGTTTTCTCTTGCGAGGGCCCGAGGAGCGAGACGGCTGCTCTGGAGAAGCCGACGCAACCGCGGGATTCGGAGGCGGCTCCTTTCTTCGTGGAGCCACAGGAGAGAGTGAGAGAGAGTTGAGTGGGCGAGGCTTTTTATTTTCATTTCATTATTATTGTAATAATACAGGACATTCTCAGACACTTGGACATTTGTGGACTGCCGTAGCGGGTCTGTTTCGCCGAGCACCGGTGTGCCGTAATTAGTAGGATCCACACACCTAACTGATTATCTGTTCCTATAGAACGTTAATTGGACCTACTAAAAATAATTAATAAAAATAACCGACTCATTTGCCTTCGTAGCCTACGTGCCGCAGCCCGTCCTGTAAAGCGCTTTCTCCTACCCCCGATTTGTCGGACAGAGGAGGGACGGGCCAAGACCGGACTCTTTGGCTTGGAGGTCGGTGACCGGTTAGACGGTTCTTCGCTAGAATTGCTCATCTAGGACTCGGATTTCCCGTTGCATCATATAGGTAGTTTCCTTTCTGTCTTTACATTTATGCGCGGATCATATTGCATGTAGAGTGCTGGAGACAGGTACGCATTTCTTACTCAGCATGCATCATTGATTTATTGCGCATCGGCTTTTTCGTCTTCTCCCCTGTTTTAGACTTAATAATCAGGAGAACCGAAAAATTCTTTAGGACGTTTGTTTTTATTTGAAAAAGACTAAAAAGAGAAACCATAAAATTGGGACTGGCTAATACTATTGATCTTAAAATACGCTCACCCTAAAAATTTTGTCTTGGGGAAAGCAACCCCCTCATTGTATGGTTTGGATGCGCGAGAGAGTGACCCGCACCCTAGGTAGAGCCCTCCGGTGCTAGTCCCGACTGATTACCGACTCTTCCGTGCGGGCCAGTCGGTTGGGATAGCATCGGGTATCCTAACAGGTCACGTAAGCGCTCTGATATTTTGTGTGTTCACCAAATAAAATTGACAAGATAATTTGACCGAACTTTCACGGTCTTCAGCTCGCGTTGCGTTGGTGAACCGGGGGTTTGTTTGTGATCATAGTTTCTCCAGATCTCATCCGCACTACTAGCCAGATCGAGATGATGAGTAGACGGTCTCTTAGGCAGCCTCTGGCTGCACCGCTTCGGGCACGTCTACCTCATCATCTAGGTTGGCCCGCGAGAGCCAAGACCAGCTCTCCGAGCCCGAGTACGACTCCGCCCTGTTCCCCCTCGACCCCCTTTCTGTCCGACCTGAGAGACACGAGCCCGAGGAGAGATTGATTGATCTGACAACACCTGAGTTGGGCTCGTTTGATTTTGCAGACGTCATGGCCGGAGCCAGCAGTTCAGATGATCACTCCCGACAGCCCGAGCATTTTGTACTAGACCAGGGAGCGATCAACTCCACCCTGATCGCATCACTTGAGACAGTCCAACAGCAGTTACGCGATCAGGGGGCATTCATGATAGAGATGAGGCGAGAGTTGGAGAGGCTCAGAGCAGAGCGAGACCAGCAGAGCGAGCCTGAGGAGATACCTGATGCAGAGGCACGAGCCGCAGCAGCCGCAGCAGCAGCAGCAGCCGCCGCCGCCGTAGCGGGAGGCGCCGCGGCAGGAGGACCACCGCGACCGATGCAGGAGTTGCACAACCCCGGATCGGCACTCATGCATCATTGGGTGGTAGTGCCGGCGATCGTGGGGGACTTCAAGTTCCCCCCGAACACCCTGCAGTTACTGCCCTGTTTCCACGGACTTGCCACTGAGGAGCCCCACCTCCACCTCCAGGAGTTTCTTATGATCTGCAGCACTGTCCACGATCGCAACGTGGACCAGGACACGATCCGGATGATAGCCTTCCCGTTTTTACTGGCAGATAGAGCAGCCACCTGGCTGAAGCATCTCGGGAGGTTTGTATACACCTGGGAGCAGCTTCGCACCGAGTACTTGAACAAGTACTATCCACTCGGGCGGACGAATGCAGCGAGGGCCCTGATCAGCAACTTCTCCATGTTCCCCAACGAGCAGTTTCACGAGGCATGGGAGAGGTTTCGAGAGCTCCCAGACCGATGCCCGCACCACGACATTTCCAAGCCGAACCTCGTTCAGAGCTTTTTCAGCGGGTTGACGCCAGAGCTTCAGGGTCTGGTGAACGCTTCTTGCGGCGGGTCCTACTTCGCCAAGGACCACGACCAGGTCTGGGCCATCTATGAGGAGATGGCTGAGAATTACATGGTGATGTCCCAGACCCGGTTGTATTCTCAGAGACCCCAGCCACAGCAGCCAGGACCCGTGCAGTACCAGCGGATAGCACGGGTCGATGCAGGTCCATCCAGTTCGTCCGAGTCGCAGCAGCACATGCAGATTCGTCCGCTGCGGACATGGGCATTATCAGCGAGAAGTTGGACCGTGTGGAGCTGATTGAGAAGAAGCAGTGCCAGGGAATAGCGTAGATGGAGCAGATGGCACAGACTCTGAGCGACATGAAGACACAGCTCATGTGTCTCCAGGAGGCACAGGCGGCTTCACAACCCCGTCTTTAGTCGTGAGGCGACTCCGGCAGCAGCAGCAGCTCGTCCCAGCGCTCCAGCTCCCTACAGCAGCCTAGACAGGTTCATCTTGTACAGGCGGAGCCGTACCAGCAGCCGCAACCCACCTACCAGTCCCTGCCATCTCCAGACATGCAGATGGTGGTTTACCAGCCGGACCAGCCTCTGGCAGTACTTCCGCCAGCCCCCTATGATGCAGAGCCGTTGATGGATGTCAACGGGATTTGGTATG
Source organism: Ottelia alismoides (assembly GCA_037367405.1). Taxonomy (NCBI): domain Eukaryota; kingdom Viridiplantae; phylum Streptophyta; class Magnoliopsida; order Alismatales; family Hydrocharitaceae; genus Ottelia; species Ottelia alismoides. The sequence continues at coordinate 620,212 of JAZKJV010009794.1, forward strand.
ACCGCCCCCAACCTGGGATCTGACGAGACCATCCTGGATTCAGGTGGGGGAGTGGTGGTGCCCAGCTCCAGCAGCAGCCGTCAGGACAGGGAGGGCAGTACTCCCAGCAGAGAGATCACCAGCAGCCGTAGCAGCAGCCCCCAGCATACCAGCAGCACCAGCCATCATCCTTCGTTCCTCGTCCCTATCAGCAGCAGGGACAGTCATGGAGACGTGAGCAGCATGCTCACCCAGTTCAGCAGCAGCACCCTTCCTCATACCCCTCTTACCACCAGCAGCAGTTCCAGCAGCCGCACCCCCGGAGAGGCTACCCGTCGGGCTTCCCCGAGAGTCCCGCTTTAGATGATATCTCCCGCCTCCTCACGGACCAGCAGGCCACATTCAGACGGGAGATGGATGAGTTCCGCCAGGAGATGCGAGACTTGGTGAGAGGGAAGGCCGCCATTCCAGCTCAGATCGAGCCGAATCCGAATAACCTCAAGAGGAAATCTGAGCAGGTAGTACACACTGAGTTTGCCACTCCTAGTGACCCATTTGTTGATACATCTTCGGATCTATTTGATGCTGATTTTGTCACACTTAGGAGCGGTAGGACCCCAGCAGGCGGCGGCGCCTCATCTGAGCTTCACCACGAGGACACTTCAGAGGCGCCACATGAGGAGGAGGAGAGCGGTACTGAGGCCGCTCCAGATGATGACGGTGGCACTGAGGCCACCAAGGATGCTGATCCCACCGGCGGTACTGAGGCCGCCGCTTCACCAGTTCGAGGAGGTGGTACTGACGCCACCAGGATAGCCGAGCCAGCCCGCGGTACTGATGCCGCGAGACGTCCAGTAGCAGCAGCAGCAGAGCCAGCCAGAGGTGGTACTGAGGCCACCGGTGTTTGTGTTGAGAGATATGTTGTCTTTCCCCGCCTTGATGTATCTCAGAACTTTGGTTTGAATAAAGAAAAAGGTTTAGTTTCTTCTGGTCCCACTGTGGTGCATGATGTATGTGTGGATCCGGTCGTCGAACCATCTAGGCCTTTTCCTAGTCCTTCATCTGCGAAGGATCCTGTGATCCCCTTCCCTAGAGCCCTTCAGATGGGGAAGGGGAAGAAAAAAGAAAAAAGTCCCAAAAAGAGAGAGCAGGAGGAGTTCAGCCAGAGCATGATTGATAGATTCCACATCCAGCTGACCCTCCAGGAGGCTTTGCAGCACATCCCCCTTCTCCAGCGATCTTTGAGAGACGGGACTACAGTCAGGAGGAGGAGGAGGAACCACACTTCAGAGATCCATGTGCTGACGAAAGCCACGTGTTTCGCGATCCAGAACCGACTGCCAGCCAAGAGGCCAGATTCAGGGGCCCCGTATGTCAGATGCCAGATTAGTGAGCAGAGGTTCGACCGTACTCTACTAGATAGCGGATCGTCGATCAACCTTCTTCCGGCAGCCCTTCTCGACCGCTTCGAGTTGGGCACTCTTCGACAGAGCAGGACAGTCCTTCAGTTCGCTGATCGATCTGTCAAGAGGCCGAAGGGGTTGTTACGAGACGTTATCGTCACGATTCAGGGCCTGAAATTCCCCGTGGACTTCGTAGTGTTGGACATGGAGATCCCTGACTCAGTGACCGATACTCCCATCATCCTTGGTCGTCCGTTCTTGGCCACAGCCAAGGCGGTGACTGATCATGATAGCGGAAAGGTGTACTTTCGCGTCGAGGGCGAGAGTATACAAATAGAGATGGTCGAGGACTACAGAGCTAGAGAGAGAGCCCGCTCAGATGCGAGTACAGATTCGGAGCAGCTGACAGACGCAGAGCCAGACATCCACCAGGACTGTGATTTTGTGATCACAGACGATGAGGCAGCTTGGCCAGATCCTGCAGCACAGACCATCCTCTCATATTCAGATACAGCTGATGCCGAGATGATAACAGAGGAGAGTCTGGAGAGCACAACCCTGGTTCAGGATACCATAGAGGCAGCAGAGCCGGTCCTTGATCGCGACACGGAGTTTAGCGATGTTGTGCTGAGGCCACCTTGCTTTACGGTGGTACTGATGCCACCGCGGTTGATACAGATCCCTCAGATTCAGAGTCTGATTGGACCGATTGTGATGATCAGATGCCAGACCTGATTCCACCTGAGCCTACAGATGAGGAGGAGGCAGATGCAGAGCAGACCAGAGACAGTGCAGTTGAGCAGCCTTCTCCCGATCCAGTTTGCGAGAGTGCGCTTTCTTTCTCCCAAGCAGATTTGGCAGACTTAGCAGCATTCACTCACTTTCTTCCGCAGCCAGATTTGCCAGCACCCAGCATTCCAGAGCTGAAGCCGCTCCCTACTTCACTGAAGTATCGATTCCTTGCGGGCGAGCCAGAGATGTACCCAGTCATCATCTCCGCCGAGTTGACTGGAGAGCAGGAATCTCGTTTGATGGGGGTTCTTGAAAAGAACCGCAAGGCGATCGGATGGAGCGTAGCAGATCTCCATGGGATTAGTCCATCAGTGTGCTCCCACCATATCTATCTCGAGGAAGGGGCGAAGCCGTCGCGTGGGTTCCAGCGACGACTGAACCCCAACCTGAGAGAGGTCGTGATGAAGGAAATATCGAAATGGAGTGCAGATTTTATTTATCCCATTTCCGACTCCAAGTGAGTCAGCCCCTTGCATGTGGTGCCCAAGAAGACGGGCATCACGACTGTGATCAGTGAGTCGGGAGAGGAGATCGCTACACGAGTACCCACCTCTTGGAGGGTCTGTGTTGACTACAAGAGACTCAACCAGGCCACCAAGAAGGACCATTTCCCCCTGCCTTTTATTGACCAGATCATTGAGAGACTGGCAGGGAAGAGCCATTATTGCTTCCTGGATGGGTACTCGGGCTACAACCAAGTGGCCATCGCTCCTGAGGATCAGGAGAAGACCACCTTTACCTGTCCCTTCGGCACATATGCTTTTCGACGCATGCCATTTGGGCTATGCAATGCCCCTGCGACTTTTCAGAGGTGCATGCCGTCGATCTTCTCGGACATGGTAGGGGAGTGTTTGGAGGTCTTCATGGACGATTTCTCGGTCTACGACGACGGATTCAACTCCTATCTTGACTGCCTAGACCGGGTACTCCAGCGATGTATTGAGTATCATTTGGTTTTATCTTGGGAGAAGAGTCACTTCATGGTGACTCAAGGGACGGTGCTTGGCCACATCATCTCCAACAGGGGCATGGAGGTTGATCCGGCCAAGGTTGATGTCATTAGGAAACTCGCACCGCCGTCCAATCTAAGGCAGCTACGGTCATTCCTGGGGCACGTTGGATTTTATAGGAGATTTATTCAGGATTTCAGCAGGATTGCCCGACCGTTGACTGACCTCTTGACAAAAGACACCGAGTTCCTTGTCGATGACAAGTGTCTTTCGTCCTTCGCGACTCTCGAGCAGTGTGTTATTGAGGCTCCTGTCCTCCAGCCGCCTGATTGGTCTCTCCCATTCGAGATCATGACGGATGCCTCCGATTTTGCCGTAGGGGCAGTGCTGGGACAAAGAAGGGATGGAGTTCCATTTGCCATACACTACGCTAGCCACACATTGGATTCCGCCCAACGGAATTATACGGTCACAGAGAAGGAGATGCTAGCCGTAGTGTTCGCCCTAGATAAGTTCAGATCGTATATCATTGGATCTAGAGTGACTTTGTTTACAGATCACACCGCCATCAGGTACCTCATGGCAATGAAGGATGCCAAGGCCAGATTGACTAGATGGATCCTTCTACTCCAGGAGTTCGATATTGAGATCAAGGATAAGCCTGGAGTCAAGAATGTGGTGGCGGATCATCTCTCCCGTTTAGAGCAGCTTGAGGAGACTGAGCAGATTGACCCTATTAGAGATACCTTCCCAGATGAGGCGATCCTTGCTATCGCCTCACTCCCATGGTACGTCGATATTGTGAACTTTCTCGTTGCTGGGAAAGTCCCACAAGATTGGCCCAGGCAGAGGCTTGAGACCTTCCTAGCGAAGGCCAAGTCTTACCATTGGGAGGATCCCATCCTTTACCACAAAGGAGGGGATAGCGTCTGGCGTCGGTGTATTCCTCAGGAGGAACACCATAGCGTCCTCACTTACTGCCACAAGCTTGAGGCAGGGGGACATCATTCTGGGAGGAGAACGGCACAGAAAGTGCTCCAATCCGGCTTGTGGTGGCCTACCCTCTTCAAGGACTCAGATGAGTTCGTGAAGAGGTGTACTGACTGTCAGAGGATGGGCACTTGTGGACAGCGTGATATGATGCCGATGCAGCCCATTCACTTCTGTGAGGTTTTTGACGCATGGGGCATCGATTTCATGGGTCCATTCCCTAAGAGTCAGGGATTTGAGTACATTCTGTTGGTCGTTGATTATGTGAGTCGTTGGGTGGAGGCTATCCCCACCCGAGCCGCTGATGCGAGGACAGTTTGCAGATTTTTGAGGAAGCACATCATCACGCGGTTCGGGGTTCCACGAGTGCTGATTTCTGATGGGGGATCTTACTTCATCAACGACCAGGTGAAGGCACTTGCTAGCGAGTTCGGCATAGACCATCGTGTTGCTACACCTTACCATCCACAGACGAATGGTCTAGCCGAAGTGTCGAATAGGGAGATCAAGACTATTCTGCAGAAAGTTGTCTACCCTGACCGAAAGGATTGGTCACAGCTTTTGAACTCGGTCTTGTGGGCATATAGGACGTCTTTCAAGACACCTTTGGGCACATCTCCCTTTCGCCTCGTATATGGCAAGCCATGCCATTTACCTGTTGAGCTGAGGCACAAGTCACTTTGGGCAGTTACAGATATTTTGATGGATCCAGATGGTATGGGAGACCAGAGGAGGGCAGAGTTAGCTGCCCTGGAGAAGCTTAGAGATGCAGCTTTCTCAAGCAGCCTACATTATAAGGAGAAAGTCAAGGAGTGGCATGATTCTCATATCAGCCACAAGCATTTTGAGATTGGACAGAGAGTATGGTTGTTTGATGCGAGGCTACGATTATTTCCAGGGAAGCTACAGAGCAAATGGAAGGGACCTTATCTGGTTAGAAAGGTACACGACAATGTTAGCATTGACATATCTGAGTTGTCTTCTGAGAGTACCTTTCGAGTGAACGGCCAACGGCTCAAGCCATTTCTAGATCATGAGCCGCGGGTCGTTGATCTTGCCCCTATTCATTTTGCGTGAGATGTGGTCTTTGACTCACATCTAATGCATCTCACGCCTGAGTTTCACTGATCTTCCGCCTTGTATAGATCCAGATGTCCATATCACCACATTCTTTAGTCCCACATCCCTTTCTTCATCTTGTGATTATGCTATACTT